>BSBM01000217.1:8122500-9322500 GCA_027924585.1 Larix kaempferi | reverse complement strand
GATATTTGGCTGCCCAATGTACATACACATTCCGAAGCAGAAGAGGACGAAGCTAAATCCTTCAGGAAAGAAGGGAATATTCGTAGGATAAAGTGAAACTTCAAAGACCTACCGAATATACTTCCCAGGATTCAAGAAGGTCGACATCAGCAGAGACGTGACATTTGATGTCAGCAGAGACATGACATTTGACGAAGACTCGGCATACAACAAATCAAGAAAACTACCTATCGAAGAGATTAAAGAACCTGAAGTTCCCAGGATTAGAGACTCAGTGATGGAAGAAGTGATTCCAAAAGATCATGAAGACCGCGACATGGCAGAAGCACAAGAACCTGTAGATCCACCACTTGAGAAGAACTCCCACAAGAGGAGACCAACATGGGTATGAGAGGCAATACAAGATGCAAAGAAGTATGGCGCTCCAAAGGGGATGCACAGAGAAAGCAAGAGACCTAGACCATACTCCAACTATGTGGCCCTCTTGTGTGACATCATTGATAAAGAACCTTCCAACTATGAGGAAGCAATAGAGAAGAAATAATGGAAGGATGCCATGATCGAGGAGTACCAGTCGATTATGAAGAATAATGTCTGGGAGATAGTTCCGAGGCCAGAAGGGAAGTCTGTAGTGACTTCGAAGTGGATCTACAAGATCAAGCATGCTGCAGATGGTAGCATTGAGAAACACAAGGAAAGGTTTGTAGCACGTGGCTTCTCCTAGAAGGAAGGCATAGACTTTGAGGAGACATTCGCACCTGTGGCCAATGTTATCGAAACCGGACCGGTCATCGAACTGGCAAAGCCCAAAATGTGAACCGTACCGGAACCGGAAAAAAACCAGGAAAAAAACCGGTCGACTAAAAAATACATAAAATATTCATATTTTGTAAAAAACATATATATTCATGTGCATACATATGAATCCAAACTATTAATACACAAATATGCAAAGTTTCTCATGTATATAGCAAGTATGGGTGCAAATAACCAAAACAACACCTAGTGCAATACATCTCTGAGGTTCTGAACCAAAGTACATCAACAAAGAGGCTCGAAATGGCTACCAAAGCACTAATGAATAACAATAAATTGATCATAGAAGCATAGAAAACTTTTTTTTTGTGTTTTAAAAAACAAATCAGTTTCGTGGGTCCACTGTCCGTGGTCGTACGGACCGGCCGGTTCGGGCCGGTTTTGACCGTTTTGGCTGGTTTGACCGGTTCCGCCCGATTCAGTACCTGGTTCAGACAAAAATCCAGTTCAACCGGTCTTGGTCACTGATCAGACTGGTTACCTTTGTAAACCGATCAGAACGACCGGTTTTTCCGGTTCCGGTCCGGTTCCGATAACACTGCTTGTGGCGAGATACACTTCTATCAGATCTATACTTGCATTGGCTGCAGTGATGAAATGGAAGGTACACTAGATGGACGTCAAGACAACATTCTTGAATGGTGTGGTAGAAGAGGAAGTGTATGTGGAAAAACCACTTGGATTTGAGACACATGAAAAGTAGACTCATGTGTGCAAATTGAAGAAAGCCTTGTACAGATTGAAACAGGCACCCAGGACGTGGTACGACAGAATGGATAGCTTCCTGATGAGCTTAGGCTTTACCAAGAGTAAAGTAGATTCCAACCTTTACTACAAGGTTGAGGGTGGGAAATCCAGTGATACTTCTACTCTATGTAGATGACCTGTTTGTAACAGGGGAGGATGAGCTCATTGTAGATACGAAGAGGAGGCTTGCCGTAGAGTTTGAGATGAAGAGCCTGGGTATGAAGCATTATTTCTTAGGCATGGAGGTGTGGCAGAGTGCGGATGGAATCTTCCTTGGACAAGGGAAGTATGCAGTGGAGATTTTAAAGAGATTCATAATGATGGACTGCAAGGCTATGACCACACCCATGGCATCGAACTTGAAGCTACTGTGTGATACTTCATCAGAGTCAGTTGATGCCATGATGTATCGTTAGATGATTGGTTCATTGATGTACCTGGCGAACATGAGACCATACATATGCTTTGCTGTGAACACCCTGAGGCAGTTCTTGACGGATCCGAGACATGTTCACCTGATTGCTGCAAAGCATATATTGAGGTACCTGAAGGGTACAGTTAACTATGGGCTCAAGTATGACGCGAATACAAAGATTAACCTGCAGGGTTATGTTGATTCGGATTGGGTAGGCAATGCCGCAGATAGGAAGAGCACTTCAGGATGCTGCTTCAGTATGGGATCCGGTATGATCTCCTGGTTTAGCAGGAAGTAGTCGTGCGTGGTACCGAGTACAACCGAAGTAGAGTATGTTGCATCATGTTCGGCTAGTTGTGAGGCAGTATGGCTTAGGAAGCTACTGTCTAATTTGTTTGATCTCCAGTTAGAGGCGACTTGTATAATCTATGACAACCCGAGTTGTGTGAAGTTGTCCGAAAACCCGATGTTCCATGACAAGTCGAAGCACATTGAGAGCAAGTACCACTATATCGGGGATATGGTGCAAAGAGGAGCAGTGAAGCTCCAATATGTAGCGACAGACGAGCAGATAACCGATGTGTTGACCAAGTCGTTAGCCAGAGTGAAGTTTGAGTACTTCAGAGAGAAGCTTGGTGTTCTCCAGATCGAGGTTCCTCTTAAGAGGAAGTGATGAGACCGAAAGACGCAGATGCACTAGAGCCATTCTCGCATGGTGGCAGGTTTGTCCTCCCATATTGGTAGATGTAAGGGCTGCGCTATTCTCGCATGATGGTAGGTTTGTCCTCTCATGTTGGTAGATGTAAGGGTTGAGCCATTCTTGCATGATGGTAGGTTTGTTCTCTCATGCTGGTAGATGTAAGGGCTGAGCCATTCTCGCATGGTGGTAGGTTTGTCCTCCCATTTTGGTAGACGTAAGGGCTGGGTCTCGCTTGGTGGTAGGTTTGTCCTCCCATGTTGGTAGATGAGGTTCTCGTATGGTGGTAGGCGTAGGTGGTCCTTGGGACGTAATGCACTTGGTGTGCTGCTGATTGTCCTCCCATGCTGGAGATGTTGTGAGGTGCACCGGTCATAAGACACTGTGTGTGTGCCTAGGAAAGATCTCGCATGATGGCAGGTTTGTCCTCCCATGCTGGTATACATGGGTTGACCGTTGTGGGACATGTGATGTGCATCTAGGCTGTGCTCTGTGTGATGATGAGATGATCTGGATACGATGAGGCGATAGTAGGAGACACAGCTGATTGCTGTGGCAATGTAATGACTGGTCCTGGGATGTACCTACTTGATGGCCTGCTCGCAGAGATGATGAAGACCTACATGAGGGATAGGCCTACATCCATCATGAAAAAGGTCTTCGTAGAACTTCCTATGATGAGTAGATTCGAGAGATGTCACCAATCGATGATCGACATGATGAGGATTGCAGCAGCAGTGACGATGATGATCCAGTGTTGATGATGATGTTCCAGCATTGATGATGATCCAACGATGATGACGTTATCCAGACTTGTGTCCAAAGGGGTTGATGTCTGTGGCAAGAGAATACCTTCCTAGTTAAGAGGGAGTGTTGTTGTAATTGTAACTTCAGAAGATATTCCCTTGTATTTTATATTGTTATTATTATTGTATTTTATTTGTACCTCCGTTGGAGATGTTTTTCCTCTGTTCAGGGATGCCATTATTTTGCTTAGTCATTCTAGGTCATTGAGGTAAAAGCCTCCATTGTAAGTCGGGGCAATAGATCCCTAAAGGTCAAATGTAATTGTATTATTGAGTCTCCTAGAGAAGTCGACCCAGTCAGTTTAGTTAGGGCCGACCTACTCAATTAAAAGGTCACCCCAAAAGTAAAGCATAAATAGAGAGCAAGGATCTCTCATTTGGACACACACTCACTCACTTGAGTTCGCCTAAGTGAGAGAGCGAAGACAAGTTTGCATAGGAGAAAGAGAGAGAGTTGCAGAAGACTATCTTGTTTTGGGATTTTCCATTTTGTGATATTGTATTGGTGACGATTCTATCTCTGAGGAAGTTGCGGGGTTTTCTCCTTTATGGTTCCCCCGAGGAAAATATTTGTGTCTCTTGTGTTATGCTGTGCTTGTTATTCTTTCAGTTAAGATCCTAGATAATATTGATTAAAAGTAGAAAAACTAACACAAATCAGCTCCAAAGTCTCTTAAAGTGATGCGATAATGGTCCAAATGTGGTGTAACAAGGATATATAAGCATATGCAAACTTTCACATGCCAATCTAATGTGTCTCCGTCATGTAGATGGGGGACATCTCCATCAAAGTTTAGGAATCATCAAGTATAACCCTCAACAAGTGTAGTGCTTAGTAATGATCAAATTACCACATCAAGTGTCATAACATGTGTGTAAGATAACTTACTCTAGTGCTAAAGGTTAACCCATCATTTAACTTAGACAATGTTCTCAATTATGAAAATAATACATTAAATTAAGTGACACTTACCTTTCTAACAATTCAATGACTTTTTAACCTTTACTCATCCAGTCTAACATTGGTGTGACCTTATTAATGTCCTTATTACATGTGAGACCCCTTAGTTAAGTTGCATAGCTTAGCTACCTAAGTCAAGTGAGTGTACAGGAAGTGAAGTGCATACTAGGGAAGAAAGGGGTCTTTGTGAGTCAACCATCATAGCAATATAAGAGTGATAGGTCTATCCTTAACTTTTAAGAGTTAGGATTTATAATGTTTCTTCCACACGTGTGCCTAAGGAAGTTCTATATAGGTAATCCATCCTTGCGCTTTTGTATTGTGGTCCCTTTTTTCATTTTATCTTTGAGATCTCATTTATTTGCATTTCGTAGGCCTTTCATTCGATTAGTCCCTTTTGCTTTAGATTTGGATTTGATAATCTGGGACAAGGGAACTTGACTTTTTTTGCAAGGGGACTATCTCCCATAGTTTTCCATTTATATTTACATTTATCAACATCTTTGAGAGTACAAGGCTCTTTTAGCTTTGTTTGAGGTGTTCATACATGTGAATAGTAATGAGACCCTCAGTTATCACTGATGATGGATCATTCACAGATCATTCACAAAGGGGAAAATGAAGGGTATGGATGAATTGGCTAGCGAAAAAAAAAAATGGCTAGGTAAAATATTTTGAAATGGATGAAATCACTTAACTTAGTTCATCAAGGTACAAATCAACCTTTGGACAAACACACTTCTAAGGCAGAGCACACCAAAAAAAGACTAAGACATGAGTAATTGTTTTAAGCATACAAGTCATTATACAAGCAAAAAAGTAACATCCGTTGCAAACATATCGTCATATATGAAAACATGCTAAGAGTCAATGAGGGTTAGAGATGTCACATCAGAGGATCGGACACTGTCTCTGAGTAGGCACATCCAAGGCATATAGACCATCCAACAATGCTGAAAGATCTCTGACCAATCATCTATGGGAGAGCCACAGATTTCATCTCAGGAACAACTGATCGAGGTCACCCCTTGCTGAAAGAGGGGTAACAGTTTCTATTATGTTGCTGGAAATTATGGAGTGAGTTTCTGCTTCATTTGCATTACTTTGCTAACTTTGTTGCAAGTTGGAAGGGGCACTATATAAAGGGATGACAGAGCAGGGTGCATTCTAAGCAAAGGGAGGGAATAAATGTAGCATGGGAGAGGGAAACAAAAAGAAATGGTTTGCTAGAAATGAGAAAAAGTAAATGATGGTAACATGAGCAATAAAAGATAATACTTTGCTCTTAGACAATGGACAAAATTTTCTTAAATTGATGACAACAATGATTATTCAGCTAGAATATATTTTTATATCATAGTTTTTATATTCAGAGACACTGAAGCACTACCTGTATCTACATTTTTGTCTTTTTATTTTTATTTTTTTTGTGTTTTGGAAACACTGCATTTTTTGCCATACACCGGGTTTGGTCTACATGCTTTTCATATCGATACCTTGTGACTATAGTTTGACCATATGTACACACATTTTGCTTAGTCTCTTGTTATTAATTATTTAGTAGACTGAAATTTTTTATTTGTCTTGCTCAATTATTTGCCATACGCTCATCTATATTTCATCTACCTTTATCATTGATTGTTGATTGCTTGCTTGCTCTTGTACTTGTCCTCATTTTAGAGTATAGTAGACCAAAATTTTGGTTAGTATTTCTAATGGAGATAATTGTCTGTTTTCTATCAGAGTTCACATGATCTATTCTTCGCACTGCTTGCAGTGGTAGCTGGAATAATCTCTACTTCATCTATAAGAGGAATACAACATCGATATCTGAGTTCAGGGCCCACGTAAGATTTTTAACCGAGAGATTATTTTGTCCATATGTATTTTGGTGCTAAATTTTAGTTTCATTTCTTGATGTACTTGGAATACATGATTGGCTAAAATATATGTGCATCAAGTATACATAATTGAAATAATGAAATGCAAGTTCTAGTTTTGTTGGATCCTGTTTTACTATCTTTTATAGCTTAGACGTTCACATTTCATATTTTGAATTTGTTGGTTTGCTGGTGTCTGTGTGATGTAGACATTTCTAGATTTGACATTTGTGTGATTATGATATTAATTATTTAGGATGCTGAAGATAAACAGATTACAGTCGTGAGAGTATGAAATATTATTTGCATTAATATATTGCAACAATAATGCATTACACTCTGTCATGTACATTGTCTCTCATTACATATTTATGATACCCATATGAGGTTATGGTGGTTTGAACACCTCGTGGTAAGGTTATCTTTTTATTTTATACTGGTCAAATGTTATTCATCACTAACATTAATAGTTATCCCGTGTTACAGTGATTGATACATGATTGTACATTGGCATATGGAGCTTGTAGGTTGCTCCTCTAAGTCCCCTCTGCAAATGAGAGCTCCAATATATGATAAAGGGTTTCAATAGTTAAGCTGCCTACGCCCCCTCCAGCACAAACTTGAAAGTTGAAACCTACCGCAACATTTCTCCTCTTACAGTTTCCAAATTGCATCATTCATGTTCACTGCTAGGTGGCTATCACTCTCATATTTAATGTACAATACATAATTTGATGCTGAAGTCCCCACGTAACCTCCATCGAACATTTCCTTTAATGTTCTTTCTTCCAGGAGCCCTGCTAGTGACGCGACCTTTTAAGCTACTGGTCATGCAAGCCAAGAAATGCCCGAACCATTCATCTGAAACCTGATCTGAAGATCACATATGGGTTAACTATGACCCACTGAGACCTGTGGCTAATCAAATGTGATGCTCACTGATTCTCTAAGAGAGTAACCTGGTTACAAGTCATGCCAATGTCTTCAATTTTTCTATTTCAATGTTTTTCCTATTGCTCTGTTTTTTCATGCCTGTAGGGGTTGTTACCTCTTCAAGTTGCATCTAAGTGGAAAACGTCCCAATCCACTATTGCAACCCAAGGGTAATTGAGAGGGGCTACCCACTGTCACCTCAGGAACAAACTTTTCAGATTTTAGCTGGCTATCCTCCAACTCCAGGGGGTATCCTTACATGATATTGCTAAGGTTATGGCATTCAGGGTCAAGGTGATACAAGTAGAGTAAGCCTTAACAAAATGAGTGTAGTATAGAACTAAAAAAGTGGATGGATCAAGAGTTTAGGACCTATACCAACTAGGGAAAATGGAGTCAAGAGATTAATCCAAGAGTGCAAGTTTATAAATGGTTAAGACAAAAAGGGCCACTAAAGCAATGCCACAATGTTGCCCTAACATGCTGAAAAATGAATCTAGAAAATAAAACTACAAGGGCCCAAAAGGGTGCACATCAAAATATTGCTAACCTGGACAAAAATTGGACGAGTAGAGGTATCTGGGTGGAACCCTACCATCTACTACCTGTCTGTCTCATCTGCTGATGGGATTACTCCCATACCTGGCTGAGAACCTGTACGAGTAGAGGTACCTTGGTGGAACCCGACCATCTACTACTTGTTCGTCTCATCTGCCGATGGGATTACTCCCATACTTGGCTGAGAACCTGGACGAGTAGAGGTACCTGGGTGAAAGCAGGGTAAAGATCTCTATGTCATTTTTTCCTCTCAAGGAGGGACACGTTCTCTTCTACTCCAAGTCTTCCACAAAAGTATTCAAACTTTATCCTGAGAAGAGGCTTCGTGAGAACATCTACAGTCTGGTCATCTGTCGGAACATATTGTAACTCGACCACACCTTTTTGCACCATATCACGAATGAAGTGATACCGAATCTCTATATGCTTCAACTTGTCATGGAATACAAGATTCACTAACATCTGCACACAACTCTGGTTATCACTGTGAATCATAGTTGGCTCTCAAATCTGGCCAAACAATCTTGCAAGGAGTTTCCGAAGCCATACTGCTTCTCGAGCTGCTGTACTAGCAGCCATATACTCGGCCTTTGCAGTACTGAGTGCTATTGAGGTTTGCTTCCTTGCTACACCAGGAAATCACTGCAAAACCTAGACTGAAGCAACATTCGGAAGTACTCTTCCTATCTGCAGCACATCTGGCCAACCTGAGTCTGAAAACCCCTGCAATCTCAAGTAACACTCTAAAGCATATTTCAGGCCATATCCCACAGTGCCACGCAAGTATCTGAGCACATGTTTTGCAGCAATCCAGTTAATCTGCCTTGGCTCACACATAAACTAGCTAAGAGCATTCACAACAAAACATATATCTGGTTTGGTGTTCGTCAGATACATCAAGGATCCAATCATCTGTCGATACATCGTGGGATCAATCAAATTTGAATATGAAGCAGAATCCCTCAGCTTCTTCAAATTTGCATCCATTGGAGTGGCCATGGACTTGCAGTCCAACATTCCAAATCTCTTCAGAATATCTATGGTGTATTTTCCTTGACCTAGGAAAATCTCCTTCCAAGTGATGCATCAATCCAAGATCCTTCATTTTGATCTTAGAGGCAAGTTTCTTCTTACACCATACGATAAGTTTCTCATTTCCAGTGAGAAACAAGTCATCAACATAAAGGACCAAAATCAGTGGCTCATCATCCACAACCTTGTAGTAAAGGTTGGGGTTTGCATCACTCTTGGTGAATCCCAGACTCACCAGGAATCAGTCTATCCGTCCATACCAAGCACGTGGTGCTTGCTTGAGTCCATGACTCCATACAGGGCCTTTTTCAGCCTGTGTACGTGCGACTCCTTTCCATGGACAACAAACCCTTTTGGTTGTTCAATATATACTTCTTCCTCAATAACACAATTGAGAAAGGATGTCTTGACATCCATCTGATGCAACTTCCATTCCATAGCTGAAGCAATAGCATTGATCGATCTAATGGAAGTATATCGAGCCACATAAACAAATGTCTCATCATAATCGACTCCCTCTTTTTGAGAGAATCCTCTGGCAACAAATCTAGCCTTGTGTTTTGTTGGACACAATGGCCACACTGAGGGGGGGGGGTGAATCAGTGTGAGAGCAATTTAAACTTTTTCACCTTCAATTAATCAATCAGAGTTTATCTAGCATTATGTTATCAATTACAACATCATATTCATCATAAGCACAATAATCACATCAAAGAGACACAACAATATATGTAATGTAAGTTTTATTTATGGTAATGGAAGACTTCAATCTCCGCGATTACAATCAGCACCAACTGATGAAAAGCGCACCAATTCTTGTAACAGGACCCAACCTGGTTTTCTTAGCTCCAACTAAGAAAGGTTGAGGTATCCAAACCTCAAATATGCAAGGCTAGCTTGCAATCACATACTGATCACTTTCATCAACTCAATCCATCAGCTTGTCATCAACTGTCACGAGTCACAGTCTGCTACCACTGTACAATTCACTGTCATGTCACATGTCGTCACTGTCATCAACTCAATCAGCTGGAGGTCATTATCATCTGCTCATGTCTAGTACATCACAAAACTTCAAGCTTACCCCAAGACTACAAGGAATCTGCTCTAAGTCTCCTCTGAAACAGCTTCAAGTTTGCTTCAGAACTCTTTTCGGAGATCTTTACACTGCATGCAACAAGTACTTCATCAGGTTTGTTCTGACAACACAAACATTCACTGAGTAGTGCAATCACTGTGTATACTCAGGTCTTTAACTGGTCTTCAAGGCTGGCTCATTCATATGAAAATCTCTGCTGTCACTATGGTCTGATAATTAGACTTGAACAGTCATACAGATGATGATATAGATGGGAGTTCTTTGCTGTCCAAGACTGTCTCAAATCTTCCTTCAGTTTTTGTCCAATAATCAAACTGTCAACTATGTTTCAATCCTTGCCAGAATTGCTCTTTATCCTATCCAAAATCTGAACTTAGCAAGATAACTTATTAAGTGTTTTCAGAGGTTTGTACCACTGTCTTCATGAACCCAACTAATGTCACCACAAAGATGATAGCAATAGGGATGTTGTAGCAGCTTCACTGAATTTGGATGACTGATATATTCCATGCAGAGATTTGACTTTCTTCTGAGATTGTTCTTATATTCCTTGTGTCTACTAATGCTGCTCAACTGCTGTCCTAACGTGCTTGAGCTGAGAGCTGTATAAACTATAAACACCTTTAGCACTCTGGTACCAACGATGGAGAGATTAGAAGTGTTAATTGTAGAAATTTCTGCACTTTACTGTTTGCTGGTTTATGTCAACATTTTGTGGTTTTCACTTACAGCCGGTTATGCATTGGCTGTAGGTTACTCATGAAAAATTATTGTAACAATTAAACACACAGTAAAATGCTTCTAACAGGCTGAAAAACACATTTAAACATTCACACCATGAGAATGATAGACTCAGAAATTTTTGGCCAAAATCAAGCCCTGGAAAAACCCCCTGTTGAAATCTGAGCTAAACTCAGCCCAACCACTTAGCACAACTCTGATATCAGTCTTCAACATTCATAAAACCAAACACATATCACATGCATATAAATTTCATGTCTCTGCAATCTGATATACTGTAACTAAGTAAAATTTGCAGCGGTAAACTAACCCAAAATCAGCAGACTATAAAGTATATTTAACACAGGAATTTTGGTCAACAATGACCCTGGAAAAACCCCCCAACCCCTGGGGAAGACCAGCATGCAAGAGAAATTTTTTTATTATTTTGTCAAAGAAATTATATAGCAGGTTTAACAGCAGTTAATGAACCAACTTATCTCAACCTAGGAAGTACAGCAAGTTCCACACTAACAGTCATAAAATCTGCCTTGGAGTTTGTGCCAGATTTCTTCCTCAGACTGTATGGATTCTCTCCTACAGCAGCTATAGGGAATGGTCCCGAAATTTGGTGTCCATTGCCTGGGAATCCCTGCTCAGTATCATACTGAAATTATTCCTCAAAAATCAGGCTGTCTGCATCGATTTTCGAGCTGCCCACTTCAGCTTCATGAAATCACTTCAACTATACGGAACAACAGTAATTTCAGTCACATTAAATGCTGCATTAAACTTTTCGAACTTAGTGCCACAATTCTGGGAATGCATGCCCAGAAGTTCTTGAAATTTGAACCAACTTTCCCAAATTTCGTGCTGCTGTAAGCTCCTGAAGAGTGCCTCGATTTTCGTGCTGCCCAGTCACAAAATCAGGCTCTGTTGCTGTTGTTGCAATCTCCTAGGAATTCGTGCTAGTTCTCCCAGCCAATCTCTCTTGCTCTCTAACTCGACCTCTCAAGATTTTCTCAAGCAGATTCTCACTTGCTCCAGTTCTCTTGGATGTTGAGCCACTCTCCAAAGAATCTCTCTATTGGAATGTGTGCCAAAAGAAATCTCATTCAACTTTTTATTTACCCTATTAGGGTTTCTCTCATGACTTTTCAACTTCAATGGACGAGATTAGATCTTGGCCAAAAAATCTATGGCTGGGATCTAATCTCTCACTCACTTAGATCCCCTAAGTGAACTTTACAATAAATTTTTCTTTTTGAAAAGTCACTTAACCCTAAATATTAAAAAAGTACACTTTATGACTTAAAGTCACTTTAAAAACATAATAAAGTACAACTCACTTTAAAATCATAAAGTCACATCAAAAAGGTACTTTAATAAAAACACATTACTAAAGTCACTTTAAGAATATAAATGAGACTCCAAGTTATTGACCCCTGCACCTAGGCACCTGATGCAGGAGTGCCACCGAGCTATCAAATGCTAACACTCCCTCTTAGCGAGGGAGGTACTACTGTCATCAGCTCCACCTGGATCTCTCCCTCCAATAACTGAAGCTCCCTTTGAATCTGAATGCCTCTCAGATACCTGCACTGGATCAACTGCTGAAGGTCTCCGTCTGACAACTCTGAATTGAGAGTTCTCCTCACTCTCCTGCTCATCCTGAAGAACCATATCATACCAACTCTGTTTCCTCACGGAGTTGGATGAATCCTCCACATTGACAGCCACTGCTGCTGCCACTGAGTCTGATCTCTCACCAGGCTCACCATCCACCGGATGCCCCAAAACTCGGTATATCCGGCCATCACGGATTCCAAGCAGACTCGCTGCACCCAAGCCCCCACTCACCGGATATATGTAAACACGCCCACTCACATGAAGAACCGCATATCCGTCATCCTCCAAAGCTGAAACTGAGATAAAGTTCCTCTTCAGCTCTAAAACAAGCAACACATCGCCAACCTCTAGATAACCACCAGACTCGAGTTGGAATAGGACTTTTCCAACTCCTTCTACTGCATGGGTGCCGGCATACCCATCCTCAGTCAGTATAACTCTGTCAATATCTGTCAACTCTCGGAACACTGCTCGTATCCCTGTCATATGGCGTGCTGCTCTGCTATCTATGTACCATGCTCCAGTATCCAAACACTCTGCTACACTACTGTCTGAAAGAATTGAGACGAGCGAGAATTCCCTCTCGAATTCCGCCGCAAAATCTCCCACTTCAGCTGGAGAGACTTTCTCAGGCTCTTCTTTCTTCTTGTTCTTCTTCTTGTTGGGACACTGCCCAGCATAGTGACCATAACTTTAGCAAGTAAAGCATTTTACTTTGCTCAAGTCTTTGGCTCCACTGCTCGAGCCACCCTTTTTCTTTCTACCCTTAGCTGAAAGGGCCACATTCTCTTCATCAGCAACTTGCTCAGTCTTCCATTCTCGGATCTCCTCCTGAGTAAAATCATCCCATAGTCTTTCCCAAGAGGGAAAGTTCTCTCTGCCAACTACACACTTCACGAACACATCCCACTCCTTAGTGAAGCCCTTCAGGGCTATCCGCACTAGCTCGGGATCAGGAGTCATCTCACCAACTGCACTCAATTCATCTTTTATCTGTCTGAGTCTAGTGAGGTAAGAGGCTACATTCTCACCTCTCGCCATCTTAGTGCCATGAAGCTTATCTTTTAGGGCCATTTTACGATTTTCATTCTTGTTCTCATACAAACTTTTTAAAGTATCTCACATCCCCTTAGCAGTTAGTTTCTCTGCCAAATGTGGGATGAGGTGATCTCGAACACCATCCAGAAGTAGTCTCTGCGTTCTGGCCTCCTTCACCTCATGTATGTCAAGGGCTATAGGATCAGCTGCGGGAGGTGCCACTGTGGTACTAACAAAGGCCCATAACTTGTTTTCCTTGAGAACAGCTGTCATCCGGGCTTTCCACTGTAAGTAGTTGGAAATCCCTTCCAACCTATCTTCATACCGGATGCAAGCCATCATTTTCTTCTGCACACTCTGCCTTCTTTGACCAAAACTACTCAGCTGTATTGAACCAACAGCTTTCTGCTCACTGTGTAAAAAAAAATTAACACACAGCTGTCACAATCAGCACTTCACATGCAAATCTCTTGCACATCACCTGCAAAAAATATCAGCACTTCTCTGCTGCTCAACAGTCCACTGAAATCTCAGAGCCCCAGCTCTGACACCATGTTGAAATATGAGCTAAACTCAGCCCAACCACTTAGCACAACTTTGATATCAGTCTTCAACATTCATAAAACCAAACACATATCACATGCGTATAAATTTCATGTCTCTGCAATCTGATATACTGTAACTAAGTAAAATTTGCAGCGGTAAACTAACTCAAAATCAGCAGACTGTAAAGTATATTTAACACAGGAATTTTGGTCAACAATGACCCTGGAAAAACCCCCCAACCCTTGGGGAAAACCAACATGCAAGAGAAATTTTTTTATTATTTTGTCAAAGAAATTATATAGCAGAATTAACAGCAGTTAATGAACCAACTTATCTCAACCCAGGAAGTACAGCAAGTTCCACGCTAACAGTCATAAAATCTGCCTTGGAGTTTGTGCCAGATTTATTCCTCAGACTGTACGGATTCTCTCCTACAGCAGCTGTATGGAATGGTCCCGAAATTTGGTGTCCATTGCCTGGGAATCCCTGCTTAGTATCAGACTGAAATTATTCCTCAAAAATCAGGCTGTCTGCATCGATTTTCGAGCTGCCCACTTCAACTTCATGAAATCACTTCAACTGTACGGAACAACAGTAATTTCAGTCACATTAAATGCTGCATTAAACTCTTCGAACTTAGTGCCACAATTCTGGGAATGCATGCCCAGAAGTTCTCCTTGAAATTTGAGCCAACTTTCCCAAATTTCGTGCTGCTGTAAGCTCCTGAAGAGTGCCTCGATTTTCGTGCTGCCCAGTCACAAAATTAGGCTCTGTTGTTGCTGTTGCAATCTCCTAGGAATTCGTGCTAGTTTTCCCAGCCAATCTCTCTTGCTCTCTAACTCGACCTCTCAAGATTTTCTCAAGCAGATTCTCACTTGCTCCAGTTCTCTTGGATGTCGAGCCACTCTCCAAAGACTCTCTCTATTGGAATGTGTGCCAAAAGAAATCTCATTCAACTTTTTATTTACCCTATTAGGGTTTCTCTCATGACTTTTCAACTTCAATGGACGAGATTAGATCTTGGCCAAAAAATCTATGGCTGGGATCTAATCTCTCACTCACTTAGATCTCCTAAGTGAACTTTACAATAAATTTTTCTTTTTGAAAAGTCACTTAACCCTAAATATTAAAAAAGTACACTTTATGACTTAAAGTCACTTTAAAAACATAATAAAGTATAACTCACTTTAAAATCATAAAGTCACATCAAAAAGGTACTTTAATAAAAACACATTACTAAAGTCACTTTAAGAATATAAATGAGACTCCAAGTTATTGACCCTTGCACCTAGGCACCTGATGCAGGAGTGCCACCGAGCTATCAAATGCTAACACCCCCACAAGGAAAACCAGTTAGAGAGAGAGAGATTTATTATTCTTCAGCAAATGTAATTTCAATACAATAATTTTTTCTAGCAAAAAATGTACTTATCTTCACCCAGAAAAAAATACACAGAGGCTGCCTCGATTTCTATGCTACAATGTTGTCTCGAAATCTGTGCTAATTTCTAGCACCTCGAAATCTGTGCTAATTTCTAGCACCTCGAAAACTGTGCCAACCTCGATTTCTATGCAAATTTGTGCCTCGAAAACTGTGCCAAACTGGTACAGTCCGTACAACTGTACGGACCTCGATTTATGTGCCAAAAAATCAGTACTGTACAGAATCCGTACTGTACGGAATTCGTACACCTCGAAAATCGCGCTGTACGGAATACCTCGAAAATCGTGCTCACAACCTGCTTTACGGATGCCTCGGTTTCTGTGCTGAAATATTAAATGCTGCTACCTTGAAAATCCTGCTACATTTAATGTCCTCAAGCTGCCTTGAAAGTCATGCCACCTGAAAACCTGCTAAAATGCTCTCTTGAAATTCATGCTCTTGGTCTCTTGCTCTCTCCATCTCTTTCTCTCCTCTTGAATCTCTCAAAAGTGAGCTCAAATGCCTCCCTCAAGCCTTTTTGTCTAAACCCTAGGGTTGTTCTAATCCAACGGTGGAGATTAGATCTCATCCGATGGTTGAGATTCATTGAGAGTGAAAATACCTTTTATTTAAATCACTTAAATAAATTTCATTCACCCACTTAAGATTTATCAAAAAGTGATTTTAACTTTATAAAGTCTCATTAAGTAGCTTTTAATGTGAGGGTCACTTTTTCCCCCTTCTAAGTGACTTAGGCAAAAGTCACTAGGGGAACACTTCCCTAGGTACAAAACTAACATTAACTTTTATCTTTACTGTGGCTATGATCAGAACTTCTCAAAAAATCAGACCCGCCACTATCCCAGTGGTCCAGTAAGCCCTGAATTCAGACAGAGATAAAAAAAATAACTTGGAACTGTGGCTGCCTCAGTCTCCTTTGCTTCTGCAGTTTTGTTAAAAAAAAAATCAGACCCCTCCTGTAGCTGCCTCAGGGCTGATCCGAAAATTTCAGGGCATGTTCAACTTTTTAAAGCCGCTGCTCCTCAGTCCGAATTTTAGATCACCGAAATTCCTCAGAAGGGTCCAAATTTTAGAGCTCTTTTAATAGATTTTTTACTAAAAAACCAGAGATAATAAAACATAAAAATTCTGAACCAAAAAAAATAACTCCAGCTGCTGCCACAATCTACAAACTCTTTACCCGAAATTCTCTAATTGAGTCCACCAAATAGTCTTTAATTGAGTCCAAATAGTTTCTAATTGAGTCCACCAAAATCCTTCTTGCTCTGGCATCATTCTTCCTCCAGCGAGATTTGTCTTCTTCGGATTCTGGTTTTGGGACCTTTTCATTGACAAACTGCAAGAGATCATTCTTTTCTAGTAAGAGAAGAATTTGTTATCACACAAAGTGTAGTTGTCTACTTGAAGGGTCCTATCTAGGATGGTAGAGGAAGACAACTAACCAATGACACACACCTAAGAGGGCCTCAATTCCCATGATGGATTGGTTGTCACGCCAATTGAGGCACCCTTCACTTCTTGTTTTCCAAGCCACAGATAACAAAGGGGGAGACCCTGATCTACTCTTAGAAAGAGAGATCTAACCCAAGCACTAAAACAAGCAAATCAAACAGTAAAAGTGGAGTGAAGGGTGTGGAACCCTAGATTTAAGGAATTGAGCTATTGTAGAGGCTTAGGGAAGATGAGATATGAAAGTTGATTAGTTCAATTACAATAGCTCAAAATTAGAAACAAATCCAGGATATATGTGTTAAGGTGAATGATCAAAATCCAATGCCTTGGGAAATATGTACTTAAATTAAGGGAAATGGTCCCAAAGAGTAGATCTGGATAGATTATGGCTTCCTAACATTGATTGACTATACATTTGACAGTATCAAATCTCACAAGCAAAAATCGGGCAATCAAACAACTGAAAAAGGGGCAAACTTAGAGAGGGCGCAACAGAGAGAGATCAATGCCTAGGGATTTGGGCTAGAAGGAGTCAACAGAGCATGGCGCCCTAGGAAACCCACTTCATGATTGGCATAAAAGTGAAAACCCATAAATTGTTCGCCACGTTTTGAAGTTGTTTGAGCTAGAGAATTTTTATAAATTTTAAGTTAGGGTTTGAACATTGAAATTTAATGGTGACGATTGGATTGGATCCCAAAATAACAAAAATACTTCGAAACATACCTGGATATGCTTGCGGCCGCCTTGCAAATTGATGATCTTCCCAAAATGAAGCAATATAGAGTGAGATCTAGCCTCCCCAAGTGAAATCACTATTCCTCCAAGGAGACCAATGCGCCCTTCCCTGCCAAAAAACGATCTATGATGAAAATCGATTAAGCAGGAAAGAAACTATACGAAAGCAAAGATGAAACAAGAAGCATCAAAATGACCACAAGATACATTAGAGATACTCCCTGAGACAAAAGTCATTTTGAGAGAAAGATATGGGGTTTCCCCACAATAACGTCCCCTTCAAAGTCGCCTCCTTCACTACCACGCGACCTCTGCAGAAAAACATTTGGAGAAAGCTAGATCCACAATGATATCACAGATAAAAGATTTTACAATCACTTGCAAGAACATTCATCAAAGCATCCAAGATATTCTTTATTACGTCGAAAATCCAAGAGCCCAAAGGTGCCTTTACAATGAGGGGGTATCTTCCTTAAATAGGAATGAGTGAGACCAAACCCTAACCACTTTATGAATGAGTGGTGGAGATCAAAAGATAAAAATAATACAATCGACGGTTAAGATGAGCCGGAGCAACAATACATAGATCAACTCACTAAAGAGAGGGGTGCGTACTCACCAAGTGACCCTAGGGGGGTCACACCACATGACAAAAGGCTAGGATGAGTGAAGCAAGCACATGGTGGGGCTAGGAGGTATTAATGTCCTTCACTGGCATCATCCCATGGCACAATGAATAAATATATATGACTCAATAACATCTCAAAGTGACCAAGTGACCAAATTTTGGCCCCCTCTGTAATAGAATAATCCATCAAAATAATAACCCGAAGAGTGTGTGGACCCCACTGAATGCTGTAAGCTATGCCAGAAGGTGTGAGATACATCACAAATGACCTCTGAACAAACCTCATGCCAATTCCTTACCTCAATTACCCAAATTGATTTCCTCAGTGACCATTTTATTCCATTTTTAATCCTCAGAAAACCACTTGTAAATCGATAAAATGCCTGTAGCTCTCTTCATGGTGCTCCAGGCACAAATTTGACAGTGCCAAAGTGTCTGGGGTTATAGTAATAACAAGTAGCTAGACCCCATACTCCCTCTGCAGCGCCGTAGGAGAACCAAATATCAATCCAACTGTGCTGCCAGGCCATTTTATAATGGCAAATTTGCAAAAAAGTGACAATCGGAGTGAAATCTCACCCGGAAGTGCTTGTAATTGAAATCTGAGTGTACCAATGAACTCAAAAGGTCCAAATGTACTAGAGATGAGTACCCATACACCATGTGGCTACCTGTATAATCATTTGTAGTCTCAACCATGCTCGGGCAATATAAAAATAATGGTTTGTAAATAATAATAACCCTAGGGCCTAAACAAATCATCACACCATCATATGAAACCTGTGTCCGTTGCATGGAACCATCAAATGGGCATCAAATGACCATAAATAATCAACCTCGAACATCATTGGTCCAACTCATCTCAGATTCTATGGTTGACTTAGTCAAACTGGGTTTGACCAGGTCAAGACTGATAAAAATATGACCTAGGCTTAAAATGCATGATGCTGCAAGTGCAAATGGATAAGGTATGGTTTTTTAATCATTCTAATAGCAAGACTTAAAGCATAAAGTGTCATTTCATTGGCGGTTAAACAATAATCAAAATATAAGACCAAAATTAAAATAATCAATTACTTAAAACAAAACCTCAAGAATATACTCATTTCATGGCCGTGATCATTTTGCTAAAGTGGGTGAAGGTGAAAAATGCAAGGCTAGGATAAGGGTATGACTTTACTAACTCAACACTGTGATACTTTGGATAAGGGAAAATGAATACACGCTTAAGCATATGCTGGATAATAACACACAGGGAATGGCAGTGTCTCACAAATGGAATGAGTTGTTTTGAGAGGTGCTTATTCAACCTTGGCAAATGTCTACAACTCACATCCAAGCTGAAACAACTCTGTGAGGATCTTCTCTAGAACCGTCGTAACTAGGTGCACAACTAACCGTAACTTGAGGTTCTAGGGGACACTTCGAATTAGCTGTCCCTTACTCCATCTCACATCCCAACTCGTAGGCTTCATGAGGGATTTAATCATTACATAATATCATGGCCAACAACCTTTAGATTTAGCATATATTTAACCACTGCTTTTTAGGTCTCATGACCCTTTGGATTTCTTGTGTGCTTATAAGCACAACTAATTGCAACTTTTATCCAGGGTACTTTACATTTCAATTCAATTCATAGCCCTCTTTCATTGTTGTGCTGAGAAACACAGTCTTAAAATATTTCCATGGGCTTGTGCAAGAGATATAGCAATAGTTCATTCATGCATGTTATGATGGTAGTACAACTTGCTTTGGGTTTTAGCCAACACAACTCAGGCAACTAGGGGGATTATTCACAATCATGACCAAACATCGGGGCAACCGACTAGAGAGGTCAAGGCATCAAATCCAACTCACCTAAGTTCAGGAACCAACACTAGCGGGTTCTCCTGGCCCAGGAGGTTCAAGGCTTTGGTAAGTTCTGTTGCCAACTCAAAACCGAGACACAAAACAACAAGGATGCTATCCAACACAGAGGCAAAAGTGGGGAGGTCCTCCATATCACAGGCTTAGGTGTAAGTCAAGGTGAAAACAAAAAATGGGAGAATGGATGGATGGGGAAAGTGAAAAGTGATGCCAAAACTAGCAAGCCATAAATGGTGGGAATGATCACGTCCATTCTACTAAGAGGGTAAAACCAATGAGTATAAACAAGAAATTCTAATTTTGAGTAATTAGACCATTTAGATAATCATTAAAACAACCATGTCTACATAACATATATATATACCTCCAGATCATGACCACTAGATACCAAGTCAGGCTACTAAGATGAGCAAAAAAGCAAAAACAATCATAACCAATGCATATCCATATACCTGCTAGGCCATATACCTGTATCTGCCATCTGGATCATCAATAGTCACTGGAAACACTGCTGCTGTGAAAACTTTGGGCACTACACTGCTCTGTATGGAACAAAAGTGGTCACCTTGGTCATCAAATCTGAGGTCATGAGGCTCAGTCTTGGCATAAGGTTCATTATGTCTGATCTGGGGTTGCTTTGATATGTGAGTGATCATAAAAAGTACTGCTCATCATAGGCTGATCTCATCAAAACTGTGTAAAGGCCTGGTTCAAAAATATACAAGGAACTGCTCTGCAATCATGGTAGCCCGACTACTATGGATGTGATAACAAAACCCTAGACTTCCAAGAGATGAAGTTGGAAGCCCCTTCCAGATGATCTTCAACCTTCATTCCAATCATCTTGACTGCAAATCTGAGGCAGAAACCATAGCAGGATCTAGGTCAAAAATGAAAATTGGATTCTTGGGAAACTGACTCCACAGGGAGATGTGCTCTAGCAAGGCAAGTTGAGAAAAGGCAAGGTCGAGCCAAATCTGTGGAGGGAGTAGGTCAAAAACTGAAACCCTAATTTCTGCAGTAACTGTAGCTGCAGAATTAGGTAAAAAATGAAACTTCTCAAAATTGGATTCTGCCTTCACCAAAAGATGCGCCCTTCCTAGAACGAAATTCCCAAGGCACTTTTTTTGCCAAAATGATGAGTGAAGGCCTTAAAAGATGAGACCCTAGTTCCGACAATGGCTTCTTCTAGTACTGCTCTGAAACCATGTTAGTTTTTCATACAATCATAGCATTATAATTCAATTGCATAAGATCAATAGGATCACTAGAAGAAAGACAAAGCACAAAAACAAAGAACACGAGAATTTATCTTGGGAAACCCAATCGAGAGAAAACCCAACAACCTTCGTATAGAAATGAACAATGTTGAGAACAGAGTACAATGAAGAGAAAGAGAGAAGAAAGTCTCTCTAAGTAAAACCCCAAAATCAACTTCTCCTCTCTGCAGATGCGAGCTCTTCTCCAAGTGATGCGAACTTGGGTGAGTGAGTGGATGTATCAAATGAGGAACACATCCCCTTTATTTATACACTTGTCAAATTGGCCTTTTACCTAGCTGGGCCGACTTGTCTAACTTGACTGGGCCGACTTGTCTTGGGGGAATATAAAAATACATTTAATAATTCTTTTCTTTACTTAATTTTCTCCCCAAGGTTTACATTGTTCTTTCAAGGGTTTACATGATTAATTACATCAAGATCAACTCCCATAGGAAGTACAAATAATTACAATAAAATATAATAAGAATATCTTCTAAAGTTGCACAAAATCCAACAAAGAAAACCCCCTCTTTGCCAAAATCGATCCAGAGAGAAAGAAGGCCGATTTGGCCAAATCGCTATCTCCAAGTCGCGTATGTTCCTGTATACAAAAATTACACCACAACAAATGTCAAATCGTGGAAGCTAGATCGCTAATGAGAGGCAAGATCGATATCAACACCAACAATAAACATCCACAAATGAGATCACAAGGTAGAGACAAAGTAAGGTTCTTCTCTATTATCAACCAAGAGCCAAAAGTCCATTACAATGAGTGAGTTCTCGAATAAATAGAACTCTAGATGCAAGACCCCTAGCTCTAAAAAGATGGAGGGCTAGGATCAAAATCTAACCAACCAAATCGATGGTGAAGAAAGTCTCATCATATCGCATCGAGCTATCATAAAAAAAGGGGGCAGATTTCCGTAGAGCGCCCGAGCTAACAACATGGTACATGATACAACGTTAAGACATAAGAGGGGGGGGGGGCGCCTAGGGGTCAAAGGCGCCCCATATACAATAACATGATAATAATGTGATAACAATATGATCATAACAAGTGCACCCCCCATGGAGAAGATGCCCTCCCTAGGGACAAAAAATAAAGTGTGGCCCCATTAAATGATATACACATGAAACATGGTCCATAAGCCTCAATACATCATAGCAAAACATCCCAAGTCAAGCAAAACATCCCAAGTCATTTCCTTGCCCCTCACTAGCCAAATCGATTTCTTGGCTAGGTTATGGTCACTTAATAATTGAATTAATTTGCAAATAATACTGTTGGGTGAATAAAATGCCCATATCATTCCTTTCCTTTGCTTGGATCATCAATTTGAATGCATAAGTGAGATCAAAGACCACAAATCCACTATAAGTAACTACTAGTACCCCATGGATCCACCTATAGAATAATCTATAAGCTCATCCATATCTAGTATTTAAAGAATGGCCCAATATAACTGATAATAAAAATCAGCATGAACCATAGCATATAATGGCCAATTGAAGCATGGGACACTATAGTGGGTACCAATAGGTGCCAAAAACACAAAATCGAACCGTCAGATCCAAAGTCACCCATGACCACCTGTTAACCATGATCAAACTGGGTTGACCAAGCCAAAACTGGTCAAAATAAAGATTGAGTTGAGAAACCATTGATCCTGCATGCATAAGGGGTTAATAATACTCTCTTATCTATATTAATATCCCAACTAAAACATAAGTGACACATACAGTGGTGATCATAAACTAATAAAAGTCAGACTTGTACTAGAACAGAGTCATAATCCGTCACGAGGTCCTAGGAATATACTCACTTACAAAATTGATTATCATGCTAAGCTTGGTGAGGTGTATATTGCAAGGCTAGGTTTAGTGGGATTGACTTATTTGACTTTGACCATGTGATCTCTCAAAGTAAAAGGGACATAGGGAACCACAATAACATATGCATGATAGAGAACACTAGGGGAGGGAGCTGTCTCACTTTTGGGTAGAGTGTTTGAGCTAGCTCTAGTGGACTCTAGACAAGCATTCTTTTCATTCAATTGATTTGACTTTGATTGCACTTCACATTTATCACATAAGATAACCTTCCTTTCACTAGCTAGACTCCAAGGGTAGGTGTCCTAGATAGCCTTGTGGGCCCAAGATAATGACTCGATCTAATGTCCTCTTCTGCTTAAGCACAGAGAACCATCCCACTAATCTATCGAATTCCCATAGGTTTGAGCGGGTACTGACTTTCAGGGAATTGACTGAGGATTGATGCCATTTACACCGTAAGAAGATCATGGTTATTAGATCATCAGTAGATAAATGAGGGCCATAGGAACTAGGGGCCACATGCATGCATGGCATGTAGACCATATTTCATGATGCATGCACTGAAAGACCTTTATTGAGCTTTCATACACACAGAAAGCACTACATGCAAGTCAATTGGAAATTAGAAGAGGAAAGCGTTCTAGTCATGCAAAAGTTAGGTAGACCATGTGAAAGTTATAAAAGAAAGGTAAAGTGAGTGAGTAAGGTCTGCTTATTGATTATTGATTTGAGAAGTCGATTTGGAGAGCTCAAAGAGCCAATTTAGGGTTGAGGGCACACCACTCAACCATTAAGTGTATTTCGATAGCGAAATCTATCTTCCCTAGTCACTATCAGGGTTGGATCATCCATATTCAACATTACTACTATCGTGAGGTATCATTCTTCAGCATTCTGCAGGGTTCAAGCTACATATAGGAACAAGGGAACTCGCCATCCTTGCATGGGCGAATTGCACAAGTGAGACATCTTCATATCTCATTCTACAGTGATCCTTTTGGATGCATGCTGCCTTCATCCTTTCGAGTGCACCACTATTACCCTAATCCCTGAAGATGGGCTTCCTATTCCGATCTAGGAGCTAGTTATCATCATCATCACTATTGAGAGGGCACCTTCTCTTGCATGGGCGACTTTCCTTGAGGAGACCCACTCCATACTATTCAGAAGGGCAATATAACCCTAGTACCAGCTTCTTGCAGCAGTCTAGCATCATTGGAGAAGTTATTATCCACTTCTTATTCTAAGGAAGGCACATTCTCTACAAGGGCGCATTGTTGGTGAGACTTTCTCATATCTCGTCCGATCCTTGGCACAATTCTTGCATGTTGGTCTCATATTGACATACATCCACTACTTCATATGTTGGTACGTCCATGCATCTTTTCTATCCCTATTTTATAGCATTTTTGATTATTTGGGTTATTTAGGGGTTGGCAAACCCATGCATTTGCATGCATGCTCATGCAAGCATAGTTCAGTACATGCATTTATTTTACTTCAAGTATTGGGCCATAAAGACTACTAGCAAGCAACAAAAACTCCATAAACAGACATAAATACAAGTTGGTATATTACACTCGATCTTACTTGCATTGCCCACCACCGTCCATAGGTGTGATGCAGTGACCACCCTGTTTCCCTGTGGGGGACAAATGGCCTTACATCATACAAAGGATGAGTGCTCATCCCTTGGCCACTGATTAGCTACAGAAAGGTTTAATTTAATTTCACTTAGGCCTAGTTTTTAAAAACACAACTAATCGCAGCTAACCTTTTTGCAATCATTTAGATTTAGCATTTGTTCCACATCTGCATTTTTGGGGAGTACCTGGTTCGAGGACTAAAGGAAACAACCCGGTGACAAGGCTACTTCAACAACGCACCCAATCCACAAGGCATCATACATACAGAAGGGGATGAATGGGATCCATAACCAGGCCACACATTCTAGAGCCGAGACACAAGCAAACATGGAGTCCATCATGCACAGAGGTCAAAGTGGGAGAAGGCTCTTCAATCTCACAAGTCTAAGTCATAAGTCAGGGATAAAATCAAAGACGGAAGTAGGATGGATGGATGGAGGAAATGAAAAATGAAACCAAACAAAGCAGGGATAAGGATCAGGTTTGTACAAGGTAGGCAATACAGTGAGCATATACTAAGGCCTCCGCCTTACAATCAAGACAATTCAACTACTCATGACGACAAGTCCACAATAAGCACTCAGAGCAATATAAAATCACCACTATAAGTCCCGAGATGCCAAGTTAAAGCTATGAATATAGGCAAAAGAGACAAATGATAACTCCCAAATGCAAGATATATACCTGCTCAATCATATACCTGTTTTTGAAACAAGCCTGAAGCACAACTCTGATTGCATGAGGGCAAAGGAAAGTGTATCATCTGCTGCTCTGCTGCTCTACTCAGTGAACCATAACCAAACCAATACATCTCAATGGGGTCATGAAGAGCTCAGTCGTGACAAAGGGAACTGGATAAATCATCTGAATAGTTCGGAAATATAACCCTGCCACTGCTGAGAAAAGCTCAACTCATCTAAAAGGACCGTTTCATGCCTCTGACAGGCTGATTTGCATCATGGTAGCCCTGCTACTATGGATGTGACAACAGGTGGTTGGGATTTTAACAGCTTAGGTTAGAGTTCAGGAGGTAACAGAGGACCATTTTCAAATATACCTTGGGATAACAAATTTTTACTATGTTTTTTCTAGTATAGGAATTTGGTTTATATTAGCAAAGTATGAATACTCTTATAGCTAATTTTGCAAAAAATTAGCTTTCAACTTTTCTATGGATAGCCAAGGACTGGTAAAAAATATGTCCAGTGATCTACTAATATTCAGGGTTGAAATTATGGTAATAACAATATTTTGGTTCATTAGAGCCATGACTAGCAAGATAGTTTTGCTAAGAATGTTTTCTATAAATTAGAGAAGAATTAAGAGAGTATAGAAAATCAAAATGATAACAAAGAAAGAACAATTTAGACAAAGATTTATAATCTAGATATACCAGGATATATCAGATCACAGATACTCTCTAGCACAGCTTTGGGATGGTTCCCGTCATCTACAGACAAATATGTATCAACACCTTTCAAAGGGATAATCACACTTTTAGTCTGAATATGCAGAAATCTGACTCAGAAAGTCATTATATCTTTAGATGACCTGTATTTAAGTTGAAGTTATTAAGGATTTTATAAACTTGGTGTTATAAATTTTAAATGTATAATAAAATTATAAATTATAAATTATTTATATTTATATAATGTTTCCATATTAAAATCTAATATATTAATTAAAATCTAATATATGAATTTTTTTTTATTTCCTTAGTCATCATATTTAAAAATTTATATAGTTTTTAATTTTTATATAGTTCTAATTTTTTTTTTTTTAAATTATTATTTATATTATTTGTACTTGCCATTTCCCCACCATATCCAGATCCTGGTTTTTTAAAAATATAGCAGACCCATACCCGTATCCTGGTAACTACCGAATATGAAACCTTTCTGTTTTTATTGCAGTGACCTATCATTGACAGTGAATCAAAATGTTTGGAGACACAAGGTTACAAAAGGTTACCTGAACCAAACTCAAGTCCAGTTTTTGACTAATATACCCAATGTAGATTCTGAACGGCATTATTTTCAAGCTAACAGCCTTCAAAGGAATCCAAGGAGTACATACAGTTCCCCGAGTTCTCCTACACAAGGTACATGATTTTATGCTCTTGTGCCAATCTTGATTTTCATGTATGTTTTTGCTATAGTGACTTGTAAGATAATTGTTATGCTTGTTATTAAGCTTCAATTTTCTCAAGTGTTTATGCTGTTATGCCTCTCTAGCATATGCTCTTTGCAAATGATTAATCCTGTATGCATTTTATAGGATTATTCTTAACTTCACCCAAGAATTCTCCATCTCCAAGTGCTTCTATTGATAGACAAGACTATTACTCAACTTTCCATACGACACCAAGAAGAAAGCAGTTTTCAAAGGAAGATTGGGAACATTTTACAAGAGAATCCACAAGGAAAGCTATGAGTGAGTTGGTTTCAAAGCCGGAGTTTTCTGACTGGGTAGTTGCACATGCTGATAGAATAAATGTGGCTCCAGATGAGGAAAGAGAAAGTTCAGATGATGAAACTGAGGTAACGGATGACACAGGACCAGATGAGAGTACTGAGGGCGTTGGATGGTTCAGATGGTAGCAGAAGGAACTATACATGGCATGTTTCCTGTATATTAGAATCATTGTAATTCTAGTTTTTTCCTTGTTCACACTAACTGTTTGAGCATCCTGATGTGTAACTTCATGTTTTTCTCGTTAGATGTAGATATGCACATTTTGAAGACTTTGTAAGTGTTCAATATGAATACACAAATATGTTCCGAGCAGAGAAAGCATCACTAATCACATTTGGCTTTTTGCGTATAGAAGATTCATGCTGTGTCCTTTTCCTCCAGTGTTCATGCTTGCTGATTACAAGTTTTAATATCCATGTATGCTTAAGGGCATTTGCTTCTAAGAAAGAGTCCGTTTCATCATGGATGAGCTCCTAACACTGCTATATCTGAAGTGTG
Source organism: Larix kaempferi (assembly GCA_027924585.1). NCBI lineage: Eukaryota > Viridiplantae > Streptophyta > Pinopsida > Pinales > Pinaceae > Larix > Larix kaempferi. Next base: position 9,294,775 of record BSBM01000217.1, on the reverse strand, counting down.
GATTAATATTGTTATTGTTGTTGTTAGATGTTGAATAGAGGTCTGTACAATTTAAGCTGAATTTTTAAAGTATTAATTTGAATGAAAGAACGCTTTTAGATGATCGTTGTCAAACTCTATGCTACTTATTGAGGAAAAATTTAGTGAGTATTCTTTTGTGTCTTGAGGCCCCATATGAATTATGCAAGCAATATATTTTGTCAGAATCGTTTGTTGATCGCTTCTGTACCAGACAATAAATTAAGTTGAGAGAAATGTTTGCAGTCATTGTTCAGTTACAATTTGCAACAACAACTAACTTTCTTTGACTGTTGCTTTTCCCGACCTTGCCAACATGGACTTTGATTAGATCTCATGGTTTGTGGTTGACTATTTATATGACATTCCCATTTACGGGCAGGCTTTTTTTGTATGCCATTCCTTCACATGAGTATATACATTTAGGATTCTTTGTAATTGCTCTGTTCTTACAGAATTTGGAGTTTTCAACAGAGAATTGCCAAAATCGGTAGGTCTTGCTTTTGTAAATGTTTTCTTCAGATGCCAAGAAATTCTAGATATTTGAAAAATATCACTGTTCATTACCTGCATCTTTTACTGCAAATAGGCACAACTATTAACAGTGTTATGGTCTTTGGAAGAAAAATGAATGCAGTTTCTAGTGGTTATAGTTTGTGTGGAATGTCCATTTTTTTAAAATATTTATTATTTTCACTTAAATATATTTACATGTGAAAACACAAATCGTGGAAGGGTATAATACACAATGCCTATGATAACCTCTTTGGGACTAACTAAAACATAAATGAAATCAGAGTATACAGCAGGGGCTAAAATTTTGGCATCCTTGATCCGCACTTTTAGCCAACAATTGGTGATGTACCTCATCTTTCCATACAAAAATAAATGCAGACACAAAACTCATCTTTAGTCAAACACATACTTACACCTGAGCTTCTAAATAAAAAACAACGTAGAAATCTGTAGACAATGCCACAGACTAGAAAATGAAACATGGGCAAGAGTGTAGCAGTGGAAGCCGTAATAAACAGAAATAATCTGCAAATGTACATTGAAAATAATCGATTGAATGAATGATGTATTACAATGATCGAATGGCCTGAATACTAAGTTGCATGATACGGGGAAATGAAAACGTGTATCCGATACGGAAACGCACTGGAAACGTGACACCCCAAAATTTAGGAAACGGGGAAACGCGATATATATATATATGCAAATTAGCAAGGACATTAAAAATTAAATGTGAAACATAAATGACAAGTGATAAATCATAATTTCAAATATCTAACATCACATTTTACTCATAAGTCCATCTTTGTATCATTAATAATTGTCATAGATGATTACATAATGCAAGTTGCCAAGTAGTAATATCCAAAAACAACCTTGGCAATACAATATATTCAAAATTTCAAAATCAGACTTTATTTATGAGGCTACAATACTACATATATCAAAATGTGAACAGTCAACATAGAACTAAAACATAAGATAAGTCGATTTGCATAGCGTTGTAGCTGACTGTCTTCAAATCGGCTTCCTCAAGTAACCCTCGCTTGCTCAAATCACTATGTGAGATGAGGGAAGTAAAATCCTCCTTTTATAAAAAAAAATGACTTTCAGAGGCTTCTAGAGGTTTCCTAAACCATCATTAACCCATTAAGAAACAACTTAACCCATTGATTAAGCTAATGGGTTCTTTTTTTGGATGGAAAAGAGAGAATTCGAGGAGGAAACGCGCCATACGGACGAGGATATGGCACGGAAACACGTTTCCAACCGTACCACCCATGTCTCCTCCACATGAAACGTGGTGGCATGGTCGGAAACGAGTTTCCGAGGAGTACCAAACGCGTTTCCGAGTTTCCTGCCTGGTACGATAGTGATACGGAGCCTAGTACCAAGTTTCCTGCAACTTAGCTTGAATATATAGGTCTCCATGGTCTCTCTTCACATAAAGCTATGTCTTTGCGTGATCATGACCCTTGGTAATTACAATTAAATTATTAATTACAAGTTAATAAATATACATAACATTATTTGTATTTATGTTTGTTACTTTGCCACTCCTTTAAGGCATGCTTTATCCTCAAAGCATAATAAATTGGGTTCTTTGGTTGAGCATTTTTCTCTGGTGGCATCATATTTGACGTTGTCTACTTTTAGGAGTTTGCTGGAGCATCCAATTTGAGTGTTTTCAAGATTCCTCTGCAGTTTGTGCATCATATCTTGAAGTTTTTTGAGTTGGGTTTTTAACTTCGGCTCTTGATGCTTCTCAAATGTAAACTTGTATTGTTGTTCCATGTTTTCTGGAGCTTCTTCCCTTCTTTCTTGTTGTTTTGCTTCCCCTTCATTGAAGATGGGACCTTCTTTTCCATAAAATTTATAATGTTTACCATGAAGGTGGAATTCTGTGGGTTGTTCTTTGATATTCATGGAATAAGTGCCCAACTGCATCAACCATTTTGCACCTAGCATCATGCCCATCCCATCAAGTGGTAGCGCATAAAATCCCGATTTGATTTCTAGGTTTTGTATTTGAATAGAGATTTTATGACATCTTCCTATGTTGTTAACCGGATGTCCATCTGCAACCTTAACGGTGAGGTCCTTAGTGGGGTACAAAAAACGATTTAACTGCTTAGTGACATTGATGTCAATACAATTATGAGTACTACCCGAATCTACAAGGATTGTTATTTTTCTATTATTTATGATTCCCTTGAGCTTAAGTCTCTTAGGTTGTGATTTTGTTGTTTCTCTTGCCTTTGGTTTTTGGAATATGGATCTTGTTAATCTTCCTGAAACGAGGTGGAACATGTTTTTGGGTTACTTCTTGTACTTCGTTTTTTTAGTAATATTTTCCCTTTGCGACACATCATCATCACCACCACTAAATAATGTGCATGAAAGTGATGATAGTAACACTTTTTGTGGTGTTTCATCGTCTAAATTTGAGTTATATTCCACCGTGATTTCGTTTTTTGGTTTCGACACTTATACTTGTTTTCCATTCACTATACAATAGTAACATAATGGCATATCTTCACATCTATGCCCTGGAGACCAATGTTTCCCACATCTACGACAAGGGTTTTCCGACATTATAGTAGTCCCATGTTGAGTATTGAGCTTTCTTTCAATTAGTTTTGCCATGCTTTTGGCCTCCACCAAATTCCTTGGTCTTGTAAGTTTTAGCTTGCTACAGATAATGGGCTTCAACCTTGAAATATATAGTTGTAGCAAATGATCATCTGTAAGGTCAAGGAACCGTGTAGCTAGGACTTCCCATTCATGGAGATATTCATTCATTGTCGTGAAATCGCTTAAGGAAGTCTTTTGTGAACATTTGCCAATTTACGAATAACCCACTGGTTTACTTAGACCGCCAAGTGAACCAATCATATGCATCACCTTCTAAGTATATGGATGCCATTGCTATTTTCTCTAGTTCATTAGTGGGTGGGTTCATAGCTAAGATTCCTTCGATTTATTTGATCCACATGATTGCTTTTTTGATCATCTAATCCGTCATACTTAGGAGGGTCAATTTTGATTTTATTCCATTAACTTGTGTTATCTTGATGTCTCTTATGGCTCTCATCTTTTTCTTTGAGGCTTGGTGGTGGTATTTTATGTACTAATGGTTGTGTTGATAACACATTTACCCTTTCATTTAGATCAATGATTTTCTTCGTGTGCTCGAGAATTATGGCCATTACTTCTTCCTTGTCCTTGATCCTTTTTCTTGAATCCTCTAACCAACGATCTTCAAATTGTTCTTCTACCTTGTTAACTCTGTTTGTGAAAAATATATTCATGGTCTCATTTAATCAATCAATTTTGTCGCTTAGTGCTTTTTGGCCATCTGCCAAATCTTTTTGACCATCGACTAAATCTTTTTGACCTTTCTCAATGTTGTTGAGACGATGTCTCACGCTATTGACTTCATCTCCATATTGATTTAAATTGGCATGTAATTCATTGTTAACCATTTTGGGGTTAGTCTTCTTTGTGGACCCCACTTTTTTTTTTGGTGTATGCATAAGGTTTCTAAAAAGGACTTTGGAAAAATTAAGTTTTTTTTTTCTTTCCTTTTTTTTAAAAGTCACTTTAAAAAAAATAATTTTACTTAAAGACCTTAAAAAGCTTTGCCAACGTGAAATTGACAGGTCATGACTTTGGACAAAAGCTCATGAGTGAATAAGAAGGGATGTTGTACGTAATTGAAATGGCTGCTGTAGGTAATCGAGGGGAAGTGCCCACATACGGATAAGTCACATGCAGACTTAATTGACCCGAAAATCAACTGTGGCTTAGTACAAAATTTGCATGTACAAAAGTAGAAGAATGTAGAGCGTAGGGACCAGGCCTGGAATTTGATGTGGAGGAAGACGTATTGAGCAATCTGGAACGTATTTTACGGGCAAGATTTTTTGCCACACGTCACCGTTTACGTGTGATATAAAATACAGACTGTAGATTTGACGTTTAATAATATCCATCGAACGTCAAAAATACTAGTACCTACGGCCACAGGCCTACGGCTAGTAGCTACATGCTGATGCAACTTGGAAAATGGGTTAGGAACTTAGGCGGAGGCGGAGCCTGGAGGATGGAGCCTGAAGCATTGAATGCTTCATGGCACTTGGCAGTGTGGCACTAGCACCGTCCGGTTTGAAACTCAAGGCGATGAGGAGTCCTTTGCTGGTGGCCGCTGGTAGTAGGTATAGGGTATTATCGGAATTAATTGCGACTCGCCTGTAGGGTATTATCCAAGTTATTGATGCTCATCGGTGGAACCGTGGAGCCTGGAGCCGGAGGTATTCAGTTTTGTTTGTAATGTTTGTGTTGGAAGACTAGTCGAGCTCGGATCGTTGCCTCCGTTTCTGCTGGTATTTGCGGGACGCGTGGAAGCAGTAGATCACAGATGGAATCAACATGGCCTAGGTGGGGATAACTTCGAAGGCCGTTGCAGAGACCTTCATCCGGGGCCTGCGAGTTTGCTGCATTGGAGTGGCAAGGGTAAACCCTGGCTACGTCTTGATCTGAGGCAGTCTTGTCCTCTGGATTAACTATGGGCTCCATATGACCTCTTTCAGCCTGCTTATAATTATTTAGATGTTTGAAACTTCAAACCTTTTGCTAAAATGGAGCTGTTGTATTCGGCCTTGTTCAAATGCTTCCACGACCGAAGGTTCTCGAGATCAAGTAGAGGTATGTGTAACAAACTAAGAGCGTTTGAACCTAAATATATATAGATATATACAGGCATGAGGAATGTTTTTACAACTATGACTAATTTTCTGATTATAGGAATTTTTTTTCATATAATTTTCTGCTGAATCGAATTCATTGGAGAATGGCTACAGGCTTGCAAATTGCTATCACTATGTTCATTATGTCTTGTGTTCAATCTCTGTTTCTTGTTTTATCATGGTATCAGAACAGATCTATGCTGAACTCCCTCAGAATGGCTACATGCTTGTATTTCTATCAGTATGTTCATTATGTCTTGTGTTCAATCTCTGTTTCTTTACTTGTTTTATAGTATTAGAACAGATCTATGCTTAACTCACTCTATTCTGAACTCCCTCACTGAAGGCCTAGGATAATAAAAAAAAATTGATGTGTTATTTCTTTGTACTGTACATGATAAAGTAGAGAGTTTGATTGTGCTGTGTTTTCCTTCGTGGAAGGTTGTATAATGTATCAATAGGTGTTTAGGATAATAAAGTTTTCGTGATGTGAACTAGTATCTTTTTACAGTACATGATAGAGTAGAGAGTTTGATTGTGCTGTCTTTTCGTTTGTGGAAGGTTGTGTAATCTATCCTGTAGGACTTTTGGATATGTTCTGAAATGCTGTTGATTGTTGCAGTGCTCCATAATTGCTATCCGGATGTCTATTGTGTGTTGATCTGTTGCCATTCACTACCTGCAATCACAATGAACAGATCCCTGATATGTTTCCTTCTTTGAAGCTGTAAAGAGAGTCCCTGTAAAAAAAATTGACATAAAAAAAATTGACACTCAGTTAAATTGCCTGGACCGTAAAATGATAGGTACCCAAAACTTGAAACCGTCATCAAAAAAAATTTGACAGGCACAGGAAATTTGAAATTCCAGGCTTGGTAGGGACGTAAGGAGTGATGTACGGGATGCAACGATGTTTGAACTTGGTATGGACTTTGCAGCGTAGGGATTAGACGGCGAATGACTTGAGAGACGATGGATTTGTACGAACGAGTATGACAGGAATGTACAGATTGGATGCTGTATGGACTGGTTTCTGTACAGGTTGCAGCAGAAAAATGCAAAGTATGGTGGTTGATGATTTCTAGTTGTACGGAACAACAAGTGGTATGGATTTAATCGACGATATTGGCTTTGATACCAATGCAGCAACATAAACTCTAATAAACATAAATAATCTGCAAATATATATATATTGAAAATAATTGATTGAATGATGTATTACAATGATCGAATGGCTTGAATATATAGGCCTCCATGGTGTCTCTTCATGTAAAGATATGTCTTTACGTGATCGTGACCCTTGGTAATTCCAATTAAATTATTAATTACGAGTTAATAAATATACTTAACATTATTCATATTTATGTTTGTTAAAAAGAGACTACCCATCCTCGAGTAAGGCAACTTGTCAAAGTAGCGTGTTCTAAAACAAGTTGGGATGTTGATCCTCAATGAAGCTCCACCACTATTTGGCAAACCAACACTCTAAACAAATATGGATAACCATTTCTGGTGGTTGACAAACTAGGCAGAGACCATATAAGAATTCAGTTTTAGCCAGCCTACCTTGGCTGGAATTCCCTAATAGATAATCAACCAAGCAAAAACATGACTTATATGAAAATTGCACTAACCAAACACCGTGAAGACGACGTACCCAACTGATCTCCATATCTTAATAAGTCCACATTACATTGAGCATAGGTGAGAGGGGTGCTGAATATAGATAGCGAGAATCATATTGTAGTTGCTAATGTTTCTCTAAGGGAAACATCGAGTAGACATTCACTCATGGATAGCTATGTTGATTTGGCTAGTAATGAATGATACATTGACATTCTAGAGGTGAACGACCAGGGCAGAGGTAGTGCTTCTCCCAGTCATATGGTGTGAAGATGGACCCCAAGGATGCTCTCACATTGCCTACTCCCATAATAGAGTGATCTATTCTATATCAAAGTGTTTGACTTGTTTATTTTATTAGGGGCTTTCGTCCCCTTATGAAATATACAAGTCTAACCTAATGTTGAAATTGACATAATCACTAAGAAGTGTCTAGTACTTCTCAGTGTGGGTCAAATCAACATTAGGGATATATGTGGTGAATAGATGAGCATGTGACAGAGAAGTATAACATCATCACAATGGACAACCTTTCCTAAGATGGAAAATCCAATAATTAAGTGGTCAAGAAATAAATAACAATTGAAGTGATCAAACATGCAAGTCAACCCCAACAAGAAGAGAAGCTGACCACACTAGTGAAAATCAAGTAATTTGATGAGTATAAATAAGAGGAGTGATTCCTCATTTCATCATCCAATTCCTGGAAGACATCTTATCCTCTTTGGTGCGCAAGTCTAGAAGGGCAAAGTGAAGGTCGAAGAAGAAGCATCTTGAAGACCTCTTATCTCTTTCTTGGGTTCACTACACTATCCAACAAGTGCACATCTTCTCTATGACTGGGTAACAAGTGATGTTTGTAAAACCCTTGTGAACTAGGGTTCTTCTATTATTGTTGTTGTACTCTTATTATTAGAAAATATTCTTCTTAAGAAAGGTTGTTGGGTTTTCTCTCGAGTTCGGGTTTCACAGGGTAAACCTTTGTGTCTATTGTGCATGGTTCTCTTTCAGTGATACTTTTGTTTTCCACTGCAAATTTGAAATGATTATGCAATAATATATGTGGGATAAAATAAGATATGAAAATAAAACTGCTAAGTAAAAATTCAACATAGTATTAGAGCATTATTGAATAGAGGCCATTGCTAGTGACTATTACAACCCTAATCTAGAAACCATGGCTTCCAAGTTTGGACACTTATGTCCATAGATTGGACTTGAAAATAGCATTTTGGAGCTCACCCTAGGAGGGAACAATTATCTGAGGAAGTAGATCTCAGTTTTGTGAAGTTTCAACTTTGACTTAATTTCTGTCGGAATCAAGGAACTAGGGCGTCTAGTTTTGAATTCTTCTGACCACAGGTTGGACTGAAAAATAGTGTTTTGGAGGTCGTCTCAACTTTTCCAAAACTCCAGTCTTGGCATAGTTTCTACTAGGGTTTCTAAATCAGATTTCAGCCCTTGTCAAAATGGTGACCAACCACAAAATGAAGATAGATCAAATGATTCTCATAAGGAGTATTCTTTTGTTTCAGCTCTTACAGGCACTATCCCAAATAATAGTGATACTTGGTTGGTGGAAAGCGGCGCCTCAAGGAACATGATATGTTATAAAGACTCTCTTCAATATTTGACATAAATGAACTCAACACTACAAGAAGAACTTGGAGACAATTCCAAGTATGCAGTTATAGGAGTTGGATCAACTTCATTTAAACTAGAATCTGAAGATTCTCTACATATGAAAGATGTCTTGCTTGTAATAGGATTGAAGAAGAATCTCCTCTCCATATTAGCCTTGGAGGATAAAGGCTTCATAGTTGCTTTTGTAGATGGAAAAGTGCTTGTATGGCCTAAGGGTTCAAGTATAGACTCAACAAAAGGGAATAGTGTTCGAGAGGAAGGATTATACAGACTATCAGGATGCCCAACTCAGGCATTAGTGTATCACAACATTAGTCGATGTGAGCTATGACATAGAATATTTTCTCACCTACATTTCAAATCCTTTCCAACATTACGAAAGATGGTTACAGGTATTCTAGAGTTCTAGAAAGAGCATGATGGGGTTCGCAAAGGTTGAATACTTGGAAAGAATTCCAATGGATATTTTCTGAACAATGACAATAGGTTGAAAGGGATCTTGGATCTAGTGCATTCAGATGTATATGGACCAATGACTGTTTCATCCTTGGGTGGATTTCTATATTACGTGAATTTCATTGATGATTTCTCCTAAAAAACGTGGATGTACTTCATGAAGACCAAAGATGAAGATTTCAACAAGTTCCAAGAATTCAAGGCCTAGACAGAGAACTTGACAGGGAAGAAAATAAAGATTTTGAGGTTAGATAATTGAGGAGAATACTCTTCTAATGACTTCAATGATTTCTACGAGGAAGAAGGGATCAAGAGGGAGTTGACACTTCCCTGTAATCCCCAACAGTATGGTGTTGCATAAAGAAAGAATAGGTCCATTGTAGAATTTGTGAAGGCAATGATTCATGATCAGAACCTACCTATGTTCTTATGGGTAGAGGCAACCAACACATCAGTCACTTGAGAATCTTTGGTTGTCCTATATACATCATGTATTGAAAGAGAAGAGGAAAAAACTAGAACCTGTTAGAAAGAAGGGTACTTTTGTGGGATACAATGAAATCTCAAAGGCCTACAAAATATACATTTTAGGACAATTTCATATAGAGCTTAGTCGAGACGGTTACATTTGATGATGAGGTATCCTTAAGGAGGTATAGAGATTCTCACATGGAGATTGATGGTGAGGAGCAGGAGACTCCAAAAGATAGGGGTACAAATTCCCATATTCCAGTTGATCATTCTTCAAACTATCAGGAGCAGTCTATAGAACCAACAAAATGGTGGAGCCACCTAAAGATATTGCAGTAACCAGGAAAAGGACAATATGGCTTTGTGACACCTTGTAGGATGCAGAAAGGCATGCAACTCCTAGTGGCTCTTTCAGGGAGAGCAAAAGAATTAAAAAATTCTCAAGTTACATAGCATTGACGAGTCACACTATTGATTCCGAGCCTTCCTATTATGAGGAAGCAACATGCCAACATGTATGGAAAGATGCTATGATGGAAGAATATCAATCGATCATGAAGAATAATATATGGGAAATTGTGCCGAAACCTGAAGGGAAGTAAGTGGTGACTTCCAAATGGATCTACAAGATCAAGCATGTTGTAGATGACAACATCGAAAAGTTCAAAGCGAGGTTCGTGGAAAAAGGATTCTCCCAGAAAGAGGGAGTGGATTATGAGGAGACCTTTTCTCTAATCACCAAGTACACCTCCATCATAACCATCATTTCTCTTGCTTCCATGATGGGATGGAAAATACATCAGATAGATGTAAAGACAACATTTCTCAATGGAGTAATAAAGGAAGAGGTGTACATAACACAACCTCAAGGATTTGAGATACATGAGAAGGAGTCCCATGTTTGTAGACTAAAGAAGGCCTTGTATGGAATCAAGTAGGAACCCAGGGATTGGTTTTCCATGATCGACAAATATTTGAGGTGCTCGGGCTTCACCAAGAGTTATGCAGATTCTATCCTTTACTACAAGGTTGTTGATGATGATCCTTTGATCTTGGTGCTATATGTTGATTATCTGTTCCTTACTGGAGAAAATAATATCATAGTCGAGTGCAACAAGAGGGATTTGGCCTCTAAGTTCGAGATGAAGGATATTTCCCTGATGCATTATTTATCGGGATTAGAGGTGTAGCATAAACTAGAAGAGATATTCCTCGGTTAGGGGAAGTACAGGGTTGAGATCCTGAAGAGATCCTGTATGATGGACTGCAAGTCCATGGCTATGCCGATGGATGCAAATATGAAGAAGCTGAGTGATTCCACATCAGATTAATATTTGGTAGATCCCACGATGTATAGATAGTGATTGGATCCTTGATGTACCTGGTTAACACCGGGCTAGACATTTGTTTTGCGGTAAACACCCTGAGCTAGTACATGGTTGAGTTGAGGAAGATACATTGGGTTGCCGCAAAACATGTATTGAGGTACTTGCATGGTACAATTAGACATGGCTCGAGACATGTATCAGGAGGTGAAGTAAAGCTGCAAGGTTATGCAGATTCTAACTGGGTAGAGAGTGCAGTGGATAGAAAGAGCACCTCAGGGTGCTGCTTTACCTTAGGATCAACCATGATATCTTGGTTTAGCAGGAAATAGAATTTTGTCACACTTAGTACAACATAAGCAAAGTATTATGCAACTATTGTCAGAAGTCATGAAGTAGTTTGGCTTCAGAAAATTCTTGCAGGATTATTTGATCATGAGCTAGAGATGACTGTGATACACTATGATAATCAAAGTTGTGTCAAGCTTTCAGAAAATACAATATTTCATGACATGTCGAAGCATATTGAGATCAAATATCACTTCATCTGAGATATGGTGCAAAGGGGGGCAGTGAAGCACCAATACATATCCACTGATGAGAAGATAACAAACATTCTCACCAATCCTCTATCTAAGGCGAAGTTTGTGTACTTTAGAGACAAGCTTGGAGTGATGGAGAATGCTTCTTTCAGTGGGAAGGAGTGATGATGGTTCGATAGATGGGTAGTAGACATTCACGAGAGGTGAATGACCCATACATTGTGATGGTTCGACATATGAGCAACATACATTCACGAGAAGTGAATGGCCTAGATACCAAGATGGTAGTACATATACAGTATAGATGCAGATGCAATACAGATATAGTACAAATGTAGTTGTAGTGCAGATGTAGTTGCAATACATATGTAGTACAGATGAGTGGCCTCAGGCACAAATTCTCCATAGGAATCCATGGTGATGGCGAATGATACATTCACTCATAGAAATAGCCAGTTTGGCTAGTGATGAAGGCCTAGGCGTAGTCCTAATAGACTTGATATGCAGATTGTGGACATTCTCATGAAGCATGAAACTTGGTGTGATGCAGAATGTCTCCCTCGTTTATAGGGAATGTTGATGTTTTTCCAGGTGCATCGTCAGGCAAACATTCACTCATGAATAACCATGTTGACTTGGCTAGTGAGGCCATGCAAATTTGGATAGTAATGAATGATACATTCACATTCTAGAGGTGAATGACCCGGGCAAGGGTAGTGCTTCTTCCATTCATATAGTGTGGAGATGGAACCCAAGGACTCTCTCACATTTCGTACTCCCATAACTGAGTGATCTATTCTATATTAGAGTGTTTAACTTGTTTATTTTATTAGGTCCTTTCATCCCCTTATGAAATATAAAGTGTATCCTGATGTTGAAATTGACATAATAACTAAGAAGTGTCCGAACTTCTTAGTGTGGGTCAAATCAACATTAGGGTTCTATGCAATGAATATACGAGAATGTGATGAAGTATAAAATCATTGCAATGGAAAATATTTCCTAAGAAGATGGAAAATCCAATAATAAAGTGGTCAACAAATAAATAACAATGGAAGTGATCAAACAAGAAAGTCGCCCCCAATAAGAAGAGAAGTCGACCACACTAGTGAAGGTCAAGTGATTTGAAGAGTATAAATAAGAGGAGTGATTCCTCATTTCATCATACAATTTGTGGAAGACATCCTATCCTCTTTGGTGCGCCAGTCTAGAAGGGCAAAGTGAAGATTTAAGAAGAAGCATCTTGAAGACCTGTTATCTCTTTCTTGGGTTCACTACACTCTCCAACAAGTGCCCATCTTCTCTGCGAATGGGTAACAATGATGTTTGTAAAACCCTTGTGAACTAGGGTTCTTCTATTGTTGTTGTTATACTCTTATTATTTGGAAATATTCTTCTTAAGAAAGGTTGTTGGGTTTTCTCTCGAGTTCAGGTTTCGTAGGGTAAAACTTTGTGTCTAATGTACATGGTTTTGTTTTAGTGATCCTTTTGTTTTCCGCTACAAATTTGAAATGATTATGCAATAATATCTATGGGATGAAATAAGATATGAAAACAATACTGCTAATTTAAAAAATTCAACAGTAGTAGTGACATAGAAAAATTCCATCTCTAGTCCCTCCAAAAAGGCCTTGGTATACAAATATTCATTTTAAACAATACATAATATAGAATAAAGGTACATAACTCCATGATAGGATGATCATAGAATAGGAGACCAAACTCCTATGCAAGCAATCTACACTCCTTCCACAAATGCGCCCCAGGGTCCCAAGAATCATGACAGTAAGAGATACCCTTTCTAACTTAGTTGGTGTGCTTGAAAAATGTGACAACTCCGACATGCAAATTCCTTGATCATGCTAGCTCTAGATAGAGCAAGGGCTTAGATCCCAACCCACTTGACTGACTACCCATTTCCATAGAACCAATCTAGACACCAATGTCCAGGCTTCTCAGATACTCCAAAATAGGATTTATCCACCAACAACATCTTATACAACTTGATGAGAAATCGACATTGTTCTCATTTTTTGGGGGTCAATTTTAGTAGCTATTTTTACCTCCATTTCAAAAAGTATGTCTACTGGTAGCACAATTTTTCATTTTGAGCCATTTTTTTGCGGTTTTGAAACTTCATGGTCATAGAAAAACTGTAATTTTTATTTACAAATGCATTTTTTCAAATTTTACAAAACAAAAATATTTAGTAGCTAGTTATGATGAAAAAATATATACATTTTCGAAATTTTTTAACTTTTAGAAGCTAGTTAGATTGAAATATATATATATTTTGGAAAAATTTTCCTTAAACTTATCTCTTCAATAAATCATTTTATGGGAAATTTTGAAAAAAAAAAGAGAAAAAAAACCATTTCAAAAAAATTTAAAGGTTTTTTCAATGATTTTTTGTGTAGATTTTTTTAAAAGATTTTAAAATAAAATTAAAAAAAAACACGAAAAAAAACTTAATACAAAAAACAATTTAAAATTTTAAAAATAAAATAAAAAACCAAAATAAAATTAAAATCAAAATTTTAAACTTCAAAATGAAAAAAAAAATCACCCACCCACCAACCCATCTCGCTCCCCCTTCGCCCTCCCTCCTCCCTCCTCTCTCCCCACTCTCCTTTCCTGTCCCCCTCCCTTCCCCCGTCCCCTCCACCCCTCCCTCTCTCCCCCGTCCCCTCCCCTTCCCCTCCCTGCACCGTGGCGCGACTCCAAGAATCGCGCCGCCGCAAAGGGGCAGTGCTTGGGTTGAAGAATGCGCAAAATTTTTAAATTGAATTTTTTTTTTTTTTTCAAATATGTTTAAAGTTTTTTTTTTCAATTTTCTTAAATGTTTGCTTTTTTTTTAATTTGTATTGTTTTAAACATTTGAATCTCTGTTTCATTTTTTATTTTTTTAATATTTTTTTGGATTTATTTTTAAACTTTTTTGTTTATAATTTTCTTTCAGGGTTGTAAATATTTTTTAAATTTGGTTTTTGATTTTTTTTTAGTAAATTTTGTGTTTTTGAACGTTCACCTTTTAAAATTTTTCTTTTTAATTCTTTTTTTTTCAAGTTATTGTTTTTTAAATTTTATCCTCGAAGAAAAATGATAGTGATTGTAGGAGATCCACTTTTCAATTTGGGGATCGATTTAAGATTTCAATTGCAACAATACTATCCCCGCTTTCCAAAAAGAGGGTGACATTGGTATCACCACTTTTCGTTTTGGGGTTGATTTTTGGTGTTTTGGTGCAAAAATATGAAAGATATTTAATAAATACAATTTTAAATTATGATACAATGATATAATAATGCCATTTTTTGAAAAAGTGTGCCACAGGTTGCATTAGTTTTCAATTTGGGGCTTGATTTTAAGGTTTTTGTAAACAACAATAATGAGTGTTTTGGTCCATGTCTATATTTTTACAAAAAAAAAAAGGTGGTGCTATCGGTAGCATAGGTTTTGATTCGGGGTTATTTTTTGGTGTTTTTTATGCAAAAATATGAGTTTTATGGCTAGAGTTCTTGTTTTGAGTATAAAGTTCCCGTCAAGTTGTATAACTTGTTCAACCTAGAACACGGAGGGGGAAGAGATGATGTCACATAGACCAAAAACACCACAGACCTTGCCAATATGTTGTGTTGAAATTACCCTATGCTAGAAAGAACTTGCTAGGGCGTTTCCTCCAAACATCTCACCACCCACTTGGCCACAAAAATATTTCCTTGGGTTGCAAGATCAATAGAGCTCGACCTTTCTTCATCCTTGGGAATAGTGTAGATGCTCAAGCAACTAAGGATATACCAGTAGAACCTCTATAATTGGACCACAAATACGACTGTAGAATCTACTCAAGTTGGCAGAATTGACCTTGACTTCACAAGACACAATACACATGGGAGGCTTGAATATTACAACCTACAACAATTAGTTTTTCCTATGAAGAGATGAACCTAACGATGTTGTACATGAAGTTTGTTCTAAAGTCTTTGTGAACACCAATCCCACATAGTCATTGGCTATAAACTAGCCCCAAATGGGATGCCAAGATATTGGACAATGACATCCTTGGTGAAATGTAAGACCAAGCATTTGGAAACCAAGTTGGTGGAGAATCTAACCAAATCAACTGGTACTTAGTATTTTGAGGACTAACACCGACACTTGAAACCTTGCAAAAGGTGTCCAGAAAAGAAAGGGCCTTGTCATTTGAACCTCGACCAAACCCAATAGAAAGAAGGGAATCATCTACAAAATGGTTATTAACCATCTCAGAGCCATTTTTAAACATAATATCCTTTATTTTACATACAATTCGATTTTCCTCCAACAAATACCCTAGAGAATCTGCAGTCAACACACAAATAAGACACCTGTGGGTAACCGTGCCTAATATATTGGTGTAGAGAAACATGGTAGTACAAGTCCTTGTTGATAGACACAAAAGAGAAAGCATTAGAAAATAGGGTGTTCACTATCCCCACACAATGGAAGCCAAAACCAAAGCATGCCATCATCTCAAAAATGAATGACCAATGAACTTGATTATGAGCCTTATCAAATTCAATCTTCAACAACATACACCTTTGTCTTGTCTCCTTGGCCCATTGCATAACATCCTAGGATGAAATCACAATATCTAGAATAAACCTCCCTCAATCAAAACTAATATGGTCCCATTTGACCAGATATCTTGTCATTGCCTGAATCCTCAAGGCGAAAGCCTTTGCTATGTTTTTATACAGAACCGAAAGCAAATTGATCTCCAACCACCTATGGATTCACACAATATTTTGGGAATAAATTTAATCAACCCTTGATGAAGAGACTTAAACAGGTGTTTGAAAGAGAAGACTTCGACAACTAACCAACAAAACTCATCACTAATGCAATCCCACATGGGCTTATAGAAATTACAATGAAAACCATCCATTCCCGGGTACTTGCCAGTCTTCATGGTATCAAACCAGTATATAACTAATATTTAGTAATATCTTTATCCAACTTGGCCTTGCCACCACGCAATACCTTATGTGGGACAACTACAAAATAGGGATCTCGTGCAACCAACAAACCCTCTGTCAAAGCATAAGGAACAAAGATGAACTAGAAATGATCATTGAACATACCTCTAATCTTAGCAGGATCCTCTACAAGCGAACCATCAGCTTGATGGAGATGAAGTACCCTTTCTATCACTACCTTCCTTTTCAAGAATTCAAAAAATAATTTGAACCCCTCACTCTTCATCCTAGATCTATTGCAACCTACAATGGATTTTGGCCCGATGGGTCAGATACTCCCCACCACATCTCACACTCATCTCCAACTTCATCGATTCTTCTTGGAGGGTGACATTATGAATGTCCTCTTCTAGAAAGGTATGAACCTTCTCTAGCCTCTCTCTAGCCACCTACATCTCCTTCCTCCTATTCAAGCAATCAACCTACCCCACTCCCTCATAAACTTAATAGTACATCTAACAACAACCTCCCAACACAGGGTCCACCTTGTCAGAGATATGGATCTAACTAAAATAGCCTACCTATCTATGCAAAACAATAATATATCAACAATAAGTACAGAAAGAGAACAAGAGAAAAGAGTACACTAGATATACGTGGTTCACACAATTGGGCTACGTCCACGGGAAGGTAGTCTTCTATTATCTCCAGAATATCTCCCTCAAGCTTACAAAAGAGCAATGCCAATAACCCCTATACAATATAGAAATACTTGTGTGAATAAGTAAAGATCATATGTCATGTGATGTGACACCTTTGACTCTATTATATACTAAGAGATGAGGAGGAATTACTCTCACATATTACATGTGGGATAATATAATTCTCCATAATAACATCTCTTTATATAATAATGAATATCAAGAGTATACTTTACCATAATGAGTATGGTATATAATGTATTAATCTTTTACATAAGATTGTGGATATCTTCCGACATAATACAAAGACATTATTACTTTCCAAGGAAGATAAAATATTCCAACACTCCCCCTTAATAATGGTTGGGAGAAAATCCCACTAACAAAGGAAGGAAGGAGTCATTACAATCCCCCTTGATGAAAAATTCCCTCATCCCAAGTAAGGAACGAAGATGCACATACTTCGCTGCTGTTAAGGATTTGGTGAAGATATCAACTTCCTTTTGCTCTATAGGACAATGCTCAAGAGAAAGAAAACCATCTGCAACGAGACCTCAAATGTACTGAGCATCAAGATCGAGATGCTTTGTCTTGGAGTGATAATACCGAATTATAAGCAAGCTGAATTGCACCCTGATTTTCACACTTCAATAGAGTGGATGATTTCAGAACCAGACCAAGCTCAGTAAGAACATGTCGTAATCAAACTGCTTCTTTTGCTGCTTCTTTGGCTGCTCTATACTTTGCTTCACACAAAGATAAAGAAAGAGTCTTCACCTTTTTGCTGGACCAAGAAATCAGACCTGAACCAAGTTGAAATATATAACTAGCAGTTGATCGTCGATCAGAACTATCACCTTCCGAGTCAGAATCTATATAACCAGAAAGTGAAACTGTAGTACCGCTCGAATAAAAAACACCATAGTACAATGTCCCCTGTAAACATCTCAAAATTCTCTTTGCTGCTTGGAAATGACTTTCATGAGGTTGCTGCATGAACCGTGAAACTATACTGATGACGAAAGAGAGATCTGGTATGCTGTGAGTTAAATATATCAAACTTTCGACTAGCTGACGATAAAAAGTAGCATCAACAAGAGGAGTAGTACACTCAACAGTTAACTTTACACCGGACTGAAAAGGCGTAGGAGCAGGTTTACAATCACTCATGTGGAAATGAGCCAATAAATCTATTGCATACTTCGGTTGAGAGAGAAAAATACTATCTGCTAGATGCCAAATTTGAAGACCCAATAAATAGTGTAATATACCGAGATCGGTCATTTCAAACTGCTTTTGAAGATCACTTTTCATACTTTGAATGAGAACAAGTTGGATGCCAGTGATAATAAGGTTATCCACATATAAAAGAATAACAATGATATTATCATCAACATGCTTAACATATAGGTTAGGATTAGATATACAACGCTTAAAACCATTATTCAAGAAATATGCATCAATTTTATCATAGCAAGCCCTAGGTGCTTGTTTAAGACCATATAAAGACTTGTGTAATTTACATACTAAACTTGATGATTCAACATTAATAAAACAAGGAGGTTGTTGCATATAAATGTCTTCATTAAGATCACCATTTAAAAAAACACTTTTAACATTCATTTGGTGTATTTCCCATTTATAAGATGCATCAATAGATAAAATGGTTCTTATTGTATTCCTTTTAGCAACAGGAGCAAAAGTTTCATTATAATCAATACCTTCAAATTGATTAAAACCTTTTGCAACTAATCTAGCTTTATACTTTTCAATTTGTCCTTCTGCAGTAAATTTAGTTTTATAAACCCATTTATAACCAACTAAATTCTTTCCTGAAGGAAGAGGAATAACAGACCGAGTCTTGTTCTTCATAAGAGAATCATACTCAATAGACATAGCTTGTTCCCAATGAGGTTTACCCTTAGCTTGAGCATAAGTAGTAGGATCATATGTGGCCAAAACTTTGGTCATAAGAGAAAAGTTAGATCTAGTTCTACGACTATCAGAAGGGATTCTGATATTACTTTCTGCAGATTCAAGAGTTTTCCGGGCCCAAACAGGAAGGTTAGAAGGGACAGAAGTCGCTTCAGGAGCTTTGAGACATTTAGGTGGAATACTTGAAGAATAAGAAGAAGGTGAACTAAGATCAGTCACAGAACTGGAAGGAGTAATCAAGATAGGAGTAACAGGTGATAAGGGAATATTCAGAGTAACATGAGGTTCAACAGACTTAGGTGGTGGAGAGACTTCAATAAATTGAGCATCTCTTCTAATGATGACACTTTGATTAGAAGGATCAAACAACCTATAAGCCTTAGAATCCTCAGAATAACCAATGAATATACACTTATGAGACTTGGGTTCTAACTTTTTTCGTTTTTCATTAGGAATATGAGCCCAACATTCACAACCAAACACTTTAAAGTTACTAATATCAGGTTTCCTACCATTCCATTTTTCCTCAAGGGTAACATGCTTAACAACTTTTGTAGGAACTCTATTTAAAATAAAGTTAGCACAACTTATGGCTTTGGCCCAAAATTTCTTTTGTAATCCTTTAGAATAAAGCATACATCTAGCCATTTCAACTAAAGTTGTGTTTTTCCTTTCAGCAACACCATTTTGTTGAGGTGTGTAAGGAACAGTCTTTTGATGTTGAATTCCATGTTTAGATAAAAATACTTCGAATTATTTCTTAATGAATCCCCCCCCATTATTAGTTCTTAAAGTCTTAATCTTTTTACCAGATTCATTTTCAACCAAGGATATAAATACTTGAAATTTAGAAAAAGTTTCACTTTTATGTTTCAAAAAATAAACCCATGATTTTCTACTAAAGTCATCAATAAAGGTAAGAAAATAGACTGCATGTGATATAGAAAGAACTTCAAGAGGACCACAAATGTCACTATGAATTAATTGCAAAGGTTCTTTAGCACGCCAAACTTTACCTTTATCAAACATTTTTCTATGATGTTTACCAAGAACACAACCTTCACAAACACCGTTAGTAGATGAAATATTAGGCAAGCCAAGTACCATTTTAGTTAACATTTTCATTTTACCATAATTCAAATGACCTAATATTTCATGCCATAATTTACTTAGTTCGTCAGCATGAGCAACATAGGAATAAAAAGACTGTCTTTTAGTTGAATTAAAACCAACAAATTTATAT
The DNA here is from genome assembly GCA_027924585.1 of Larix kaempferi. Taxonomy (NCBI): domain Eukaryota; kingdom Viridiplantae; phylum Streptophyta; class Pinopsida; order Pinales; family Pinaceae; genus Larix; species Larix kaempferi. The sequence continues at coordinate 9,274,595 of BSBM01000217.1, read as the reverse complement.
AAACCAACAGTATGATCAACAAGACCAGAAGAAACTACTTTGAAATTTTGATTGATATCTTTAAGAACATATTTATCAGGCCAAGCTTCAAATTTAAATCCTTTTTGACATGAACGATAAATAGAAAGCAAGTTGATGTGCATATTTTCAACATGAAAAGCATCTTCCAATTGACCATTAGCAACATTAATAGTACCGGAACCAATTACAGAAAGTTGTTTACCATCACCTATAGATACTTTCTAGGATGTGTTTTTATTATTGTCATAAGATGTAAATAAAGAAGCATTACCAGTCATATGTTTAGAAGCACCAGAATCCATTATACATTCCACATTGGAAGAAGAATTACTAGAAGAAACAACAGATGCACATAAAGCTACTTGTGATTCATCAGAACCATTCTTTTTAGCTTTAGACATTAAACGTTTCAATTTAAAACAATTCTTTTCAGGATGATTAGTTTTACCACAATGCTTACAAGGATCATACACTTTCTTCTTCTTACTAGATTCATGATATGCATTACCATAATTATTAGTAGGTTTTGAAGTGTGTGAACAAGAATCTTTAGCACTATTAAAAATTTTCTTAGGATTCCTATTATGTACCATAAAATCTTTATTAGGCGAGAGTTGTCCTAAAAAATTAAACTTTCTTGCTCATTATCAACCATTTACAAAAATCATCAAAATTAGGTTTCGTGGTATTTGAAGACAATTCAAGAGCTCTATTCCTAGTTTGGATGAACATATCAAAACAAGATGACAATTTTTGTTCTACAAGAATTATAAGAGCAGTGCCTATTTTCTTGTAATCTTTACCACAATTATTTAATTTTTCATTTAAGGTTTTCACTTCAGCAAGATATAATTCTACACTTTCAAAGTTAGCAGGATCTAGCTCAAAAATCTTCTTTTCAAGGTAATAAGCATAAACATCATTAGATTTATCAAATAAAGAAGAAAGAATTTTCCATACCTCAACGGGGTTGTCTTCTGCCTCTATACTTACATGAAGACTATCTGAAACCATTTGACCAATGAGCCCTCTTGCTTGATCACATTTATCTTCCCATATAGCCAAAGCTTTAACGTCAACAGGTTTCGTGTGTTCACCATTAACAATCCTCCATAGATTCTTACTCCTGAGAACATCAATCATTTTTCTCTTCCATGCAAGATAGTTAGGACCAACAAGTTCAAGAACATAAGCTACTTCTGTAGTCATAATGGTAGAAAAAATAAAACCCAAATGCTAGAAATGACAAGAGAAAACAATGAGTAAAATAAAACTGATATACTATACCCTACTGATCTGATTCTGCAGAAACAAAGTTAGAAAAACAGTAAAGATAAAGAAACTTTTGCTTACATCCCTTTTGAAAGTGCCAAAAAAAGTCACTCGCGGGCCTGCCAACAGGAAACCAGTGAATAAAAACTGATACTCATGGTTTCTGCACGACAAAGTTCGCGGTTACTCGCGGTTTTATAGTAGAGTTAGCTGTGGGTTTGTAAAGGAAAATGTCGCGGTTCTGATCGGGGTGTATGTGCAGTAAAGTCGCGGCTATGCCAAAGCACTCGCGGGTTTCTGCAGAGGATGGTAGCAAGTATACTGAAGTAAACGCGAGTTGGCAATGAGAACAGTCACGAGTATGTCATAGCATACGCGGGTCTGCTCACTGGAAGTTGTGGGTCTGAAGTATACTCGCAGGTTCGCGGTAGGCACAGTTGCGGTTAACCGCGGGTTCTGCAAAGCAAGGGTCGTGAATGTCTAGTTTAAGGCCGAAAACAATGCCAAATCTACCGAAGATGGAAACTTGCACAAAGTCTACCAAACTTGGACGAAAAATGCCATTTTGACAACTGGAAGATAGATCTCCTTGAGGAGAATCAGAAAATCATATAGCTCTACAAAAAAAAATCAAGAAACCCTTGAAAAATTTCTGCAAAAATCTACACAACAAGGTTAGGGTTAGAAGTAAAAAACTGCAGAAACATGCCCAAATCTGAAGGGAATCCTAATGGCTACTAGATAGAAAGCAAATCTACAAAATAAACAATGCCCAAATGATAAAATATTGTTTTGAAAGCAATAGAAGGTGCTAGATCATAACAAAAAGCTATGATACCATGTAAGAGATATGGTTTTAGCTAAACTAGCTTACATATTTATGCAAAACAATAATATATCAACAATAAGTACATAAATAGAACAAGAGAAACTAGTACACCAGATATACGTGGTTAACCCAATTGGGCTATGTCCATGGGAAGGTAGTCTTCTATTATCTCCAAATAATCTCCCTTGAAAGCTTACAAGAGAGGAATGCCAATAACCCCAATACAATATATCAATACTTGTGTGAATAAGTAAAGATCATATATCATGTGATGTGACACCCTTGACTCTATTATATACTAAGAGATGATGAGTAATTACTCTCACATATTACATGTGGGATAATATAATTCTGCATAATAACATCTCTTTATATAATAATGAATATCAAGAGTAAACTTTACCATAATGAATATGGGATATAATGTATTACTTTTTTACATAAGATTGTGGATATTTTCCAACATAATACAAAGACATAATTACCTTCCAAGGAATATAAAATATTCCAACACACCTCAAGGGATTTGTTGTGCCACATTTTGTGGGGCACCCCTGCAGACCTATTTTTTCCAAATTCCCAAAGATTGGGAGTCCATCTTTGCTTTTCTTGGGTTCTCAATATGATGTGAATGTGGTTCTACTTGATGGATGATCAAAAGTGTATATATTGATTTGATATATGCCATGCCATGATGATAATGATGACATGTATCTTATAAAATTTGAATAATTATTTGTAAATGTCTGATGTGTATAACTAGCAGTATCAACCCTTAGGTTGACAAGGATGAAAGATATGTGGTTTATTTATTAGCCAAGTCACCAAGGTAACCCCTGGTATTGTTAAGAGATTTTAACCCCTCATTCAGGTCTACCTATAACTTTTCATCCATCTTCCATGATGCCTCAACTTTTTTTTCAATTTTTGATGTTGTATAGGGTTTGATTTGATTACCATTTCGCTTGTTTTCTCCATTTCCATTGTACATATTGGTGTTTAGATTTCAAATGCAACACATGCAAATTATTTCAACATTATATGGTGAAAATAAGGTAAATCCCTATGTATTTGTCATTTCTTAATGGTTTTTGCTATAGCCTTACTTTGGAATGGAAAATGGAAATTTATGTTACATATATTTTGGGCTTATTACGTGTCATTCTTTGTTTGCAGGCCCAATACCTCTCTTTGTACTAGCTAGATGGGTCATCTTGAAAGGAATAACATTGAAATGTCAAATGGTTGCAGTGGCCTGGTTAGTTGGGACATGGCATATGATCCTCCACAGGCGCATTCTAGAAGCAGGAAACCATAAGATTATTCTTTATACGTTCTGTGGATGCTCATGTCAGCATGATCGAGTGTATTTAAATGTACAAGTCAATGATCAATTCCAAACTGATAATTACCATCATCTCTCCAGGAAGTAAAATTCAGGATTCAATCCTGATCAAACATAACGAATTTTTCCAAACCATTCAAAACCCAATTCGGGAATGTGTCCATTTACCTAACATTGTGGGTCATTTCCTCATTCTTAACGGTTTGGGAAAAATTATTAATTGAACAAAATGGTAAAACCCATAAGTTTTTTGTGGCCAGTTCTCAAATGTTCAAATCCTCCAAAATCAACATTTAACTTTTTTTATGGGATGATTAGTTGGATTCTTATCCTCCTCTACCTTCCATTGGTTACTGAAGATACAACTCATGATATTCTCCTATGAGATCACAACTTAATCTTTGATCTGTTTCCTCTTTATTCAGAACATGTAACAAGCTGCTATATTCTTGCTGGAGAGGGCGGAGTTCGCTCCATTCTTGACGACCCGTCCCTATCTTTTAGAATATTGTTGTTATCTCTCCAATTTGTATAAATAGCTACTGACAGTTGAGGAAGAGACACAGAGATAATTGGATTAAGTTTATGATGAGATCTTTATTGTTGCATTGTTTTAGTGTTATTATCATGCTTGTGATGTAAATTTCATTATTCTGAATGTTGTCTACCAGAACGTTGAATTTGTAACAACGCTATCTCTTTTGTGATTAGACACTTTCCGAGGACCTTCGAGGCCTGGGCCCAACCTCAACCGATTCTGTAATTTTCCTACACTATATTAATGTTCATAGTTTTTGTTTATGAATTCGTTGCTATCATTTGTTTCAATTTTAAATTGAGGTATGTGAATGTATAAGTCTGCAGACTAGTGTGAAAATGTGTTGGTTATGTTGTTGATAATTTACACTGTTACATGTTGTAAAGATCACTTTATTTTATGTGAATGATTGCATCTTTAGCATAGACTTTGAATTTCTTGCATAGAGATCACCATCATACTTTGTGAATATAGATATTATCTCTTGTATTTACTTTTTGTTTAGCATGTGGTTAGATTTTGACTTCAATCTTTAAATTTCATGCAAGCTTGGCTTTTCCTGTTAATATACAGATAGTCTAGTTTTGTTTCATTTCCTGCATTGATAAATTTCATTTTCATATACTTTGTGTTTGGAGTATGCATGCGTCAATTTCACATTCAGACCATTGACAACATAATCTTGATGTATATAGATTATATCCGAAAGAAGTCATTTAATCATATAACTTTTGTTGTTAGTCGAAACATATCATAATCCGATTGGGACGTATTGTAATGTGATCTACTGTATCTGCTAAACTCTGTTGTTCTTTGATCTCGTATGCCAAAGTCGAATAACTAGTTTGTTTGGTGTGTGAATAAATTTTGTTTTCATTCCATTGAAAGAGAAAAATACAAAACATAAACTTGGTTTCTTTAGAAATCATTATTTGGTTAATTGTCAGAATCTTCCATTAGTCTGGTGTGACAAGCTTCTTGAAGTTTCACTCATTCTTGGTATATGCGGTATCTATCTAAGTGAGTTTGTTGGTGTATGTTCTATCATCGAGCGATCTTTAATCGAGTTTTGCATAAAGATTTCTTAGTCTGTGTTCTTTTTCCTTTGTTTTGGATTTCTAGTATTGTGATTGTTTATTGTAGTGTGCCTTTCATCAAATAGATTTAGAGCGTGTGCTCATTTTTCAGGGTTTTTACCTCTGCATAAGAATTGGCTCCTGCATATTATCATAACATAGCCCATTTTAGAATCAAATAAAATCTACAATTAGTTTCATGCATTTGGATTGCATATGACAACTTTGCCTTCCTAGGAGTCTTACTTCTACAATTAGATAAAAGATTTTATTTAAATTTGAAAGTGATCCCAAGAAGATAATTTGAATTGCGAGTTCATAATTGTGTGACGATCATAGTTTGCCTCCTTAGACAAAACTAGATCTTGCATAAAGATTTTTCATATCTTCAAGTTTATTTAGCATTTGATATTGTTTGTTCACAAAGTGATAGATCACAAGTTTTATAAAGAGTGTTTTGTTTCACAAATATTTAATTAGGTACTTCATAGCATAGGTTTGTTCTTCTTGTAATTTTCGTTGTACTATTTATTATAGGAAATTCTTAGGGTAGTAACTGTTATCTTTCCTGTTAAATGTATTTTTATTGTTTAGTATTTAACGCATAGGCTCCAATCCTGCACATATTGTGCTTGTACCTTGAAGTTTATGCACCCCGATTGACAATCAAATGTCGAATTAATAGTGCGTATATTTTACTCAGCAATTTTGGCGCCATTGCCGGGGAGGTGTTAATGGGATTGGAGATTAGATAGGTAGGTAGGTTGCCTTTAAATTGCATAACTTGGAGGAGGAGAAATGGTAAGACGCAAAGACAACCTCACTACGGGGTTTTCGTGGTGTAATAGCCCAATGCATCCACTTTTGTGGGTCTCTCTGAATCCTTGTTGTTCCCTTTGATGAGAAAGTGTGTTTTCCTTTTATGCAAGAGTGTTTCTTTTATGCGAGTTTGATTTCTTTTTTTGCAAGTGTGGTGTGTTTTAGTCTTGCAATTAGTTTCATTTAATTTTGTTAGTAGGATTCTTAAAGATAAATTCCAATCAATTTTGGGTGTTGTAAGAACCTTTGGTACTAATCCATGTGTGAGACAGGACCCATTAGCTAGTTGAATCATGTTAAAGGTGGATGTTATTTCAAGAACTCTCCCAAACCCTAGGTGCAGCAGCTTGAACCTTCAGATTGTAGATCTTTCTCCTTGTTGTTTCTCCAAGCTTCGCGGTCGTCAGATATGTAGCTGCAAGACCTATCAAAACATGTGGAAACAACACAAGCACTAAAACATGTCTAAAGACTAACTGATCTAAGTAAACAATTAAGGAAGTAAACTACAAACATTATCAATACAATAACATTTGTGGAAAGAGTTTATATTACTGTATAAATAGAGGGAAATACAAAGTAGAGAGATGATTACAACCTAAGCCTTAACATTGCAATCCTCCTCCAACAAGCCAAGCCAAAGCCTCCGAAGGAAATGTAAGCCTCCCAAGAGATCGATAGGGATCACCTAGGCTAATTCCACCAGCATGTAAGTGCTATAGACTTCCTCCCTTTGGAATGGAGAGGAGCTTTGTATTTATAGGACCAAGTGGATAGAGTAGGTTGAGGATCATGGGGAGAGGGCTAAGGGATCCTTCCTTGAGGTTAGGGAACCATAGGAAATCTCACCTAGGAGTTAGGGATAGGGATCCACCTCATCCAACTTCTATAAATCGCTTGAAAGCCACCTTTATCCAAATAAACCAACCCCGGTGCAAGTTACATGAGGGAAACTTGCGCATGGGAAGGGAAACGTAGGTTGCACAAAGACAACATGTGCCACCGGCACAGTCTGGTAGAATACACTCTGCGTCGACCCTAGTTGGGCGCTTATTGCTCAAATACAACATGCACTGACCCAACTAGAAATTGTGGGCAAAGGCATCAACTTTCTCTAACTGACTTACTTGATCATAGAGACTTCAGGGATTCAAGACATTGAGTTAACAAGGGACTCATGATGACTATATTTAGGTGTAACAGAATGCCCCCCAAAGCATGAAGCTGGAAAAACAAGATAGGTGAAGTGATTTGAAAGATAGATGGAAAGGACTTGCTGGCTGGAGGATGCTGCTGCAGTACAACCGAATCTGAGATACTAGCCTCACATGACTCACAACATGGCTGCCGACCAATACATTGCAGATCCATGGAAGTAAAGATCGACTGAACACAATCATGGCTACTAGACACAACCTTAGATCCATAATGATATTATAACACAACCACGACCAATACAAAGTGGATCTATGTAATATGACTCAAGCAATCTCCATCGCAACCTGGGTAGAATATGACTTCCCCAGGGTTTGCAAGCTGAACCCGCAATGATACGAATCTATCCATGTGGTTACAATGTTTTGGAGTCGAACATGGTAGAAACCACTTGATTACCGATCATTGATGTATACAGTTAACAAGTGCGAGGGAAATCACCATTAATGTCATTGATTCCCAAGGTATCATAGTACATATCACCGAGCGTGAATAAATGGGTTGAGGTCGAATGATCGATGAAATCTTTCAATCAAGAGCCAATGATGTAAACTCATGTTGAAATTGAGGTAACCTGCCATTGAGACATGCAGGCCCAAGGTACTCGATTGGTTTCTAGATTCAGTCCTCGGATGATGTGTTGAAGTCAACAAGGATGAATTTGTCGAAGGAGGGCCATGATGAATCCCCCATTAACGACACGAAACTCGATAACAGATGTTTAAAGTAGATTGGATGGTAGAGTAATGTGAAGACTGAATCAAGGTAGACCGACATGATGGAAGGTGTACTGAATGCAGATGATGAGCAATGAACATCTCTTGAACATGGGCATGGCATGACTTGGCAGTATTGACACGAAGAGAATGATACTAACCCCCAATGCGACTGATGGTAGAAGCATTCTTTGGATGACCCAAAGGAGTGAGATGACTCATGAAATTAGTATGAATCGAAGACAAAGGGATGACCCAAGTACTGAATGAAAATGGAAATGAGTGCCATGTTCAAGAGAGACGATGCATTTCCATAAATAAAGTGTAATACAAAATATTTCCTTTTTCCCCATCATGTCTGACGAGTGCCTCACTTGTTTTTTAATGATCTTGAGGAGGGTAAACAGATGCTCGGTATAGCTCATCACATGGACGAGTCCAATCCCAAATGTTTTACGAACCTAGGAGAGGAGGGGTTCGTCCCATGATGGGCCCTTCAGTTGAATTTTAACAAGTCCATAGAAGGTAAAATCGGCATCATTTCATGTTTAGAGAGTCCGAAAAGAACTAAAGAAGACTCCAAAGGTCCTTCGTAAAGTTAGCCTCTTCGCCCGGAAAAAGGTAAAACAATGCGAGAGAGGACTCTTCCAGTCAGGATTGGCTAGAGTATTCCTTTTTCGTAAGTAGTGTCCCCTGGTCCGAAAAAGGGGGTAAACTATCACCAGGAAGACAATAATTCAAATACTTTTACAAGCGTGAATGCATCAAGTTCGCTTGGCGATCTTTTCATATTTAGAGAGCCTGAAAAGAGCTTAAAGAAAAGACTCTTGGGGGTTCCTTTTTCGTAGGAGTTTAACGAGCCCGAAAAAGTGATAAACTATAACTCGGTAACTTATTCTCATTGTTTTACGATCACGAGAAAGAACAAAGAGTTAGCTCAATGTCATTAATAATTGAATTTAATGAGCGAAATAATGACAAAAAGACGCTCTATGAATTGTTCATACCTGAAAATACACGTGAAAAGACCACAACCGTGAAAACAGGATCGATGAGGTACTTAACTTCACCTGCAAGCTTCGAAACTAGGTCAAAGTGATTAATCGAGTATAAATGATTCCAACTATAACAAAATAACCCACATTTCAAATAAATTAGAAAAGGAATATGCTCTTTTTCAATATAAAAGGGGTAAATATTAAAAAGAATTACTATTTGTTTTTTACTACATTGGAGAGGTGAGAAGTGCCAATTGGAGTTGTTTTTCTTTTGCTGATTCTGGGAGCTGTGATCAACCATTTCGGACGCTGTCAGCAACATGTAACCCTAAACTTGACCCTTTAACTTTTTTCAGTGGATTAGAATTTGTTTTTTCTTTCATTTGGGTGAGTTTTTAGCTTGTTAAATGGGGGGGTTTGCGCTCACGGGCCGACGCAGGTTACCCTTTCGGGTTCTGCACTTGTTAAATGGGGGGGTTTGCGCTCACGGGCTGACGCAGGTTACCCTTTCGGGTTCTGCACTTGTTAAATGGGGGGCTTTGCGCTCACGGGCCGACGCAGGTTACCCTTTCGGGATCTGCACCGGTGCAGAACCCGAAAGGGAATCCGGCGCCGACGGCGCCCTGTCCAAGAGGACGGGATGCGCTGACGCAAACCCTCATAGCAAACTCAAAATATAACACAAACAAAAACTTTTTGATGGTTGGGAAAAGTTCTAATGGTGTTAAAATTCCCTTTTTGATAGGCTTGTAGTGATCACAATGGTTCTTGAGTAGCAAGAACGCGACCATGAGCTCGACGATGCACAAGCGAAAAATGATCTGCAATGTATTTCCGCATTGAGAAATTGTGGTTTTCTGAAGTATTTCCGGGTGTTGGGGATGAGGTCCCAAGTACCCTTGTTGAAACACGTGGTCCAATGCTGGGACCTAGTACAACAACATATCCATATTGGTGAGCACACACTGACCATAGATGTCGAGGACATCTATTTTTTGATAGGGTTGTCCTAGCGAGGAAACCCTGTGTCCTTGACTGGATCATGAGGTGGTGATCGTTCTATAGAGGACATGATCGAGAAGTGGTGTTATCCAGGTATACCAATGACTGGTGGGAAGATTCCCATCAAGGAGGTCCAAGACCAGGCCCTTCATACTGTACTCTTTACCATTGTGAGGGTAGCTGGTAGCCGATCTGCTCATCTGGCGAGAAAATCACAGATTAAGTACGCCAAGGAGTGCATTGCTCCCACTGTGTTCAACTAGTGTGAGGGGATCCTCACCAATCTTCGTGATTAGTTGACCAAATTCCAGCGCGGGGTGCTGAAGCAGTTTGGGTATGGTTTGATGATGGTGTCTTTCATGTTGGAGCGGGTGCCACACTTACGCCCGCAAGTAGACCTTGAGGATCAGGATGTACAATATCCTCACATGACCAGGTGGGAAGAGGTGATGGATCGCCATGGTGGCGGGGGTCCTATCATCAGTTTCGACACAGGTTTCTTCATGTGGCTGAGGGGACAGATCCTCATGGTGGAGGGCTACCCATACCACAGTATAGACTTCAGAGGGGACCCCGACTTGGTGCTTCCCGAGGGAGCGCATTGGGACGATATCGGTAAGAACAACTGTTTGTGTTTTTTCATTTTATGTATTTATGATTTTTTTTTGGAGTAATGTTGATGACTTTCACATGTTTCTTGTAGTTGTGGGTCCGATGTGACTGCTTGGAGTCTCTCCCCTTGCTCGGAGAGGGTTGGTACCAGAGTTGGGCCTCGCGGTCTGTGATGCTCTTGAGTAGTTGGAGAAGGTCGAGGAGAACCTCCACAAGATGACATTGAACATTCCATAGCCAGGTGTACATGACCTACCCAGTTTCTCCCAGAAGCTAACGGTCGGAGTATCAGTACATTTAGACATGCTGCTCTAGAAAAGTGGCGAGGGCCGTAGTCTGCTACCATGCGCGTCCTAGGGATTAGGCGCATGTTTTATATGTATATACTGAAAGCTTATGAGCTTCAGATTTTGTAGAGATGACTCTTACTGAAAGCTAGCATGCTTCATACTTTTGTATCAACACTACCAATTTTGTACTTTGGACCGATTTATATATACAGACACTACTGGCAGTTTTATAAATCTTGTGTTCTATTGGTGATTAAAGGGATATTGTTTACATGTTTTGCTTATACTATGGAAAATTTACATGTTATGTCTGTTTTTATATTTTATGAATATATTATGTGTGTGTAATGTACCAATCCAGAATGAAATTGGTCATTGAATCAACAACTGTGTTCATGTCTCATGGAATGTGCAGGTATTGAATAGATTTAAAGGGCCTTTCTAGAAGACGAACTCGTTGGAAAAGACAAAGCAAAGTGGGGTCGTGGATAACGTAGATCCCGTTAAGATGAGAAACCACTAGTTGTGAATCTAGATGGATGACAACGTGGATCATACCCAAGGAAAGAGCGTGGGTTAGGGTTCCAATCACCGCCTGATATTCTGCAATGTTGTTGGTTGCATATCCTAGACAAATTCCTCCCAAGATGATAAGCTCACCGGTGGGGGAATAAAGTACCCAGGCTGCTCAAGTGAGGTTACAGGTATGCCGGCTGGTGCCATCTGCGAATCCAAAGCCAGTTTCCATCTGCACACGCAGAAAAAACATGGTATAAGTAGCGAAACAAGATCCCGACACACTAAAACAAAGCGTCACACCACACAAAACACATGCCATGTATAGTATATACATAATACTTATGCGTGAAAAAGTCAGGCATAGTACCTCTTCAGATAGATCCCATTGCGGGGATCTCCCAAAGATATCCCATCATAATCCTCTAGTTCGTAGGCTGCCTTCTCCAGAACACGTTGCACTATGTATGGTCCATGCCACATGGAATCAAACTTACCCGCCCCCAGCTTATCGTGCTTTTGGTCACATGTGAGGACCAAATCACCCTCATTGAAGACACGAGGTTTAAACGACCTATCATAATATACTTTGATGCGCTTCTTATGTGCCTCGTTGGCAAGAGTAGCATCACGGTGGGTCTCATCGAGTTTCGCTAGGTAGAGGAAGTGTTCTTCCTCGGTAGTGGTGTTTGGGAGAAGTTCAACCGTGAGTTTGAGAGATGGAATCCTGCACTCTATTGGTAGGACTGCCTCCAATCCATAAATAATTGGAATGGTGTGAATCTGGTGGTAGTCTTGATGGAGGTCCGGTACGCCCATAGTGCGGAAAAGAGCATGTTATGCCAGTTTGACTTATGTGTACCCACCATGCATTGGATCATGGTTTTCAAGACCTTGTTAATGGCCTCTACTTTTCCATTGGACTGTGGGTAGTAAGGAGTTGAGATTTCATGACGAAAACCTAGTTTGGCACTCAATTCATCTACCATATGGTTTTGGATGTGAGATCCATGATTGGTGACTATGGCTTGCAGAACTCTGAACCGTGCTATAACATGGTTGAACATGAAGAGTGCGATGGTTTTTCCGTCTTCGTTGTATGTAGGAATAACCTCGTCCCATTTAGTAAAATAATCCACGGCTGCTATGATGTAACCATTCCCCCCAGCCGAGGTAGGATTATAGTGCATGAAATCTATGCCCCATTATGCAAAGGATCCCATGACAATAACCGGGTGTAACGGGCATGAGTGGGAGTGCTTTTTTGTTTGAAAATGATGGCATGGGGGACATTTCCTAACGGACTGAATGCAATCTTTAAATATGGATGGACAGTAATATCCCGCATGTAGTATCTTCTGGGCCATAGCCATCCCAAAGAGATGACCACCACAAGCCCCAAAGTGATAGTCATTCAAGACTTGTTCAGCCTCCTCATGTGTCAGACAACGTAGAAGAACAAAATCAACACCACAGTGATACAAGGTATCGCTGATGATCAAGTAAAACTTGGCATGGTGACATATACGACGATGGTCATCACGGGACAGTTGGGGGTTGAACCATTGGGTTTGAAGATATAAGGTAATATCTCCATACCATGGGTCGGATGTGCTGATGAGGAACACCGACTCATCTGGAAGAGAATCATTGGGCTCATATCCTAAATCAACATGGGGAAGATCACAATTGAGTTCCACAAACACCCAAGACTTGTTTGATTTGTCCTTCTCGAAGAGGAGATCGAATTCCTGAAGTATCACGATCCAACATGAATACTTTCCCCCAAGCACTTGATGTGTCAAAACATGGTACATGGGGTTCGAATCGGCAATAATGGTGGTGGTGTGGAGCAGCATATAATGATGGAACGTTTGGACGGCAATGACTGTCGCGAGAGCGAGTTTCTCGACATGTGAGTAATGAGTTTCAGAGTCAATAAGACCCTTACTGAGGTAATATATCACATGTTCCTGGAAGTTTTTGTCCTCCTGGACTAAGACCATGGCGATCGTGGTGGCAGAAGCGACAAGATAGAGGATGTAATCCTTGTAGTAATTGGACGGTTTGAGCACAGGGGCATGGGTAATAACATGTTTGAGACTATCAAAGGATTGTTGCGCTTGATTGTCCCATATGAACGAGACGTCCTTCTTCAGTAATCTCATATAACACTGTGTCTTCTGAGCGAAATTACAGACAAAATACTGTAGGTAAGTTTCCTTCCCTTGCAAAATTTGTAGTTCCGTAATGTCAATAGGAAGTGGGAGAGAAACAATGGCTTCCACCTTCAAGGGATCAATGCAGATCCCGTATTTCGAAATGATAAAACCTAGGAGGCGTGTGGACTCGACGCAAAAGATACAATTGTGAAGGTTCAGACAGATGTTATACCCCCTGCATCTGAGGAATACGACCGTCAGATGATCAATGTGGAACTCACGACGCTGCAAATGAGTAGGGAGATCATCAAGATATGGTTCCACAAAGTCTTTCACATCATGAAAAGCGTACCACATGGCCCACTGGAATGTAGCACCAACATTTTTAAGACCAAAAGGGAGTTTGCGATATGAAAACGTGCCCCAAGGGTAGATGAAAGCAGTCTTATGTTGGTCGATCGGGTGGATCTCAATCTGGTTGTAATCGAAAAAGCCATCCATGAATGAGAAGATGACACTTCCGGAACAATTGTCAATGATCTGGTTGATGAAGGGAGTGGGGTAGTTTTCCTTAGGAAAATCCTTGTTTAGATCTCGATAATCGATACAGAAGCAGATGGTTCCCTGCTTCTTAGCTATAGGGATGAAATTTGACCCATTATGTTAATGGAACAGGGTAGATGAAGCTGACCTTCAAGATATTTTCAATTTATGCCTTAATCGCTGCAGGTTTTTGGGGATGTACCGGTCCTAAATTTTGACGGACTGGTTTAGCACCGGGATAGGTTTTAATCTCATGTGAAACGATGGTAGGATCTATCCCGAACACCTCCTTGTAGGTCCAAGCAAAAACATGGTGAAATTTCTTGAATAAGGCCGTGAAAATGGTGATCTCTTCGAGAGAACAGTTCTGGCCTAAACAAATGTGTTCCATGACACCAGGAGTAACCGAGATGTCTACTGGAAGGGTGGGCTCGATGTTCGCCAAGTTACCCTCAGTGACCGTATGACATGTGAGTATCAATGAATGGGGGAAAGGATAGACATCCGGTGTGAAAATGGTCGTGATGCTAATCTCCACAGAATCCAATGGGGGTAGGAAAGATGATCGATGGTGAAGGTCTTCCCACAGAGGGTCATTTGCACTCATAATATCCATAATGGACTCATCAGAATGAAAAGTCTGGAGCAGAGGATTTGGTAAGGATGAATTCCGCTGTAGAGAACAAGATGGAGAGGCCACAACCAAGTGGTCCTTGAGTGCTGATTGGATAGCCTCGTAAGTTGTTTCAGCAGGTGAAAGAGGCATTATGTCTCCAATCAAATGCATGGTGGCTTCATGGGGTATGAGCCATTGATCGACGTAGTTGGAAAAAGATGGAATCATTGAGGAGATCATGTTCACCGTGGAAACATGGTTAGGGGGATCTGGGATTGGAAAGACACCCATAAGAGATGAATATTTTATGAGGTTGACCCCCTCATATAGCTGCGAAGATTGTCCGAGCAATGGGACATTATCGCTAGGATGAGTAGCAGTGTCCGGTGTACAAAATTCTAGTTGGTCGATAGTGACAATTTGGCCTTGGTGGGGGAATTGCACAATGCGGAAGACACATGACGTGACTGAAGTCATGGCATAAAACCAATTACGACCAAGTAAGAGATTATAATCCAAAGGGGCTGCAACTACTTCCACGTTAATGGTTGCAGTCTTACCCCCCTACTCTACTGCTAAGGCTTGTAGTAGTCCATTGGGTTGAAAGCCATGACCGTCGAATGCTTTCAGGGTATTGGGAGAACAACTCAACTTAGGAGAACCAATGACTCTCCAACAAGATAGTGACATGACCGAGGTAGAAGCGCCTTTGTCTATGACAGTACGATGGACTGTTTTCCCAGCAACTTGAAATTCCAGTTGGTGGGAAAGCCTCGATTTAAAGTACTCAAGTCGAAACGTGATAATATTTGAGGAATCTGGATCTACCGCGCCAATGGAAGCGAGAAGAGTCTTGCGTTGGTTGGGACAATTCTGCAAGACCTCTAGCATCGACATCGCACAAGGAGCTTGTGCCAAGTCCTCTACAATGTTGTAGTTCTGAGCTTCCCGAGCATTCGGATTGAAAACGGATTTTCGAATCATGCTCTTAGGCGGACACAACACTAACTCTAAAGAAGGCTTCTTAATGGTGAGAGAAGCTGGTGGAACGGTAACGTCTGGAATAGAAGTGGAATATTTTTCAGTATTACTTCCAAGGGGTTCCTTCGGAGGGACTGAGTCATATGAACGCGATCGTGTGTTCAGGTTAACCGTCTCACTACGCATCATGAGAACATGGGTGGTGGATGGTGCCTCTCCGTAAGAAGGAGAGGGTTGAGCGATCAATTGTTGGTTCTGAGTGGAGAAGAGATCGTTAAGAACTACAGGAGTGGGGTTTCCCTTGAGAAACTTCTGCACTTCCTCTTGGTGGGGACAATCCTTGGAGAAATGGTCACCACCACACAGTAAACAAGGATACATTAGTTTCGGCTTCTGTTTGGTGTCTTTAGGGGTGTTCTTGTGCTCCTGCTGGTTAGAATATTTCTTGCGCTTACCTTTGTTATTCTTCTTACCACCGTATTTTTGAGGTGAAGCTGATTGAACATAATTCACCTCCTCAATGGAAGCAGGAGTGGATGACTTGGTGGTGCTATTTCTAGCTTGTGGTGGGGGTGGGGAGGAACCATGGAGTTTCGATGATCCACCAGTTTGAGTAGAAGGCCGGGAGTTAAGGGAACCAATAATTCCGTCGGCCTAAGGTCCCTTAGGTGGTTTTGCAGGGTTGTACATAGGGAGGGGGTGCGTCAGGAAAAATGTCATACAATGTGCCATATTGAGCATAGAACATGTCTAAGTAATGGGCATGGGAAATATTATGTTCCTCGGTGACGGCCCCTCCCATGGACACATCTCAAGCTACGGTGGGTAAAAGAGACTTTGTGAATCAATCAACTAAGAGTTGATTTGGAATGGGAGCCTTAATGAGACATCCTCCTCCACTCATGGATATGATTAGAAATATTAGTTGCGGTGGTTTGACGGAGCGAAGTCAGTAGGTATGTATCAGTTTCGTAGAGTATGGGTAACTGGAAGTGAGTCAAGAAAGACATAGCAAGAGAGCAGAAATCGGGAAAGGAGCGTGGTGGTAATTCAATATACCACTTGGAAGCTGGGTCGGTGAGGTTCCTTGTTACCGGACAATCCACTCGACCGGAGGCGAGCCGGATCTCCCTAGCTCAATGCGAGTCTAGAACAAATAAAACAAACTACAAGCACGTTTCCTAGATCTACTTAAGGATCAAGTGCTAGATGTCTTACCTCTTTGATTCGCTATCCTTTCTCCTGAATGTTGCTCCATGTCCCATGGTCGTTAGATCCAAGCTGCAAGACACAGAAAAGAGAAACGAGTAAAGAGCATCTATACAATAAGAGATCTATGTAAACAGTTAAGCAGGTAAACAACACAACATCATTACACATAAAAACGACATTAGTGGAAAGCATTTGTGTTACTGCAAATAGAGGAGTACATGATAGAGATATAGAACTACAACCAATGACTTAACGTAGCATCCCTTCTCCACACAAGCCAATTGCCAAGCCCTTCCAAGGAAGCATGAATTCTCAAGAGGTGAGTGAAGGTGTCCTAAGAGAGATTTCACCAGCATGTAGATACCATAGACTTCCTCCCTTTGGTATGGGAGTGAGCCTCATTTATATAGGACTAAGTGGATGAGATTATGGACAGGGTAGATTGAGAGATGGTAGGAGAGAGATAGGGGATCTTCCCAATGACTTAGGGGTCGAGTACTAGCTCTCCAAGAGATCAGGGATAAGCCCCCAAATGGGAAAGCTTCGAGAAAGATCTCGAAATGGCTATTTTCGCCCATTAACAGACCTCGTCGCACCTTGCTATGGATAAACCCGCGATGTCGCATGTTGCTAGTGTGCAACCTGCGACGACCTCTCAAAAGGTTGTACAAACTGAGTACAAATCCTCTCAAATGAATACTTGGTCCAGATGACTTCAGGGATGTATACACTAAATCATGATGATGGGTAGATTTTAGGTGTAACAGTCCTTTGAAACAACCTTAGGCGGATCAAGTCGTCCATTAAGGAATTGGATGAGCACCAAAGATGGTAAGTCATCACATGGTTTTTAGGGTCTTAAACGGGTTTGCCATCAAATTTGGGAATATATGAGGGTATCTTGATTGGAATGGGTGGCCAATTATAACCGTGTTGGATGGGATCATTTTTCAGACGAGATAGGTTGGATAGGTACAAAGTAGCCAAGAAAGGAAGCTGTTGGTTCGACAGCGGATACTGATAGTATTGATATGGCATATATGGACTAGTCGGACCTTGAATCGACTGATTATAAGGTGTTCCTTTCGGGAATTGGCCATAAGGGGGTGGGCCTCCAAGGTTGGGTGGTGGACCATATGTAGGTCCGCTGCCATAACAGGGTGGTCCGCCACCAGAAGGTGGGGGTCCTCCACCGACGGAATAAGGTGGAACTCCACTAGAAGCGGGGGTCCTCCACCTCCGCCGAAATAAGGGGGTCCATAGCCTCCGCCACCATAATAGGGTGGGCCACTACCTCTACCATTGGAATAGGGTGGGCCTCTGCCTTCAGAATGAGGGGGCCCTCCTCCATAAGGTGGGGGTCCGCCACCACCAGAAGGTGGTGGTCCTTCGCCAGAATAAGGTGGGCCACTGCCTTCACCTCCGGAATAAGGTGGGATGCCACCTACAGAATAAGGTGGGCCTCCTCGATAAGGTGGGGGTCCGCCACTGCTAGAAGGTGGTGGTCCGCCGCCTCCGCTGGAATGGGGTGGCCCTCCACCACCAGAATGGGAAGGGCCTCCACCTCCGCCATAAGGTGGAGGTCCGCCCCCTTCAGAAGGAGGTGGACCAAACGGTGGTGGGGGTGGTGGGGCGTGAGGAAAAGTTAGTGGGGGTCCAATCGGTGCAACATTGAAATGTACCCATGGAGTGTATGGGTTTCCGGGATAAGGTATCCCGTGGAGTACGTTTCCAGGATTAGATTGTCCCGACAAAGGATCAAAATGACCTAGATACGTGTGACTCCATGGTGTTTGGATTGGGTTGGACGGTCCCCCACCATGATGTGATCCCATGGTGGTTCCCACAATAGGTAAAGAGCTTCCAAGGGAATGACCAATTGGCAGTCCTCCACTCATATTATGGCTAGAAAATGATGGTTTCCCCTTAGTTACAACGTGTTGACCACTAGTGGGTGGCTGACTCATGATGGGTTGATGTTGACTTACTAATGGTGGAATAGTACTTGTAAATAAATTAGGAGGTAAAATGTACTCTCCCCTCGAATTTTGAGGTGGGGGAGGGATAGGTAATGTTCCAGTTGCAGTAGGAGGGGTGTTGGACTGTTGTCCTTCAACATTCTGAGTCATTTGAGGTGCGGAACTGATCTCTTTACAGAGAGGTGTACTCGCAGGAAATGAAGGTTGACTAAGTTCGTAAGTGGTCACGTTGCGTGTGGTTGTTTTCGGTGAAGTAAGAGATAATGAGCGAATGGGAGTGTATTGAAACATGGGTGTCTCTAGGATGTTTCTTCTTCATGAGAGACTCTGGCGACGAAGTTCGTCACCACGTTGGCGTAGTTTGTCCATGAGTTCATAGATTGGATCAAAAAGCTGGGCATGAGAAGCCCAAAGAGGGGAGGTTTCGGTCCCCAGATCGATATCCAAGTGGGCCCATTGTTGCCCGAGAGAGGTGTCCCAAAAGGATGGAGATGGACCAAATGCTGCGGATATAGGGTTGTCATGGGATGGATTTAACCATTCTATAGATCCAGGTTCTCCTGCCATCATGCAGTGGAAGGATGTGTCTCATGAAATGGAAGGTTCTGCCTCTTCATCCCTTTAAGGGTTAGAGTTTGGTGAATTAGGAGGAAACCTATTCTCTCCGGACTCCATAGTGGAGTTTTCTGCTTCAGGTGACACAACCATAACTTGTGCGTCCATGCTTACCCTCGAAATTACCTCCTGATTAAGGGGATATTTGGGTGGTAAGTTTAAAATTTTGTGGGACCTTCTCAATGTTTGTTCAGCCAGAATGACCGAACCAAAATTTCTCCTAAGGGTATTCTATACAAAAGAAAAGCAATCCAAAAAAAAAATCTACTCAAACTAAGGCCGCAAGCAAACTTATGTGGTAGGTGTGGATTCAAAAGTTTGGAGCTTCGCGATATTGTCAAGGCTTCACAACTCACGATATACTCTAGGGTCCAACAATTATACTCGGCCCAATATTTCAGAGCACTAACCAAGGAGGATTAGGACCATACCCGTGACCATATAACCCGACTACCTGATAGTACGTGCGTAGTAGCTCCCCGAGTGTTGTTATCAGTTTATTGCTCTACCAAGATGGCCAAATGGTTAGCTCAGTTGGTCTTAGGAATCCTAGGAGTGTCTCCCGATATACGCAAGGTACGTGGGAGCTCAAATCCGTAGTGGTGCTGTCTAATGCACAACTGTACGACAAGAGCCTTCCTATATACTACCGAGTATGCGAAGTGCCTTTCGATATACCCTAAGGTATGTGAAAGAGCCTTTGATATACCTGTTGGTACGTGGAAGAACTACAGTTCCCCTGGGATGTAGTGCAGGAAAGTAACGACAGCTGCCACGTTTTACGAAACACGTCTCTAAATTAACACACAAGTTACTAGTAAATTTTAACCTAGTTCTACCGGTAAATTTTATCTGGACAGTTAGGTGAATGCATGAGGTGAGTACATAAATGTAAACATAATGCACCCTAACTACATGAAAATGCACTCTTTCTTTTGATGAAATCTATGTACGGGAAGGAGAACTATTTTTCCAATGGTCTCACAAAACAGTAAATTTCAGCAACACTCTCACTCTACCAAACATGATAATGAAAGCACTCTTTTCCATTTTTCAAGCAAAACATGAAAATCAACAACACATCAAATCCAAATCAAAATACTTCTTTTTGTCTTTTTCAATTGGAGTGAAACTAAACGATGAAAAAGGAAAATCTCTAATTAGAGTACACTAACTCTTCAATTTCACAATGATAGCCTAAAAACATGAAAATAAAAAATGTATATAACTTCTTCAAGCATGGAATCACTTTTGCAAAAATTTGACTTCACTTGGATTTTTCAAGAAAATGAACAACTCATAATTCAAGAAAAATACAAGCTATTTAATTCTCTTTTCAAACTCTCCAAAAGATTAATAAATGATGAATTCCAATGCAGGAAACAATTTTTTACAACAATTCTCAAATGAACTTGAAAATGGTAAAAATGAAGCACTTTTAATTTTTTCAATGATATACCAAGAAAAAACTTGATAACAATAATGCTTGTAAATGTAAATGGCTGAAAAGAAGAGACTACTTGTAGCACTCTAACCACTAAGAAATTCTCAAACAAATATGACAAGCACTCCAATGACCCAAAGACACAAAAAACACTAAAAAATAATCAAATGCAAGCCAACAAATGATAACTAAGCTCGAAAGGGGTTTGGAAGCGGATCTAGCATGATGGATAGGAAAGAATCTGATGTTGAGAATAGGCTCAAGAGGCAAAGCAATGGCTCATTAAGAAAACCAAGAATAACATACTCAAACTTGAAATCAAAACAAATGTATATCCCCAGTATGGTCGCCAGATTTGTCCCTAGTGCCAAAAAAAGCATACCATGAGGGATTGTCCTTTGGATAATCTTGAAATTTGTGGTATATGTGACTTGAACCATTCCACAGATAGATGCCTTTCCTTTCCTAGGATTAAAGTAGCATATCAAGGTCAACCGAGAGATGGAAGTTCACTTTATGGCATGGAACCCCAAAATCCCCAGCCTACATGTATGGTTCAAGACTCTATCCCTCTATTTTCTTATTCTCGTAATCACTCATGGAATACTACTGCATTATGGCAGCCATGGTAGCCTCAATATAACCTCTATCAACCTTGGAAACCAACTTGGTATGCCCCATCTTATGATGGCATGGCTACCTTTCCTCATCCTACAACAAAACCATATCCTTCATACCTTCCACAAACTCTTCAATAACAAAGTAATCAATCACACTTGCTACACTTACCTACCCATCCAAATCCTAACAATTTTAAATTGTCCACTTTCCCTACCTATTCTATCTCACTTGCACCCCTATAGGGAATTTGTTTTTAGTTTGGGAAAGTTTCTCAAGAGGATCATCTAGAATATTTCTTTGAGCATCCTTGCCAACTTGCAGAGGAGATCAAAGAATCATGGACCACCTCGGATGAAGAGAATACACCAGATCCAACTCCTTTGTTCACTCAAGGGTTTGATGGGAAAACTTCCAAATAAGTTCATGGCATGACAAATGAAGAAGAGAGTCAAGAATACAAAGACTACATTGAACTTTGGTTATGGATAGGCATCAGGCCAAAGCACCACTCTACTCTTCAACAAATGTTGTTACCATATCCATCAAAGCAGCTGGTTCCTCATATTTTGGTACTTATTAAAGTATATTTTTTCAATCCTGAATGTGAGTATACCTATAACTCTGTTACACACATGGCTCCATTGGAAATATTCCTTATATACTTGAATATAATATTTTTCTTAGGTAAGGTAGGATAGTAGATAAATAAATAAAGGTTGCATATAGTTAGCTTAAAAAATATAGTGCAACATTGTTTTTGTTGTTTTTCGAATAAGCAACTGTCGAACAAAGGTTATATATCCTTCCAAGTTTTTTTAATAAAGTAGGTTATGATGATTTGTTTGGAATCTTGCAGGTACTCAGTTTAGTGGGACTAAGAAGGCATCTTCATCTATGATAGGGAAGTAATTACATTTCTTTTGGTTTTGTTGCTTCCTTGAAACTATTTTTCAAATTTTTTTTCTATATCCCATTAATTTTGCTTTATCATTTTTCGAGGTTGTTTTTCCCCTTTGAATTAACAATTTGGGAAACTATTAATAGAATCAAAATTTTAAAAAAGTAGAAATTAAGTATTAATTCCAAACTATTTTGTCATAACTAACCATTCTTCAGTTTTGATAGAGACTTTTTTTTTCTTATTTATACAAGGTTTTGATTATTGATAAAAAAATAGTTGCTTGGAAAGTCTATATCATTAAGGGATTTATTAAAGAGGGATTTGTATATTGATACTTATAGCAGATTGGTACATGCTACTCTATGAACTTAGAGTTTGTCATCTAAGCATATTTATCAGGACTAACAACAAGATGACAATTTTTTGTGCATGGAGGAACACTATTTATAAAGTTGTGATGCAAGACTTTAGGCCCTTTTTCAATTATTCTCCAATTGCTCCATTCACTTCACATTAAAAATACTCTCCAAATACTATATTCTAAATGATTGACACATGAGAATCATTAAATATGGAATTTTTACATAGGTATAAAAAATCTACCCTTGACTAGGTATCATCCCATGCTTGTAATGAGATTAATGGGTCTTCTCTCCCATCCATGTGAAAAACAATATCCTCAAATATAATTCTAAATCTAAAAGGTGGAAATCTTGGGACACAAGCGCTTGGTGTAAAATGGGGGCAAGAGGTTAACCTATTGGGGTATTGAACAAGATTGTTGGCAGCAGGTACTGACTTGTGATACCACTAAGCAAACTTGGGGGGGTACTGAACATGCTTGCTAGAAGCGGGTATACTGCTTAGAGAAGGTAGTCTTAAAATTATTTCACAAAGATTTCATTGGGTTATCCCGTTGGGGCACTGAACAGGACTACTGGCAGCGGGTTCGTACCTATGGTATCAAGAGATCATATACCTCAAATATGAATTGTTCTTATCATTTATATCACTTATGATTTTTGTGCCATGAAGATGCATATGTGGAGAGGTTAAGGATAAATGAAATCCATTATTTCGCAGGTGGAGAATGGCCTTAAATTGACCTTCAAATATTTCCTTATGCCTTTACTATATCTAAGATGCAATTTCCTTAGAAGTGGGACCCATGTTTTAAGAATCTTGTGAACTTGTTTGTGAAGCCTGTTTTTATTACTTGGATGACTATTAGACTCAAAGAGAATGAATAAGAATAATTGGTCTTCTATTAGATATCATGAGCATGGAACGCTTATTTCATAAAATTCCTTGATTTTGACTTAGAAAGACTTTCCAAGCATAATACTATTTATGTTTTGATAAACCTTGTATACCTAAGATAAAGCTAGATTTTTGCTACAATAAAAATTTTGATTAAAATATTTATCATGAGTTTCAATTATTTTTAGTGGTTACATGCAAGAAAAAAATTCTTTCAAAGGAATATAAATCCCCTTGTCCTCAATAAATTATTTGAACTTTTAAAAGGGGGACTCTATTATTCAATAGTCATCTTTCTTGTGTTATAATAAAAAGGAGATTAGTTCAAGTAGCAGTTCCTTTTCTTGTTTTCCAATTTCTTGTAGTAGCATGATCTAATAAAAGTTTGCATGAGGACATGCAAACCCTCAGGTGTGGGGGAGAAGGAATATTTAGATCCTTATTCTCAATATCCTTAGAGTTCCTTCAGTCTTAGCTTCAGCCAACATGTACCATGTTCTACACACAATGTCATGATAAACTTGAGGAAAAACAATTTTAAGATTTTAAGGAAACTTGATGATGAACTAGTACACATTTCATACACTTTATTTTTCATAAACCATTATCATTGTCCATTTGCAATCCATCATTCTTAATAAAATGTATGCTCTACTAATACCATAAGAATAAAAAGTATTCACGTTCATAAACATAACGCAACATCTATAGTGTATTCTCCTTGTATATTAGAAAGCGTTTGAATGTTCTCAATAAGAGGATGAAGCCGTTGTTGCATATCCAAAGGTTCACAAAATAAACACCAGTCTTAAAACAAAAGTAAAACAATATAAAGTATGCAAACACCTAAGTCCATATTCACATAATCAGTATCTCCATCATTTTGTAAAACCACTCGTCATCTTCCTAGTTCTCAATTTTCATTGCTCTCAATTTTGTGACTATATGATAAATTAATTGTGAATATTGTCGTTCTACAAGAACCAATACATAGATCTACTAAACATAGTATGTAATGAGCAAGACCTTTGTTTGCATGCAGACATGCAAACCAACAGGTGTGGGGGAGTGATGGTTCTCCTTTTTGTCCAGTTTTTTATATTGTATAGGGTTTGATTTGATTACCATTTCGCTTGTTTTCCTCAATTTTCATTGTACATATTGGTGTTTAGATTGCAAATGCAGCACATGCAAGTTATTTCAACATTATATGGTGAAAACAAGGTAAATCCCTATGTATTTGTCATTTCTTCATGATTTTTTCTATAGCCTTACTTTGGAATGAAAAACGGCATATTATGTTACATATATTTTGGCTTATTAAGTGTAATTCTTTGTTTGCAGGTACGATACCTCTCTTCGTACTAGCTCAATGGGTCAGCTTGAAAGGCATAGCATTGAAATGTCTAATGGACGCGATGGCGTGGTTAGTTGGGACATGGCCTATGACCCTTCGCAGGCGACCATAAGATTATTCTTTGGACGTTCTGTGGATGCTCGTGTCAGCATGATCAAGTGTATTGAAATGTCCAAGTCAACAATCAATGTCAAGCGGATAAATCCCATCATCTCTCCATGAAGTAAAATTAGGGCTTCAATCCTGATCAAACAATAAAGAATTTTTCCAAACCTTTCAAAACCCACTTCGGGAATGTGTCCATTTACCTAACATCGTGAGCCGTTTCCTCAAATTCTTAACGGTTTGGTTTGGGAGAAATTATTAACTAATCAAAATGGTAAATCAATAATTTTGTTGTGGCAGGTTCTCAAATGTTCAAATCCGCCAAAGTCAGCGTTTAACTTTGTTTATGGGATGATCAGTTGGATTCTTATCCTCCGCTACCTTCCGTTGGTTACTGAATATATTGGTCATGATATTCTCCTATGAGAATGCAGCTTAATCTTTGATCTGTTTCCTCTTTATTCAGAACACATAGCAAGATGTTATATTCCTGCTGGAGATGGCAGAGTTCACTCCATTGTTGACGACCCATCCCTATCTTTTAGAATATTGTTGTTATCTCTCCAAGCTGTATAAATAGCAACTAATAGTTGAGGCAGAGACACAGAGAGAATTGGATTAAGTTTATGCTGAAATCTTTATTATTGCCTTGTTTTAGTGTTATTATCATGTGTGATTTAAATTTCGTTATTCTCAATGTTGGCTACGAGAACATTGAATTTGTAGCGGCGCTATCTCTTTTGTGAATTAGACACTTTCAATTTTTAATTGGCGTATGTGAATGTATGATTGCATCGTTAGCGTAGAATTTCACTTTCTTGCATAGAGTTCATCATTATACTTTGTGAATATTTATCTTATCTCTTGTATTTACTTTTCCCTTAGAGTCTGGTTAGATTTTGACTTCAATCTGTAAATCTCCTGATCGAATAACGCAAGTCTGGCTTTGCCGGTTGATATAAAGATAGTCTGGTTTTGTTTTGTTTCCTGCATCGATCAATTTCATTTTCATATAGTTTGTGTTTGGAGTATGCCTGCGTCGATTTTACATTCAGATCATTGACAATAGAATCTTGATTTATATATATCATATCCGGAAGAAGTCATTTAATCATATAACTTCATTTGTTAGTCAAAGATATCATAATCTGATTGGGACGTATTGTAATGAGATATACTATATCTACTAAACTCTATTGTTCTTTGATCTCGTATGAAAGTCGAAAAACTAGTTTGTTTGGTGTGTGAATAACTTTTGTTTTCATTTCATTAAAAGAGAAAAATACAAAAACATAAACTTGGTTTGTTTAGAAATCATTATTTGGTTAATTGTCAGAATCTTCCATTAGTCTAGTGTGACAATATTCTTGAAGTTTCACTCATTCTTGGTATATGCGGTATCTATCTGAGTGAGTTTGTTGGTGTATGTTCTATCATCGAGCGATCTTAAATCCAGTTTTGCATAAATATTTCTTAGTGTTTGTTCTTTTTCCTTTGTTTTAGATTTCTAGGAGTGTGATTGTTTATCGTAGTCTTCCTTTCATCAAATAGCTTCAGAGTGTGTGCTCATTTTTCGGGGATTTTACCTCTGCATATTAATTGGCTCCTGCATATTATCATAATATATCCCATTTTAGAATCACTTATTATCTACAATTAGTTTCGTGCATTGGGATTGCATATGACAATTTTGTCTTCCTAGGAGTCTTACTTCTTCATTTAGATAAAATATTTTATTTAAATTTGAAAGTGATCCTGAGGATAATTTGAATTGCGAGTTCATAATTGTGTGACTGTCATAGTTTTCCTCCTTACACAAAAGTAGATCTTTGATAAATATTTTCCATATCTTCAAGTTTGTTTTGCATGTGATGTTGTTTGTTTACATAGTGATAGATCATAGGTTTTATAAAGAGTGTTTTGTTTCAAAAATATTTAATTAGGGATTTTATAGCCTAGGTTTGTTCATCTTGTAATTTTCCTCGTATTATTTCTTATAGGAAATTCTTAGGGTAGTAATTCTGTTAAATGTATTTTTATTATTTAGTCTTTAATATATAAGCTCCAATCATACATATATTGTGCTTGTGCCTCGAAGTTTATGCACACGGGTTGATAATTAAATGTCGAATTAATAGTGCATATATTTTACTCAACATTCCATATCTCATTTCATTTTTGATCTACAACCTTTGGCTAAATCTTGATAGATGGATTCTATACCTTTCCCCTTTGTGTTTTATTCACTAAGAAAACCTCCTTATTTTCCATGGTGTCTAGGGATTGATCATTTGTAGCAATGAATGTTAGATGATTGTGGGTAATTTTTCTTTCATAGTACATAGCCCTCTTGTACGGTAGGATTTGTCAAGTGAGCAATGCTCTTTCCAAGGTCTTATCTAAGTTAACCCGTGCTATTCCAAATAAGGTGGCAGTTGGAAGGGTAGGTACCCCTTGAATTAAGAGGTTAATCCTACTTATAATAAAAAAAATATTGTGGAAACTTTGTGAGGGCAATGGGCGCTTGCTGGAAGTAGGGCTAAGGTTGTGTCATTGATTGAGGGACCATAAGGCTATCTAGGCCAGTACCTTTCAACTGTCACCCTTATAAATAAAAGGAGTAGTCAGAGAAATATCAAAAACAAAATATGAAAAGATGACAAATCAAAAGGAAATGGCCAAAAAAACTCAAAGAAAATATAAAGGGGTGGCTTGCTAAGACCAACTAGGAGAGTACTTGATTACTGTTGACCCCCTTTGGGAGACACATCCTTAGTGTTTGTATGAATGGTGAAGAACACAATTTTCCACTTGTCTTTCTTGTCCGAAATCCATCAATATGTTTAAGCCATAAAATCACTTGACTACCCTTGGTTGACCATGATAACTCCAACCCCAAAGGAGAAAAAAAGCTCTTATTAATGCCTTGGTGTTGTTTTAGTATTGGTTAATGGATAATTTGTGCATCCCACGAACATGTTTGAAGATATCTATGTTGTTGGTATATCATCGTGTGGGGCATGTCTAGCAATATGATGAGTCAACTATTGACAATTACTTGCATGTATCTGTCCACATGGACACTCTATGTTGTTGGTCCATCAGGGACATATGACACCAGTATACATCATCTAACCAATATATCAAATTTTATCATCCAATTTATATTTCTTTAGTGTTAGTTTCGAGTGCTTCAAGGTGGCCAAATGGGGGGTATGCTTTAACTTGATCTGTACTTAATATAATTTTATTCTGAGGAAATTTTTGGATACCCATTTGGACCTTTATCTGGACATGTGCCATCAGATTAACTATTACTACCACATATCAGTGATTTTAAAAAAGTTGGTGGGGTTTTCGTCAATGACATCCTGTAGAATTTCATGAACTTACATGGGAAGTTTATAGTTGGTATTTTGACATCATTGACATAATCTTGGATCCTATTACACATATCCAACATTAGATGAGGGAATGTTGGTCTCCTAGACAATTGTCCAAGAATGGAGGATTAAACTAGGCCTATTTCAGCTCTTTTGGAATTAATTATGGCTAAGGCTATGGTTTTAATTAAAAAAATTCATAAGTTTATCCTAATTAATTTATAAAAATTAAAAAAGTGCACTAGAGCCTTAAATTTCACATTGGAATGCACTTTTTAGTTACTTGGGAAAAATTGAATTTATTTTCCCAAGTAATTTTAATTAAATTGAACATGGCACATACGTGGAGCAAAAAATATATTATTTTCTCTCAATACCACAAGACTAAATTAAATTGAGGGTTGATATTAAAAAATCAACGGAATATTAAGTCCCATCCATTGATTAAAAGTTAAAGCACACAGATCAAAAACCTTAAATGACCTAGTCAAAAGGGCAAAAAGAATACAACCCATGGTATTTGTAAGATGTTTTACCTTTTTTCCTTTGGTATTTCTTTCAACCCTTGGTATTTGGAATGGACCCATGGTATCTGAATTTTTTTTAATGATTTCTTCTCAATGAGGGAATTGTTCAACACATATTTTAATATTTTTGTAATTGGAGAATAAATCTAATCCTTTGATCACTAGATCTTCTTGGGATCATCCATTTTGGAAAATATTTTTGTATATAACCACTTTTGAATTTTAAAAATCCTAAGGTGCCTTCCTCGTGCTATAAAAAGGAGAGGTATTAACCTTAGCAAATGGTCAATATTTTGGGGAATAAAATCATTCTACTACTTTTGCTAGTGTCTCTTGCTCATGGTGAATTTTTTGAGTTAATGGAATGATTCAAGTTGTTGATGAATGTGAAGTACGCTACCATTGAGGTATTATTTATTGATGTTGATTAATTAGTTGATCTTATGACATTTAGAATTGAATTGAATGTTTTCTTCATTCCTTTCAATTATGATTTTGTTTAATTATTTGAATAACTAATCTTGCTAACCTTGTTCTCTTTAGTGTCTTGTGGATTGTGTTTACCTCTTTTTGATCTAGGGTTTGAAAGGTACAAGCAAGGTTAAGGGATTCAAGATACTTTGGTGGAGGCCATGCATTTGGATCGAGTTTTCCTCCTCTTGATGGGTCTTCAAACACTTTACTAAACCCCATCATGTTTCTTAACTCCATTGTCTAAGTTTTTTTACCATGATACTAATCTACATTGCATGAAGTTGGTAAATGAATTTTCTCCAAATTATCTTCCACTAAGAAAAAATTATATTTTATTTTATACACGTGCTTTGATTTATCATAAGATAATATCGAGGATAATTTTTTTTTTAAGATAAATTTTAAATTTAAATCTTAAAACCCTAGATCTATTTTCTCTTTTTCATTAGCTAACCAAGATCTTCGTTTCTTTTAATTTTTTTTCCAAGCATATTTTTTGTAATTTTTATGGTATTTTAATGAAGATTTTAAACCATTGCAAGAGCTAGCTTTCATTAAAATTTGGTTTTAAAGATCTAAATAGTTTTTCTTGGACAAGAGAGATCTCCTACATGCTCATTATAAACAACTCATATATATAGAAAAATTTAAAACAAAATTTGAAATAAAATTATCATAAATCTACGTTGTTGTATATGAAAAATTTAAAACAAAATTTGAAATAAAATTATCATAAATCTACGTTGTTGTGATTATCTTGTGAAAAATGAAAAATTAAATCTGTTGGAAGTTTAATCCTAAGATTATAGCTCCACACATTATGTACATATGTAAATAAATAAAATAAATAGGAATAGATGTAGTAAGACAAAGAGTCTTCACAGGACTTTTGGAAACTGAAAAGCAAAGGTCAGAAAACCTTGTATATATTGACATGCTTGGTGAATGAAGAAAGCTTTATTACGTGTCAGTGGTATCAGAGCTTGGCTGCCATAACTCTTGCGCTCATGTGCGCTCCTGCACTGGTCAGTTTGTTAATTTTAGCTCTGTGTTTTTTCCTTCTACGCTCCTCTGCCATTCTCAGGTCTGTTGTATGTGTTTTCTGCTCTCTGCGTTCTCACGGTCTTGGCAGTCATATGTAACCCTAATTTCCAACCTCTTCTTGCGTGAAGAATATTTGGTCGCTTTCTCCAGCAGGCTGAGTCCTCATTCAGTCACAAACCCTAATTTCCTTGTGCAAACTGCTGCTGCATCCACGTTTTTTCTGCTAGCTTGATATCGTTTTATGGTTCTCCATTTTCGTGAGCCTTCTGCGTAAAGATAAACCGTGAGACCTCATCCTCTACATGAGTTTTGAGCCTTCTGCGTTTGCATAAACCGAGCACTCTTCTCTTCCGCGTGAGCACTTGTGCGAGTTGCGACTTACTGGAGCTGTGCAGCGTGAAGGCTCTCCTTGGTAGTGCGCAAACCTAATTTCTCTTCCTGGAAGAGGAGCCGCGACCCCATAATAATTTGGAGATGTAATTATCTGTTATCATTCTCTACACGAAGCTGCGACTGGTGAAGACTGCAGCGAATACTGCATTGTTTGGCTCTCATGGAGCTGCTAAGAACTGGAACTTACCACTACATCTAGAGTTGTGTGCCTACGACATAAGCATGTGTCTCTTGGTTTGTGATACCAATCGTGGAAGCTACGGTAGAGCAGTGTTGAAGATTGTTTCAGTTGAATATTGTTGGTTCTTTCATGCTATCGTGCTCTAGAGTGAATGTGGGAGATGCATCACACTTGTCAAATCTTGGAGCTACTATTTCGAAGGATACTATGTTCATAAGTGATGAGCTGCGACCATATCTACGTGAGCTTCATATGCACGACTTTCATCTAGCTTCTGCGTGCTGTTCTGAGTGCGACCTGCTCGTGGAGTGCTGGCAAGTGCTGGATAGTGCTAGATTAAATCCAAGGTTGTGAAGACTGCGACCTCCATCCATCAGAGTGTTGCGACCTCCATCCATGAGCGAGCTGCGACCTCATCTTTTGCATGAGTGACGAGCTGCCAGAGTTGTAGGCTTTACCTCATCTTCTCCAGAGTTCAAGCTACTGCACACTGCCTACGTTCAAGTTACTAAAACCCCTTGAAGACCGTGTTGCGACCCAAGTTGAGTAGGATTCAAGTCAAGGAGCGGTCAACTTCATAATTCTCAAACCCTAATTTTATGCAGGTGCAAGATGCATTCTATAACATCTGTTTTTGGTGCTACACTCACCGGCGGTAAGGATACATTTCCAGAATGGTGGAGGAAGATCAAGCCTGCGAATGTCTACAATGACTTGTGGGATGGCATCTGTGAAGGAAATACCACACTCGCCGATGAATACACTGTCATCTCTTCAGCTCCAAAGCCTCCAACATCAGAGAAAGAGCTTGCTATTTGGCAGTCTAGAGACAAGAAAGCATTGGCTATGATTTCTGCCACTGTCAGTGAAAAGGTGAGCCAGCATATTCTTCCCGCGAAGACATGTTATGAAGCCTTAAAAAATCTAAAAGATATGTATGATTCGCACTTTGAAATTGAAATCATTCAATTCATGTTAAAGTTGTTCAGTCTTGAAGTAAAAGATAATGATCCCATGCTAGAAATCCATCATGAACAAGATTCAAGCCTCTGGTATGAAATGAGACCTTCCACTTGCAGCATTTGTAAAATCTCTTTATCCTACTCACTCAAACTACCTTGAATCCTTGCAATCAAACTACAAGTTCAAAGGTCTCACTTGTTATAGGTCAAATCTGCACTTCTCCGTATGTGATCAGATTGCTCTGTCGATCACACAAAATGAAAACATGGATTGAAGAGCTAGGATTGACCTAGATGACTTATGGACTGGAACTACCCTCTTCAGCTGAGAAATTCCCTATTTCTCCTGATGTTTTGACATGTGCACTACTCTCTAGGCAGTAAACTTGCGCACATCTGGGAAAATGCCCTACTTAAAGGAAACCAGCGCACACCTTGGAAAAGTTGCAGACACTTATTGTAAAACATTGAAGTTGCATACTATGCGCTACTATTCCTTGAGAAACTCATGCACATCTTAATATGAAATCAAAAAATATATTAAGATTGCGAATTGGGATTAGTTGAAATTGGTTTTGCAACTTCCCCAACCTCCCAATTCAACCACCTCTCGAATCCAACTGCCTACCTTGTCCCATAAATACAAGGAGGATCCATGAGAGAGGGACCTAGAAAAAATGGTTTAAGGGTTGTTACGCTAGAGGAAAGTCTAAAGTCATTGTGAAGAGCAGGAGCCAGGATTCGGTTGTAGAAACATCTTGACACGTCAGGTATATTGTACTGATTCATGTTTCTTTGACAATAAAAAGGTGGAAATACCCTTCCTATCCCAAATCGAATGTCTATTGGATTGTATGTTCATTTGGATTAGTATCTGATTGTTGTTGATGGTTGATTGTTGTCAATATTCATCATATTTATATAGTCAAGATACGCTGAGGAAGGTTTCCTTTGTGTTGTAGGTTCATCATTGTGGGAGATCAAGTGAAAGCTAGGACCAGCCGTCAGTTATAGGTACATCTTTCGATATCCCGATATTTTTCATTTATAGGAACTAAATGTGATATAATGAATGTATTTACCTGTCAACCCTGCCCAAGTTGGTAGTGTCTCTCCTCACTATAAGGTTAAATCCTGAACAACAGATTGATGACTCCGCTGGGGACTAACCGACAATTATTTTGCTCTAGGAGACCTAGTTTAGGGTTTCTTCCAGTCCTTTTTTCAGTTTTTTATTCTCTGAGAGGTCTTATAGGTCTTTGTTACCTATTCCTTACTGCTTGATTCATCTCATTTTGTTGTTGCAAAGCCTGTTCCTGTCCTTCTGAGACATGTGCATTGGTTTACTCTACTTACAGTAGCACATATTTCCTAATGAGTGCTAGTTTGTGTACTGAACAGTAGCGCATATTTTCTAGTGTGCGCTGGTTTCTGCACTGCATAGTAGTGCATTTTCCTGTGTCTTCAAGTTTGCTATTAGGGTTTGATTTCCAGTGGTTTGGTTTCATTTCCAGCTTGTTGCTTTGCCTCCTTAACTAATCCCTTAGACTTCCATGTCTCTTTTGAGTCTTGTTGGCCTCCCTTGATTCTTTTAGCTTGTTTTTGCTTGATTGAGTACTTGGTTAAGTGTCTTTACTGCTTTCTAGCCCTTTTTGAAGTTCGTGCACCATTCTCTTTTGGACATAGCTGCATAATTTTACCCTAGTTGCTTGTCGCAATCATACAGACCTGTGTTCTTAACTTTTGTTGTCTGTTGCAACATTTAGCACATTTTCACTCTGTCTTATCCTTCCCATTAGGGTTTGACTTCAAGTTTGAGTCCTTATGGTTTCTTTCGAAAGGTTGCTTGGTTAAGATACTTTTTTATTGTCTTATCAGTTCATCCCAAGTGAGTCAAATCTTTCTAGTTATCTTTCTTTTGAGTTCGTGTGTTGGTAAGGTCATTCTTGGTTCGGTTGCTTACTTTTTGCTTGGCTTAGTGTTTTCTTAGGGTTTTGATGCTTATGAGCAACCTCTTTAAGTCTGCCCTTCCGTTACGAGTGTCTCTTTTCCCTACTTCTTTTACACTTTGTTTCCAAGCCTCAAGTTTTTCTTTTGCAAAAACTTGGTAAGTCAAGTCTTCCTCGAATCTTTTGATTCGTTTGTTTTGAGTTATTTAGGTGTTTGTCTTACGCACACTTTATATTTAGATCTTACTTGCTCTTGTACAAGTTCTCTTTCTTTTACAATTATCAGAAAAGACAAAAAATTGTTTAAGTAGCTTAGTAGTAAGGTCTTTCATTATTTTAAGGCAACATAGTTTGCTTTGAAATATTAAAAGAAAAATACAAAAAGAAGTTTGATTTTATGATTGCTTAGTTTTCAATTTTTTCAAAGAATATAAACGGAAAATAGAAAAAGTTTTTGTGAATTTGAAAGCATTACTTTACATGCACTTTACTTTTATACAAACCATCTCACACACCGCACTACAACCCTTGAGTAACAAGTAGCCCTTAAAAAGAAATATTAATAAAATTTATTAGCAACAATTTTCTTTTTAGGTATACACATAATCAATTAGCTTAGGCTAGAGTTTCAAACTTAAATCACTTTAAACGATCTAAAACTAGCTTCATTACTCAATAATCGTAGTACGAATTTCACTCAGGTAAATCTATCTCTATCAAATAGTTCTGGGATGCTCTACTCAAACCAGAGTTAAGCACGAGGCCGTGGGAGATTGGAATTGTTGAGGATATCCCCTCACTTTCCTCTCAACCATAAACCAGAGTTGATTCGCGTATGGGGGTCCTTTCGGACTTTGGGCTTTGCTACCCTGCCCATGCGTTTTGACTAGGCTGATGACTGTCCCCCCAAGTTATTTCGTATTGGTGGTAACCTTAGTATCCAGACTCTAGGGCTCTACACAGGTGACGATAGAAGGCTATTTCTATTGTACCTAGGACAGACGTGGGAGGAAACCCTCTAGATAAATTTGGGAAGGCGGTTTGGTGATTCAAACACTTGCACCTAGAGGACCTGTATGTGGACCCCAGGTAACTATTATTCCTCCTTCGTTGGTTAGTTTTGGGCCCTAATCATCCCAGAATTCCCTCCGGAAGGAATCTATTTTCCTGGTTTGGATTACCTAGGACCTTTTTAGTGGTGTGTTCTTTGTGCTACTTGTTTTTAGTTGGCCTTAGAGATTTTTGGCCCGTTGAGTCGGAAACTATGGATAGCACCTTGGTGAGAACCAATCAAGGGACCCCTGTTCAAGGGGCTCCTTATGTTTTTCCATTCATTGGAAATATTGGTACTCACTTAATGGCTACCTTGAATCTTCTTGGATTCACTATAGGGCTATCGGTTTGGTTGTTTTCCACTCCAGATGCCTTGCATGCTCCTAATGCTTCTCAAGTAAGAACCTCTCATCAAGAGCATTAGAACCCTATCCAGTAACATCTTATCCTCCTCCTTCTACCTCATGTGGTGAAAGTAGTAATACTAGTAACCAGCAGTATAAAAGGAATAGACGGAGGAATAATAGGAAGAAGATGCCAAAGCAAGGGGTCAGCCACCCAACCTCTGGAAGTCATGTTGGGGGAACCCACCCAACCTCTGGAGGTCATGTTGGGGGAACTCTTTCAATCACTGTAAATCATACTAAACCTATGCAACCAATCTCCGGAGGTCATGTTGGGGGCACCTACCCAACCTCTAGTGGTCATGTTGGGAGAACTCACTTAGTCACTATAAATCATACTGAACCCACCAACCCAGCCTTTGAAGGTCATGCTAGGGGCACCTACCCAGCCTGTGGAGGTCATGTTGGGAGAAAAATTTCAATCACTGCAAATCATACTGAAAGCATGTCTTCAACCATTGTTGGTCATGTTGAGGACACATCATTGATCATTGTTGGTCATATTAATGACAAGTCACCAGTTACTGTGACTCATATTGGAGACATTGAATACGTCACTGCAAGTCATGCTGAGAAAGTTGACATTGTCGACAAACCTAATAAACAGAAGCTTAAGTTCCCTTGTAAGTTTTTCAAGGGAGACCACCTGACCTATTTGTGCCATGTACTTCCAGAAGTGCAAAGAGTGTGGTTCGTAGTTCAAAAATCTTTTGCTTCTGAGCAACCAACCACTACAAGTCATGTTGGGGGCAAGCTGTCAGCCAATGCCAATCATGCTGAGAGTACTGTTGTTTTAAAGGAGTCTCGGTTTATAGGACACAAGCCAAAGTTCCCTTATAAAATTTGTAAGGGAGATCACCTTACTCACCTATGGCCTGCTATTCTAGAGGTGCGAAGAGTGTGGTCCATGTCTGAAGGATCCTCTGCTCCTAAATTGTCTATAGGTTCCCAACAGCCTGATCAACCTTTGGTTGATGAAGTGGTTGAACCAATGCAATCTTTGGTCAACCCCACTCTTTCTTCAGAGAGTGAAGTGATCGAATCGATGCAATCTTCGACCGATCCCATCAGTCCTTCGGAGACTGATGCATCTATCCCTGAAATCTTCTGCATTACCAGTTTGGATGTTTCTGAAATGGGGGGCACTTCATTTATGCTGAATGAACCCCTACCAAGCTCTGGGATCATTTCCTTTGATTGGAATAGTCTAATTGGGCCTCGCCTTCCTTCTTCTACACCTTTCCAGATAAAGGTTGATATCGGCAACCATGTGGTTCATCGATGTATTGTAGA
Source organism: Larix kaempferi (assembly GCA_027924585.1). Classification (NCBI taxonomy): domain Eukaryota; kingdom Viridiplantae; phylum Streptophyta; class Pinopsida; order Pinales; family Pinaceae; genus Larix; species Larix kaempferi. The sequence goes on along the minus strand of BSBM01000217.1, from coordinate 9,237,887 downwards.
TGAAGGAGCCTCTGTTAGTATATTATCCCCCTATGCTTTGAGAGATTTAGGTTTTCCTAACCTTGTTCCAACTGTTAATTGGCCGTTGAATTTCGATAAAAGACCTAGTGAACCATTGGGATTCCTCCCTCAAGTACCTATTACTTTGAGTGGAAAAACAATCTTAGTTGATTTTATGGTTTTAAAGGACCCTATGGATTTTAATATGATCCTTGGGCGTGATTACATATATGCAATGCAGGCTGTAGTGTATACGCTCTTTTGTGTGATTCATTTTTGTCACAATGAAAGCATTGTCACTATCGATCAATGTACATTTGTTGATCCCTCTTATTACCCAACTATAGACCAAGTATGTTCCCTATCAGTAGGCACTACCATGTCACAATCAAATTATGTGGCATATTGTTCCTTGAGTCCAATTGCTACTAAGAGGAAGCCTCTGAATTCATGCTTACCTTCTCCGGATTGGGTCCCAGAAATTGACCAGGTGATGACTCCATCTGAATGTTTAGATATGTGTTCCATCTAGGATAATATACTTCCTTCTGATGAAGTTTTCCTAGAGTCTATAATGCAGTCTTCCATTCATTTGGGCATTGATCCACCAACGAGCATTCTTCCACTTTTTCTTCGAGCTCGTTAAAAACAGTAAGGAGACAACGAGCATTTTTCCACCTTTTCTTCGAGCTCGTTAAAAATAGTAAGGAGGTTATGAGAATTCTTCCACCTTTTCTTCGAGCTCATTAAAAACAGTAAGGAAGTTATGAGCATTCTTCTGTATCTCCTTTGAGCTCGTTAAAAACAATAAGGAGGTCGCGATTTTACTTTTTCGGGCTCGTTAAAACTTTACAAAAAAGATCTTTATAGAGTTCTTTCATGCTCTTGTTAGACTTTTTAAATATGACAAGATTGGCGAGTCTAGTTGTCTTTTCAGACTCGTTAAAGGATTTGAAGCGACATCCGCTTAGGTATAAGTTTAACCATTTTATGGACCTTTACGGATTACTTATGAAAAATGAATACTCTAGTCATACGTGGCTAGAAGAGTTCTTCTCTCACTATTTTAAACTTTTCCGGGGGAGGAGACTAACTATATGAAAAAGGACTTTTGGAGCCTTCTTTAGGGTTTTCAGGCTCTCGAAACATGAAAACACCAAGCAAGCATTCACCTACTCGGGCTCGATGTGAAATCCACGAGAGGGTATATAGAGGATTGTTTAAGTTTTACAGACTCTATAAACAGGAAAACACCGGCGAGCCTATACCAACCCGGGCTCGATACTAAAATACACGGGTAGGTGTATGGAGTTATTGTTTAAGTTTCTCAAACTCCTTAAAATTGAAAACACCGGCGAGCAAGAACAGATCTCGGATCGATATTAAAATCCAGAGATCAGTATTATAGAGTATTCTTCTATCTCTTCTTTGAACTCTGTAAACAATGAAGAAGGTCCCGAGTCTTCCTACCATGGGCTCATTAAAATTTTACATGGTTGGAGTTATTGAGTTTTCTATCTTTCTTGCACTCATTAACACAACAAGGACATTCTTTTACCAAAAAGAATAAGGGATAAGAAGGGTATATCACATCTTTTTTCAGTTTCAAAGACAGTTAAGTCAGTCATATCCTTGAACACAACACCTAATTGAGTCTTTCATGTCAGTTGGGTTTTAGTTTTTGGCTTTAGGGTGAACCCGATCTCTGAGTTTTTACTCCCCCGGTCGGTTATTCTTCCAACCATATGGAGGGTCTGTCAATGTCTTCTACATTACAGGCTTATTTCATTTCCCCTTCATGTTGAAAACTGCCTAAGTCACTTTGTGTCGTGCTCACTATTCAAGGATACAACTTGTGTCGACCATTCTGCAGTTTACCTTGACCTCATGTGTCGGTCATCCTGGTGTCAGTTTGTTTCATCTTGTTACTTGTCCTACTCCACATCAGCTCATACCTGTTGAGTGTTCCTTGTGTTGGATGATGGTGGATGCATTAAGGCCTCCCTTCCAGCGAACTTATTCACATCGAATTCAAATCATTATGCTCTGGGAACGAAGTTTAGAGTTTCAGTTATTACCATGGGGATTGCAGTCATTAGTGGCAGTTTCCCTCGCTATTGAATAAATGGGAATACATCAATGTCTCTTATTCGATAGGTTCCTCAAGTGTCCGACTTCAAGTCCACTTATTCACACTTGTTGGATCGTACTAGGTACCTTGGACCCCATTATCATTATCTATGGAAGTCCTTGTGTTTGTTAACGGTATACATCAATGACCAGTAATCAAACGATACCCCCCATGTTTGACTTCAGCTCATTTATTCGCATGGTTAGGGTTTGTACCTTGGGTTGTTTGGATGAAGACCTTGGGACTATGATAGCATCACTATATTTATGTTATCACCCAAACTGTGCAAGACTGAGCCTCACTCATTTTGGTTCTTCATGAGACATAGATCCAGCTTGTTGTTATGGCTATGATCTCTCATTTTGACATGGATCCACGCTTGTATTTTAGTGACCATGCTCTATATATACATATCCTAGTTATGTATCAGAGATCATGCTACACATCTATATGATGTCAAGATTGTAATTGCTCGTTGACCTTGATCATTGTTTCAGGTGTTTTTGTGACTTGGTTCTACGGTTTCTTGCTCCTCCTCTGACTTGGAATTATAATGTATTTCGGCCATCATTTCCCTCTAACCTCACACATTAGGGGGCATCTGTTATAGGTCAGATATACACTTATCCGTTCGTGATCACATTGCTCTGTCGATCACACAAAAGGACAACATGGATTGAAGAGCTAAGATTGACCTAGATGACTTATGGACTGGAACTACCCTCTTTAGCTGAGAAATTCCTTGTTTCTCCTGATGTTTTGACATGTGCGCTACTCTTTGGGTAGTAAACCAGCGCACATCTAGGAAAATGCCCTACTTTACTCAAGGGAAACCAATGCACACCTTGGAAAAGTTGCAAACACTTGTTGTAAAATAGTGAAGTTGCATACTATGCGCTACTATGCCTTGAGAAAATCATGCACATCTTAAGATGAAATCAAAAAATATGTTAAGATTACGAATTGGGATTAGTTGAAGTTGGTTCTGCAACTTCCCCAACCTCCCAATTCAACCACCTCTCGAATCCAACTACCTACCTTGTCCCATAAATACAAGGAGGATCCATGAGAGAGGGACCTAGAAAGAATGCTTTAAGGGTTGTTACGCTGTAGGAAAGTCCCAAGTCATTGTGAAGAGAAGGATCCTAGGACTCGGTTGCAGAAACATCTTGATAGGTCAGGTATATTGTATTGATTCATGTTTCTTTGACAATAAAAAGGTGGAAATACCCTTCCTGTCCCAAATCGAATGTCTATTGGATTGTATGTTCATTTGGATTAGTATCTGATTGTTGTTGATGGTTGATTGTTGTCAATATTCATCATATTTATATAGTCAAGATATACTGAGGAAGGTTTCCTTTGTGTTGTAGGTTCGTCATTGCAGGAGATCAAGCAGGAGATCAAGTGAAAGCTAGGACTAGCCGTTAGTTAAAGGTACATCTTTTGATATCCTGATCTCTTTCATTTATAGGAACTAAATGCGATATAATGAATGTATTTACTTGTCAACCCCACCCAAGTTGGTAGTGTCTCTCCTCACTATAAGGTTAAAATCCTGAACAAGGCTGCGTATGTCTACAATTACTTGTGGGATGGCATCTGCGAAGAAAATACCACTATCACTAATGAATCCACTGTCATCTCTTCAGCTCCAAAGCCTCCAACATCAGAGAAAGAGCTTTCTATTTGGCAGTCTAGAGACAAGAAAGCATTGGCTATGATTTCTGCCACTGTCAGTGAAGATGTGAGCCAACATATTCTTCCCGTGAAGCCATGTTATGAAGCCTTAAAAACTCTAAAAGATATGTATGATTCACACTTTTAAATGGAAATCATTCAATTAATGTTAAAGTTGTTCAGTCTTGAAGTAAAATATAATGACCCCATGTTGGTCGCATCTGAAATAAAATCCATCATGCACAATATTCAAGCCTCTGGTATGAAACCAAAACTTCCACTTGTAGCATTTGTAAAATCTCTTTATCCTACTCACTCAACCTACCTTGAATCCTTGCAAGCAAGCTACAAGTTCAAAGATCTCACCTTTGAAGTTCTGGTAGAAAATATTGTAGACAAAGATAAATATTTTGGGAAGAAGACAAGTGAAAGTACTACAGAATCTCTTTGCTTTGCTCAAAAAGAAAAGAACAATCCTAAAGACTCTTTCAGGGGAGATAGAAGTAGAAGAGGCAGAGGAAGAAGCAATTTCATAGGAAGAGGAGGAAGAAACAACTCAAGCAAAAGATCAGATGTGAACTGCACACACTGCAGAAAGAATGGACATGAAGCATATCAATGTTGGGCATCTTGTAACTCCATCAAAGGTAGACAGAATAAAGAAGATAAGAATAAAAACCAAGAGGGTGGTAAGACCCCCGATTTTTCTCATTGCATTGTTGCACATTGTAATCTTGGAATTAATGAAATGACTTCTCTTTCACCTAACAAATATTGTTGGTTGCTTGATACTGGTGCAACATATCACATGAATTTTATAAAATATTGATCTGTAGAACTAGATGACATTGCAAATGGCATAGTATATTTTGCAGATAAATCTAGCCTCAAACCACAGGGAATTGGCTCAATCAGGATAAATTTTCCTGGATTCCCTGATTTCATATTAAAGAATGTTCTATATATTCCTCAGTTGCAGAAAACCTTGTTGTTCTTGGTGTAGATTCAACAGCAAGGCCACTCCATCCACATGTTTGATGGGATTGTGGAGATAAGAAAATCCTTTGACAACAAGGTCTTCATGAATGGTTATGAATATAGACAACTATTAAAGTTGAGAGGCTCTTCTGCAATAATTCATAACTTTGCCTATATCTCTCAGCATGAAGAAGGTAATGTCATCCAGTTTATTATGGCATGCTATATTTGGTCATCTTAATTACAGCAGTCTTAGATTGTTAAGAAAGAAGGGTGTATTTGGTTTGCCCACCATTCCTAAGAAAAGGAAAAAGTGTGATGCATGCATACTAGGAAAACATAGTAAGCAACCATTTCCAGAGTCAAAATTCAGAGCATGTAGAAAGTTAGAACTGGTTCATTCTGACTTATGTGGACCCATGCCTATTCCTTCTGCAAACGGTAATAGGTACATTATGACATTTGTTGATGATTATAGTAGAATGTGTTGGGTGTATTTGTTGAAGAAAAAATCAGAAGCATTTCAAACTTTCAAGAAGTTTCACGCATTGATAGAAAATCAAGCACAAGTATGTATTGGTACATTCATATCTGATAATGGTAAATAATATACATATAAGGAATTTGAAGACTATCTTTGCAAACATAGAATTAAACATCAAACTACAGTTCCCTATAATCCCCAACAAAACGGTGTAGTAGAAAGAACCTTAATGAATACAACATGATCAATGGTGTTTTTCAAGAATGTGAAGCCAATGTTTTGGGGTGATGCAGTCCTATGCGCAACATATTTGAGAAATATAAGTCCTTATCATGTTCTAGAAGATAAGAATCCACATGAAATGTGGTTTGGCCACCTTCCTTCGGTTAGGCATCTCAAAATTTTTGGTTCCACCTACTATGACTTAATACCAAAGGAGCAAAGAAACAAGCTTGGTGATAGAAGTAGAAGATGTATTTTCTTGGGGTACTCAAAAACGTCCAAGGTGTATCATATTTATGATGAGGTAAACAAAAAATTTGTTATTTCCATAGATGTCATTTTTCTTGAAACTAATAAAAATGACAAGTCTATTGAAAGACAACTTGACTGTCTAGAGAGGTTTTCCAATCAAAGTCATATTATGAATGTGATAATGAAATTCCACATATTGAAGGGGGGATCCCTATCTTGGATCAATCCATGGAATTTCCATTTGAAGAAGCACCAACAACCCCTCATGAAGAGAATGATGAAGAAGAAGTTCCTGCCACTTCAACTAAACAAGAGACTCAACTGGATGATGTAATTGAGAGGATTGAAAGATTGAACCTAGAAGAGAATAATGCACCACCAACTGATAAAACTGGACCATCAAAGAAGATTCCAAAATGGGACACAAAGACACTTGAAAATGTCCATGCAGATGAAGTAGTAAATACGGGAACAAGAAGCTCAACTAGACAAGAAGATGGAGGAAATGAAGAGAACTCCTGTGATGACATGGATGTCTCATTTGATTGTGAATTGAATTTTCTCGTTAACATTGAACCAAATTCCTTTGAAGAGGATACTACTCGCGATGAGTCGAAATAATTTATGCATAATGTGTATGATGCACTCATAAATAATGGAACTTGGAAGTTGTTTGATCCTCCAGTCGGAACCAAACCAATTGGAAACAAGTGTGTGTACAAGAACAAATACAAATTAGATGGCTCACTTGACAAACATAAAGCAAGGTTCGTGGCAAAAGGCTATGCACAGAAAGAAGGAATTGACTATGAAGAAACGCTCTCTCCCACAACAAAATGGGGAAGCATACGCACTATACTTTCCTTAGCTGCACAAAATTGTTGGAAATTTCATCAGATGGATTTAAAGACTGCATTCTTGAATGGAGACTTGAAAGAAAATGTCTTCATGTCAAAACCTGAAGGTTTTGTTGTGAAGGGACAAGAACACAAGGTATGCAAAATCGCCAAGTCCTTGTATGGCCTTAAACAAGCACCTTGATCATGGTATGAAAATCTAACCGAGCATCTTCTAAAGATGAATTTCAATCATTACAATCTTGATGACGCAATGCTATTTGTAAAGAAAGTTGGAATATATGTTGTGTTTCTTGTAGTATATGTGGATGATCTTTTGATGATAAGGAACAATGAAAGTTATACAACATCCATAAAGAAAGACTTAAGGAAAGGATTTGAAATGACTGATCTGGGACATCTTCACTATTACTTAGGAATTGAAGTGACTCACTAAAACTCACTCAATGATAGAAAAGAAGAGAAGAAGAATTGTTGAATCAATAATCACTCATTAACACAAGAAATGACAAAAGCTGATGTATCATACATCAGCTGTAAGCTGGCACCGTGAAAAGTGAATAATAACTAAAAATAATCAAATGGATTCGAATGCCTCCTAAGGTCATTCGAATTCTCCTCAATGTGTGGCTTGGATAGCATTTGAGACATCATCCAATCAGTGGTAGTAGTCACAAATAGTCAAAAGTCAGTCAAATGAGTCTAACTGAGTCATGTGAGCACAAATCAAGGGATGTAGCCTCCAAGGAGGGCACATGAGGCTGATGAGGCTATCAGTAGGTCAAGTGGAACTCTGATACAGACAAATGGAAGCTACATGCAGTCAAACTGAGCAATAAATGAATAAACTAGTCAATAAATGCTACAACTAACTGTTAGTGATCCAAGTAGTGTAGTAGGGTGCATATGTCATCCAGGTGAGGAAAACAGGGCGCACTAGGTAGGTAGGAGGGCTCTCGAGGGCTAAAAACAGGCTCTAGGGGGCTGAACATAGGCTCCGAGTGCTGGGGATACTACCATACTGATGACTAGATGCATCCAAATATAAAAAATGATGGTGAGAATATTCCAACAGTAATGGTGTAGATTTATATATTAGAATCGATTAGGAAATATATTTGTGTTAGAATATGAGGCTAATTTTGTAATAAAGTCATTTTATGATTTTACTTTAGGATGATGTTCACCTTTTGTGTAAAGCAGTCTATTCCACATATATATTATGTGAAAATGACTCATTTAGTGAACATTGATATATAAGGAGGTAAATTCCATTGTAATAGATGCATTGCATACGCATAATATCATATTTTTTTATTGTGGTTGTCTCTCTTGTGTCCTATGATGTAACCCTAACTAGGTGTCAAAGTGGGACAACGCCTTAGTCTAGTTTTCCAAGTATGTTATTCTCTTGCATCACAAGATGATATGAATAACCATAAAGTTGTGATTAGGAATTGTTGTTGCTACCATATTAATTCTTCGTATGTTTTATTTTTTTTAATTAGCATTATAGTCTTACTTAGCCACCATATAGTCACAAACTAGCAATACAATCTTGATTTCTATGCTATGTCATATGATTTCTTTAGTTGTATAGTTGATATCATATCAACTTTTTCTACTTATAGATTCTTATGAATTCTCTTAGCCACCATTGTATGATTTATTTTGTGTCGTTTTGATTAAATTGTACAACCCATGGATTGTGTCATACATCAATTTTACAAGTGTATCCCTCCATATATTCTTATGTGTTCTTACTCTTCATTATCCATCCATACATAATGATGAAAACTTCATTTTGTGTATAATTTCTTGTAGATTAGTCTATACAACAAAAATTGGAATCCGTATAAGCATTTGTGCAACCCATATGTTGGATTTGGTCTAGATTTCTTTTGCAAATGATATCAAGGAAAATAAAATGGCAAATTGAAGCCCTTAATGTATATTTCTAGATTGATTTTGGGATTATAGTAGAGAACATCAACCTAACACTCAAAGAAAAGTTTAGGTGTAGCTTCAAGTTCAAAAAGACAAGTAATATTGTGAATTTTCCCAATTGGTTTCATTTTTTATTTCATAAGAAGGAATTTGATTTCAAGTTTTAGAGGGGGTAGAAGTAAAGTTTGTTTTGTGTCTATTTATATTTCCAAAGCTAAATTGGTATTTTCTAGATAATTATACAAATGGATATGAAGGGAAATATGTATTTTGTGAGCTGTACGTTGTCAAAGAAAGAGCCTATTAATTATGGGATAGATTTTGATGGTACAAGAGATGATGTTCAGTAAATAGAAGACCAAAGAATTATCATAATAATGAATAAGTTTTTAGTCAGATATCTATGATGATGGGTCACACAATCCATCCTTCTATATTTATTAAATGAGATGGAGGCATTGTTGTTGATCCACTAGAGATTGATAGCAATGATGATCTTGTTAAAGAAGACTAGAGTTATGCATATCAATACTCTCACACTTTTAGACATTAAGGGATTAAATGTAGATACAACTCAACATGGATGACTTTCTATATAGTTTAGGAGTTTGTGGATCTAAAAAATGATCCCTTCCAAGGCTATAAAACATGCATGGGGATTGTTGTCCAATAATTTAATTTGGGATATTTATAATTTGGAAACTTAGAGAGGTGGAATCTGGGAACTCGCGAATTCAAGTTGGGAGATACACCTTTACAAGGGTTATGAGGTAGCTTGACGGAGCGCTACCTAATCTAGTAATGTTAGGAACCCGTGTCAACCCTTCTCTTTACTATGTTAGTATATTGTTGTTGGACGCATATGCTTTGTAAGTCGTCCCATAGTATTTGTTCATCCATAGTTTATATTAGCCCATAGTATTGGACGCATATGTTTTGTAAGTCGTCCCGTAGTATTATATGTCCCATGGTTTTGACTCATAGTATTGGGCATAGACTTAGTATATAAGTGTGTGTTGAGGTCATTGAAGGCACTGTGAAGTTAATTGTATTGAGCTTGCTCAAAGGAGGTTGCCCCCTCAAAGTGGCCCATGATCAATATAAAAGTGATTCTGAGTTTTATTATTTCTCATATCTCGTGTATTTGCATTAATTATTTATTGCAGGTTCTTCACATCTGGTATCAGAGCACTTTCTTGGGCTCGTTGGGTGGAATTTTTGCCAAATTTTTTTCTTCGTGTTGTTGCAAGTTCGGATCTAGGGATAACCCCTATCCACTTAACTGTGGGAAGTACTTGGGCATAAGCCCTAAAAATCATTATGAGGAGTACCACAGGAACCCCAAAGTAGCTGGCCCATTGAGAGGACCTGCCAGCAAAAAGTGCAATGACCCCTACCTGATTGACTAGTTCCCACCCGTGAGGTAAACCAAGAGATTTCGTTTGTGACAAAGCGGTTATTAGTTTTACCTGAGTTGTGGAGTGAGGGTACTGCCCCAATATGCAAGCCGTTAGACAGCATTGGTGGCTGAGTGAATCCCCTGAACTGATAGGAAGCCGCACATACCTGGGGTCCATATCTGTTTTCTGTTGAACTGTTGTCGATCACTTCCGCTCCAGATCCAGCCGTTTTAGGTCTATTCTGAAAGTCGTTCCAGATCCAGTCTTCGTTTCAGATCCAACCGTTTTCAATCTCTTCCGCGCCATTGTAGTTCCATTTGTTGCGGATCCATTCCGTGCCGCTGTTGTCGATCCATTTCTGAAGAAAAAAAAGTTTCTATTTTTCAGCTATATCTCCCTTGTTTCAACTCTGTTTTCCCTGAAACTTCACTGACATTCCTGCAATCCCATTCTGCATATATCATTCCTAAAGACCCTATCCCAAATTCCACTTCCCAAGACCAGAAATCCCACATTTGTCAAAAATTCTGTTTTTCGCCTATATCTCCCTTGTTTCAACTTTGTTTTCCTTGAAACTTCACTGACATCCCTGCAATCCCATTCTGCATATTTCATTCCTGAAGACCCTATCCCAAATTCCACTTCCCAAGACAAGAAATCCCACATTTGTCTATTTTTAGGGTTTGCCATAACTCCTTCAATTTTCACCTAAACGCCTTCAACTTTTGCCACCGTGTTCCTTTCCTAATTCTGCTTCTTTGTCCCTCTCTACCAAATTTTCTCATTCTTTCACCCCGCTTCTGAAATCCCCATTTTTAGCTTCCCTGTCCATCAGAAAGTGTTCAAAACCTAGTCAAACCCCAATTACTTATCCGAGTTTTTCCCAAATCCAACTCTTCCTTTACTAAATAAGCTTTTGTTAGTGTTTTTCTATCCATTTCAAAAAAAAAAAAATCTTGGTTGTGGTTGTCACCCGCGCAGGAGAAAAAACCATGGAGGAAGCACTTGCAGCCATCCAAACCAAACTCCAAGATCTGGATGAAAAATTTCTCAGCCTCCATCTTCAGCATTTAGCCATGAACAATAACCGACAGCCAGAATCTTTTGCAGCCACTGGGTTCTCTTCTTCTAGCAATTTTCGTGGGCTGAAGCTTGATTTTCCTTGCTTCAATGGTACTGATCCGATTGGATGGATATATCACACAGAACAATATTTCAGTCTGCATAATACTTTTGATGTCCAGAAAGTTCCACTTGCATCCTTTCATTTGGAACAGGAAGCCCTTCAATGGTACCATTGGTACATCAAAGCTCATCCCGAGCCAAAATGGATAGATTTTTGCCAACTCCTTTTGCCACGATTTGGTCCTAGTGCTTTTGACGACTTCACAGGAGCACTCACTAAACTTCACCAAACTGGAACAGTGAGAGAGTATCAGACAGAATTTGAGAAACTCGCCAATCACACGGAAGGATTGTTTGATGAATTTTACAGGAGTTGTTTTATCAGTGGTCTTAAGGATGAAATCCAGTCAGAGGTTAAAATGTTCTGTCCCAACACAATGATGGAAGTCCTAGGGTTGTCTAAGTTGGCAGAAGACAAGCTTGCAGCCCAACAACGCTTCAAACCCACTTTTGTTCCCTTCCAAAATATGGGTTCTCAACGACCTCCCATCCCGCCAGCTCCTCGACCAACTCCTATCAAGCAGTTGTCTGAAACCGAGATGCAGGCACGCCGAGAAAAAAGGCTTTGTTATAATTGTGATGAGAAATTCACTCTGGGACATAGATGTGTTCAACAAAAGCTCTATCTCTTGGATGTGGATTCTCTGCCTGCCTCTAAACTTGGTGAAGAAGCTCCAGATACAGTAGATGATCAGGTCGACATTTCGCACCCGCCTGTTGACACCCCATATAAGGACGACCCACCTGCGATCTCTCTCCATGCTGTAACTGGTGTCACAACCCCACAAACAATGCAGGTCAGGGGATACTTCAAAAAGTTCCCTCTTACCATACTCATTGATTCTGGTAGCACTCATAACTTCATTGACCCTCGAATTGCCAAACAGGCTGATTGCTTTGTCCATCCTTGCTCCAACTTTGAAGTCATGGTTGCCAATGGGGGCACCTTACGTTGCAAGGGGAAGTGTCACAATGTGCGTATCTCTATGGAAGATTATAACTTGTGCTCTGACATGTTTGCCTTGTCCTTCGGCAGATGTGATGTGGTTTTGGGCGTTCAATGGTTACACACACTTGGCCCCATCTTATGGCATTTTGCAGAACTTTGGATGCAGTTTTCAGTCAATGGGGCACAACAAAAATTAATGGGCTTACAACCAGGGTCTCTCTGCATCATCATTTCACATCGCCTGGAAAAAATCCTTAAGAAGAATTCACATGGTTTCATCGCTCAGCTCCATTCCATTCAGATGCACCCATCAACGGTCTCCACTACTTCCTTGGATAGATATGCAAGTGTCTTTGCTGAGCCAATGAGCTTGCCGCCTTCAAGAGACCTTTTCAGTAAGAATTTAGTCGCATCTACCTCTCAGCAAGAAATTATGGCTATTTTGCATGCAGTACAGAAGTGGCAGCCATACCTATTAGGGAATTATTTTTGCACCAAGACTGATCTCTAGAGTCTGGAAAATTTTCTGGAATAATGGGTCTCCTCCCCAACACACCTGAAATGGGTTATCCCTATGCGATCACTTACAAGAAGTGTAAGGACAATATGGTGGCAGATGCTCCTTCTCGCACAATTGATGACCCAGTTTCTCTTACAACTCTTTCTCTGCTTGTTCCAAATTGGTTGCAATATGTTCAATAGGGCTATCTCTTCTATGAACTCCATGCTTCTCTATCAGCAGGGCACTCTGGGTTCTTCAAAATATATGACTGGGAACAATGTAACTTCTTTTGGTAGGGACTGAAAATGACAATTCAACAGATGGTGGCTGACTGTGATACTTTCCAGGTCAACAAGGGTGAAACAAAACTCCTTTCGGGATTGCTCAAACCCTTTCCCATCCCTACACAGCTTTGGCCAACTATTTCTATGGATTTGCTAGCAACGCTCTGGTGGTACAATACCACATCTCAAAGGACACCATATGAAGCAGTCTATGGACAGACACCGCTAGTTCTTCTTCCATACACCCTTAGCAGCTCCCCGGTTCAGGAAATTGACTCAATTCTTCGAAACCGCGATCAGATTCTTCTCATTCTGCAGGACAATCTTCACATGGCTAGAATTCGCCTGAAACAACAAGCCGATCAGCACCGTTCTGAGCGCATTTTCCATGCAGCTGATAGGGTTCTTCTTCATCTACAACCTTCCAAGCAATCCTCCCTGACACTCCAAAGGCATCAGTGGCCCAAAATGCAACCCGAGGATGCTACCAAGGAACCACTCCTTCAGATTCTGTAGCAATTTCTCCAACCAAAGCTTTGAGGGAAAATTTTTTTCTAAGGGAGAGGGGATGTTAGGAACCTGTGTCAACCCTTCTCTTTACTATGTTAGTATATTGTTGTTGGACGCATATGCTTTGTAAGTCGTCCCGTAGTATTTGTTGATCCATAGTTTATATTAGCCCATAGTATTGACCCATAGTATTGGACGCATATGCTTTGTAAGTTGTCTCGTAGTATTATATGTCCCATGGTTTTGACTCATAGTATTGGGCATAGACTTAGTATATAAGTGTGTGTTGAGGTCATTGAAGGAACTGTGAAGTTAATTGTATTGAGCTTGCTCAAAGGAGGTTGCCCCCTCGAAGTGGCCCGTGATTAATATAAAAGTGATTCTGAGTTGGATTAGAAGAGACACTACTTGATCTATTTGATCCTTTTAGATTATGTAGTTTTGAATATTCCCAGTTCTAAGATTACAAAAGAAATCTACACAAGTTGGAGTGATTGTACACGATATTCATTGGAAAATGAATTATTTCTCTAAACAAAATTATATATTCTCTAGGTGGTTGAAGGAGATAACATCACTTCTCACTTGAATTATTTTAATGCATTTGAGATGGCATCGTTGAACACATTAAATGATGAATAGTGCATTGCTTTGTGTTATAGTTTTCCAAATTCTAGGGACAATCTAGTGACATCAATTAGCAACATAATAGATAATGGTGGGATCCACCTTAGGGGTGTAATAGGGGGTGAAGGGCCTATTAAAATAATTATAGTAGTAGACATTTAATGTAAGTGGGATAGTTCCACTATGTTTTCTATTATTAAATAAATCCCACTTGGTAGTTAGTGTTGAATAAATGTAATGCAACATTATTAAGAAGGCCCACCAGCTAGTTAGTATTTGGTTATGATTAGGGTTTTTAACTAGTAATAATTTTATTTATTTATTATGAATGATGCATTTGGAGAATATTGTATTGGATCTTATCTCACTGGGAGGTTTTCCCATCAAAGAGGCAAGTAAACATGAGTTTATCCTTCAATTAAATGATTGTTGTACGATGTTTCCCTTCCTTAAGGGTATTTGATATATGAAGTAAAGGGGGGTTTCTATATTCTTTTTAATATTTTGTTTGTGATTTGATCATAAATGTTAAGGATCTTAAAAAAATGTACTAGATCTCTTTATTATGATAAAAGTGGGAGTTGTTTTTAGATTTTCAAGGGGAAAACTGGGCTATGACATTCAAATCCATTTATGAAGCTTTTTTGGCAAAATTTGAAGAAAAAAATTTCATATATGAATTCCTCTTACAAGAATACATGATTTAAAAAAGAAATCACTTCAATAGGAGTCTAGGAAGTGAAGATATCATTGATTTAAAATAAACTCTTCTAGGATTTTTTTTGTGACAACCATGCATATTTCAAAGCATATATCTCTTAATAAAAAGTATCTAGGTTATATCCAACCTGGGTGAAAAAATGAAGATGGGTGTCTATTTTGGGGGGTCTCGTGAGAAAATAATTCTGTTTTTTTCATGTCTTCCAACTTTGGGCGAACAAAAGTGATATTTTTATTTAAAATTTCACTTTGCCGTAAAAAGAAAAGTTTTGTAGAATTATGTTAGCTTTCTACTCATAATTTTTTCAATTTTTTTTATTAAGATTTGATATGTCGATTTCGCAAATGTTTGACAGTGTGTTCTTATAAAATGAAAAGACTACAAAAGAGTTATGATTTGTTGCACCACTAAAATCGTTGTTAGACTTGTGTTTTGCAAAAACTGAAAATGCTACGACAATCTACACACAATGTACTAACGCCTGACTATAAGTTTGCATCCAATGGACCTCTATACTAATTATTATATTTTTTTAAAGTTGATCCATGGGGAAACTCAGTCGATTTTCAACAACCTTTTTGTTGCACCACTTTTTTCTCAATCCGCTATAAAATCAAAAAATCTACGACCACCCTTTTGAAGTAGACACGTCAGTGAATCGACCCACATTTTCTTCGATTTTTTTGGTGTTGTATTTACAAAGTTATGGATTTTTCTTCTCGCTGTTTTTTTAAAGAGCTGAATCATAACTCGACACATGTTACAAATATAAAACTTAAAAAATATCAGTTCTTATCTATATACAACAAAATTTATACCCTCGTAAAGTAGATTCAATGATGAATCTACTGGTATGAAGTCCGACATTCGTTTTGTTGTGTAAGAGGTGGTTTTCTCCTTCCGAAAATGGAGAAACCTGAAAATTTTGCAGAGATCTGAATCGGTCATGTTTCAGAGATTATTCGGCCGAAATAATTATTCGGCCGAATAATTATTCGGCCGAATAATTATTCGGCCGAATAACTGTTTTCCGTAACGGTGCCGTAACTTATGGTGAAGGTTATTCGGCCGAATAACCAAACGGGAAAAAAATTACGTCGGATCTCCGTAACTTTGCACACATTCCGAGGATCTCCGTTAGACTGGACGGAGAACTGTTTGTGGTTATTCGGCCGAATAACCTTTGAATTATTCGGCCGAATAATGTAAATTATTCGGCCGAATAATGTTTATTATTCGGCCGAATAACTTCCGCTAAGACGATTTTGCACTCGTTTCTCACGAAAGTGTTACCCACCTTCACGTTTTCACCCACCTAGTGCCGATAGAATTAGATTGAAGGTACAATTCTATATTTGGGGTGATAATATAAATTCAAAGAATTCTCATGGAAGTTATACATGTTTTGAGTTGGGGCCTCAAAATCCCCATTGGAAATTCTTATTGTGCAATTATCTCACATTGAATTTTTGAATTGAGATTAGAATAAAGATTCTAATAAATATTTAGGAAGTTAGGGATATTTAAAATTCATCGTTTCAAGACCCTAATGGAACATAAAAGTGACAACGTTGAGGGACATGTAATGGGAGGATTGAATGACATTTTTTAGAACCCTGCAAAACATGTGTCAAGATATTAAGGAGGGTTCCCAACAACTTCAGGAGTATTTTAAGTACTTCAAGAGATCAATATCATTGGTGAGACGTATCCTTTCATGAAAGAACAATATACTAGATACATATATGCTTCAAGCAATTTGAGGGATGCTTGTGACCATTGGTAAATGGATAGTATTTGTTATTTTTGGGAAGATGACTATTTCCAATGTCTCTTTGTTGAATCTAATCCACCATATGAAAATTACGTCATTAAGGGATGCCATGAGTATGTAGTGCTTACTAGTTTCCAATATGAATCTTCTATAGTGGTAGTGTGCCTTCCAGATCCAAAACTAACCTTTTGCAACTTGTGGATGATCATTTGGACATATATTTTTCTATTTATTTGGACCCACATTACTATGGTGGAAATTTGGAGCACAATTGTATCCATTCATTGGGATCGGTTATCATTGATTGGAAGTGAACATTGTGGCCAACACTTTTGCATGAGACCTTAGTTTCATGGACTACTTTAGCATTGTGGTTATACATAATCATTGCAAGCATCGAGAACAATGCTTCTTGAAGGGGAATGGAATGGTGGGATCCTCCATAAAGGTGTAATGGGGTCCAAAAGGCTGATTAGAGTAGTAATTGTAGTGTCCACTCAATGTAAGGTCAACTAGATCCACCATATTTTTTATTATTAAATAACGCCCATTGGGTAGTTAGCATTGAATATATGTCATATGGCCTTGTTAAAGAAGGCCTACTTTCTAGTTAATATTTGGTTATGATTATATTTTTCTATTCAAATATAAATAAGGATGGATTCCCACTTATGAATCATTTATTTGGAGGATATTCTATTGGATCCTAGATCGATGAGAGGTTTCCCCATCAAAGAGGCAAGTGTACAAGAGTTGATCCTTCCATAAAAGGATAATTCTATGATGTCGCCCTACCTTAAGGGTATTTAACATATGAAGAAAAGGGAAATTATATCTTATTCTAAATATATTGTTTGTGATTCAATATTAAGGGCTAAAGATCATAATAGATGAAAATTTGAAACTAAAAGAGGCCATTGGGTAGTTGTTGCATGAAGAATCTAAAATAAAGTACATCAAAGGGCACCATGATAATGAGGCTTTGTTTACTAGAGGTTGTTAAAAAATGAAACTCATCATAATTTTGGTGAGAGAATTTTACATGGCCATTCACATCTCTTTGTAAAAGCAATAATTTAAAGAAGGTAGTCTATATGAAGTATGATAACAAGGGGCATTTTTAGAGCTAGTGTATGTTGGGAAAAATAAAAACTTAACTAATTAAGAGGAAAATCGAACAATAGTGGTATCTCATAGCTATAAAATGTTGAAGCTCAAGGTGATATGTCCATGACATTGTCATAACTTAAATTGGAGAATGAGTCTTTGTTTCTAGATTTGGAGTCTCATTTCACAATTCCCTAAACATAGTAATTATTTGATTACAATGGGTGTAATGATGAAGAAGTGTTCGTAGGTGTAACTATAGTTATCATATCATTGGTTTCTAAGGTATAATGGTTTGTCTCA
This sequence comes from Larix kaempferi, assembly GCA_027924585.1. Classification (NCBI taxonomy): domain Eukaryota; kingdom Viridiplantae; phylum Streptophyta; class Pinopsida; order Pinales; family Pinaceae; genus Larix; species Larix kaempferi. The sequence goes on along the minus strand of BSBM01000217.1, from coordinate 9,219,974 downwards.
TAGAAAAAAGTTCCGATGACAACATTAGGGAGCTGCATCTTCCAAGTTTGGTGCAAAGTACACTTTATGCCAATAAGATCTGTCGCATAGAAAAAAGTTCTGATGACAACATTAGGGAGATGAATCTTCCAAGGTTGGTGCAAAGTGCACTTTATGTCAATAAGATCGCACACACTATGGTGTCGGTAATTTTTTCCAAGCACACCTACAAAACGGTTTGAGTTGCTTTTTTCCTTGTTAAAGGAATCCATGCACTACCTCCATAAATGTTGGGGCAATGACCTTGACATATGGTAGCATCAATTCAATGATGCTTGTAAGTGGAAAATCTAGTTATGGAAATGATATAAGAGTAGGTTCAAGTGCAACGAAAAATAAGTCATTAGCTAATAATGTGATTCTTTGGCATTGATGAATGGGGCATTTTGTTTAATAGGGGTCACATAATTTGAATTCAAATATGGTTTGGGGATTGGAGGGTTCTTTGAAATTTCAATTCCACATATGTACATCTATGGTAAATTATATTCAATGAAGTTCGCTAGTAGTAAATACAATGCTGATTTTTTCCAATGATGGTGCATAGCGATATTTGTGGGCTAGTTGAAGTAGATTATGTTGGATGATCTATGTGGTTTGTCAAATTTATTATTGGTAGAAATGATTCATGTGATTTTGTTGTATAACACAAGAAGTATGCATATAATTTCATGCCTAGATAAATTTTGACGGTCGTAGGCACTAAAAAGTTATACTATATATTGAACAGGTTATTAAAACTCAATGTTATTACTCAAGAGGAGGCATGGACTACAAAGAAACCACTAGTAGCACACATTCATTTCTTTGGATGTGAAGCATTTATACATGTATTAGATAAGAAACAATCAACATTGAACAATTAAGTTTGTGAACATATTTCTTCACTATGAACAATCGGTGATCATATAAGTTGTGGTTTCTAGTAACACAAAAATCGATGTACAATCATGTTGTTATCTTCAAATAAACCAAATTTGAGGTAATTCAATGGACAAAGGACAATTGCAGTTACCGAGTTGATGATAAATCAGTCGGTGGGAGATGTAGTGGAACTAGTTGTAGTGAGAGTATCAATGGATCTAGAGAAACTAGTCAAGGAGAAACATGTTAAGTAGTAACTGGCTAAAGAGATAATTAGGGAGGAAGGGTAGTAAATTTATGAATAAGTAGTCAAAATATTCACGTAAATGAGGAAACCAATAGATCATTATGGATACTTTCTAAAGAGATATGGTTACATTTATGTGATTTCATAAAGAGTAGATCCCAAAATCATTGTAGAGGATCCATAATGAGAAAATGATCATCAATGGCAACAAGTAATAGAGGAAATGATGATGGAATTGCAATAGAACAAGACATGGTTGGATATATTACAAACTAGTATGGAATTAGTGGGAACCAAAAGGTTCTTTCAAAATGAAGTAGAATCATATTGATCTATTGAAAATTATAAGGCTTGATTGATAGATAAAGGATATTCACAGATTGGAGAAATGAATTGTGATTGGAGGGATAAATTATAATGATGCTGCCTCAATAATAAACAAGACTATCATATAATTTTTATTTGTAATTGTGGTTGCATATGCCTTTGAAGTGGAGAAAATGTACATGAAAATTGCATTGCAACCATAAGGATATAAAGTTAAAGGGGGCAAGGACATGGTGTATCTTTTGAGAGACTCATTGCATAAAGATAAAGAAACCATTGGGACAATGGTTTTATAAGTTCGATAGATACATGTTATGACAAGGATTTCTATGCAATGCAGGTGATCATTGCATTTATTATAAATCAATTAGAAATCACTTCATTGTACTTAATTTGTATGAGGATGAAATATTGTTGATTAATGGTAGTGAATGGATGATCAAATTGGCAATGCCCCAATATGTAGTGAAGTTTTTCATGAAGGATATATGTAAGGCCTTGATGGGCCTTAAGGAAAAAATTTATTTGAAAAACAATACTCCATATAATTAACTAGAATCAAATTCAATTAATCATGAGAAAAGTAGATCTATAACATTACATAGATATCATTCCACGGGGGTAGAGCAATTGGTAATGAGTAATTGAGATGAGAATTTGTAAATGGAAGGTCACAAGTTCAAATCCCTGTGGGTACTAGCTTACAAAAAAAACATTACATATATATCATAATAACAATTGAATGAAATAAAGAGAAAACAGACCTGTAATCCAATGAACTGTTGACATATTTTACCTTAGAGCTCCACAATCTAGATGGGAAAACAACGTGTAGGGGATGACTCTCCACCCAACCAACCCCTTAGTGATCAACTGAGAGTCCCTGAGCCCCCAACCAATAAAATGTAGCCATATATGTTCTCTTACCTTCCATAACCATTCCTATCTCCCTTCAAGATCTAAGAAGAATGTTCCCTTATCCTCCAATCCTCCTCCTTTTTATAGTTTTTCTTCTATTTTCTTTGATATTTGAACCAAGTATATTTTATTAGTTTTAATTAACAAATTTGGTATTTAAAAAAATATTATTAGTCACAATTATCCTATTATTGGTGGTAACAAGTATTTCTTTAATATTGATTTAATCTAATTAAATATTTAATTTATCTATTTATTATTTTAATATTTAATTTAGTTTTCCTCTGTTTTTATTTATAATTAAATTAATAGTATTTTTGGGTTGTACATACTTCCCTCCTTCTGTAAACTTTGTCCCGAAGTTCCTTATACTTAGGTAGTATCTAATATGCTTAAGCATCACACAATATTATGCATCTAAGTAACTAGTATATTGAACATGTGAGAGTTACTCGTGTGGCCAGTACAGGTAATTCTCAGTTTTGTACTAATAACATATATAGTAACCTATATTACTACATGCTCTTGACTATTCTTATTAGATGCTTAATAAGCAATCAATTCATACCATTATGGATCATGAAATTATGTATCAATTCAAATGATTAGATATAATGATTATATTTATATATGGTTTGCTTCCTCCCTTACACGACCTCTCCCTAAGAATCATACCATCTACAACCTACATAATTCTCCACATGAAACTCTAGATGGTCCCACTCCCCATGGCATGGGCCCTTTATCATAACCTGTCCACGGATCATATAGTAGGCATCAGAAGTTACCAGAAAGTTATCGTGGTCTTATCCACCCTCCCCTTTTGGTTTTGTCGACCTTAAAGCTCTCACCTAGGTTGGGACAAGCATCTGGTTATTAGTAAACTAGCTCGGTGTACTATCAGGAATCTCGAAAGGCTGGCCCAAAATTCATCCCTATCCTCCCTAATGACATATATCCCCATGCATTGGAAGTCCCTCTCCATATACTTTCCACTAGTGAGTATAACACTAGCCATGGAATTCCAGAATTCACTTAAGTTAAAAGAACTATTGGCACAATTTTATTAGTTGAGTTGTCACCACCCATAAGATGCTACTTGTAAACATTCTCATTCATGGTTATGGGTCCCCAAAACATCCTTGAATTATTTAAAGAAAGAGGATGGTCGCATTGTGAAAGGAACGCGACGTTTCGAGCCTCTAAGTTAGGATTATCATCAAGAGAAGATGTGTCTCATCCTTGAATTAACCGACCTTAAGGCCCATGGGTTGTTTTCCTTCCAATCACCACCTCACAACATGCAATCAATGCATTAGTTATATATCATCATTATGAATATCAAGGAATTGTATGCTGCCACATTCCATCAAGAGAACATGAATTTATCATACCCATCCTATCCATAATAATACCATGAATAGTAAACAATTGCATCTTACCTCCTGCCATCATATGAAGGTAATCAACAACATAAAACTATATGATCCTCATGAAATATCGTTATCCTGGATAGCTTATAATAACATGGCATATTTATCAGAATAACATGGTCCACATACCATAAGCATTATAATAACTTTATGAACATTAAGCAATTCTACCAAGCTATCTTGGAAAAGCACATCATCACAAATCACATGCAATCATAGCCATTTTACCTCATCAAATCCTTATGAATTAGCGAATATCCACATGCTATGTACTGCATGCTATATCATGAAATACCACATGCCATCACAATGCCATCATATCATTGTGATACACCAGATGTTCATGCATTCCAATAATAAGTTATCTTTTCACAAAGAACCAAATGTCATGCCATCATGAAATATTGACATAAATAATCTCATGTAGTTAGCACATGTCATGAAATCAAGAAATATTGTCGAGGAAATCATTACCTGCTATCACCATTATATCTTCATCATCGAGGATTATAGGAATTAATATAGGTAATCAACATATCAACATAAATGTGATGGAGTCATATGTATTTACAATATTATCATAAATCAAATCACTCCGTCATATCTTCATCAAGATATGCTAGTGTCATCATAGTATGCCATCGAATCAGTAAAATACATAAGTGCTTCAACATATCATTATGAATGTAATAATAGTCTCAACACTTAACATATGCAGAACCAATAAGACATTATGAAAATTCATATCATAATTAATCAACCATAACCAAATTTATTAGTATGCATGAATAATCAACAATAAGTACTAGATATTACATCATCCTACACTTGTCTAGTCACTAGTAGAAAAATGGGTAATAAATGACCAGGTGACCAAAAAAGTTGGTCACCAAGTGAAATAAATGGCTAAACCACCAAAAACATTGGTCACCACAGTGTTTTTAAGTGAAATATGACCAAATTTAAGGAAATTTAAGTGGTCACGGCTAAAAATGACTAAAATAAATGACTAATTTAGTCATGAGATAAAAAAAAAAATATGACTAATTTATTCATGGGATAAAAAATATGAGTAGATAGTCTAAGTTAATAATTATATAAGATGTCCATTGTTAAAATTTAGGAAATTGTAATAATTATATTACAATTTCGTAAATTTTAACGCTGCAGCATCCACCTACAACATTAAAATTTAAAATGTACGAAATTTTAAAATTTAATTGTAAAAATTGCAATTATTCATTGTTCAGAAGGCGAGTTAGAGAGGTATAAATAACAATTCTTATATCCTTTAACCAAGGTTGGCCCAAGAAAGTTTTCTAATGCATGAGTCGGCTCAAACATGATTCAAATAAACAAGTTGGATCAAGTAGAAATGATAATATGAATGAATAGGTTGTTCTATGCAAAAATGATTTTCCACATGCCAAGATGAAGGTTTATAGTTGTAGGATCTTTTTTGAGCATTCTCTCACATCATGTAGATTCAAGAAGAAGCTCATCCAAGGCCCATTCTTGCACCTTTTGACATTCTTTCTCTTTAACTTCTCAATTCCTTTTTTTTTAGCAATTTCCCTCTTCTTCAACAAGCTCTACTTCATATCTTGATTTGATTGTATATTTTTAATCCCTAATTACAATTTGTCTGAGGAGCACTATTAATTAATAGTATGAAAATGGTTGTCCAAAGGAGAACCTATTAAACTTTGTCGCAAGTCCATTCCATCTATATTTTCATATATTCTAGGGTGATGTGCTTGTCATGTCCATACCTTGTTTCAATATTTTTGCTTCTGTATGCCCCCTTCGGCACACTTTTCAAGATTCATCTGATGTGTTGTCATGTGTCATGTTGAGTTGTGCCATGGAGTTAGTTGTGTCTCGCTATAAGCATAATCATCTCATGATTTTTATACCATTGGGTTCGATTCATCATGCTGATCATTTCCATGTTTCATTTGACGAAAGTAGTCACCGTTTGACCCTTTCAGTAGTCTATCAAAGTTTAGACAAGTGCATGTATTTTGAGTAATGATAGCCATAAAATGTTAATTTCTCATCCTCCATTAATTCACAAACCGCAACAATCTGTCATGATTGTCACTTCATCTAAGCTCAAAAAAGTTGAAAATCTCCCCCTTGGCTATATCCCTTCATTTGAAAGAGCCAATGAACCCTATTTCAAGCCCCCCTCCTTTCATAAAGAGCCTATTTTCCTTTTCCCTTTCCCAAAATCTTCTTTGTATATATTCCCTTTATAACCTATCGCCATCCTAATTTTTATTTTAATCACATTTTTTCCATTTATGAATTTCCCCTTTAAAAACCTTTTATTTCCTTCTTTTTCATTTAATTTCCCTTACGTCAACCCATGCATTTGATGAGAAAAAATCCTTCGAAAGACATTCTAAATTGAAAATTGCCTTATTTATTATGAGGCATATCTTTTAACAAATGCATTTAGAAATTACTACCCAAATCCTTTTTAAAAGAGGGTTTTGTTAAAGGATATTGAATAACTTCTCACTAGTGTTTTCTCACTAGAATTCATACTAAATAGAGTTCCCACACTCCATAACATAAATAGGTTCCCTTCTAACTCTGCATGCCCCTCTTCACCTCTGTTTATAATCCACAGTTTTATGCCTCTGCTGCCACAATTGTTGTGAGTTCGGATTGATTTTACTTGGGTTTCTAACCATGAAAAGAGGAGGTTTTTCATTTGTGTGGTCTTCTTCTGCACAGCCCATGGCTCACCACTACCTTTCCTAAGATATCTTCTTAAATAACTAGGTCATCCATTGGTTTTCTTTCCAATGTCTCGTAACTACTAGCTCAATGGCCCTAGCATCTGAAATTGAGCCAATACCTGGGATTTACATGGGTATCCCACAAAGAGACTTATGGATTGAACTGAGTAAGGATAACATTGAGATACAATATTCTATTCTAGGGAAGGGTGAACTACAATTACCATTGTGAACCTATAGATACATATATTGTAGGGATTGAAATAATTTGATCTAAAAGGGGTGGAATAAAAAATCTACATAATCATAGTGATTGGAATTGTAATATACCCGACCATCCAGTTGCAATACTTTTATTGCTAGTTCCCATTACATCCCTTTTGACAGGTTGCATAAATTCTACTGGCTTGGTCCCTAGTTGGGTTTGGTTCAATTTGCTTTAGGGTTCCCATGAATTTTTTGGGTTAGTGGGTACTTGACTTGATGCCTTCTCTACTAAAAAACCCAAGTGACATGTCCTTGGATTTTAAGTTTACTAAGCTGCATATCCTTAGATTTTGAGGCCTGGAAATAAAACTTAAAGGGTATATCTCTGGATTTTAGGAATTACTTAAAACCCTAGGCGACATATTCCTGGATTTAGGCATTACTAAAAAACCCAAGAGGTATATCTCTGTTTGAGGGTTTTATTCCGTGCAAATATCACTATCTATACAGCTAGAAAGTAATATGATTTAGTTAGTGAGGCATAACCATCCTAGAGGCTACAAATATTCATGTATATTTTCATAGTAAGTGACTTCCCTATTACTCGAGCTTCACTGGAAGTTGTGTGATTTTACAGCTTGATCATGCACTTCAAGATAGGGTTCGGTGTATGATGACATAACATTTGAATTCAAATAAATCAAAAGAAGTCATTCTCGCATGGGTATGGGAGTGGAAAGAAGGTGGCTTCTTCCACTGATTGCTAGCTCCATGGCATCTTTAATTTTTTTTGTCATCTCAATGATCCACTTTGGATTTTGTTCCCAAGATTCCAATTTTGTTGATGTATTTCATCTTAAGAGAACTAATGATCATAGTGGTCATTATGTGGAATCTGATATAGTTCAACTTCCTCATCTGGGCCTACCGAAGCCTCCAAGAATAGCATACCTTATTTATGGAACCAAAGGAGACAACCAAAGGATGAGAAGGACTTTACAATCTCTTTATCATCCAATAAATAATTATTTATTGCATTTATATTTGGAGGCACCTCCAAGGGAAATGATTGAATTAGCAAAGTCTATGAAGATGGAGCCAATCTTTGTGTAAGCAAAAAATGTCCTTGTTGTCAGTAAGGCCAACCTGGTTGCATATAAAGGTCCAACTATTATATCTTATAAACTTAATGTTGTGCCCATTATGCTAAAACAAAGTAAAGAATGGGATTGGTTTATCAACCTCAGTGCACCCGATTACCCACTAGTTACACAAGACACTGATATATCTCCCCGTGACTTGTTTGATTGGTCTTGTTATTTATCCCTTTATTCTTTTTTTAATCCTGAGCTTCAAGATTCAATTCGGTTTTCATTTTGTAAATAATCCATATGTTGTTCATTTTCTAGTTTACAATATAGATTATTAATCTTGCACTTGGTAATACAAAGTCGAACATTTGAAGTAATTTCACATAAAGTGCTAAATTTGGATGATTGGTAGAAAAAAAATTACATGGATATGCTCTTGTTAAGTTTTCCATTCTAGGTTGGCTCTATAAAAGGTTCATCATGAAAAACCTCATGATATCATCCAAATACCTATTATGTTTTGATTATAATTCTTACATAAAACGCTTGATATTCTATGTGGTGCTTTATGATTTACCTTCTAACTCCTCTTAGAGAACAAATACATGAAATATATTATAGAGTATTATTTTGAGTATGGAAATATTACCAAATTTGTTCATCAATTGGGATATTATGGTAGCTTCAACTTTATGGTTTTTTATTATGAGTAAAATTCATGTTGGGATATTATGGTAGCTTCAACTTTATGAATTTTTATTATGAGTAAAATTCATGTTTAGCCTCCATCTCCATTCTCAATATTGTCATCAATTATCTCCATATTGTTGCAATTTTTTTCCAAAATGATTAGCTACATAGCTTCTTGTTTCACCTTTGGTTTGGAAATGTTATTTTATAGAGTCGCCTACATAAATATTTACAAGAATGGTAAAGTTATACCCATAATATGGGCAAGCATCCAATGCCAAGGTTTTTGAATTCTTACTATTGCTCATATTCTTTATATACCAATCAACACAAAGATAATTTCAATCCTTGGATATGCCTTTATCCACTCAAATTCTTATTTTTTCAAGACAATGTGATCCATTTTACTAAGAGTTTTCACATTAATAATAAATTACTTCATATTTCACTAGATTGAAGTAATGAATATAAAAGTGCATATACTCCTACATATTTTCATATTGAGAATCATGTTTATTAACTTTACTTTCCTTACCTCTATTACCAACCACAAATTCCCATGCGTAGTTGATTGACTTCTTGCCTCACGTCAACCAACCTAGTTTGTTGTGACTCCATTACAATAGGTAAATTACAAACATAAACAACTCTGTAGGCATAACAATTTCATTATTTATTTGCATCCAAACTAACTACCTAATTAGGAACCATGTAGTTGTAGCAAACTTATCTTCCATCACCATCATAATTATCTCTTCTACTAGTTTTAAACATGGTAGCATAATTTGAGTACGAATACTATATGTATTGAAAAAATCTAATACGAATAAAATACGGAGGTAGCTTGCTTATATATAATTTGTTTAATTAAATATTCACAAATATACCATAAATAAACATAGACATTTATATAATATATATTTATAAAACAAAAATTTAAAATTTCAACCTCGGATATGAAAGCGTGAGATAGACATTTATATAAGAAAATTTAACGTATATTTAAAAATAAAAATATAAAATATCAACAACCCCAATATGGAAGTGTGAGTGACCGCAACCAGTTATTAATAATTATATTAACAAGAAAATATAAAATTGAATGGTATTTCTATTTTACTATGTTTAAATAATTAAAGCTTGTTTTTTTTTTAAATTGGTTTTTAAATTTAATTATTCATTAAAAATAAGTATTCGTATTACACCTACATCGAATATTCTACAGATTCCAATTTGTTCCAGTATAAATATGCTACTATGGTTTTAAATATACCTTATGACATAATCATGTTGAGTACAAATAATGTATTCGTACTTGTTAATTTATTGAAATAGCACTAATACATGTTTATCACAAAATAAATATGTAAAGAATTATTCCCCTCTTCGAGAGGCGACATCCTGACGGACATCGCAGTGTTGACCAATGATCATTCATTTCGACATGAGTTAACCTGAAATTTGTCCATCAATTTGTTATTAATTATTATAGCCAATTTAAGATCTCATTGAATGATTTCATGCAATATTTACCTCCATCTCCCTCTATCTATGTATATCCAAATATACATGAATTTTATGGGATGCTCCATTTCTTCACGATTCTTTTGGGATCACCAAAAGGTAACAATATTAAAGAATGATATATAGTTGTATAAAATCAACGTGTTATCTTCTATATCGACTAATTCTATGACCATTCCACGTGCATAAACTTATCAGGGAAACTTCATAAAGAGAACAATTTATCTCCATAATGTGCACATCACAAACAATTTTATGGACATGCTATAAAGTTTCTACACATAGAAACCATTGATTTGGAATCTCTTACACGTGCTTCAATTTTTTTAATATTTATTTCATTTACTTAATAATTCACTCAACTTCAACTATGAAATTTGTAAAGGTAATTCAACTAAAGTATCTTAATTGAAAAAGTACTCTATTTCCGGTTGCAGGTACTTAAGTATTTGCTTTCAAATGAGATAGCTATTTTCTTGCTTACCACTCACACGAATTGCCAGTCCTCTATTTCTAGTGCTCTTCTTTTGCATTTGTTAATATATTAACCATTTTACTTAATAGCATAATAACTGATTTATGTTGCATTTGTTAATATATTAACCATTTTACTTAATAGCATAATAACTGATTTATGTTGCATTTGTTAATATATTAACCATTTTATTTAATAGCATAGTAATTGATTTATGTTTGCATTGAGTATAGGTTATTACAGGAGTTTAGAACCATTTTAAAGTGACCTATAAAGCTATTTAATGACATAATGTTGATTTGGTTGTTACTATAAATTATATAATATTTAACTATTATATTTAATTATTGATATAATAACTATTGTGTTTAGTATAATTTTAGAATCAATAAGAGAAAATATTGTATAAGAGTATTAGTCAATGTGTAGTTAGCTCAAATTAATTAATAAATGATTAAAATAACAAGTATAATTATTTTTTGAGGGAACTTGAGGTAAAACCCACTCTAGCTATTATTTATTGTTAATAATATATAAAAGTACTATGGTTTAAATGTGTGATAAATTCATGAAGTGCTTGAACATATTATACTTTAGAAAATGTTTTTATCTACTTCGATATGGTTTTTATAGACTGAATCTAGAAGATGTTGAATTGAAATTTGTAATTGTCAAATAAATTATCAAAAAGTGTTAGGCAATTAACATAAGGCATCGTCACATGAATACAATAAAATTGTTTTGAAGTTTTCACATATGGAAAAATAATAAATCTATACTGGGTTTCAACAACATATTATGTTTGATTGCTTGCAAAATACTATTAAAACTATACACCAAATTAGAATTATCGAAATTTACATGTTTGTGCTAATAATAGAAAAACACTCAAAATATAATATGAAGATAATATTTGATATACCATAGACATTGAAAATTGTTTCATCATATATATTAATGGATCCTTCCAAGGAAAAAAACTACATTCATGAATCAAAATTGTTACTTCATATACATATTAATAGATCCTTAAAGGGACAAAATTATGTTCATGGAGCGTTTTTGTGTTATGATGATATTCTCTTAATTAGATGAACTACAATATCGAAAATTCATTTATTTATATTGATCTTGTTGTAATATTTTTCTTTGCTATACATGCCTAAAGTATATGATCAAATGCAATAGATTCAATTTCTTTGTCCTTTGGATTTTGTACATCCCAATATTGTTCTAATATTGTTTTAGTGTATTTCCCTTAACTAGGTTTCCACCAATCAACCTTAACATTTAGAGTATGAATGTTAGCAACCTGGTTTCTTTATCTAGCAAGAAACATCTTTCCATTATTAACATCATTGATAGAATTGAATGTTGTCTTTGGATTGTTGTATGTGGGTGTAATATATATCGATTTACTTGTCATAATTTCAAAATCCTTAATAAGACTTTAGATCAGGAATTTGTCTTGTCTTGGGCGATAAATCCTCATAAGATGTATCAATTCCATCCACTATTAATGGCCATTGTAAATTTCATCTATATTATTATGAACTCTTTCTCAATCCATTACCTTATTTTTCCATTCCTTTGTAACAATGGGAAAATCTTTCCACATTTTTAAGTATGATGTTAATTAAGACCTTTGAAACCATAATTTATTTATAACATTTTATATATTATTCATAATTGCATTCAAAATGAATTATTTGAACATTTAGGACCCATAATGAAAACACCAATAAATATGAAATTTGTGAAGTTATTGAAACTTAGCAAACCACATTTGTGAAGTTCTTCAAACTTAGCAAACCACAATACGATGGTGTAATAAATCATATGCATTGGTAAATGGACAAATGTACATAATTTTTTATTTGAAAACTATCTAAATAATATAGGATAGTTACACATGGATGGAACGTTGAATCATTTAGTCTCCCTCAATAGAATGGTATAATGTTGTACAAGGATTTTGGCTTTATATGAACCCCAATTGTGCTATGATTATTTTAAATGTAATGCATGATTCTTTATGTAATGTATGATTCTTCTTTATCTAATATAATAACACAATGTTTTATTATATCTTGCGTAATTCTATTGTAAAGCTAGGTTGATAATTGTTCCATAGCTTGTGTATAGCCTAGTTTCATGGTACCCCCATTATTTAAATTGAGTTAGAATGACTTTGAAGGTTTCAAAGGTTTTAATCTTTAGTTGTGACACTTGGATTTACATGTTGCACTTTCTCCACTTAATCTCTTATAGCAAATTTAGTTCCAAGATGGAAATATCATGGGGCTACTTTTAAATCTCATATGTTTTAGGTAGTTTGGTGATGTTTGGAGTCATTATAACTCAATTTGAATGATGGGGTACTATGAAAATAGGCTATGCACAAGCTATGAAACCATGATCGACTTAAATTTGTAATTGATTTACTTACATAGGGATATAGGGATCTATGACAGACCACCTCTTTGTGAAATACATTGACCATTCACATATTGTAATGCATAAAATCCCTACATTTTGGCTCACCTAACTCCTCTTTTCATACACCACTATGATGCAATCTCTTTATCTCTCCCATGGAATCACAATCTCAATGCCTATGATGGCCATATTAAAGTGCATCTACTAGATCTAGTTTGTGTTTGGGTGAACCACTATCGCTTCCCTCACAACGTGAATCTTAGCCTAGAAAGTAAACATGTGCTCTTCCAACAACACATTATTGTAAATTATATCAATCCGATGGAGCCTACAATAGTCCATCTTGAACTTGAAGAACCTCACAAGCAAATGATCTCCAATGGGGGTTCTTGCAAGGGGTACATTGAGACCCAAACACCATTAAAACCATGGGTTTCCCATCATCAATGAATTTTTTAACATTTGGATGTTTGTTAAGCCACATATTCTCTTCTTATCCCTCTGTTTGGTTATCCAATGTTGTAATTGATTTTAGGATTGATTGAAGGGTCTCACCTGGAAAATGTAAACTAGCAATTAAATATTGAATCTACAAAGATCCAAATATACTTCTTATAATTTTCTATCAACAATAGTTCCCATGTGAAACTTTTATCCACTGGTTCTTTTAAAAGACTATTAGTAATTGAGCTGTTGAACAATCAATAAGAATAATTATTTTAGAGAATGATTAGGAGATTTCCCTTGGTAACACTGGTTGGGAAATGCTATAGGAGAGTGTCCTCATAGAGTAGCAACCAAAATGATTGTAGTAAAAAATCATTAGAAACCAAAGTAAAACCGCCAAGGCATAGTGATAGGTACATGGTTAAAATGGATCCAGGGTTAAAATGGATCTAGACTATTTGTATAACATGATGACATATTAATATAAAATGCAATCCTAGTCATTCATCTTGATAAAACAATCTTGGTTGATTGGCTAATTAAAGTTTATGGGGAAAATAGCTAGGTTTTTCTCATCATTCTCATTCTTTTACTTTGAAACCTTCTCTCCTAGTTTGAGTATCGAATTGGTAAATTTGAATTGATTTTAGTGTTTTCATTAGTTACATGATAGAATTTGTTGATCTGGAATTGTTTTCATATTATTTTAAAAAGACTTGGATTGGTATAGAGGCATCAAAGTAGCCTCAATGTTCCAGATAAAGACGAGTTGAATGGGTTACTATGAGATTAGATTGAGGTAATTCATAGTTCCTTCCTTTAGTTTATTCATGTTTTTGTTCATCTACCTTCATACTCATAGTAGGCCGAGAGTAAATTCACAGACCCTCTAATAATTTATTGATATGTTCTTCAAAGTTGATAAAATGGGTTTTCACTTTTAGTCCTATCTTCCCAAGATTTGATGTCATTTGAGATTAATTCTTACCTTTTCTAGTTGGATGTATTTGTGGTGGGTTAGACATGCCGGTTCAATTTATCTCTCCCTTAGTGATGACCAGTTCATAAATATCATTACTATCATCCCCATTTTTAAGAGAAGGAAGAGGCTATTGTGTTTCTTTTATGTTTACAAATGTTGATAAGTGTTACAAAATTACTGTCTCGAAGGATCCCATGGTACCCTAATTTATTCTTTACCAACTAAAAGAGATTATCAACTCTTAATTAGTCCTTGCACCTCCTTGAAATTAATTTGGGTTTCATCACAACTTGGGGGCTAACTCTCTTGTCCATTATAGCAAAACTATGACAATATACCAATAGATATATTAAGTTAGACTAATATACTGGAAGACGCCTTAAGGAAATGGTGTAACAATTAGGCATCACAAAACTTTAGATCCCTTCCTCCAATTATTGCTTGGGGCATTTAGTTGGATAGGAATACTAACTTGTTTGAAGATAGACACATCCCACCATTTCAATGTGTTTCCCAGGGCATGAATAACCTAAATAATTTCCCTCAGATACAGGTGGATAAACCACCAAAGCAAGTTGATGAGGATGTGGTGGACAAAACTAAGGCTTGGGCTTACCTTGATGGGATAACCCAAGGTGAACCCCAAATTTGTGGAGCTGGAGGAATCTTGTTCCTCAATGACATGCATTTGTTGAAGTTTAAAGAGTAGGACGGGGTCAAGTTCTAATAATTACGCAAAACTTATGGCATTGAAATTGATGCTTATGTTGGTAGGTGAAAGAGGAGTCACAAAGATACGGTTTTTTGGTGATTCTCTAAATGTGGTTAAGTGGGTGAAGGGGGTAAAAATGCTTAAATTATCTCTTGTCTACTGTTGGTTGAGGTTCATGGTTTTTTAATGCTTTCATTGATTTCTATATCATGCATGGCTTATTGAGAGGCCGGGGCAAAGCCTTTGATACTATCATCCTCCCTTTCATGACTTCCTTTTCACTTTCAATTGCTACTTTGAATTTTTTATTGTATAGTATCAGTCAAGGGAAATTATATGCACATGTTTATGATCAAGAATGTTGCTTCTTTTTATAATGTATATATGTAATTAAAAGCCACTTTTTAGTTATCTATACTCAAAATTTGGTTTAGGAAATAGGTCAATTAGTTTTAGTTGTTTATGATATATTAATGAATACAACATTCTTAAGAATGTATTTTTTCCATGAAATAAAATTATGCTTTTTTGTTTTTGCTCATGGATAAACTTGTTAACAACTACAAAACCACTCTAACATGGTAGAAATGGTACAATAAACTATGATTAGAGGTAGACAACCAAATGCTAAAGACCCTTATAGGAATTGAATCCCAATTGCAAATTGGGAAGCACTTAATGGAGACCAATTGGTCCACCTGCTAAGGGATTATTAATACTATTTTCTAATGTTTCATATGTAATGTTTATTTAAAAAAACAAAAAGAAAGACTACGGAGATATTTTTTAGCTGGTAGTCTAAACAAACTACAATTGAAATAATTTTTCAATTTATTTTTTGAACTATTTTCCCTA
Organism: Larix kaempferi; assembly: GCA_027924585.1. Taxonomy (NCBI): domain Eukaryota; kingdom Viridiplantae; phylum Streptophyta; class Pinopsida; order Pinales; family Pinaceae; genus Larix; species Larix kaempferi. The sequence continues at coordinate 9,203,974 of BSBM01000217.1, read as the reverse complement.
AAATCCATTAGGAGTTTTTGGAATAGTAAATATAAACAATTGAATAGAAGAAGGATATTTTTGAATAATGAAAAATACTAAAGACTAACTCTCGGCAAGTAATAATAATAATAATATCAAAATCTTCTCATCTTTAAATTTTTTGGGTTTATTGAAAGTTTTTATTTATTCTTTTAACAGTTAGGAATACTACTTTGGAAGGACTATCTGCTCACCCTGAAGATGCTGTTGCTGTCACCATGTTTGTACTAAGATAATGAGAACCCTCTTGCGAGCATCTTCACCATGTTTGTACTAAGATAATGAGAACCCTCTTGCGAACAGCCCTGGTGGTTATTACGAATCAGGAATGGCTCTGACCTCTGACCTATAGGAATTGAACAGCTTACCTGTGTTGTTACTTAACAGCCACAAATGACAAACTGCTCTCCCACTGGGCACTGGGCACTGGGCACTGGGCACTGCAGCTATCAGTTCATGAGAGCTTAATAACGCAACCGTGTCGGCTACATTTCTGACGTCAGCAAAACTTCAAAGAATAATAAGTTGCGACGTGTTTAATGCTTTCATACGAATGCAGGTGCGAGCAGAGCCAAGCCACTGGCATTAGCATTAGGGAACGATGATACGAAGAAGTAGATGCCTCCTCTGTCCAGTATCAGAGACTCTGGCATTAGCATTAGGGACGATGATCTGAAGAAGAAGATGCCTCCTCTGTTCAATACCAAGATTCAACGTCAGGGGAGTGCAGGTATGTTCCTCTCCACGGTTGTCACTAATAGGTTTAATAGCGAGAGTGACAGTAGCGTTTTGGAAGTAGAAGGAAAACCACACGAAGACGATGATCATAGCAGGGGCAGTGGCACCAGCAATCCGTTACATCACCGAGAATTTTGGGCAGACTCCGCTGATTATGTTTATCTGTTGAAGGATTTTGTGAGAATGACGAAAACTCTCGCAGAGGGGAAAGGGGTGCATGCCCACATCATTGAAAGTGGATTGAGGTTGGAAGCCTCGCTAGAAACCCAACTTGTGATTATGTATGTCAAAAGCCAAAGTGTTTACTATGCACGCAAAGTGTTTGACGAAATGCCTGCACGAAATGTGGTTTCCTGGACAGCCATGATTGCAGGATATGCCAAGCATGGATATAGTGACGAGGCCTTGAGGTTGTTTTACCAAATGCAGCAAGCAGGCGTTCAGCCGAATCAGTTTACGTTTGCTAGTGTTCTTCCGGCATTTGCTGATTTCGGACATCTGCAAAGTTGTAGGGAGATCCATGTAGACATAATTAAGAATGGATTTGAGTCCAATGTCTTTGTCGGAAGTGCCCTTATTGATGTGTATGCAGAATGTGGAAGCTTAGATGATGCACGTTGTGTGTTTGACAAAATGTCTCAAAGGAATGTTGTTTCATGGACTGCTATGATTGCAGGGTACGCTCAGAATGGACAGATTGATGAGGCTCTGAGTTTCTTTGAAAGAATGCCTGAGCGAAATGTGGTTTCATGGAATGCAATGATTGCCGGATACACACGGGCTGGACTTGTTGATAAGGCTATGGAGTTATTTCAGAAAATGCCCAAACGAGACTTGGTTTCCTGGAATTCCATGATTGCAGGATTGACACACAATGGCTGTTTTGATGAAGCCCTCGATCTCTTTGAAAAAATGCCAAAACAAGATCACTTCTCCTGGACAGCAATGATTGCAGGATATGCGAAGAATGGGCAGATCGACGAGGCCCTAAGGCTCTTTCACAAAATTCCTAAGCGAGACGTGAGTTCATGGAATGCCATGATTGCAGTATATGTACAGAATGGGCATGTTGGAGAGGCTGTTGACCTCTTTGAGAAAATGCCTGAACGAGATGCTGTCTCATGGAATTCAATGATTGCAGGGTATGCACAGAATGGGTTTTTCAACGAAGCTTTAAATCTTTTTGGACAAATGCAACCTACAGGTGTGAAACCAGATACTTTCACCTATGCCAGTGTTCTCCCAGCTTGTGGAAGCTTGGCTGCTCTGGAGCATGGCAAACAATTTCATAAGGACATAATTAGGAGTGGATTCCAGTCCGATATCTTTGTGGTAAATGCACTTGTAGACATGTATGCCAAGTGTGGAAACATATCGGAAGCATTCAAAGTTTTTGGAAAAATGGCCAAGCGAGATGTCATCTCATGGACAGCGATGATTGTAGGATATGCTATGAATGGGCAAGGCAAGGCAGCAATCGAACTCTTTCAACAAATGCAACAGTCCACCACAAAACCAAACCATATCACATTTGTTGGTGTTCTGTCTGCATGTTGTCATGCAGGCCTAGTTGATGATGGCTGGCAATATTTTCATTGCATGATAAGAGATTACCACATCACGCCTGACATTGAACACTATTGTTGTATGGTTGATCTTCTTGGCCGGGCAGGTCTCCTATATGAAGCACAAGACTTTATCAACAAAATGCCACTAAAACCAGATGCTTCTATATGGGCATCTTTGCTTGGAGCTTGTAGAATTCATAACAATATAGATTTAGGAGAACGTGTAGCAAAATGCCTGTTTGAGTTGGACCCTGAAAATCCAGCACATTATGTTCTACTATCAAACCTCTATGCTGTTGCTGGCAGGTGGGATGACAAGGAAAATGTGAGGAGAATGATGAAAGACAGGACGGTTAAGAAGACACCTGGGCGCAGCTGGATTGAGGTCGATAGCACAGTGCATAGTTTCATTGTAGGAGATAGATCACATCCACAAACACACAAAATTTATTCAAAGTTGGACAGCTTGTCAGGGCAAATGAAAGAAAGCGGTTACATACCAGACACAATATCTGTACTGCATGATTTGGAGGATGAGCAGAAGGAACATATTATTTGCCACCATAGTGAGAAGTTGGCCATGGCATTTGGGCTTATCAACACATCTGAAGGGACATCTATCCGCATCGTCAAGAATCTTCGAGTGTGTGGTGATTGCCACTCAGCAATGAAGTTCATTTCCAAGATCGTGGCACGAGAAATAGTTTTAAGAGATCCCAAACGATTCCATCATTTTAACGATGGGTTATGTTCTTGTGGGGATTACTGGTGATCAGTGATCAAATTTGAGAATGCTAACGTCTGCCAAATGACTCGCAAATGGGCTGCACCAATCAGATTGGCTTGGCACATAATAAAGGTTAATAACTTAGTATATTATCAAAGGAAGGTTTACACATTCGTCGTCCACCTTGCAACTTAGCATTGAATATGCACATGCCACCAATGCCATCTTAAGTAAATTTTCTGAGTTTTGTTAACTATGGGAAAAATGATTTAATGTCTAAAGACAGTAAATTTGTGTCAAGAAATTTCTTTGGTATATGATAAATATAAATACAGTAAATCTTGAGATTGAAATCCCTAAAATCAATAATGGCTCAGGATAACTAGGGGGGTCAATGTCATTTCATGCCTTCTTTTGCTATTTAGCCTAACTTTTTTCTAACTCAAGGGAGGAGTCCCTAAATAGGATTACTAGGATTTAACAATAAAGTACAAGGTGAATTTGAAGAGCAACCTTAGCAAAACAATGTGTTTATTAAAGTAAAAGATAATATCGATGAAGGGATTGGAGACCAGTGTCTTATCAAATGGGAAAATTGGGTCAATCAAGGATAGTAATGAAGAACTTACTAACATCAAAGGATAGCTAGTGTTTGAGAGCCAATTCCTACTATATCCAAGAAATGAGAGATTTATCGTAGGATATACAAGGGAATAATCAGACATGTATCTTTACACCAGCGCTGGCATAATATTCATCAAGAATGAAATCCTAGGGCATACAATCAAGAGCTGAAAATATGCCTCCTATTCAACCATAAATCCAAACAAATTTAACCTTATAAAGTAAAGAGTTTACTTGCAATTCATTGCAGGAAAGAAACCATTGTTGATAAAAAATACACCATAGCATTAGTAAGATTTCCTCATCATAGTGTTAGCATCAACCATCCATAATCACCAAGAGATATTTCATTAAGTCTTATTGGGATCTCTCCCCCAATCCAATCATGAGAAATGAATGGGGAAGAGGCTCCCTTATATAGGAGAGGAGCTCAACTTCCTTTACAATAAAATAATGATGAAATCCTAGCTCTAGCCTTGGGTTGAGTAAACAAATCAAAACAATCCACTAAACCCTAACAAACTCTAACAATATCCACAAAATGGGGTGGTCAAAACCACAAGCACAACATCCAAGGTAGATAAGGCCCAAGAAGGGCACCTCCATCAAATGCGGAAAGATAACAAGTAAACGTCCCACACATAGCCTCTAAAGGCTCTCCAAAAGATATCACTCCATGGAAAATCCCTAAAAAGGTGGAGCATTTTTTCAATAAGGTGAACACTTTCCATGAAAAGGTTTCAAAATGCATGCACGACAAAAATATGGTGCGACTCTTTAAATGACAATTTTAAAATTACCAACTTTCTCAGTATTTATCAGATTTTCTATTATAACCACTTTTTGGAAATCCCATGGCCACTTTGCATTTAATGGTGTTGAGAAGGTACAGTTCTAGGCACTCTGATAATTGTTCCCAAAGGTAGGATGCCTCTTCAAAAACATCCCATAAAAAATGGTCTACATGACTATGTAAACAACCCTCCAAATGGTGGGTGCTCATCAAGGAAGACCAACAAATGTGTGTAGAACAATCCATCCATTAAGCATGTGCTAATATCCCAAAAATCGTGGAACGACGTCATCAAACCCTAGTGCATGTGCAAGGATCCTAAAAAAGGGGGCAACTCAATGAATGATGCATAAATAATCAAGTGGAAACCATCCAAAAAGGGACAACGCCTCCTAAAATAGCTCAACCCATGGTTAAGATCTCCTCCAAGTGACAAAGTGCAATAAAACCCGACAAGTAGTAAAAGATGACCAAAGTGCCTCAACATGTGTGCCACCGTGCCAACTCATCAATATAATAATATAACCATGCCTCCATGTGTGCCAAGAAAGGATGCTCAATAGAAATGCCGTGTCAACTCAATAATAATCCTTGGGATCACCATTATGCATAAAAATATGTAGCAACATGGTCCCAAAAATAATAATTGGACGTCCAAAATGAAGATGCCATAGTTCCAATGGCCTTGGGAACTAGGGGAAGTGTTTTATACCATTGAAAACATCATGAAATAATCTCTCTAGCCATATATTATACACATCCGACAGAGCTATGGTGTGACAGAACGACCCTTCTAAAGATAGGCTACCAAAATTGTTGAAAATGCCCTATAAACCAGAATTTGATGGCTAGAAAGAATGTCCAATTTATCTAATGGCTTGAGGCAATTCCTTGAGGAATGAGGAGGAGCATTCTACATCACTAGAAAGGTCTTAGAAAAATATTTCCAACGATATATCACAAGCCACCATTTGAGCTAGGGTGTTGGAGATGTGGGGGCCTGAAATCAGGGTCCTAAGTTTGCACAATTTGCGCCCCCCAGAAACAAGATGACAAGCGCTCAACAATCATCAATATACCATCCAAGGAGACTATATGTAACACCCCTAGTTTTGACCCTTGGAATGTATTAAGTTAGATTATTTAAAATGATGTAAATATGCCTGTATGGATTCCTAGTGCAAAGCTCAAGGACAAGGCCCTACTAGTGAATGGCTAGGCATGTATAATGTAAACATTTCTATATGGACAATATGGTTGGCTCATCATGATGACTCAGAAGCTATGTAAATATTATTAGAAAATAATAAAATGTTCCAAGATGGCTGTGCAAAGAGCATTAGAGGAGCTATGATTCCACTGGAGGAAAATAGGAAAGAGGGCCTATGGAAGATTAAATTCTCTTTTTCCAAGCGTCAACCTTAGAACTCATCCATTTTCTGCCATGTTCCCTAAATGATCCATTCAATTCCTTTCACTTATCAAATCCAATCATTGAGTGCATGTGGGAGGTTGGTGGGAAAGTATTCTCATGAACTTATGGAAGCATGGGATGATTATACTTTTATGACAATTGCAAGAGTCATTTCTTATATGGGATGAACTTTTTGTTGCTTTATTCTTCTATTTTTCTAGGTCGAGTGAGCTTTTCAATTCTATATTCCAATAATGATATCAATTCGGCAAAAGTGACTTGATGGCTACTTGAAGAGGCCAAGTTCAACTCCTTTCTAACTTCAGTAATCTCATGTCATAGAGAACTAATATTAATGTGAGCTTCTTCCAATTGGAAACAAAGTTCACCAACTATGCCCCTATCTTTTTTTTTTCAATGTGGTTCACGTACCTGTCCCACCGGCCGGCATTGCTACATCCATGGAATAATAGCTGGCGGGCCCACCCGAAGGGGCCTTCACACCCTCGGCACATTTTGCATACCTAACCCCAAGAGTGTCGAGGAGAATGGATCCCGCGACCTCACATGCTGGGATGGCTAACTACAGGTGCTCGACCGATTGAGCTAACTCTTGGGGCTACTATGCCCCTATCTACATCCAACTCCTTAATCCTTTCTTCCACTATTTCCTTCCACGGATACAAGGAAGCATTCTCTTTTCTTAGAAAAATAAGTTTCTTTGTTTTCTTTTGTTGGTTATCTAGCATCTATTAGGTGACTGAGAGGGCTTGAGTAATCATTGAACTTCCTAAGTCTCTGATTTTGTCATCTTTTTCCTTTAATAAAGAAATGGACTCCATAGGCTCTTGTTTCCCTTTTCCCGTTGTCATTAGATTGTTTTGTAGCTTGTCATTTTCATTATATGTTTCCTTTACCATCGCATTTAAAAGTCAGTTTTTAAGGGTGATGGCCTCTAGTTTCTTCTTGTAAGAATCACTGGAAGAAGCTACTTCAACATGCTTACTATAAACAATGTGGCTTGACCCTTGTGCCATGGATACACCATCTTCAGGAGGAACATTTGAGGTATCCAATTTAACTTGTAGCATCCTCCAATCGAGAGGCTGCATCTCCTTGTAAGCTTTTTCTACCAAGGGTTCCTATGTAATGATTATAAATTGTCTTGTAACAAGATCATATCTAGGTAGGAGTCTAGCTTGTGCTTGAGCTTCTAAGTTCTTTGTACATAGAACATCCATCTGTGCCTCATTCCTCTTTCTCTATTCTTCCTTTAATATCTTAAGTGGGTCACTTATGCTTATAGGATAAATAACATTTCCCCATGTGGCTTGATTCCCTACCCCTTGTGAAGTGCTTGTAGTATTGGAAGTACCTTCAAATACTACAACATATACAACATTAGATAATTTATAAGTAGAAAGAGAGGGTGGATTGTGGGGAACAAGACCTCCTTCTTGTTGAGTATCACTAGGATTAGTACTCTCTTGTTGGGTGATCTGGGACACTGATAGACTTTATTGTCTAGTTTTCCTCATTAGATCTAGCTCTTGGGACCCCACTTTCACATTTTTCCTTCCAAGCTCTTCTTGGTTTGGTTGGTCATTTTCTTACCTCTTCTTAGTTTTCCCCAAAGTACTTAGAATATTAGCATGGCCTCCATCGAAACTAGTGGTCTCAAGATGATTGATTTCTTCTAAATTAAGGGAAGGAGCCATTTCCTACTCCTCTTGGGGTTATTCTTCAACCATACCCTCTTCTTCCATTGGTTGTTGTTCTTCAATATTTATCTATTTAAAAATTGGTTGTTCTAATGTTATTTCCTTCTAATGAGTGATTTCCTTACTAGATTATTCCCTTGGCATGGGTTACCGCTCTATGTACCTTTTTCCGTTGAATCAATTGCTATTCTTCAATATTTACCTTTTCAATAGTTGGTTGTTCCACTATTTTTTTCTATTCATGAGTGGTCCCTTTATTAACCTCTCAATTCATGAGTGATTTCCTCAGCAAGCTCCTCATTTGTTGTAGGTTGTTGTTCTATAGATTTTTCTTTGATAATTGATTTTTCTAGATATTTATCCTCTTCATGAGTAATTTCTTTATAAACCTCCTCCCCTATCATAGGTTGATGTTCTATGGTTCTTTCTTTTTCAAGAATAGAAGGAATCTCTTCTTGCACAAAAGAAACATCTATCATAACCTTTGCTAATGAAATGCATACATCTATGATTGTTTCCCATTGTTGAGTTATATGAATGTTTCTTGCAAACATTTTTCTTCAGTCTAGGGTGCATTTGGTTCAAATCCTATCCCTAGCCTTTAAGGCCTTCATTCCACATTGATGGCCACCATTCCTTAATCAATGTCTTCATCAGATTCCCTTCCTAGAATTAGAGTGAATATAGAAAAACAATCTTGCACCCATGTTGGAAATATATTAAATCTCCAAGGTGTGGGGGGAATCTCCTCCTTATTGTTGGCAGGTGGTTTGGTAGAGTGCTATCGCAACATCTCCGATGTTGCGACAAGGCAGAAGATGGCACGAATGGTGAGAAGATGATGCGAATGGTGATCATCGGAAGATTAGTTATGCATTTTGGGTCAATTGCACCGCGGAATGCGGGTTTTGGGTCATTTGGACCACATATTATGTAATGTTGAGTCAGCTATACCACAAAATGCAGGTTTTTGGTTGTTTTTGGATAAGTCAGTTAGATATTGGGTCATTTGTCCATAGTGTCAGTTAGGAAGTCAGTTAGTAAGTGGACAAGAGTTGTAAGGCGGAAGCCTATATATAGATAAGAATTGTAAGTGTTGAAGATATAATTCGAGAGAGAGAATTGGCAGCTAAAGAATGGAAAGCTCTGATGTTGGTTGTATGATTTCCAGGTATGTTTTGATGTCAAGAGTCATTGCGGAGATCTAGTTTTTGCAGAGGCGTTGTATCTGGGTTGATAATGATAATATGATGAAGCTATTTTGGTGCATTCCCTGTGTTCAATATTGTAGCTAGGGTTTTACCCCTAGCTTGTGCAAATGAGCACCTACTAAGGAGAATGGACTCCTTAGTAGCAGTTCAGTAAGTGTGGATAATTAAGCTAAAACAGAAATTAAATTACTTCTAAAACATGCATAAAACATAAACAACAAATTTAAATAATGGCTTTTTGTATTGAAATTACCTTCAATGTGAAGGTTTGATGGAGCCCTTTGTAGTGTCCAAGAGGATGCTCCAAGCTTCAATATGCTCCTTCTCCTTCTCCAATGGTGGGAATGGGCCAAAAGTGGCTCTCAAGGTGAAAGTAGTTCAATGGTGAACTAGGGTTTCGAGAGAGATTTTGGCAGAGTAAGGGTGCTTGTGATTGTGGATGTGGAATAAGGGATCTCCATCACCTATTTATAGTTTTTTGGTGGTGGAGTGCTGACCCATGGTTTTAGGAAACACATGGTTTTGGGCAGCTGTATAGGGTTTTTTCCTCCTTTTCCTCATTATTTTATATTTTTTATTCCCTTTTTAGGGGATTTTGCTATTTTTAGAGGAAAAAGGGGGTTTTTTAGCCTTTTTTAGGCTATTTTGGTTATTTTGTGGCCTTTTGGAGGCATTTTAGGCCTTTTGGAGGCTTTTTTAATGGGATTTTTTGGGATTTTAAGGGAAATATGGTAGGAAAATGAACAAATGAGCCATATAATGTGGTAGATGAGGTAGTGAGCACTTTTTGGGTGTTAACAGATTGCCCCCTGATGTGCGAGGTCAGGAGCTCATCGTATGGCCGATGGACATCATAAGTCATGAATGGTTTTCCTGGGATGTGGAGAGAAGAGAAGAAACAAACCGAAGCCCGGAACAACGATCCCGAACAACTGCAAGGACTAAAAGTACATAACCTCAATAATGGATGAGGAATCATCTGATCATATGGACGAGGCGGGCATTCCCATGCTCGTATCAGGATATAACATAACAATAACAATGGGGTCTATAAAATGGGGACCTGAAATATACATGACCTCAAATAATGACTGAGGAATAATCTCAATATATGGACGAGGCGGGCATACCCATGCTCGTATCAAGATACATAAACAGAACTGTGAGGCCCGAAAAGGGGGACCTGTAAGATACATAGATCACCACTGTGTACGTCATAAGAGTCCAGAGGGGACACAAAATCTGGGACATACTGCTGGGCAGACCATGTCTGAACTGAAGAACTGGTACACTGGAACATCAACAGTGCTGCTAAGTGTGGTACCAGAGGAACTGATGAGCTGCTAGACCATAATGACTGGGAGCAATAACCTCAATGGTACACTGAGCTGGAACTGAAATGGGTACTCAAGGAAGCATATATCTGGATGGCTTCCGAATACAATCGCCAACGCAGCCCGGACATCCACGGGAACATAGAACTGGGTGTTCCGAAGTGACTCACCAATGTGCTAGAGTCGGGGGAAATCCGGGGTCTTCGACTAAAAATTGATGGAATATAATCCTACGCGATCCTCAACAATGCGATCAAGGTGCTGAAGTCGAGCATGTGAGAAACAACCACTCGGGGAGGCAATGATGATTCCTCTCAGAATGGTCCGTAGGCACTTACCACAGATGGTGATAAGTCCAAGGCGTAGGGACCTCTGGGCCTATCCTCTGGAATAGAGGAGCTGTCGTCGACAGAGGGAAACCTGCAACTATCAAGGCAATGATGTTTCCTTGACAGGAGCGCGAGGTGAAGAACCGAAATATAGTAGTACTGATGGCAGGACTGATAAACTGTGGGGGGACAACTGGGCAAGTAGAGTGGGTGGACTCAAACTTCCTTTGTTCAGAGTATGATAATGGGAATGATCTGGCAGCATATGAAACTGACTGAGGGGAAAGGAAGCATAGCTGTAGTGGATCGGGGAAGGAGACTGGTCTGAGGGAGACTCTAGCTGATATAAAATGGCAGGAGACTGCAGAATACTCTGAACAAAGGCGACCTGATTGGGGGTGCTGCCGAGATGATTGATCATAGTGCCAGGAGGCACGGGAGGGCACTTCTTCATGGGTTAAGGAACTAGAAGGAGTGTGTGTAAAATGATACTATCGTGTGGATTTTACGAGCCCAGGACAGTTCATGCTCGTGGTTGCTTTCAATTTTAAGGAGTCTGAAAGCAAATAAGAAGACTCTGAAGTGATGGAATGGTACTGTCGTGTGGATTTTACGAGCCCAGGACAGTTCATGCTCGTGGTTGCTTTCAATTTTAGAGAGTCTGAAAGCAAGTAAGAAGACTCCAGGGGGTTGCTTTTTCGTAGATTTAGTCTCCAAGGCCCAAAGAAGCATAAAAGGATGCAATGAAGAACTCTTCTAGCCGGTGTGACTAGAGTATTCCTTTTTCGTAATTAGTCTACCAGGTCCGGAAAAGGGTTAAACTTATACCAGATAGACGCCCTTTCAGGTACTTTTAATGAGCATGAAAGGAAGCAAGATTGCTCGGCGATCTTTTCATTCTTTTAGGAGTCAGAAAAGAGCTTAACGGAAACTCCCTAAGTGCCTTTTTCGTAAAGGACTTGTTCGGCCCGAAAAAGGGATAAAATTATACCGAACAAAAGGAATGGCCAGGCAAGGAGGAAGTGTTCGATCAAGGCAGATTTTATGGTGACCAAAAACGAGGGTAGGTGGGGAACACTGGTGGGCCTCCTTGCGGGGTAGATGAAATGGTGGCAAAATAACGAAACATTTGCAGTATGACAGGAGTGAATGGCTCATGTACAAAAGTGGAACAATCCGATAGCAGCCGATGTGGCACGCAAACCGAGGCAGCAAGGTGTCGGGACACAATGTTGGAATTGTACCAAGTGAGAGCGAGAAATGATCTCAAGCATCATCACGAGCTCGGAAAAATGAATCCGGCGATATAAAGGATGTTAAAAACGGGTGTTGGGGCCAAGGTCGCAGCTATAGTAAAAGCTGCGAATTTTGGGAAAAAGCACGAGTATGGAAGGAAAGTGCTAATTTTGGGACAAGCACTAAGTTTTGGGTAAGAAGGAGACGGTGCGCAGTACGGTGCCAGATGGATGATCTCAGCGCAGATCACGGACCGGAAATTGCGGAGCTCGCGCGCACGTCATCGAAGAATGAAGGTGGCTCAGCTACCATAATAAATAAGGCGATGGAGTAGAGGGCTCAACTACCCTCATTTAAAGGCTCAGTACAGAAGTTATGGTTGCTCGGATCAAGGAGGAGCAACGGACCAGAGCATTGAAGGCGAAGGACGATCGCCCATACCCACAATCTGCGCCGGAATTCATGGAGCCTGCAGGAAGCGGCGACGTGACTGCAAGCGGCGCCTACAGTACACCTAGCCATGTGCGTGGTTAGGGTTTTTGGGAATCACTGTTGGGAAAGGCCCACAGTTTTGTAAAGGTGTGACCGTCATGGCCACCTATATATATGAATAATTGTAATGGGTAGAAGGGTTTTTTTGGAGAGTTAGAGAGAGCTAGATAGACTGTTAGATAGCCAGTCTAAAGGATAGATCATGTGTTGATTATCCTTCACTGTATTTTCTACCCAGTGTGTAGAACTAGAGAGGAAACCGGATAGCCGAGGAGCTAATCCCTGAGTTGCCAGACAGTCTGAGTCGACGTCTGTGCCTTTGTAATCTCCATAGAGAGGAGACTTGATTGAGAGAAGGGCTCCCAGCTGTGTGCGTGGAGTTTCCTGGAAAGATCTAAGGCTGCAGCTGTGTGCGCAGCATATTGTATACTCTACCATTTTCTGGTTAATATAACACTCCCGTGGACGTGGTTTTCCTCGAGGAGATGGGCTTCACATATATCTTCTTGTTATAATGTTTGCGTGAATAATAACTGTTTAAGATCATTACCTGTGTGTACATCTTTTGCATCATCTTTGCGACTGTTTAAGTGAGTGTAGGAAGGTCCTTTATAGTTATAATAGCCAAGTATAGAAGGAGTGGTGGAACGCTGTCGCTGCAGCGACCGAGTTTCGCGTGACTGCGATGAGTGCGCAGGGCGAGAAGGTATTTTAGCGCATCGACGCAAGGAATAGGCGCCTTCCGCGCCCGGAGGACGAGACTGCACAGTGGGTCTGCAGGAAGGAAGGCATCCGCGCAGTGGTGTCGCGAGGCCTGCGGGAAAGTCCGACCGCCGATATAAGGGGAAGAAGAAGATATACAGAACAATCTCAGCGTCACCACGGTTAAGGAAAGCTGATTCCTTAACCCCCCCATAGCCACTTCGGGTGAGACCTCGAGCTGCCGCGCAGCTCGTTGCCGAGAGGGCCAGTGCGCCAAGGGGTTTTGTTGCTGCGCTTCATTAAAACCCGGGTCTTCCCAGTAAAGCAGCCAACAACGGGTAATGGCCGATGTGGCACGCGCACCGAGGTGACGAGGGCGTTTTGGAAAATACCCGAAATATCGGGGGGTGAGAGCGAGAAATGATCTCAAGCATCATCACCAGCTCGGAAAAATGAATCCGATGGTGCAAATGGTGCGAAAAACAGAGGTCATAAGGACTCTGGAATGGTCAAAGGAACTAACTGGGTTAAAAAATGGTTGCAAATAAAGGTGAGTCCACCAAGCCAAGGATGCAGTGGTGGGGAGAAATGATGACCCGTGGGGGAAGAATACTAGGTGTATCAAATCAAATCAAATCTACAAGTGACATGTGACCTCAAAAATGGTTGAGATCACAAATGTGAAAAAGTGAGCAGGGTTAATTACCTGCCCCCATGCTATGTGCATAGGGTTTGTGATTATGGATCACATATGTGTTGTTTGGAACAATGGGATCATTAACGTGCTGAGATAGATGTGATGGGGAAGGTTCAAAATGATTGATCGTGCCCCCTATCCCAGGGTCTAGGGAATCTATTGTGTCAATGTGGTGCTCTATAATAGCGGGGTCAAGATCGGGCATCTCGATATAGGACCAGGCAAAGACATCACGGAATTCTCGGAAGAGTGTTTGGTAGTCTTCAATCTCTTGTTTACTGCAGAATGCTCCTAAAGTGATGAGTTCAGGGGCACGTCCTGGGGCAGCGATATCAACTTGGATGATAGGTGAGATGTTGGCCATGTTACCTTCCTCGAAGGCATCAGGAGCAGGAATAGGGTCCGTGAACCAGTCGACCTTGGTGGGGAGGAAATCTTTGGATTCAACTGTGAATTGGTTAGCTGTGCTAGAGGAGGATTCTTCTGGGATGAAATAGGAACGATGATGCATATCATCCCAGGGATAATCCGGGGCAGTAAGGGCCTCAAGAATCTCCTCATCGGTACGGAAAGTTTGCGTCATCAAATCGGTTGACGAGGGGGAAGTGGTGGAAGAATTCATATAGATGGTATTAATCTCTCCAGAAGGTGAAGAGTCTGGGGGGTAGATCTCCTCAATGGTAGGTGGTGCCGTCTCAAGATCCAGATTGTTCATCTCATAGAGAGCCGCTCTGTAATCCGGGAGATCGGGACAATGATGTGAATAATGCCCGTAAATACCGCATATGGCGCAGGAGTGGTTGGTACGTAGGGACTTATCTTTAGGCTTGGGCGTGGGGTTGAGTTCGACAGTTGGGATGTTAGGATCATCGTCGAGCATCTGCATGTGCTTCTGTAATGCTGGTAACTGTGGGCATTGGTGGGTCGCATGGCCCAACTCGTCACATAGCGAGCATTTGGGAGGAGCACGAAATACTGGAGGGTTTTTTACTGTCTTTGGGGGTGGTACAGCAGTGTAAGGTTGTGGACCTCTGCCCCCAGTGGGTTTGGGAGTAGGAGGAGGTGTCGTGGAGGACGAAGGGGTAGAAACACCGGGAGGTGGCATGGGTTGCACCGGTTGGAGGACGACATCTGGTGTCGGCGGGCGAACGGGAGGCGAAAGATACCATACAGGTAATCCCAAGGTTAACCCAGGGAGGCTAAGGGTAGCCATGACTGGGGCGCTTACTACTCCCGATGGAGGGACTAGGAAGGGGATTGTATGGATCGGTGTAACACCAATGTGGCTAGGTACCAATGGTGGTTTTGGCAACAAGGGTGGTTGATTATTAGTTGGTAGGTTGTCATGGGACAAGGTACATAAGTCAGACACTTCGGGCGTAGATGACGGGGGAGGAATGGATTGAAAGGTGGAGGTCATCGGCGCGTCTGAGTAGACTCCAGGCCCCGTAGAGGAAACAAACGAGGTGGTGGCACGAGAAACAGGTTGTTCAACCATGGGGAGAACATTTTCAGGTGCCGCGGGGGCGTTGGGATCATAGTAGGTGAGCTGGTCAACCTTAACCAAGCGTCCCTCATGGGGGAACATCATGGTGCGAAAGACGGAAGAGGCAACCGCCCGCATGGCATACATGTAGCTGCGGCCAAGTAAAAGGTTGTAATCCAATTGAGCATTGATTACCTCTATGTCAATGAGGACAGTTTTACCACCTAACTGGACGGGTACGTTGGGTAGGAGGCCTTGGGGCTGGGCCGAACGACCGTCGTAGGCACGTAACGCAGTGGTGGACTGCTGGAGAGGAGGGGCTCCTAGCTTCTGCCATACGAATGTAGACATAACGCATGTGGAGGCACCCTCATCGATGATGCACCGGTGGATGACAAGATTCCTAACGGAGACAGTAACTTGGAATGCTAAGCTGGAAGGTAGGCGTGGTTCAGACTGGTCTAAATCAAATGCCATCAAATGCGAATCATTTGGGTCAATCCCTCCAATGGCAGAAAGTAAAGTCTTGCGCTGGGAAGGGCAGTTCTTCAAGACCTCTAACGCAGACATGGTTGCGGGAGATTGGGCTAGGTCGTCTACAATGCTGTAGTTTGACGCAGCGCGCGCATTAGGGTTATTGTTGATTCGGCGAAGTGGGAAACGAGGTGCTTTCGCAGCGCCGTCGATGGGCGGCGGAGGTATACGTAACGCCTGGTCGGTGGGATGGGCGTGAGTAGTTTTATCCGTGGGATTGGCTTCAGAGGTGGAGCCATATTGGTTCCGACGGGTCTGGAGATTGACGTCGGCAGATGACATCATCAGCAAGTGGTGGGTACCTAAGTCAAACATGGGTTGATCAGGGGCAGCGTAAGTGATCTGTTGTTGTTGGGGCACGTTGGCTTGAGGGGGAGCCAACGGCTGAGTGTTCACTACGCCTTGGGTCGGTAAGGGGTTTTGTAGCACCAAAGGGGGTTGTTGAGGTTGGGGGGGGTTGGGTGGCGCTTGGGGAGCCGCATGCCCTTGGCGATGGGCCTCGTCAACCCAGAGTTGCCGAGCCCGCTCTAGGTGTGGGCAAGCATGTGTGTAATGGCCATAGACCCCGCAAATAGAACAAGGATGGTTTGTTCGCAAATTGGGGTTTTTAGCCTGCTTGGGCGGGTGATCAGGGTTTTGATTAGCGGGGGCCGCATTGTTGTTGTCGGGGGGATTCGCCGGTTGCCCAGCTTGGTCTGCAGGTTGGTTGTTCCCCCGATTACGGCCCTTGCCGCGGTTCTGTTGGCCCTGGTTTCGTTGGTTATTCTGGTTTTGCTGCGGGTTCTGTTGGGCGTAAACTTGCCCTTGGGCAGCAGGTGGTTTTTGAGGTTGCGCAGGTGCGGGAGCAGGCTGCGGTGGATGGTATGCAGGTTGAGGCTGAGCAGGTGCAGCAACTTGAGGGGGTTGCTGATATGGCTGCGGAGAAGGTTGTGGGTTTGCCACAGGGGTTGCCTGTGGCGGATAATAAGCGAGTTGGGCTTGTGAAGGCGCAGGAGCGGGAGCAGTCTGCTGATGGTAGTAAGGCTGAGGTGCGACTGGGGGAGTATAAGCAGGAGTCGCATAACCGAAGCACTGAGGTGGACACGAGGGTCCATGGTGATGGTGATGTGTCATGGGAGCATACGAGTTGGTTGCTCCAGACTGGGCGGTGGCCCGCGAAAGGTCGGGGCCAGGGGTAGGACGTGCTATGGAAAATGGTTGAGGATGTGAAGAAACACGACCAATGATACCATCTGCAGCGTGGGATGCCCCCGGCGCATCGTGCTGGGAGGACTCACCGCGAGGGGCGTCAGGTATAATGGTATAAAGGTAACCCGACTGGGCATAAATGAGGTCGAACTGTTGAGCCTTAAGGATGGCCTCTTCCTCAGACTGGGGTCTTTCTGAGGCCACATCCTTAGCAATAACAGGGAGAAGGGATTTGAGGAACCAATCTAGGAAGATACGGTCGTCTAGTTTAATCTTGCATAAACTACGGCGTCGACGCCATTCATGGATGTGGTCCGTGATATGGGTAGCCGTGTTTTGTCTACAAGATAGAAGGATCTCAACGCCCGCGTCATATCGGACAGGCAACTGGAAGAACTGCAGGAAGGTAGAGGCGAGGGAAGCAAAGGTGGCGTGGGTCCCATGTGGTTGCTCGATATACCACTTGGCTGCAGAGCCAGTGAAGGTGCGCTGTAGGAGACGGAGGCGAACAGAGTCGTCCACAATGGAGTTAGAGGAACACCATAGGTGGAAAGACATGATATGGTTTTGTGGGTCCTCACCGGCCTTGCCCTCGAACTTAGGGATGTCAGAGGGAAGCTTGGTAGGCATATGAGGCCACCAATGGTCCCTATGACAAACGGAGTGGAAGTCGTGCCAGCCATGGGGCTAGTAGGGGCAGTATAAATAGGGTTCTCAGACTCTGTCTCAGAATCGGAGGTAAAGTAAGGTGCGTCAATATCTGGTGACGGAGACCTACGTCGCTGACGAGTGGAGTCAAGTGACAAGGCTCTAGATCTGTGATGGGTGGTATCAACGGATGATGATCGGAATCTATGACGAGTGGTGTCAAGAGAACCGTGCTGTGGGGGCTCGCCCTTGAGGTGCCGAGAATGTCTCGGGGACTCAATGGTGACAGATGGTGTGTAATCTCTGTGGGTTGAGGTGAGTATAAAAACAGCTCAAAAAATCCTAATGCAACCGTGTGTGCAGGAGGAGAGCTAAAAAAACAAGGCACTCAGGCCAACAACCAACTCAAAACACCCACTGCAACAGCTGTGCTACAATGGGTGGAGTAACAACAAAGATGGTCAGAATACCAACAAGCAGCAGGTTTCCTAAAAAGAAAAAATGGTGGACTCACTAGACCAAAGGGAGGTAAAGGAGCATGCAAACACCTAACTAAAAGTATTCTGACTCAACTAAACATATCCTCTGCAAGGTGATGAAATCCAAGTCAGACAATATGAGTAGGAAAGCCAAGTGGCTATGATATCCCCCTACCGGGAGGGACACCGGGTAGTCAATCCTAGAAGAATGGCAACTAAGATACCCCGTTCATGACACGTCCAGAAAGGTGAATCTGCCGTTTAGTTCGTTGACCGCAATACCCCTATACAGGGATATCCCGCGAACCGCGAAAGGTAGCCCTTCGGTTACTGAATGGAGTGCGGTATTCCACTCAGGCCTCCGGAACCAGTCTCCCGACTTCAACCCTCCTAAGGGAGAGGCCCTCTGATAAACTGGTCGTGACCGTGCCAAAAAGTACTAGGGGATTTTGGTTCCCTATTTGGACAACAATTATGTCTCAAGTGAAAGTGACCGAGGGGTGTTATTGGAAGCCTATCCCCCCGACCCTACCTAACTACAATGATTCTTTTGTGTTCCCCAAGTGGGGTTAGAATGTTGGTTCAATTAGGTACTTTTTAAGGCTCACTTGATTTATGTGACAGAGTGTGTGCTCGTGAGGTGATGAACCCAAAATATAGAAGTGCCACAAGGGGGGCAACTTCCAACTATCAATAATGCTGAAATTGAAAGTTTAACTTGCAAAATTTTCTGAATGAAAAATACTGAAATTTTAAAAGAATTCTGTAAAGGGCACAGAAATTATGTTGCAGAAAGGTTGTAAGGTAGTGAGGCTGCAGGTGGGACAGAGGGCTGTTCAGATGCAGAAAATATTGCAGCAAAAGGGGCTGGGCTGAAAACAGGGAAAAAGCAGAAATCAGACCGCGGGTCTGTGGCGAATCGGAACAGGCAGACCGCGGGTTTGAGGAAAACAGACGCGGTCGGGTCGCGGCTTTCGGGCCAACAGACGCATTCGGGACGCGGGAAATAGGGAAAAAGACGCAGTCGGGTCGCGGCAGAAGGGCTAATAGGCGCAGTTGGGACGCACGAAAGAGGCAGAAAGCCGCAGTCGGGACGCGGGAAAAAGGCCGACAGGCGCAGTCGGATCGCGGCAAACAGGCTGGTTAGCCACGGTCGGATCGCAGGTAACAGACTTGAATCCGTCGGCGGGGCGTCGGAAGCAGTCTGAGAGCCGCGGTCAGATCGCAGGTAAAGGCCTGAAAGGCGCGGTCGGGACGCGACTGCAGATGGAAAAGACGCGGTATGCGGCGGCCGAAAGGGACAGCCGAAAGTAAAAAATTCAAAACGGAAACCAGAAATTCAAAATCTAGGGGAGTCGCCAAAACTGTAGCTAGGGTTTTACCCCTAGCTTGTGCAAATGAGCACCTACTAAGGAGAATGGACTCCTTAGTAGCAGTTCAGTAAGTGTGGATAATTAAGCTAAAACAGAAATTAAATTACTTCTAAAACATGCATAAAACATAAACAACAAATTTAAATAATGACTTTTTGTATTGAAATTACCTTCAATGTGAAGGTTTGATGGAGCCCTTTGTAGTGTCCAAGAGGATGCTCCAAGCTTCAATATGCTCCTTCTCCTTCTCCAATGGTGGGAATGGGCCAAAAGTGGCTCTCAAGGTGAAAGTAGTTCAATGGTGAACTAGGGTTTCGAGAGAGATTTTGGTAGAGTAAGGGTGCTTGTGATTGTGGATGTGGAATAAGGGATCTCCATCACCTATTTATAGTTTTTTGGTGGTGGAGTGCTGACCCATGGTTTTAGGAAACACATGGTTTTGGGCAGCTGTATAGGGTTTTTTCCTCCTTTTCCTCATTATTTTATATTTTTTATTCCCTTTTTAGGGGATTTTGCTATTTTTAGAGGAAAAATGGGGTTTTTTAGCCTTTTTTAGGCTATTTTGGTTATTTTGTGGCCTTTTGGAGGCATTTTAGGCCTTTTGGAGGCTTTTTTAATGGGATTTTTTGGGATTTGAAGGGAAATATGGTAGGAAAATGAACAAATGAGCCATATAATGTGGTAGATGAGGTAGTGAGCACTTTTTGGGTGTTAACAAATATGTTTAGTTATAATAATGTGATATTGCACTATACGAATAATGTCATGCTTCTTTGATGCGATACTTGCTTTACAATTATTGTTGTTGCAATGATGAATGTTTGGGTTGACTATTGCTTTAATACTATGTTTAATGCTTAAAGATCTCTGTCGCTGCATTACAATAAGTTTAAGTATCATAGCCACAACCATCCTCCTTCATTCGGCAGAAACATGGTTCCGTCATCTCTTCCTGGACGCCTCGGGTGAGACCTCATCTGCTCTGCAGGTGTTGCTGGGCGGGATAAACCCTGTCCGGGCCAGTGACCAGGGAGACTGCGGTTGGTGTCGATAGTGAGTGGGACCCCTTTCGACTGGGTTTGAGTCAGCAAATGGTTCCATTTCCGGGACTGTGTATGGAGTGAAAGGAGGACATGTTGCGGAACCTGATGAAACCGGAGATCCAAGAATGGTTTGATCAGAAGTTGCAGGAATTCGCTGAAGAGGAAAGCAGGAACACTCGATTGATAGTAGATGAGTGGGTGGGTAGATACATTCACAAAGGTCTGCACTAATGGTTCTTCTGTGAATTTCCAGTCCTATTGTTCGAAGGGTTAGCAAAGTTGACCTTCCAAAAGAGGAACTTCCAAGGTGGTGAATCGACGACCTGGACCCCCAAATTGATTTAGGAACTACAGGAAGTTGATAATAAAGCATTGCGGGTTGTCGAAGTGTGGTTCGATAGCATCCTAGAAGGCTATATCACAGAGTGAAGCTGAAATATATTTTTTCCGCAAACCTCAGGGCATGTTTTTGCTGTCGCTTGAACTGTCGATCAAGATGCTTATTTGCAAAAAGGGTATATTGAAGATGCATCTTGATCAGTAGATAGCCTGGTGTGCGGAGGCCGTGGGTACTGCAACTGTTGGGGGCCAGTACATGGAATGGTAAGGGGTAGATGGGTGAAGTTCATGATGAGACTGTGAGTGAAGCCGAGGAAGAAAGTGGTCTTACGAGGGGAGGAGCGAGGTTCCGATAGGAGAAGAGGCAGAGGACGGGAGAAGGTCTTGCTGCAGTCAAACCGCAAGACCGTGAAGGAAGGCCACATAGGACGAAGTGACCTCATAGTCCTGACAAGGACAACTAGGCTACGCCCAGGATAGAGGCAAGACCAATCCCCGGCACCAACGTACCCACATCTTTGCTCACTATCTCTCAGATAGCAAGAAATACCACTTTGACACCACCAAGTTCGTCAATTCCACAGAAGTTAATTGGTAGTAGTACAACGAAAGGAGGAAGGAAGCCCAGAATGGCGGGCGATGATGCTAAGTTACCGTTGTTCCACGGGAGTGTGACAGACAACCCAGAACAGTATTGGTTTTTGTGTGAAGCGGTCTAGACCATAAAACATATCACCAATGATGCTGCTAAGAAAAGACAGTTAGCGATGACTCTGCGAGGTCGTGCATTAGATTGGTTTATGAAGTTCGTTCTAGTCCCTACAGGAGCCCCAGAGAAGTCGCTGGATGAGATTCGGGATGGGTTGATTGCCGAATTTAGAAGGCCCAAGTCTGAGGCTCAATATATTACAGAATTGAAGGAAATTAAGCAGTATCCCAATGAGACGGTATGGGATTTCGACCAACGATTCAAGACGCTGATGGCAAAGGTTAGTTTCGATATGAGTGTCATCCAACATAAAGAGTGGTTCATTGCGGCACTGCTACCACACATTCGGCTTCCATTGATGCAACAAAACATCTTGACGCCCAGTGAAGCTCTGGAGATTGCAATGCGATTGGAGGGGTCGCCGATTGGAGATAATGCAGCCGGGATGTCGCAGATACAGACACAACTCGCTAACTTCACTATACAATTGCAAGATTTGAAGAAAAGCAAGGAACAACGTGATGAAGTATGGTGTACACGATGCCGAGGAGAAGGGCATACGAAGGACAATTGCCCAGATTTCCGCAATTATTTGGTGTCAGGTGCGCCAAACCCGTTGAATGGCGGCAGCATGCTGTGGTGTCGCGTCTGCCAGGCGTATGGGCACAGTCACGACAATTGCCCTTATATGCAGAAAATGGTCACAACCCCGAGAAATCTTTATTGCACATTTTGCAAGTCGGTGGGTCACAATGACAAAGATTGCCGTGCATATGGGTCGCTACAAGAAAGAATGTATGATGCATTCTACATCAAGGATGATCAACGTGCCATACAACAATTGCAACCACAGCCGCAGGTAGCCCATCCGCTACCTCAACTGCAGATGCAGTTTGAACCGCAGCAACAGCAACTGCCGCAGTTCATGCCGCAATATGCTCTGATGCATATGGCTCCACAACAGTCACAATATGTACAACAACCGCAGTATGCACCACAAGGGCAAGGGACCCAAATGACACCAATGCAACAACAATTTAACCAACCACAGTACCAGCAGCAAGGAGGATTCCGGGGAGGATACCGGGGAGGACGTGGCGGAGGATTTGGTCGCGAAGGAGGATGAGGTGGTCGCAGACCTTTTCAATGTTATCACTGTGCGGTATGGGGACACTATCAGCGAGACTGCCCACTGCTGTAGAACCAGTGTACATTCTGTTTTGTTAACGATCATACAGTTGAGAATTGTCCACAGTTGATTGCACAATGGTAGGCTGGGAACACTCCCCAATTGTAGACACAGCCCCAGGCACAACATCTCACTTAGAACCAAGTACAACAACCAGAATCCGCGGCCGAATCAGAACATAAATCAACATGTAAATCAACTAGGGAATGTACCACCGAATCAGCAGTAGGGTGCAAACATTGCGACAATTTCTACAAAACGAAGACCGCAAGATGCTTCCGTTGCTATGGTCACTTGAGGAGGAAAGAAAACTAGAGAAGACAGCTCAATGATCCGGTTAGTTGGACAAAAGAAGGTATCATTTGATATTGATGCGGAATGGGAGATGTTTGTTCAGGCATGACGAGCCTTAGGGAACGACCGAGGTAAAGCCGTCATGTATGACATGCCCTCTACTTTTGATGCTACTTCAGAGGTTAGCCCGTCACGGCAGTCCAACACACTTCGAGCATTTTTGGAACATTGTTTGTCCCTGGAAAATATCCCGACGCTCTTGCTGCGATTGAAACCTTGTTGCGATGACCGGCCCAAGATCGACAAGAGCTCGTGGTTAATTCCTTGTAACGACGGAAGATGGGTAAGGAGATGCGGATGAATATTCAAATTGGAAACTATGATGTTGATTCAGTTATTCTGGATCTTGGTTCGGATGTCAACATCTTGACCAAGCAGGCTTGGCAGAAGATGGGAAGCCCCCCATTGAGCTAGTCTCTTGTACAGCTCCGATTGGCTAACCATGCGAAAGTAACACCCATTGGGTGAGTTCCGCGGCTAGTGGTAGATATCGAGGGTATGAAAACCTATGTCGACTTTGATGTCATAGAAGTTGTCGAAGGCGGCAGCTCTTATCCCGTGCTGTTGGGGATTGGATGGGCTAATGATAGTGGAGCTGTAATCAACTTCAAGCGACGGATGATGACTTTTGAAAATCGCGATCTTAGAGCTATCGCCCCATTGGATCCGGCTGAAGGATGCTACTACATAGAGCCAGTGAAGGATGACGATCCCATCGGATGGGACCATGCATTCAATATTTCTAAAGATTATATACATCCGATTGCCAACGGTGAGCTGGGATGGCGCAGTGACAGCTTTGCGTCTTCCGAATTTGATGATGCGCTGCAATATTGGCAGAACCGCTTGCACAAAGTGTCGCTCTGTAAGTGCGGGTTGGTCACACAGTCATTATGCTGTGTTGTGACTGAAGCAGTTACACTACCAACATATGAAGGACTACTTGGCTTATCCGACTTTTTGATGGAGTTCGAAGAAAGAGTTTCTGAACCACATCACTTGCTGGCATTGAATGAAGCATTGAAGGCTGCTCCAGCACGCTGGTGGGCGACACACAAGGCATCGATTGATGGATGGTCGAAATGTGGAAGATTGATGATGGTAGGTTTTGGTGATACTGAGGTTTACCACCGAATGGAAAGTATGATGGTCGGAATGATCCGGGTGGTCACTTGATGGAATGTCAGCGGCTATGGGTATTGCGACCAAAAGATGAGTGGGTCCATGCTTTTATCCATACTTTGGATGAGATGCCACGCTCATGGTATATTGCAGCTGAGTTACGAGGGGAAATTTCTACCTGGATGGAGCTCACAATGTGTTTTACCCCTACATTTAGTTTTGCGGATGCTGCTCCAAAGGTTAATAATGCATTACAGCTCATCCGTGATGTAATTCTGCAAGTTGTCCCGGTAGCATATCCCGCGGATCTGCACACGCACTGCCAGATGCAGTCTCTCATGGAATGTTTCAATATCAGTGGTGGGCCAGAAGATGGTGATGATCCACGGAATGTGAATATCCCATAGCCATAAGGAAGTCATGTTGTGGTACCACCTGATGCGCCAAGCGACCCGATCAGTCAGCCGCTGAAGCTCCGCAAGGTCAATATTGGGACAAAGGACATTCCGAAGTTCGCAAATGTTGGGGATTACTGGGATGATGAGCTGATAAGAAAGGTCACTGATTTGCTCCATGAGTTTCAGGACATATTTCCTACTAAGTTTTCCGACATGAAGGGGATTCTGGGCCACTTAGGAGAAATGAAGATTCCATTAAAACCAGATGCTAAGCCAATCCGGTAGCGACCCTATCGATTGAATCCGTGACATAAGGAGCGGGTCAAGGATGAGCTGGATCGCATGTTGGATGTTGGTATTATTGAACTAGTTGAGGAGTCAGAATGGATTAGTCCTATGGTGGTGCAGAATAAGAAGACTGGTGAAGTGCGTATTTGCGTTGACCTCAGGAAGCTAAATGATGCATGTTTTCACGATCCGTTCCCCACTCTATTTATCGATGAAGTGCTTGAAGGTGTGGGTGGCCAGGAGATGTACTCCTTCACAGACGGGTTCTCTGGCTATCATCAAATCCGCATTTCCAAAGAAGATCGCCATAAGACCACTTTCGTTACTGAATGGGGTTGCTTTCAATACACTGTAATGCCGTTTGGTTTGAAGAACGCACCTGCGATATTTTCGCGGGTTGTCCTTGCTGCATTTAAAGACTTCATTCATAAATTTTTACAGGTATACATGGACGATTGGACAGCCTATGGTTTGGTCTGTGATCATTTGGCAAATCTGCAGTTGATGATCGAGCGATGCCAATAGCACCAGATATTGCTGAATCTGAAGAAATGCATCTTTTGTGCATCGTTTGGGATATTGCTCAGCCATATTGTGTGTGCAAGGGTTGTTGGTCGATCCGACTAAGATTGCGCTCATTTTGAGTTTGCAACCACCGAACACTGTTAAGCAGTTGTGGGCGAATCTGGGACACATGGGGTATTATCGCAAGTCATCAGGGGTTATGTTGCGATTACTGCCCATATGGAGAAGTTGTTGAAGAAGGATGCGGAATTCCAGTGGAGCCCAGAATGTCAGGCTAGCTTTGAAACACTGAAGGTGAAGATGGTGTCAACACCGATATTGGTATTTCCGGACTAGAGTAAGGAATTACATGTCCATGTTGATGCCTCATCAATTGCGTTGGGAGTCGTATTGGCTCAACCAGGAGAAGGCGACCTTGATCATCCTATTGCTTTTGCAAGTAGGAAGTTGTCCTTTGCAGAAAGGAATTACACTACCACTGAGCGGGAAGGTCTGGAAATGGTGTATGCGCTGCAGAAGTTCAAGCACTATTTGTTGGGTGGGCACTTTAAAATGTTCACCGACCATTCCGCGTTAAAATACCTAGTCAATAAGCCTGTGTTGGGGGGGAAGATATGCCGCTGGCTATTTCTTTTTCAGGAGTTCAATTTTGAAGTCATTGTGAAGCCAGGCCGGTTGAATGCTGGTCCTGATCATTTCTCCTGGATTGATAAAGGAGAGGAGCCGACCAACATTGAAGATGGTTTACCAGATGCTCAACTGTTTCGGGTTGAGGTTGCAGATGGCTACTGTGCAGAAATCATTCAGTTTCTGACAACAGGTACTACGCGAGACGAGTTCACCACTAGTCAGAAGAAGCAGTTGGTAGTCAAAGCTGCAGACTTCCATCTAATTGCAGGAGAGTTATACAAAATGGGTGCCGATGAGGTATTGCGCAGATGTGTCTTTCCGCATGAGCAATCGCATATATTAGCAGAAGCGCATGGAGGAGTAGCCGGAGGACACTATGGCGGTAGGGCGACTGCTAGGAAAGTGCTGCGTGCTAGGCTATGGTGGCCCACACTACATAATGATGCGACAGACTATGTGCGGTCCTGTGATGTTTGTCAGCGAACTGGAAAACCATCCCGACGCGATGAGATGTCGTTGATGCCCCAGTTGACATTACAACCATTCTCCAAATGGGCGGTGGATTTTGTAGGACCGATCACTACACCAGGGAAGCGCACGGGTGCACGATATATTATCACCGTGATAGAGTATTTGAATTGATGGGAAGAAGCTGCAACAATCACTGATTGCTTCGCGGCCACAGCCGCGCGGTTTCTCTTTGACCACATTGTCACTCGCTTCGGCTGCCCCAAGATATTATTGAGCGATCAAGGAAGCCACTTTCTTAATTGCACCATCAACGCATTGACGAAGGAGTTGCAGATACAACATAAGAAGATTACACCCTATCATCTGCAGGCGAATGGCATGGTAGAGGCTTTCAATAAGATGTTGGAGCATGTGATGACAAAGGTGTGTAACGTGAACTGCGATGACTGGGATCTCAAAATCCCAGCAGTATTGTGGGCCTATCTCACCACATGTAAACGACTGACAGGGAAAACACCATTTAAGCTGGTGTATGGACAAGAAGCAATTATGCCCATGGAGTATATTGTCCCGAGTCTGCGCATCGCAGCCGCAATAGGCTTGGATGATGCAGCGGCACTAGGTGAACGTCTAGAGTAGTTGGAGGAAGATTGTTTCATCGCTGGGTTCCACCAGTGGGTCAAGAAGGATCGCCAGAAAGCATGGCATGATCGACACATAAAAAACAAACAGTTTCAACAGGGCGACTTGGTGTTGTTATACGACAACAAGTTTATGAAACATCCAGGAAAGTTGTAGATGCATTGGCTTGGTCCGTATCGCATCAGTAGTATTACTTCAGGGGGTGCGGTTCAGCTGCAGCAGCTGGACGGGGCGATGCTCCCAAAATTGGTGAATGGTCATAGGTCGAATCCCTATTAGTCGGGCTTAGAATACCGTGATGCCTAAGTCGCATCGGGGAAAAAAAAAGAAAAAAAAAAGAGAGAAGTAGATTGATTGGTGGCAGGATGTCACACCACCATGGATGAAATGCGGAAGCAGGGAGGCTTCTGCCGCAAGTACGGAGTAGTCTGCGACAAGTAACAATGTTGCGATTGGGTCACATCAGAAATCATTATGCAGATGGGACATTTTCCTTTTTGACGGATATGATTGTTAGTCGATTTAGATTGTGCCAGAAGAACGCACGTTAGGAATCAGGGATACACCGAGGCAGCATGGCCGATGGCACCTGGAGGAATGGTTTGCATGGTTGGAATGAGGCATCCACCATGGTAGCATGGAAAAAGGGATGCTTCGCACATTTTTGCATGCAGGGAAACAGGCGGAAGTACGATTGCTCTGAAGTCAAGCTAATACTCACACCGAACAATGGAATATTATGATTACCCTGGAACGTGAGCAGGTGGTGCAAAGGATTGCCGCGGCAGATGAACGACTGAATGCAATGTATAAATATAGGACCTGAGGAAGGTAAGAGCACAGAGGTTGTTTCAGTTAATAGGGGTTATGTTACGAAAGGCTTAGGAATCTAGCTAAGTTAGGAATTCCAAGGATTTTGTGGAAATGATCCATTTTATTTCATGTGGTAGCACACTCGGTGCGCTGAGGGCCCGAACCACGAGTGTACATAAGCGGTTGGAGCAAGCTGCGCCTCAGACACTTCGGGGTTACAAGCATGAAGTTTCATCCGAGATGTCTAGGAACATGGTGATAGTTCGAAGCCTCGTGGTCCCTGTGACCAAAAATATGATGGGGGTGGTATCCCCCTAGTTTTGGTAGTACATGCTTATTGGTGCGAAACAGATGTGCCAGAGCCGTTGGCCTGTTTCGCACCTCGGCGCTGTTCGTAAAATTCTCCTCAGTTTGCACCAGATTCCTCGATACTGGAGGATGAGTTTGAGAGGTACATGATAGTAAGTCGAGGGATGACCACTTTTGGGTGAGCAGTACATGACAGCGAGTCGACGATTAGTGTAGCAGAAGAAGCAGGACAACACCGCGCGATCTAGATAGCAAGAACAGTTGCAGAAACATAGTTCAACCATAGAAGAGTCCAAGTACACCATGTTCTGCTGACATGGCTCGAGGGTGAGCCACAAGATTGTGTTGGGGGGCTGTTGGTAGGCGGTTTGGTAGAGTGCTATTGCAGCATCTCCAATGTTGCGACAAGGTAGAAGATGGCGCGAATGGCGAGAAGATGACGTGAATGGTGATCAGCGGAAGATTAGTTAAGCATTTTGGGTCAATTGTACCGCGGAATGTGGGTTTTGGGTCATTTGGACCACATATTATGTAATGTTGAGTCATATATATTGCAGAATGCAGGTTTTTGGTTGTTTTTGGATAAGTCAGTTAGATATTGGGTCATTTTTCCATAGTGTTAGTTAGGAAGTCAGTTAGTAAGTGTATAAGAGTTGTAAGGAGGAAGCCTATATATAGATAAGAATTGTAAGTGTTGAAGATATAATTCGAGAGAGAGAATTGGAAGCTAAAGAATGGAAAGCTTTAATGTTGGTTGTATGATTTCTAGGTATGTTTTGATGTCAAGAGTCATTGCGGAGATCTAGTTTTTGCAGAGGCATTTTATCTGGGTTGATAATGATAATATGATGAAGCTATTTTGGTGCAATCCCCGTGTTCAACATGTCCAGTTATAATAATGTGATATTGCACTATACGAATAATGTCATGCTTCTTTGATGTGATACTTGCTTTACAATTATTGTTGTTGCAATGATGAAAGTTCGGGTTGAATATTGCTTTACTACTATGTTTAATGCTTAAAGATCTCTGTCGCTACGTTACAATAAATTTAAGTATCATATCCGCAACCATCCTCCTTCATTCGGCGGAAACATGGTTCCGTCTGCTCTCCCTGGACGCCTCGGGTGAGACCTCATCTGCTCTGCAGGTGTTGCTGGGCGGGATAAACCCTGTCCGGGCCGGTGACTAGGGAGACTGCGGTTGGTGTCGACAGTGAGTGGGACCCGTGTCGACTGGGTTTGAGTCAACACCTATCATGTTCATATTTGAGCCTGTGAAATACCATGGACCTTTTTGTTTGATCCATTCTTTGATATCTATTGGTATGTCCCTCATGTGTCAGGTGTACAATACCCAACGACGTACCCAACATATTAGTGATAGAGAGGGAATTATTATGAAACAAGACAATGTTGTCATCTTCAGCTGTAACAAAGGAGTTGGTAATTTTATTGTTCTTCACACAAAGTTGCATGAATTCAAGGAACACGAAAGTATCATACACGATGTATTGGGCTAACCCAGAATCCTAGAGGGTGCTTTTGGATTGCAGGGAAAGATACCTTCCATAGGAATCACCTATGAGTTGTTTGGCATATGAATTTTTCATTCAAGGAGTAGCAATTTTGGTTAGTTCATTGACAAAGGCAAGGCCCTAGGAGTAAGAAATGTCACTAGTGTTGGAAATAACAGAGATAGACGAGGAATGTAATATCCCGATTTTGACCCTATTGCATTAAAATTGTAAATGATGTAAATATCGTTATTTAATCATGGTGAGGAGCTCAAGGCCAAGGCCCCACCATCGATTTAGCTTTGTATGTATCGGAAATTAAAAATAGATGCCTATGGTTCTTGTGCTGGACATGCACAATGTAAATTAATACATCATGTAAATACAAATTTTAATGAAATACCCACAACTAGCTAAGCAATGCAATAAAGAGATGGGGGCATGATTTCACAAGGAATAGGGAGGGAAATTATTCAAACCCTTGAGCCAATAGTATTAATCCAAATTTCATGAGAAAACCCATAAACCACCAACTACCCATTTTGACTTATTCACCCAATCATTTAATTCTTCCAAGAGTTGGTTGAGGCAGTTAATGCCTTGGGAATGGAGAGGTATGGAAGCCAATTTCGTGCATGGGCAAGCCATCAACCTGGGAATTCGTATTTTTTCTTCTTGGGCAAGAAAACACCCACGAAATGGTGCCCAAAGCCATCTTTCACCCATGGCCTTTTCCCTCTCACGCAGTCTGAGTTAGTTGGGCTTTCCCCATCATGTTTTTCACCATCTTCCTGCATTTTCCATGCCTGGGAACTCGTTTTTGTATTGCACAATGGCAGGGAGGAAGGGACCCACGATTTTGGGGTTTATGGAGGCCGTTTTTGTCCCTTGAATGCCCATAAACGTTTTCTGGAAATGATTTTTCTCTCCCAGGGTGATTCCCCAATTGCCATTTCATTTTTGGTTGCCCAACGTTTTTCTGCAGCTAATGGAAACCCCATTTTGGACATCCCACTGAATAAAAAAAAAAAAAAAAAAAAAAAAAAAAAAAAAAAAAAAAAAAAAAAAAAAAAAAAAAAAAAAAAAAAAAAAAAAAAAAAAAAAAAAAAAAAAAAAAAATAAATAAATAAATAAATAAAATTTCTTCATGCCCAGCAATTGTGGATTTGCTGTTATGTGCATCTCTGTTTTGGTTTGAACCTGTGAGCAAGAAATTTGGAGTGGTAGTGGATAGAATTGGATTGATAAACCTAGTGAGGGGAGTAACCTCTCAGAAAGATCAAAAGGGCTGGCTACTCTTCTATGCACACCTTGGACAACACTAGAATGGAAGGTATGGCCTGAGGGACTGTGTATTGGTTAAGGGAATACTTCCTTGAGTGGGGTGTGTAGGCATTGTGGGTGCCAAGCTAGATAGATCTTGTAGAGGGCATCCATATCTCTGTGGTTGAGCTCACTAGCTTAGCAATTCTTCCTTTCCATTGCCTTAGTAGCTTGATAAACCCAACAGTAGATTGGCTTGGCTGATTTTGGTGTAGCCCTGGTTATGTGTGAGCCTGCTGTTCCCTTTTTCCTTGTAGAAATCATGCCCAGCTCGCGGGTGGAAATTGTGCTGAGAGATTGATGAGCGCAATTAGCCTATGGTTGGGTGGAACGTTGCAGTTGCATAGCCAGTTGCTCGAGACTACTCTGTTTTAAGATAAGTACTCTCTTGTGTTAAATTCTGCAATGTATTTATTTAATGACTGTCATGAAAATGTTTGAATGTATGTTAGATATGTAGATGATTTTAATTCCGCTGTGTTTAATTACTATATGCATATGTACATGTCACTTATTATCAATGAATTTTACTTAATGGATATGGGGTTAGATGCTCGAATTTAGTGTCACGTTCTCTCCCTGGCTCGTTCTGATGGGAGGGGACTTGACAAGGAATAAGATCTCTCCAAGGTGGTTTTTCTTTTCCTAGGCATGGTTACTAAAATTTTAATAAAGAGGGTGGTGAAGGTATCTAAGAATAAAATGAGAGGACAGATTTAAAATTTTTAATCAAAATCGACAAAGACAAATCAATCGGATGACTTACCCGATAATATGTAGGACCTCAAACTTGGAGAGGGTGTTTGATAGAAAGATGGTGATATTTTCTCAGTCGATTGGCACTGGTTTGAGCGACTTCTCAGGTTATATTAGTAAGGACAAAATTTTCAATAGATGAGACCATAGATTAGATGATGAGAATGGGTAGAATGACAGTCCAAAAATTATTATCAGGTTAAATATCTTCATTTAAAACTGTGTATCACACAATTTAAGAGGAATTCATGGACATTGTAGGGTGGTGTTGCCACTTTGTCC
This sequence comes from Larix kaempferi, assembly GCA_027924585.1. Lineage (NCBI taxonomy): Eukaryota > Viridiplantae > Streptophyta > Pinopsida > Pinales > Pinaceae > Larix > Larix kaempferi. The sequence goes on along the minus strand of BSBM01000217.1, from coordinate 9,171,950 downwards.
AAGCTGGAAAGACACATGAATCTCGATCATTTTATACCAAAGGATGGTAGGGCTAGTCCCATCACTTACCTGGTTTCATAGGCGGGTGGTTAATTATTGAGGTTTTTCTTGACATGGCATGACCCCCCCAGGAGAATCTCCTATATTTCATTGAATCTCCAGCCAGACTGTGGATTGTTGATCAATATCTATAACTATATCTTGACCATTGGAATGTGGAGTCCCTTTTCCATATCTCGTGCTTGTTCCTTAGTTTGAATGGCCTAGATTAAAATCCCAGGACATGCTTGATATATCTTGGCCATTGGTGGTCATACCCCCATTTCCAGCTCCCATGATTGTTCCTTAGTGTGAACGACCTAGAATAAACATGAAACGTGTGCGATATATCTTGACCATTAGTGGAAAGACTCCCTTTTCCATCTCATGTGCTTGTTCCTTAGTGTGAAAAAAAAATATTAAAACATGAAACATATGTGATGTATCTCAACCATTGGTGGGAAGACTCCCTTTTCCATCTCTCATGTGTGTTCCTTAGCATGAATGAACCAGATTAAAACCCCAAGATTTGCTTGATATATCTTGGCCATCGGAAGGTGTCTTTCAAGGTTACTTCCCCTCTCTGTTTAGGTGAGCATATGACCAGGATTTAGCATCCTTACCGCTTCGAAGTCTTACTACATCATTCATGTAAGAGAAATTCTTAAACTAATGATGAATTGATGGATTGACTAAATAAATAAATTCCTTTTGCATCATGGTTCCTTTCTACAAGCGACCAAGAACCTCAAATAGAATCTTGGGTGAGGCAGACCAGTACCTTATAAATTGGGTTGTAGAGTCAAAATACTCAGGTTTTTTTTAGAAAATATCAATTGTTGGATTAGATTATTTGCTCAAAGGAGAAAGAAAATAAATGAAAGTGCATCAACTTGAAACAAAGTTATGTTGTACAAAAATGGAAAGGGTTATAATACATGGGTGTTTCATATGTCGTTTCAGAATGAAAAAAATGCTTGAGGCACTTACCATTTATGGGATATTCTAGGGGTTTCCCTTCTAGTTTGGTCAGATAAAAGGTATTAGGTTGAAACACTACTCCCTCATTTATAAAACGAGCTATCCACATATTGTCAAATTTCCCATGTTTTCTAGGATCCTCATGTCTTTTATCCCACATTAGTACTAGATCCCCTTCCGTGAATCCTCTATTCTTATAATTTTTTATCAAATAGGTTCTTCATCTTAATATGACGCTCTTTGAAGCTTTGGTATACCAAACTTCTCTATTCTTGTAGTTGTACTACTTGATTTATCCTTGTTTTAAATTTAATGGGTTTTTCCACTAAATCATGCAATATTCTCATCAATGGTAGTTCTAGTTGAATAGGTAAGAACACCTCAAGTCCATATACCAACTATAAAGGTGCCTTCCTTGTGGATCTTTAGTATAAATCTTGTCTTCCCATAGAGCATACCTAAGTTGTGAGTCCCATAATTTCTTACTTTCTACTAGAGTTATCTTTATAATCTTCACGAGGTTCTTGTTAGAAGACTTAGCTTGACCATTTCCTTGCAGGTAGTAATTGGAGGAATGAATGAGAATGATGTTATATAGTTGACAAATAGATATCATTTTGATCAAGATGAAAGCTTTGGAATTATCGGTCACTATCTCTTTCGGGAAACCAAACTTAGATAAGATGTTTTCTTCTAGGAACTTGATGACTACTAGGTTTTTAGCTTGTTTAGTAGGGACAACTTCTACCATTTAGTGAAGTAATCAGTGGCATTTAGGATCCACCTATGTTTTCCTCCATATGGGGGATGCATTTCTCCAATAAAATTTATACCCCACTATTTGAAAGGGGTCTCAACTTGGACATGATTCGGGGGAAATGCTAGTAGTAATTTTCATTTTCCAGCAAAGGTATGACAAGGCACACAATCTCTTACAAACTTGTGAAATTTTGAGAACAAGGTTTTCCAATAATATCCAAACCTAAGGATTTTATGTGTTGTAGCTCTAGCAACAGAATGACCACCACATATCCCTAAATTCATATCCTTGATCAGCGATTCAACCTCATCTTCTCATAGGAATTTAAGTAGGAGACCTTCTAGATTTCTCCAATTTAAATCCATTCCCATAGCACAATACCTAATGGACTTGAGTTTCAATGACCTTCTTTGAGACTTATCTAATTATGGAGGGAATGCATCTATTTCCAATAAATCCACAATGTCATGGTACCGGCTGTATTGATGATATCAATTCCTGACATAATTCCCTATCTCATTGCTTGGCTCTTCTTCCTTGTCTATTTGCATTGTATTGATCCCCACCGCTTACAAATTATCCCCATCCATTAATTAAGCTAACCCTTGAACACTCACCAATTTGGTGGGTGATTTATCACCATGTAAAGTTACTGTATTGTTGTGATCCACTTGCGCCATTTCCCATCTACTGTGGTTGATATAACATCTCCTTGATTGTTACATGAGGAAAAAAACAATAATTTGAGCTTGGAGCACATACTCTCTGGATGAATTAATAGCTTTGACTAGTGCATAAGCTTGTTTTCCATAATATTATATTTGATTTCTCCATCCCTCGAAGCTTTGTTGAAGAAGGAAATAGGGTGTTAATATCCATCTTCATTCGTCTATAGTAGGACCACAACTACCGTATGTTATGAAGCAAATGGAAAATACTAATTAGGACTAGGGCTTATCCCAATTCCCCTTTTTATTGCTGAAAATGCATATTTGGCTTCATTATCCAAAAAAATGTTAGCATCTTTATTTAACATTTTGTTCATTTGTTTTTACCTCAGAAAAGTTAGGGATGAACCTTATTAAGAAGTAGATCTTACCAAAGAAGTATTGTAGGGCCTTCTTGTGTCTTGGGAGAGGAATTGTTCTAATAGATTTTACCTTATTAAGGTCTATGTTTACCCTCTAAGTTGAGACAATGTAGCCTAAGAGTTTTCCCTCTTCCATTCCAAAAACAAAATCGTGGGATTGAGATAAATCCCAAACTTTCTACACCTTTCAAACAATTTACTTAGACATTGTACATGGTCTAGATCATCCAAGTATGTGACAATAAAAAGGTCTTTCATATTTGCAAAGGAAAAATCCATGGCCCTTTAGAAAGTAGAACCTACATCGAGCAAGCCAACATGCATCCTCTTATAGGAAAAGGTACCAACAAAGTGGCCAATGTGGTCTTCAGAACATTATTAGGGCCCATTCACACTTGATTTTAACCCAAGAAACCATCCATCATGGATATCGTTTTTTTTATCTCACTACCCTTTGTAACATCTAATCAATTTTGGGCAATGCATAATTATCCTTTAAGAGGCCCTATTCAAATTTCTAAAATCCACATAAAATAATATCTCCCCATTCTTTTTTCTAACTGGAACCAAGGTTGTCACCCTCTTAGAGTATTTGAACAATATAATAATATTTTCTTAGAACAATTTTTAATTTTCTTTTCTATCAAGTGGTAGAGCATAGGTTTCAGTTCTTGTTTCTTATGCCTGGAAGTCTTGACGTCTTCTTTGAGGGGAAACTGAAGTTGAAAGATGTCTAGTTCATAAGTACTCAAATCCCCATATTTCCATGAAATGGCATCCCCTACTATTCCCTTCGTATGGTTACAGCTCCATACGCTTCGACGACAACATCATCATAATAATAAAGGGAGCCTTGGTGGGCTTTAAGATTACAACAAGATTGTTGCATTTAGCCGACCTTACTTTAATTTGTAAACCTGAGGTTCATACAAACTTAGAGGTGTTGAGCACAATAGGTGCTTTGAACTGCATGGATAATTTCGTATAGCATTTGATGAGCCCAAATTATAGGTATCCTATAGGCTTTTTTCCACAGTAAAGCACAAGATATGATGAAGGAAATACACATGTTTTGTGGGAAAATGTATTTACTTTGATTATTTAATAAGGATGTTTAGAGATTATTCGTTTTATGTTAAAAGCGTTTTTCCACGTGCTAACCCTGGAAATGAGCAGGCATAAACAGGGTGTGAAGGTCTTGAGGTATCTACGAGGCAGTCAAAGCTCGAGGACTGCAGATAATAGAGGGGCTCAACACTCATATCTCCCTAAGTTCTAGCAGAATCCCTGATTAAGAGGATCGACATTTATGATCATAGACTAGGTTAGAATTAGAGACATATATGTATGGACCTCTCGGGTAGCGAGGGGGCCCTGTTGCTATTTTGTAGAATCAATCGTTTATGCATTTTTGTACTGTGAAGACAGTTTGTGTTAAATACTTTTCCTGAACCATGAAGTTACTATTTTAATAAGAAGACTGATGTTACTTTCAAGCTTGCGTTTATAAGTTTTCCATACTCCTGAGTACGGGTTGGGGAGGGACCCTCCAACACATAAGTCGGGAGTTTTACTCTGTTTTCAGGTATTTTCCATATGTGTTGTGCATTGATTTAATCCCTATCGTATCTGGAAGTATTTTGATGGCATTTGAATAACATGGTTTTATTTCAGTATTAAAGCGATCATTTTGATTCAGCATAATATATGTAGTTGGTTATAGTGCATTCCGTAGTTTGGTAAAACTCTTTCAATAGTCCTATAGCTGCATTCTACGCAAGCATATTTTGACATATGTTTTCACGCATTCTTATATTAGTTTTAAAACAATGATTCAGATCTAGGAGCTCATGCATATTTCCTTGATCAGAGTTAGATTATAGAGGTTAATCACTTTCAGTTCTTTGGTTTAATTAATGATCATCGCTTTGAGTGTTTAATCCAAATAGATAGGATTGGTTACTTCTCAGCATCGGATAATTACGTTCTGATTTGGTTTTAAGTATTTAAGGTTTTAGATTAGACTTTTAATATTCAATACTTTATTTTCAGTATTCACTTCTTAGATTAAAATCCCAGCTTTTAGCGTTTTATTTCTAGACTAAGTTTATCCAGCTTTCAGCATTTCAATTCTTAGTATAGATTTATGCTTTTCAGCATTTAACTTCTTAGCATAGGAATTTGTCATTCATAGATTCACAATATATTTTTAGCTCACTTTCTTCTTTGATTAGAGAAACCTTTAAGATATATACCAACACCCCAAACACGATGAAGGCTATCCTATAGAGCACATACAGTGCTAGCAACTCTAAAGTTTGTACGTACCCTGGTCGATAATTAAAGTATGCTCCTGGTCTAGCTGCCCTAATTAGGAATCCATTCTTGGATACCACTACTTTTTGGCGTCGTTGCCAGGGAGGTGCTTAATCTTTGGAGACATCTTTGAAAAACACAAACACATAAAAACAACCCAAAACATAAATTTTTTACCATGAATGCCTAGACGACAGAGAGATAGATTTGGACGCTTCCTGCCTACCTGCCCTATGAGCAACAACAGTTCTGATAACTCTCAATTTGAATTCCTTAACTCAGAAGAAGAGGCTGATTCTAGCTACGACCCACACAGAGATAACTTCTTTGCTAGCTCCAACTCAAATACCACTATGGTAGAAGAAGATGAGGAACCTAGAGAACTATTCACCTTTCCCATTAGTGTACCTCTTGGAGATGCCAGGATGAAGAATATCAACCCTAATAACCTACCAAACTTCCATGGCCTAACCTCAGAGGATCCTGATACATTTTTATTTGAGTTTGAGGTCGTTTGTAGATCATTTGGATACACCACCAATGCACAAAAACTAAGACTCTTCCCTTCTACATTGAAAGATCTATCAATCAAATGGTTTATGAGCCTAGAAGGGAACAACATTTTTTCATGGAACCAAATGAAACAAAATTTCCTAGAAAAATACAGGGACCACTGTAAGGCAAAATATACAAGAGATGAAATCTTCAGAATGCAACAAGGAGAAAGAGAATCCTTAAAATATTATGCACAATGATTTCAACTTAGCTACAAACGAGCTAGTCACTGCACCTTAGATCCTAAATCACTAAAAAATGTCCTTCTTAGAGGGATAAAAGAGGAAAATCTAGAAGACTTAAATCTTCTGGGAAATGGAGATATATTCCGGAAAACTTATGACCAAATCCTGCAAATTTTCAAAAACTATTCTAGATCTAGGAAAGGTAAAAGTGGGACAAGGGATTCACACCCATTTACTGGGGGATCAAAATCTTTAAGACCAAACCTTACAAAATCTGATTTAGGAAACCTGTTAGATGACATGAAGACCGATATCCTACAATATCTGGCCATGCAACTTGATGCACTTCAAATTGATAAGAAATAGGACGAAATAAACCAGGTATTGGCAGTCTTTTGTCCACGCTACAGAAAAAAAACATGAGAAGGGGCAGTGCACAATAAACACCATAGAAATATGTGGCCTTTGCACCGACGACAACTCCACTGATAAATTTCCTTTGTTTCCCTCATGCAAAGATGATATTCAAGAGCCCACAACTGAAGGTGCAATAGAGAAACTTTGTTCCGTCAATCAAAGGAGAAATAATTTTGCTAGGCCTTACCAACCCAACAACCAATCCTACTATAACCAGGGAAGTAACTAGTAAAATTGGAACTTAGTACCAGCCCCATGGCCATCTCAGCCAAGTCCAAACCAATGGCAGCAAAGCCAACCATATCAACAACCCTATTACCCCCAATCTTACTCTTCATACCCCCCACCTTTTGCTCAGCCAACCACAAATTATGGAAATCAATATCCTTATTCATCGAATTGGAGGGATCCATTACAGTAGCAACAACCACTCATCATGCCGCCACCACAAAACCAACCACCCCCCAGACCTCCACCAATTCTTTCCCAGCCAATTCCAAACCCTAACAACAACATGCCAGGGTAGCAACAAGCCTACAATACTGAAATGATGCAGTTTCCCACTTAGATAGTGGATACCTTGGAAATAAACGAGATTAATCTAAGGTCTGGGAAAACATTGCAAAATACATACACACAAAATAATCAAGAAGATGAGGCTCACAAACAAACAACACAGCTTCATATTCAGCATCCTGATGAGCAAAGCCCTCAGGAGGAAGAAATTCAACCACTTACACAAAATAGAAACCCTCCATTCCCTAAAAAACTTGTACGTAATACAAGAGAAGAAGAGGATAATGCAATTCTGAATGAATTGAAGCACTTGAATATCCAAATTCGAATTTGATAGGCCTTCAGAGATGTGCCTATCTGCAACAAGTTTATTAAAGAAAATTGTTTGAAAAGACTTGGTAGAAGAAGACGTGACCCACCCACGATAAAAGTAGTAGGCCAGTTAGCAGATTTAATGCTAGGTGTCATTGTAAACCCCAAATATCTTGATCCAGGCAGCCCAGTAGTAAACATGACCATCAAAAACAAGCATATCCCCAACAACCTAATTGATTTATGGGCTGCAATAAACGTAATGACTAAGGATACCATGATAGCCTTGGGACTACAATTGATGGTCAGACCAACAACTACTGTCCTACAACTAGCTGACACATCGACAGTAAAACCTGAAGGGATGCTCGAAGACATAATTATCAACATAAAATCCTGGGAATACCCAGCTGATTTCATAGTCATCAAAGTAAAGAGTAAACTTAGTGGATACCCAATAATACTAGGGAGACCCTGGTTAGCAACTGCAGATGCTTACATAGGGTGCAGATCGGGCAACATGACAATCACCAGTGGCCAAGCCAGGAAGAAAATCATGATTTATGCCCTAGCTAGGAAGTCTTCAGACCTAGAATATCATAACTAGACAGATGATTATGATGACACATCCAACCTCCACATACGACCTGTCCTTACAGTTGAAGCTTCCCTATCACTAAAAGCCATCTACGAAGGTAGTCATTTAGATAGGTTTACTCAAAATGCTTCTTCTAATCAGAATATGTTTGAAGATTTTCTTGGCACAGGTCAGTAGCAAGGAGAGGAAACATTAAACCACGATCCTGAAAAAATGTGGGAAGAGGTACTCACACTTGAACAACAACCAATTCAGGTAAAACCAATCGAGATAATGCTTGGCAGGACAGTTAATATTAACTCCAATTTGGAGTCAGGACAAGAACAACAATTACTGAAGGTACTGACAGACAACAAAAAATCCTTTGCATGGACATATACTGACATGAAGGGTATCCACCCAGACATCTGTAAACATTATATCTATATAAAGGAAGGTGTTTCTCCTATCAGGCAACCATAGAGAAGAATGAACCTAGCATTAAAGGACATAGTTAAGCTGGAATTACAAAAGCTGTTAGATGTAGGGTTCATATACCCAATCTCAGATAGTGAGTGGGTATCACCACTGGTCATAGTTCCTAAAAAAGGAGGGAAGTGGAGGATTTGTGTGGACTACAGAGAGCTCAATAAAGCAACCAAGAAAGATCACTTCCCTCTCCCATTTATCGACCAAGTATTGGACACATTAGTTGGGAACAAATTTTTCTCATTCTTGGATGGGTTCAGTGGGTACAACCAAATCCTCATTCACCCAGCTGATCAAGACAAAACAACATTCACATACCCATGGGGCACTTATGCATACAAAGTGCTTCCCTTTGGGCTCTATAATGCCCCAACAACATTTCAGAGGGAAATCCTAAGTATCTTCTCTGATTTTATTAATGAACAAATGGAGGTCTACATGGATGACTTCACACCTTATGACCAGAATTTTGATCAAGCACTAAAACATCTAAAACTGGTTTTGAAAAAATGTATTGAGATGAGCTTATGCCTCAGCAATGATAAATGCAGAATTCTCATGGAAGAAGGCATCGTGCTTGGACACCATATTTCACAGAGAGGAATAGAAGTTGATCAGGAAAAAGTCACAGTCATCAGAACACTACCACCACCTATGAAGCAGAGAGATGTGAGAAGATTTCTTGGACAATCAGGATACTATAGAAGATTCATTGAGATTTATAGCAAAATTGTTGCACCCATGTTTTCTCTTCTCACAAAAGATACATAATTCATTTGGACAAAACATTGTATGTTATCATTTGACAAACTCAAGGAGAAAACACTTACAGCCCTAGTACTCCAAGGACCAAATTGGGCACTTCCATTCCACATCCACTCTGATGCATCAGATAAGGCCATTGGGTTTGTCCTTGGACAAGAAAGAGACAAGAAGCCATATGCCATATACTATATCAGCAAAAACTTGGCAGGAGCATAATTAAATTATACCGTCACAAAGAAGGAGTTTTTGGCTGTCATACATGCCATTAACAAATTCAAGCACTACATAACTGGGTACCAATTTTTTTTCCATACAAACCATTCAGCAATAAGGTATCTCATGAACAAACCTAATACAAGTGCTCGAATCATTAGATGACTACTCCTCCTGCAAGAGTTTGACATCACAATTTTGGATAAGCTAAGAAAACACAATGTAGTGGTTTATTTTCTGTCTAGGCTCACCTATGGACAAGACAATGAAGTGGTAAATGGCAGTTTTCCTAATGAGGATCATTTTGCAATCTCCACAAGGAGCCCATGGTTTGCTGACATTGAAAACTATTTAGTGTCTCAGAAATTTCCAGCACATTATAGCTATAAAGAGAAGAATAAAGTCATAAGACAAAGTGACACTTACACATGGATAGAGGGAATGCTCTTAAAAAAAGGGCCTGATCAAATATTAAGAAGATGCATTAGAGAAGATGAAGTGCATGACATAATGCATGCCACTCACAATGAGCCATGTGGAGGATACTATGCTGCAAAAACGACAGCCTATAAAATTTTGCAAATAGGGTATTATTGGCCAACACTCCAAAAGGATGCCTATGAATATGTTTCACACTGTGATGACTGCCAACGAATGGGGAAGCCTACACAAAGAGAATAAATTCCTCTCAATCCACAAATCTCCTTAGAAGCATTCGAGAAATGGGGATTTGATTTCATTGGTCCAATCAACCCACAATCAAATCAGCAAAGCTACATTCTAGTATGCACTGACTACCTTACAAAGTGGACTGAGGTAGCAGCACTTGCTGCAACAAATGAAACCAATGTGGCAAAATTTTTTACTTAGCAAATCTTCCACAGGTTTGGAGTCCCAAGAGAGCTAGTTTCTGATCAAGGCCCATAGTTTACATCAAATCTAATAGAATACTTGCTTCAAAGAAACAATGTTAAGCACAGACAATCCTCCTCCTATCACCCTCAAGCTAATGGTCAAGCTAAGGTAACCAAGAGAGAGTTAGAAAGGATCTTGACAAAGACATTGCAACTGCACAAAAGAGATTGGGAAGACAGATTAAGTGAAGCAGTTTGGGATTATAATACCACATGGAAAACCACAACAGGCTTCACCCCATATGAGCTAGTTTATGGAAAGAAAGTTATGCTGCCCATTGAATTTGAAATCAAGACATTGAGAATTGCAACACAGTTAAATATGGAATTTTCAAACATCCAACAGGAATGCATGCTACAATTAAATCAACTGGATGAGCAATGCCAGCAAGCACTTGGCCATACTGAAATCATCCAACAACAAAGGAAGAAGTGGCATGACACACACATAAAGCAGAAAAAGTTCAAGGAAGGTGACTGGGCACTACTCTATGACTCTAGGTTTCACACTTTTAAGGGAAAACTAACAACTAGATGGCTTGGACCCTACATCATTGAAAAGATCTATGACAATGGAGCTATCAGAATTACAACAATAGATGAAGAAAAATTCCCCATGTTGGTGAATGGACACAGATTAAAAATCTACAAGACACCACAGTCCAAAGAAAAATTCACAGACATACTCTACCAGCAAATTCTAATGCTGATAGAGAGCATCAAATGTAATTGATCTATAGTTACTAAAAAAAAAAATGAAAAAATGAAAAAAAGAAAAAAAGAAAAAATGAACAGAAAAAAAAAATGAAAAAAGAGAAAAATGAAAAAGAAAGAAGAAAAAATAAAAGAAAATGAAAAAAGAGCAAAATCAATTGAAAATGAAAAATAAAAAAATGATTCACTCAAGGTTATCACAAGTGAATTGCAGGAAATCTACATCCCCATGAAGAACCAACATGCATATTACAAGTAGATCAAATCAAGCGAGCCAACCATTTGTTCAAGCGAGCCATAAATCTAATCAAGTGAGCTAGAAAATAATCAAGCACTACAGAAATCAAGCGAGACAGCCATATGTTCAAGCGATCCAAAAGTCTAATGAAGTAAGCCAGAAAATAAACAAATCAAGCGAGCCAGCCATGTATTCAAGTTACCCAGAAAAAAATCATGCACTACAAAAATCAAGTCAACAGATTTAAGGAATATTTCAAGCTCAATACTGAGCATAAGAGCAAAGTCAAATCAAAATTTGACACGAAAATCAAAGCATGCAGATACAACATTTTCAAAAGAACCGACTGAATGAAGGCAAACACACTTAACTACTGACATGCCTAAAATAACTACAGACAATGCGGAAATCTACTACATAATATAGCGCCCATGAAATCAAGCCACGTCATGCACTCAGGTATGCTAAGCAGAACTAGGTAATCCCTAAAACTCTTTGTTTTATTTTCAAGGTCAAATCATCATCCCACAAAACGGTTATTTCTGAAGCTGAGGACAACTTTAAGTTAAATCGACGACAAGGTTCAGATTACCTCACAAAATCATGATTACCCACCTTTGGCATGTTAGAATAACAATATCCGCATCCAGCCACCATATTTCCCAATGATCAAAGCATAAGTGCAATACACAATTATGGAAAGAAATGCAGGGTTCAATAATGGAAAGGAATGTGAAAGGTGGCAAGTACAATTCGAAATGATCGGGAGAGGTGTGTGAGAACAACTAAATAAGGCAACATAGTCTACAAAAAAGGCCCAGTTTTGCAATATGAGCTCTCCAGAAGAAGGAAAACTGAAAGTTCACGTCATCACTCAACCAGCAAGCTACCTTCGAACCTGTGAATCAATCCCGGCTAGTTGAGGTAAGTCAGCCATGCTCAAAGTTTTTCGTTTTGCTAATTATAGTATAAAATTCAAGATGACAAAGGGGTTCAAAAAGAGTGAACCAGAGGATCACAAAGCCATTTTCGAAAACCCAAAGGTTTTATCAATCCTCCGTAATGCAGGTTGGATGCCCTTCATCTCAGGGATGAGAGGGTCTAATACAGAGGTGGCTTTATAATTCGCAAGAAACTTGAAGCACATCAAAGATGAGAAGTTTGTCACCTGGGTTAGGGGACTTCGTATCAGACTGGATGAGGAGGCAATTGCAAAATACACAGGGCTACCCATGGGTCTACACTGGGCTAGGGAAGACAAGGAAGCCAACCAGAGTGTAAAGGCAGCTTTCTTCGGAACTAGAGAAGATTATGAAGAAGACAAAAATGGAGTCAAGAGGGTCACTATGCCAACACCTTGGGATGAAGTAGCTGTTGTCGTTCAGAAATATGTAACGTGTACATGGAGGCTGAGCTATGTCCCTCTTTTCTACTTCCAAATTCTGGACCTTCTGAGGCACAAGAGCCATATCTCACCAAATAAAAACATCAGCATTCCTTATTATCTTCTCCTGTCTTTGAGAGAAATGAGCAAAAAAGTAGTTGAAGGAAAAGAAGACGCATTATCCCACCATGGGCTAATTAAGTTGATAATTCATGAAGAGTTAATAGTATAGGTTCCAGAACTTTCGTGGGAGGATTTTGTGGTAATCTCAACAGATGATGTGCAGAGAATGAGGGGTACACCTAATGTAGGCACACCCCTAACTTCAGGGTCAAAGGAAAAATCCATTTCCGTATCAGGGGCCAAGAGAAATATCGACCTGGATAGTGACAATGAAATTATGGCCGATACCCTGATTATAATAAAACATTCAAAAGACGCCTCCCGCCAAAAAGAATCAGGGGTTTCCACCAGCAAGCAAGGGGCAAAATGACAAAGTAAGAGGATCCCACAGCAGTCCAAGAAGGAACATGCAAAGAAGGAACATAGAGTGCCCAGTCCCATAGTTCAAAATGTATCTGACGATTGGGTAGACAGGGATGACCCAACCACACCTGAAGAACATGATGATGACCAATGGAACCCCGATAGTCAGGATGTAAACCCTATTGACCAAGATGTAAACCCTGCTGACCAAGATGTAAACCCAATGTAAACCCTGAAGCCACTGACTGGCTAGCTGAGGCACTGATAGAATTAGCGAAGGTCAGGGAAGAGTTGGCAGCATTAAATATTGAGGAAAGAATTCAGAGAAGCTGTCCAAATTCACCAGCACCCCCACTATTTGTACATGAGAAGACCCATATATTGAAGATGCATCACGCAGGGGAGCTGAAGTTGGTAGAACAACAAAGTGCAACACTGAGGGAGAAATTGGGCCAAGCTTGGACAGAATTGGCTCAAAAGGACCAGAAAGTCCAGCAACTAGATGACACATTGACTGTCACTACAAAAATATATGAGGGAATATTGCATCTCAGACCATTGTCCAGAATCTACACGGTCTACTTGAAGGAAAAGTGGGCGAGGTTCCAGCTACAGAGGGTGAAACAAGGTCTGCCTATGGAACTGAACACTCCAAAGGAATTTGTGGATACTTCTCTGAATTGCACAGAGTTGGAAAAGGATCAATTGTGTGAATTCTTCTTGCACAACTTCATGATGCCAAGCACACCTAACTGGTCACCTAATCCCTACGTAGGCGACTTCCAGCTAAGAGCATTATTCTTCTGGATGAACCACGAGGTGGAAAGGGCACAAGATGATCATATATATCTTGCAGAGAAGTGGCATAATCCATTATGGATCAGGGCCGAGGCATCTCACCCTGAAAAGGTCATTCAGGACCACCAAACTATCACCAATGACGAAGCGTTAATTCCTATCTTGCTTGAAAAACATCAGGAGGCTGTCACACATTTTTATCTCACCCTTCAATGCACATACAAAGAGGTACAGGAGGCCATCAGTGAAAGATGGAAAGGATTGAGATGATTTGAAGAAAAAGGATCCTCACTCCCCCCCTCAGATTAGAAATGGCACTCACTAAGGCCAAATTATACAGGGAATCCTTGATCAAACACCAGATCAGATGGATAGGGATGAAGCTCAGTCCACCATTCTTTCTCCCATTAGTTATCAAAGCACATATTGACGAGGAAGAGAAAAGAACATGGGCCAAAGATGACCGAACCCATGGCTATCATAGGCAGGAAGGGACTCCCAGGATCGTTGCTTGGGACATTAGAGAAGCCATCCAGGAACAAAATGTGTCACCCAAGGGTGAATCCTTCAAGCATGGGGGAAGATGATGAGCCCAAATTATAGGTATCCTATAGCCTTTTTTCCACAGTAAAGCACAAGATATGATGAAGGAAATACACCTGTTTTGTGGGAAAATGTATTTACTTTGATTATTTAATAAGGATGATTAGAGATTATTATTTTATGTTAAAAGCATTTTTCCACGTGCTAACCCTGGAAATGAGCAGGCATAAACAGGGCGTGAAGGTCTTGAGGTATCTACGAGGCAGTCAAAGCTCGAGGACTGCAAATAATAGAGGGGCTCAACGCTCATATCTCCCTAATTTCTAGCAGAAGCACTGATTAAGAGGATCGGCATTTATGATCATAGACTAGGTTAGAATTAGAGACATATGTATGGACCTCTCGGGTAGTGAGGGGGCCCTGCTGCTATTTTGTAGAATCAATTGTTTATGCATTTTTGTACTGCGAAGACAATTTGTGTTAAAGACTTTTCCTGAACCATGAAGTTACTATTTTAATAAGAAGACTGATGTTACTTTCAAGCCTGCATTTATAAGTTTTCCATACTCCTGAGTATGGGTTGGGGAGGGCCCCTCCAACATGTAACTCAGGAGTTTTACTCTATTTTAAGGTATTTTCCATATGTGTTATGCATTGATTTAATCCCTATCATATTCTGGAATTATTTTGATGGAATTTGAATAACATGGTTTTATTTTAGTATTAAAGCAATAATTTTGATTCAGCATAATATCTGTAGTTGGTTATAGCGCATTCTACAGTTTTGGTAAAACTCTTTCCATAGTCCCTGTAGCTGCATTCTACGCAAGCATATTTTGATATCTGTTTTCATGCATTCTTATATTAGTTTTAAAACAATGATTCAGATCTAGGATCTCATGCATATTTCCCTTATTAGAGTTAGATCATAGAGGTTAATCACTTTTAGTTCTTTGGTTTTAATTAATGATCATCACTTTGAGTGTTTAATCCGAATAGATAGGATTGGTTACTTCTTAGCACTGGATATTTACGTTCTGATTTGGTTTTCAGTATTTAAGTTTTTAGATTAGACTTTTAATATTCAGTACTTGATTTTCAGTATTCACTTCTTAGATTAAAATCCCATCTTTCAACATTTTATTTCTAGACAAAGTTTATCCATCTTTCTTAATATAAATTTACAGGTTTTAGCATTTAACTTCTTAGCATAGGAATTTGTCATTCATAGATTCACAATATTTTTTTAGCTCACTTTCTTCTTTGATTAGAGAAACCTTTAAGATATATACCAACACCCCAAACACAACGAAGACTATCCTATAGAGCACATACAGTGCTAGCACCTTTGAAGTTTGTACGTCCCCTGGTCGATAATTAAAGTATGCTCCTGGTCTAGCTTCCCTAATTAGGCATCCATTCTTGGAGACCACCAACGTTCTTTCTCATTAGGATATAGAGTTATAGACGACTTGATAATCCTCAGGTCTGAGGTGGATCGCAAATTGTAATCTCAACCATAGATGATTCTAGCTTCATAGTTGGTTTCGATGGAATTTTTTTTTAACTAAAAATTCTTTCTATTGTTACTCGTCCCTTTGGAATTTAGTTGGAGTTAAGTTGTATTACCCTCTGACCACCTATCATCTCTTGAAAATTTTCCTTTGAATTCTATCATGTACTAAGGTTTTCCACTTCTTGATCTTGTATCCCCCCCTCTGAATCTATGTGCATATATGCATACTCCTTCGTTAGATTCAAGAATTTCTTAATCTAGTCATCATATTCGAATACCTGCCATTGCTTGATGTTGTCAAGGATGGAAACTATATGCATGATTCTTATATAGTAGGATAGATGGTTCAAATCAAGAGAAAAAAATCAATCGTTGTCTTTTCTAACTTTCCATCCCTATGATTTAGCTCCTTGGATATCGCATTAATGTTGATAACTTCAAAGAAGTTATTAGATAGATCCCATACAACATGTTTGTACCATCTCATTCTTGGATATCTGGATTGAATTTTTTCTTTAACTTGACTTACTATTAAGTTAGAATCCCCATGAAATATTTTAAGCTATTTGACCCCCATTTTCCTAGTTGTCTCAAATCCTAGGATGAGTGATTCATACTCATCCATGTTATTTGTGCATTCAAAGTTTAGTTTAAAATCATTGAGGAATTATTTTCCAAAAGGATATCTTAGGAAAAATACCTACACCATTCTCTTCTCTATTACATGCCCCATGAAAATACATAGTCCAAATGCCAGAAGAGTTGATTTCTTCTTTTTTGAAACAAGCAACATTTGTGTCTAGCCATTGGTAAGAGGATGGTGGATAAGGAGAAAATTTCCTAGATATTTAGTGATATAGGATGGAAAGTTGGTTGGGGTCTGAGGATCAGTAATAACATAAGTCACTTTAGGCTCTTTATATATAGTCCATGGGTCTCCCCTCCAAAGATTGGAATTGTAGCATATGAGATATCAAACTAAATGTTGACCCCCATAGAATTTACCCAATGTATTGACAATAACATACCATAGGTGGGAGGTACATCAGCTATGATTACATTCATCATGACATTCTTCCTAAATATTTGGACCATTTCGACAACTAGATATTTGATCATACAAAGACATTGGACTCTCTTGGAATCAATGCAAAATATGTATTTGTAATGCTTAGTGACATCTAACCCCAAATTTTACATGACATGTAGAGGCAACAATGAATGAGCGGCACCAAAGTCATAGTGGTAGTTATGGACATGTAGGTTTTGAAGTTCCAATGTGACATAGAAAGGTGGGGTAAGTTGGTCTATGTCATCAAGCGGGCTTCCCAAAACAATATTTGGTGCAACATCTTATAGGTTTATGAGGTCATCTTAATATCATCACATTGAAGAAAGAGGGGAAGGCATATCTTGAGAGGAAGGCAGCTTTGTATTTGGGATATAGGTGGCCTCTTTGAAAACCATATAGTTTGAAACTTATTTTCTATGAGTATGATATTTTAAGACATCAGAGAGAGGCATAATAATTTTAATTTTGCTTAATCCATACCTGATATCAAAAGGTGGAGGTAGAGGAGGACTTAATTTGGGGTTTTTTGTAGCAAGTGGGGGATTCATGAGGGCCTGATTGGAATTATTCTAAGCCTTGCTAAGTTGTTTTTTCTTTGCATCTTTCCTGATAGGAATTGTTAGATATTTGAAATCATCCACCTTTAAAATGATTTCTCTACTAGGTTGTTGAACAGGCCTAGTAATTTCCATTATGTTATCATTGGGATTCCTGTAAGCCTCTTCTCGTCTAAAATTTGGGACATTAGGCCCAAGTCTTGGATCATAATTCCTTTTTACTTTAGCCATGATATTATTAGTAACCATTTGTGGCTGAGTAGGAGATAGGTTGAACATATCATCTTCTTGTTGGATAAATTCCTCTACTTGAATGTCCTCTTCTCCACCCATAATTAGAAATCCTTCCATTCCCAATTGTATTTGATAGGTTTCTCAATTTCAACATCATCTAGATTAAAAATAATATGTAAATTTGAATATGACTAAAGAAAATATTCCACCATGGATTCATAGTAACCTTCATAGAAAGGAGGTGTAGGGGCCATCATATTTGCTTGAGCTCTATGATATTGGGGTGGATTTATATACTCTTATATTGTATACCTTTGAGGTGTAGAGGGGGCCCTTCTATATTGAGGTTGACCTTCTATATTACTAGTCTATCTGGAACCTCTATCAATATTTCTCTTAGGCTTGAGCTAGTCAGTTCCTCTCTTCGCTTAATTTGATGTAGCTCATTTTTACTTTCTTTATCCTTTTCCTTATTCTACATATCTTTTTCTAGTTGGATGCTTCATTTTCATTCCTTTCTCATCTGCGCTCCCCACCTCTGTTCACATATTTTTATCTTCTTTCTACTCGCTCAACCCTAGCATCATTACTAGATTCCTCCTCAATTGATGGCAGCTCCTACCTTCCACAATGTAGTAGCATCACTTCTACCTTTACCCTAGGGAGCGGGGGATTTAATCCTCCATTCTAATCCAGTTCAATGATAAGAACCCAAAATAAACCATCTAGGTTTTAATCCACAATGAAACTTCCTTTAGTAATCTGCCCCTAGCTCCCCTTTTGAGTTCGTCTTCGGCCTTGGATGTTGATTGGTTATTTCAACTTCAAACTCTAGAATATAAATAGTAAGAGATATTTTTACCCAGAAATAAATAGCTCTGTTCAAAAGTGAATCCATATGATTCAATTCAATTAGATCCATTCATGTCCACTAGACCCTTCTCCTTTGTCGATGATGATATTCAGGTGCTTTTGCAAGTCTTCGTAACCAATCTATAAGTACTACCGAAATTTCATTCCACAATATTTCGTACTAATTTAGTGGTGGTCCTCCATAGAATTTTTTTTTTTTGAGTCTCGATGCTTCCCACCCCCATAATTTAGCTTCCTAGATTATGAATTTTTTAGTCTTCTTATCCCACCATAACTGGATTTGGCTCATCATTACTTGTGTATCCATACAATTAACATAATCCTGTTAAAAATAAGGTCCCAGAAATGGAACCATTTGTTGACACAAAATTGGAAATTGGTTTCTTGTGCATGGGCTAACAAAGGGGTACCGATGTAGTCTAGTGTGCTAGCATTTTCAAACCCCCAAAGGGGAAGGTTTCACCTAAAGCACAACCAAGACCTATGTGTGATAGGAGTGTTATATTTAAAGATACATGTGTGAGTTTTATTATCAATCGTTCTGCAGTGACATTCAATCAATCAATTGCCACAACAACAATCCATTAACCATAATATGCAAATAAAGAGAAAACATATAGTCGATCCATTACAGAATAAATAGATTAGAATTTGACCACAAACATAAATTTGAGGGGACTAAAAAATACTTCATTCTCATTATATATAATTCTCATTACATTCAAATCATGTCTCTACGGCCTTACAACAACCACCGAATTACTTGTCTCGACATCATACAAAATAGAGAACCAAAACCCAATTACATTATCCCATATACATCATCTTCTGTTGTGCCTTTGTCTTTCATATGCGCCTTTTCTCTTCCATTATGCTTCTCTTTTGTCCTTCGATACTCTAATTATCCTCTTCTGCTTGAATCATGCTTCCTTATATACTTGCAGGGTGGGTTCAAAACTGTTGCAACTATTAGAGGCTTCTTCAAATCCTTCTACTTTACCTCATGCTTCCTTCCACATTTTATGGTCCTTTCCAAAAATGAAGGAGCTAACATATATGATGAACAAAAATATACAGAATTGGTATAACCGTCACTTGGGGAGATGTAGTGGAATTTGGGGATGATGAGATTGTCGTTGAAGGCCCTTTCTTACCTAATGGATAATAATGTGGGTATGGGGTCTAAAATTTTACCTAACATTCATAACAAAGAGTGTTATGGGAAAGATCTACTAGCTAGGATAAATGAACAACAGGAATCTCTTCAGACTGAAAGGATGGTGTTGTATTCAATGGTTTATATTCTATTAGAGGGTGGTCAATATTAGCAATATTATGGGCAAAAGGGATAATAAATTATGGGTGTCTAAATTGGATTTCACATGAAATTCCCTTTTATTTTTCCAATTATGGTCAAGGTCTTCTAGAGGGAGAGCTAGTCTTCCCTTGGATCAATATCTTGTGCCTATGGATCTGAAATCCAACTTTTATGATGAATGGGTTGTACCCATAGTGGATTCTATATGGGAGGGAGTCGTCAGACATAGGATATTCATTGGATTTAATTTAGATTAATGACTTTTGGTATTGGGATGCCAAGGTTTCAATGGACCTATTTCTACAACATAATTTCAACACTTTTATTAGAAATACTTGCTAGTGTAATAAACCAATCAATGTTGCATGTGTTTTGTGATTCTCTTCCTCTTTGAATCAGGAATAAGAATGTCAACTGTACACTAACTTATGACATAATCAAATTGTCCTTGGAAATGGTTCGACTCCACCCCGTTTTTCCCTAGGTTGTAGCCCTCTCCACCCTGTTGTTCCCTAGGTTGTATCCCTCTCCACCCTGTTGTTCCCCAGGTTGTATCCCTCTCCACCCTGTTGTTCCCTAGGTTGTATCCCTCTCCACCCTGTTGTTCCCCAAGTTGTATCCCTCTCCACCCTATTGTTCCCTAGGTTGTATCCCTCTCCACCCTGTTGTTCCTTCCACCCTTAGTGTAGAATGATATTTCTCGCTAGAGTACC
The DNA here is from genome assembly GCA_027924585.1 of Larix kaempferi. NCBI lineage: Eukaryota > Viridiplantae > Streptophyta > Pinopsida > Pinales > Pinaceae > Larix > Larix kaempferi. The sequence goes on along the minus strand of BSBM01000217.1, from coordinate 9,151,375 downwards.
CTAGATGGATGTCGATATCAAGGTGAAATACAAATATTTTCAGGAGTTACAAGGCCATGGAGGTATTTGCAGGATGCACCTTCCTACACCACTTTAGGTCATCGATTCAATCCTTGGATCAAGGGAGGGAACCCTATATTTAGGAAGCAAAATTCCTAGTTTGTCACCCTATGGGTGCCTTTTGCTCAATTAAGCTTTAAATGATTGGATTTGTAGCAACAATTTATAGTGCATAGAATAAATCATATATGCTAGTGGATAGATTTTGAATGTTATATTCAAATCTTAAAGGGAAAAATACCTTTGAAAAAACATCAATGACCACTAGATAAATATTTCTGGGGCACCTTAGTCATAGTTTCATCGGCTTGTAAGGAATATGTAATATCAAAAAGATATTAATTAGAAGAGAATTCATCACAATTTACATTAAAAACATGTTTATCATACACACAAAATCACATGGAAAAGGTGAACATATATCCATAGATTCATGCAATGAAATGGAAGAAATTCAACCATAAAAGTGAACACAACAACATGCATAAGACTTTGTTTCCTTAAACCCAATGGAAATTTGCATCGACCCTGATTTAATTCAAAAAAAATATAAGTTGTTCATTAATACAATAGAAATGCATCATGAAAGACCCTAGATCTTGGTCGTGTGTTTAGTATATTTATTTTACATGGAAGGCCTTTCTTGTAACATTTAAAGGAATACAGAGGAAGAGGATGATAAAAGAGATGATTCTTATGTTGTTGATCCCATTGTATTTTCCTTCTAGAAATTTTGGTAGCCTCACAAATACAATTATTTTTCTCAATCCTTTGTTCTAAGGTTACTCCTCTCTTTATAGATAAAATATTTCCTTGATGAATCGCCATTGGCTCATGCTTGCATGTATGAAGGAATAACTAGCGTGCTCAATACCATAAGCAATCATGGAAGAGTTGGCAGTTCGTTATAATCATAAATGCGAATAACAATGTGTTGTCTTTGATTGATGCACTCCTTTTGATTTCATGTTTTACTATCCTTTGGGAGTATTGGGAACATTCATGGACTTAAAGGAATTTTAATTACACAAGAAATTTTGCTAAAAATAATTTCTTTTTGGATTTCTTGTAACTCTCTATTTTAGGGGGTTGAGAATCCCTGAGCTGCATTGAAGATCTCTGTGATGACAGTGTGACCTCTTTTGGCACTTTATTCTTCTCCATACTGATTACGAAATCATGTAATATACTCATGAACCTCAACCCTTGTTGGTTGATGTCTCTTCCTCCTTTCAAGATTCTAAATGTTTTATCCAATTTTGAGTAAGGGGTATAATCAACATCGCCAAGGTTTTGAACCTTAATATTCAATAAAACTAAGGTATCAATAGATGGACTTAATTGATTTAATATTTATATTGCAATAGGGATAATGTTCTTGTTTTGCACATTTTTCAATCTTGGCATGGAACCTTGCAACGTTTTCTTGTATACTTCATTGGGATATAAGTTGATCGTGTTATCCCATGGGCATGGAATATTGTGGTTGATCATTGTGTTCATGTATTTTAATAATAGATGAAGGAGCATTTCTAATTTTTCCACTATGGTATTAATAATATTTAGTCTATATAATTTACTTTTGTTTGTTTCTACATCCATATATATTGATGTCCTGCCTATAATTCCCAAATTTTCTCCTTATTCATTTAAGCTTTCCTTTCTTTTCATTGCTAAATCATGTACTGATACCAGACTCATGACATTATTTTTTCTTTAGTCTTCCATTCTACTAGGTCTCGGGTGAGGTTTTCAATTATCTATTCCAATATTGACAATGATTCGGTAGAAGTGACTTGCTGGCTACTTGAAGAAGCCAAGTTCAACTCCTTTCTAACTTCAATAATCTCATGTCTTAGAAAATTGATCATTTTGTGAGCTTATTCCAATTGGAAAGTGAGGTATCCCACTCTACCCCTATCTTCCTCCAACTCCTTAACATTTTAGTGTCTTGGATGAGTAAAAAAAAATTCAATGTCGCTATCAAGAGCAGAGGAAGAATACATTGTTGCATCAACATGTTCAGCTCAAGTTATCTGGATGGAGAAAACCTTGAAGGAAATTCATGAGTATTTTGATCATCCTATACCGATCTTATGTGATAACACAAGGACGATCAATATTTCCAATAATCCTGTGATGCACTTTAAGACAAAACATATTCCCATCAAGTCTCATTTCTTAAGGGAACATGTTGTTGAAAACATTGCTAAGCTGGAATATATTAATACCAAGGAGCAGATTGTAGATATATTTACAAAGCCTCTCCTAAGATATGTATTAGAATATACTAGATAGAAATTAGGAGTAATCCCTAGTTCTCATTAAATTAATCAATTTGAAAAAAGGGCCATGCAAAGCAGAAGTAACTAGCGCAGAGGAGCAATAGAAGACAAGAACCAAAGCATAAATCCAGGGGGAGAAATTGCAACTCCATAGGGGGAGAATACAAGTTTGTATATAATTGAATATTCATTTTCCATTGATGTCAAAGGGGGATAAAGTAACAAGTAAATTTGCAAAGAATATTGCGCAACACAAGACTTCAATGAAGAGCTAAGCTAGTATTCAGAAGGAGCTCATCTTTACTTGATATTGACATCAATGCCAAAGGGGGAGTTTGTTGAGATTGGTGTTTTCATTGATGTCAAAGAGATTGTTGAACTTGATAATGGCATTGAATTCTTAAATCCAGTTTGAAGAAGTATATAGAAAATATGTGCGCAAGTCTCAGCAATCCCCACCAAACATCAAAGAGAATGCTGAACTTGGTGATGGCATTGAAGTCTAGAAGCCAGTTTGAAGTAGTATACAAAATAAGGTTGTATGTGTGCAAGTACCACCAAGTCATGGTACTCTAGTGTGCAAGTCCCACCAAGTCATGGAAATATCATGTGCAAGACCCACCAAGTCATGGAACTCTATTCTCGCAAGATAAGGACAAGTGGTTGAATAACCGCAAAGTTGGTAAACGTACAAACATGCACACCGGCGAAAGAATAAGAGGGGTGGTAATCTTGATCGAGAAGAAAGGAAGAAGGGGTGTCACCAACTTAAAGAAACCCCAACTTGTGGACATATCAATTGAGTAAGATCGGTATAAATAAGAGAAAGATTGATGTGTGTTAAGGTAAGATTGAAAACAAAAATATGTAGTACTCTAAAATTGCAAGCTTTAGGGAATATATGAAATGCTTGGGGGAATCAATGACTGAATGAATTGAGGAACATTGCGATATTACAATACAACGAAAAATACAAGGAGTAGTCGCACATAAATATAAGGATCATTTGTGAATACCACAAGGAGCATTTGAGCAAAAGGATATAAGGAATGGTTGCACAAAATGAGTTGGAAATGTGGAGTATAGTATGCTTAGGAATTTGCGTAGGACAAAGGAAACAAATAAGAAAGCGCATAGTGAATTGTGAATGAGGAATACAACAACAAATCTATATTTTGGCAGTAGGAAGGGGAAAGGACATAAGATTGGTGTCTTCCACAGGATGATTCTTGGCAGCTTAGGTGGGCGCCTAACTATGAAATTTGGTTCTTTCTTACTATGAGTTGGTTCTCATAAGAGTATTGGTGTCCTCCTAAGTTGGTGCTTCTAAAAAAACAAGTTTTTTCTTGTAAGGGATTGGTGTTCCTATATGATTGGTGTCAGAAAAATAATTGAGTGAGTGCTCACACTTGTATTGGAGATTGACATCTCCCAACATTTTATGTAATCAAATATTCTATCTATATAAAGTTTCTTTATAAATACTCTATGCATAGTGTTTTTCTATGTTGATAATTACTTTGGTATTGGTGTATGTTTTATAAAGTGAATTTATATATATATATATAAATATTAAGTTGTTCGTGATACTAATTCACCCGCCCTCTCAGTATCATTTTGGGTTCAACAATGCATAATATCAATTTAAACACACCATTTATTATTCGCGAATTCCCTCCCATTGTTCAGTGAGTTTAGAAAATTGCAATGCACTAATATGTCCATATTTTAATTTATTGTTTTTTTAAATTTCAATTAATCATTAGAAAATCAATATTTTTTATAATAATATTTATTTTGTAAATTTCAGTCATTGCATTTGGATATAATTATGTCATTATTGTGTTATATCATCGGATTACACATTTTTTCATTATCACAATGTAAATCATTTATCTAATCAACAATGTAATATTTTATAACATTGGACAATGCAATAGAATAACTCATTTTATTATATATGAATAAGAGATCCTTGTTCATATAAAATGATGACACAAAATGAGACAATATAAAGGTTCAAAAGACTGATTTTGTCAATATGTAATTGTTACACTCTTTTGGTAACTTGTTGTCATCAATTGGGACAATATGTTTAGTACATTAAATAAAATATCTAATTTTCGTAGGGAAATATTTAAAAACATACAATTTGCAATAACATTGAAATATATTGATTGCCATTTTTCACTCGAACTATTGTCATTGCTCACACTGCTTGTACACATCATTTATTCATCACTTGTAGGTGATATTGTATTTGGGTTATTTGACCGAATCATTTGTTGATTGGATTGATTTTGTTCCCCCTCACTACACTAAATCCTAGAATTAGCGTCCCATTTAGCATCCCTTTTTAGTGTAATTTTTTTTTCATTGAGTAGTCGAAGTAGACGCTAAATGGGATGCGTCATGTACAAAACATAAAGAGTTTAAAATATAGTCTTTTTTTTCTTCCTAGATAGCATCCTTTCTTATGTCTAAAATAGTGCCCAATTTTTTGCTTCCAAAATATCGTCCAATTTTGCTTCCTAAATGACATCGAGGTTTGCTTCCTAGTTAACATCCTATTTTGCTTCCTAGAGATCATCCTATTTTACTTCCTAAATGACGTCCCCATTAGCACCCTATTTGCATCCTTAAAAGCACCATGTTAGCATTTATGTTTGCATCTACATCCGTGCCATATTTGCATCCAAATTACCATCCAATATTGCATCCATATGTGCTACCACTTTAGCATCCCATTTTGCACCACATTTTACTTCCAATATGCACCAATTTTCGCTTCTAATTTTGCACCAATTTTTGCTTCCTTTTTTGCATCGTGTTTTGCTACCAAAATCGTGCCAAAGTTTTCTTCTATTGTTGCACCATATTTTTCTTCCTATGTAGCGCCATGTTTTGCATCCAAAGTAACATCTTATTTTTCTACCATATCAACACCATGTTTGGCTTCCTCATTAGCGTTAAGTGTTGCATCCTTTTTAACTCCTAGTTTTGCATCTCTATTGATGCCAACATTAGCACCACGTTTTGATACCACTTTAGCATCCATTTTTACTCCCACACTAGCGCAACATTTTGCTTCCCATTTAACTTTTTGAATTTCTTGTTGTTTTGCTTCCTCATGAACACCACATTTAGCTTCCCATTAAGCATCTAATTTTTCTTCTTTGTTGGCCACTAGTTTAGCTTCTAGTTTGGCTTTTACTTTGGAATCCAAAATAACATTAGAATTGACTTCCAACTTAGCGCTAGGTATTACATCCAATGTTGCTTCTAGATCTATGACATAATGGGATTCCATTTTAGCTCCTAGTTTTGCTTCATATTTTGCTTCCTTATTAGCACCACATTATGATTTCTATTTAACACCTACAACTATATCCAATTGTGTGCTAATATATTTATTATATCAAATTATTATAATTAATTTATTAATTTCAATAGTTCTCATATATCATTTACTTCATAATTTTGAAATAACATAATGAAACATTCAAATTAATTGTAGATACCATTATTGAAATTAATTGCATAGCATTTATGAAGAAAATTTAACACAAACAAACAACATTTATCCAAAGTACTAACATCATCATATATATTAATTTTCCATGAAAATATCATCGAAAAATTCCAATATAGATAAATTTACAATATAATAACGATAACATCACCATTATATTTCATCAAAAGAAGTGAAATTATAAAACATCATCAAATCAATAACCTATCATACAGATCATCATATTAAGGTTAAAAGAACAAGTGGACGATATATTAGTGAAAATACCAATATCACAAGAAATATCTTTTTTACATCCATATCTAGAAATGTCAAAATGATCAAGGGTAATCAAAGTTTATATGTCAACATAAATCCACCATACAAATCAAAATGACCCAGAATTTAATATGAACTTGGATCATCACAAAAATAAGAATACGTGTCTAGTAGCATCGAGAAAGCAATTCACATCCACAATCTCAATAGTCAAGCATCAATGGCTACCATCATCATCATAATAATCACCACCATTATCATCCTCATCCTCCCTCATCCTCATCCTCATCCTCATCATCTTCATCTATCCCAACATCATACTCATGTCACGTCCCCTCCCATCACTCCTGAGTAAGGGAGAGAACGTGACACTAAAACTGGGCATCTTTCCCCATGATTATTAATTAAATTCATTGAAGATAAAAATACATATATATATATATATATATATATATATATATATATATATATATGCAAGAAACACAACGGAAGTGAATTTATCTTACAAATATAGCATGCATTCAACATATTCATGATAGTGATCGAATAAAGACATTGCATAATTGATACAAAAGAGTACAAATCTTGAAACAAAGTAGTCCCAAGCAACTGGCTATGCAACTACAATGTTCCACCCGACCATAGGCTAGTTGTTCTCATCAATATCTCAACACAACTGCCACCCCCAAGCTGGGCATGATTTATACAAGGAAAAAGGGAACAACAGACTCACATAGAGCCAAATATACACCAAAATCAGCCAAGCCAATCCACAGTTGGGTTTATCAGGATGCTAAGGCAATGGAAGGAAATGAATTGCTAAGATAGTGAGCTCAACCACAGAGCTATGGATACCTATATAATATCTATCTAGCTTGGTACCCACAATACCTACACACCCAACACAAGGAAGTATTCCCTTCACTGCTACACAGTCCCTCAGGCCATACCCTCCATTCTAGTGCCCTCCAGGGTGTGCATAGAAGAGTATCCAAGGCCCTTTTGATCTTTCTGTGAGGTTACTCTCTTCACTAGGTTTATCAAGCCAATTCTAATCCTCTTCCACTCCTAATTTATTACTCCCATTTTCAAACCAAAATGGGGATGCACATAACAATAAAATACAAGTGTTGGTTATGAAGAAAAACGTTTTGACTGTGGGATGCTCAAAATGGGGTTTCCATGAGTTTCCAAAATCATGGGAAACCAAAAATAAAATGTTAAATGGTCAACCCTGGGAGAGCAAATTTGATTTCAGAAAACGTTTATGGGCATTAAAGGGGCAGAAACGACCTCCATAAACCCCCAAATTGTGACTCTCCTCCTCCCAGCCAGTCTGCAACACAAAAAACGAATTCCCAACTATGGAAATGAAGGAAAGAGATGGAAAACGTGAAGGAGAACGCCCCAGCTAGCTTAGACTGCGTGAGGGAGAAAAGACCATGGGTGAATAATGGCTTGGGCACAATTTCGTGGGTGTTTTCTTGCCCAAGAAGCCAAAATACGATTTCCCAAATTGATGGCTTTCCCATACACAAAATTGGCTTCCATATCTCTCCATTCCCAAGGCATTAACTGCCTCAACCAACTCTTGGAATAATTAAATGATTGGGTGCATAAGTCAAAATGGGTAGTTGAGGTTTTATGGGTTCACTCATTGACATTTGGCTTAAAACTATTGGCTCAAAGGTTTGAATATTTTTCCTAACTATCCCTTGTAAAAATCATGCCCCCATCTCTTGTTGCATTGCATAGCTAGTTGTGGGTATTTCATCAAAATTCATATTTACACGATGTCTTAATTTTGATCGTGTGTGGCTAGCACGAGAACCATATGCATAGATTTTTAATTTCCGATATATAAAACACTAAATCGATGGCGGGGCCTTGGCCTTTAGCTCCTCACCATGATTTAATAATGATATTTACATCATTTACAATTTTAATGCAATAGGGTCAAAATCGGGATATTACAACTCATCATCATTTTCATCTGATCCATTGCATCATTATCAGCAATATCTTTCTATGGTACATTGGTGACAACATAATCTAGATCATCCAAGGAGTCATCTTCACCATTTTTCTGCAAACAACAAGAAATAATAAACTTAAAACATTAGTATTAATTTCAGTACATAATGCATATTTTGTGTTATGTTGCAAATATTAGTGTGATAATTTATGCATTCTCACAAGTTTTCCAACCATGAATATAAACATCACCTCATCAATAGATAGTAAACACACATATAAAGTGTATACACAACTGTGCACACACTCACACATACACACACATGTACACCATGAATTTTCATATCACAACAAGACAGATGAAATGAAAAATAGACATCCCAGTGATTATATATAAAGTGAAGAAAAATATGATATCACATATAGTATTCGCTTCGAACCATTTTTTTGCCTAAAGTTGTTATATCATTAAATCTCTATATATAACATGTTATTCAATCTATATCTTTAAGAGCATATTAACCATGGTTTTCATCTCTCAATCAAGTTCATGAGTTGTTTACATTTTTAATCTAAAATTAAATTTAATATAGCATGCTTGATAATATCCCCTCATAAACATGGCTAAAAGAATATTATCATAAATATAGTTTTAAACATAATAATCATATTATTGGAATAATAATCGCAAAGCTTACAAAGCTTCGCTGGATTCATGTTATCCAAGTACCTGTAGGAGGCAATGGAACTCAATTTCGTTACTTGGATTGGTTTGTATGCCCTTGGTTGAATTTTCCCCTAGTATCCCTAAATGGCCTTGGGAAGAGAGTTGAAATTTACAATAAATCGAAAAATGAGGTTTAGACGGGAAAATTGCTAGTTTCGATGGATTCTTGACATCTGAACACCTCTAGAGACACCCATGTCCGGTGACTTCATGGACCAAACATTATTTATTTTGATGGTTTTCTACACTATGGTTTTGATCAGAGACGTGTAGTGCATTTTTTGCATGACGGGATAAGATGTTCTAAATGTGTCAAGTGAGTGCGTGGGCATCATGGTCCTCTCGCCATTTCCCAAATACACCTGGAAGATGTAACATAACTCAATTCCATTGATCGGTTTTGTTTTTATGCTACCGGTTGAAATTTGCCTGGTTTCCCTGAATGGCCATGGGAAGCAAGATGAAACTCGCAATAAATCGAAAACCATGGTTTCGATGGACAAACTGTCGATTCCATTGGATTCGTGATATTTGGGTAACACTAGCTATACCCTTGTCATGTGGCTTCATCAACCGAAAGTTGTCTATTTTGATGGTTTTCTAAACTTGGGTTTTGTTAAGTGACGTGCAGTGCAATTTTTGCACCATAGGCTAAGATTTTGAAAAATGTGGGCAGTGAATGTGTGGGAATCGTGGTCATCTCTCCCTTTCCTAAACACACATGCAAGAGGAAACATAACTCAATTTCATTGATCGGTTTGGTTTTTATGCCCCCGATTGAAATTTGCTTGGTGTCCATGAATGGCCTTCAGAAGCGAGATGAAACTCGCCATAACTCAAAAACTGTGGCTTTGATGGACAAACCATCAGTTACATTGGATTCGTGACATCCGAGTATCGCAAGGGACACACATGTCCAGCGGCTTCATGGACCAAACGTTATCTATTTTGATGGTTTTCTAAACTAGGGTTTTGCTCAGTGACATGTAGTGCAATTTCTGCATGATAGGCTGAGATTTTGAAAAATGTGTCGAGAAAATTAATTGCCATCACGGTCATATTACCCTTTCCCAAACACACTTCTAGGATACAACAAAACTCAATTTCATTTTTAGGTTTGGTTTTTATGCCCCCGGTTGAAATTTGTTCATTGTCCTTGAATGGACTTGGGAAGCGAGATGAAACTTGACATAACTCAAAAATCATGGCTCTGATGGGAAATCCTTCAGTTCCATTGGATTCATGACATCCTATTACCACTCGGGACACCCCTATCTAGTGGCTTCATGGGACGAAAGTTGTCTATTTTGACGGTTTTCTAAACTAGGGTTTTGCTAAGTGAAGTGCAGTAAAATTTCTGCACGATAGACTAAGATTTTGAAAAATGTGTCAAGAAAGTGCATGGAAATCGTAGTCATCTCGCCCTTTCCCAAACACACATGCAGGAGGAAACAAAAATCAATTCCGTTGGTCGGTTTGGTTTTTATGCCGCCGGTTGAAATTTTCCTGGTTCCCCTGAATGGCCTTGGAAAGCTAGATGAAGCTCTCCATAACTTGAAAACTGTGGATCCGATGGATAAACCATCGATTCCATTGAATTCGTGACATTCGATTACCACTAGGGACACCCCTTTTAAGTAGCTTCATGGACCGAAAGTTGTCTATTTTGACGGTTTTCTAAACTAGGGTTTTGTTAAGTGACGTGCAGTTCAATTTCTGCATGATAAGCTAATATTTTGAAAAATGTGTCGAGAAAGTGCATGGGAATCAAAGTCATCTCTCCCTTTCCCAACCACAATTGTAGGAGGAAATGGAACTCAATTCCATTGCTCGGCTCGGTTTTTATGCCCCTAATTGAAAATTTCCCTATGTCCTCGAATGACCTTGGGAAGTGAGATGAAACTCGCCATAGCTCGAAACCGAGGATCCAATGGAAAAACCATTAATTTCATTGGATTCCTGACACCCAAGTACCTCTAGGGACACCCCTTTCCAGTGGCTCCATTGATCGAATGTTTTCTATTTTGACGCTTTTCTAAAGTAGGGTTTTGCGTAGTGAAATGCAATGCAATTCCTGCACCATAGGCTAAGATTTTGAAAAATGTGGGGAGGGACTGTGTGGGAATCATGGTCATATCGTCCTTTCCTAAACACACTTTTAGGAGGAAACATAACTCAATTCCATTTCTCGGTTTGTTTTTTATGCCCCCGATTGAAATTTGCATGGTATCCTTGAATAACCTTGGGAAGCGAGACGAAACTCGCTGTAACTCGAAACTCGTGACCCCGGTGGACAAACTGTCAGTTCGAATGGATTAGTGACATCCAAGTACCTCTATGGACACCCCTGTCAAACTAACATGGCTCCAATGGACAAATCATCAACTTCATTGAATTCGAGACAACCAAGTAACGCTAGGGACACCCCTGTCTGGTGGCTTCATGGACCGAAAGTTGTCTATTTTGATGGTTTTCTAAACTAGGGTTTTTCTAAGTGACGTGAAATGCAAATTTTGCACGATATGCTAATATTTTTAAAAATCTGTCGAGTGAGTGTGTGGGAATCATAGTCATCTCGTCCTTTCCCAAACACACTTGCAGGAGGCAACAAAACTCAATTTCGTTGCTCGGTTTGGTTTTTATGCCCCGGTTGAAATTTGTCAGGTGTCCCTGAATGGCTCTGGGAAGCGAGATGAAACTCGCAATAAATCGAAAACCATGGCTCCAATGGAAAAACCATCACCTTCGTTGAATTTGAGACACCCAAGTACCAATAGGGACACCCCTATCCAGTGGCTTCGTGGACTGAAAGTTGTCTATTTTTACGGTTTTCTAAACTAGGGTTTTGCTAAGTGAAGTGTTGTGCAATTTATGCACAATAGGATAAGATTTTGAAAAATGTGTCAAGCAAGTGCATGGGAATCGTAGTCATCTCTCCCTTTCCAAAACACACATGTACGAGGCAACAAAACTCAATTCCGTTGCTCGGTTTGGTTTTTATGCCAACGATTGAAATTTTCCTGGTGCCCTTTAATGGCCTTGGGAAGCGAGATGAAGCTCTACATAACTCGAAAACCGTGGATTTGATGGAAAACCCATCAATTCCATTGGATTCTTGACATCTGAATACCACTAGGGACACCCTTTTCAAGTGGCTTCATGGACCGAAAGTTGTCTATTTTGATGGTTTTTTAAACTAGGGTTTTGCTAAGTGATGTGCAATGCAATTTCTACACGATAGGCTAATATTTTAAAAAATGTGTCAAGCGAGTGCATGGGAATCACAGTAATATATCCCTTTCCCAAACACAATTGTAGGAGTCAATGGAACTCATTTCCGTTGCTCGGCTCGGTTTTTATGACCCAAGTTGAAATTTTCCCTATGTCCTCGAATGGCCTTGGGAAGCGAGATGAAAATCACCATAACTAGAAAACCGAGGATCCAATGGACAAACCGTCAGTTTCATTGGATTCCTGACACCCAAGTACCACTAGGGACACCCATTTCTAGTGGATCCATTGACCAAACATTGTCTATTTTAATGCTTTTCTAAAATAGGGTTTTGCGTAGTGAAATGCAATGCAACTTCTGCACCATAGGCTAAGATTTTGAAAAATGTGGGGAGCGACTATGTGGGAGTCGTAGTCATCTCATCCTTGCCAAAACACACTTGCAAGAGTAAACATAACTCAATTTCGTTGCTCGGTTTGGTTTTTATGCCCCCAATTGAAATTTTCCTGGTGTCCATGAATGGCCTTCGAAAGCGAGATGAAACTCGCCATAACTCAAAAATTGTGGCACTGATAGAAAAACCGCCAGTTATGTTGGATTCATGACATCCACATACTACAAGGGACACACATGTCCAATGGATTCATGGACCAAAATTTATCTATTTTGATGGTTTTCTAAACTAGGGGTTTGCTCAGTGACATGTAGTGCAATTTCTACATGATAAGCTAAGATTTTGAAAAATGTGTCGAGCAAGTTAATGGGAATCACAGTCATCTTTCCCTTGACCAAACACACTTGTAGGAGATAACAGAACTCAATTTCATTGTTCGGTTTGGTTTTTATGCCCTTGGTTGAAATTTGTTTGTTGTCCTTGAATGGACTTGGGAAGCGAGATGAAACTTTCCATAACTCGAAAACTGTGGCTCTGATGGGAAAGACTTCAGTTCCATTGGATTCCTAACATCCGAGTACCACTAGGAACACCCCTATCTAGTGGCTTCGTGGACCGAAAGTTGTCTATTTTGACGGTTTTCTAAACTAGGGTTTTGCTAAGTGAAGTGCAATGCAATTTCTGCACGATAGGATAATATTTTGAAAAATGTGTCGAGCAAGTTCATGGGAATCGTATTAATATCTCCCTTTCCCAAACACACATGCAGGAGGAAATGAAACTCAATTCCGTTGCTCGGTTTGGTTTTTATGCCACCGGTTGAAATTTTCCTAGTGCCTCTAAATGGCCTTGGGAAGCCAGATGAAGCTCTCCATAACTCGAAAACCTTGGATACGATGGATAAACCGTCGATTCCATTGAATTCATGACATTCGAGTACCACTAGGGACACCCCTATCAAGTGGATTCATGGATTGAAAGTTGTCTATTTTGATGGTTTTCTAAACTAGGTTTTTCTAAGTGATGTGTTGTGCAATTTCTTCATGATAGGCTAATATTTTTAAAAATGTGTCGAGCGAGTGCATGGGAATCACAGTAATATATCCCTTTCCCAAACAAAATTGTAGGAGGAAATGGAACTCAATTCCGTTGCTCGGCTCGGTTTTTATTCCCCCAGTTGAAATTTTCCCTGTGTCCTTGAATGGCCTTGGGAAGCGAGATGAAAATCACCATAACTAGAAAAACGAGGCTCTAATGGACAAACCGCTAGTGTCATTGGATTTTCGACACCCAAGTGCCACTAGGGACACCCATTTCCAGTGGATCCATTGACCGAGTGTTGTCTATTTTGACGCTTTTCTAAAATAGGGTTTTGCGTAGTGAAATGCAATGCAACTTCTGCACCATAGGCTAAGATTTTGAAAAATGTCGGGAGCGACTATGTGGGAATCCTATTCATCTCATCCTTTCCCAAACACACTTGCAAGAGTAAACATAACTCAATTTCGTTTCTTGGTTTGGTTTTTATGCCCCCGATTGAAATTTTCCTGGTGTCCATGAATGGCCTTCGGAAGCGAGATGAAACTCACCTTAACTCAAAAATTGTGGCACTGATAGACAAACCGTTAGTTACGTTGGATTTGTGACATCCGAGTACCGCAAGGGACACACATGTCCAATGGCTTCATGGACCGAAAGTTATCTATTTTGATGATTCTCTAAACTAGGGTTTTTCTCAGTGACATATCGTGCAATTTCTACATGATAGGCTAAGATTTTGAAAAATGTGTCGAGCAAGTTAATGGGAATCACAGTCATCTTTCCCTTGACCAAACACACTTGTAGGAGATAACATAACTCAATTTCATTGTTTGGTTTGGTTTTTATGCCCTTGGTTGAAATTTGTTTGTTGTCCTTGAATGGACGTGGGAAGCAAGATGAAACTTTCCATAACTCAAAAACTGTGGCTCTGATGGGAAAGCCTTCAGTCCCATTGGATTCGTGACATCCGAGTACCACTAGGGACACCCCTATCCAATGGCTTCGTGGACCGAAGTTGTCTATTTTGATGGTTTTCTAAACTAGGGTTTTGCTAAGTGAAGTGCAATGCAATTTTTGCACGGTAGGATAAGATTTTGAAAAATCTGTCAAGCAAGTTCATGGGAATCGTATTAATATCTCCGTTTCCCAAACACACATGCAGGAGGCAATGAAACTCAATTCCATTGCTCGGTTTGGGTTTTATGTCCTGGTTGAAATTTGCCTAGTGTCCGTGAATGACCCTAGGAAGTGAGATGAAACTCACAATAACTTGAAAAACGTGGCTCCAATAGACAAACCATCATATTCATTAAATTCAAGACACCCAAACAACGCTAGGGACACCCCTATCCAGTGGCTTTGTGGACCGAAAGTTGTCTATTTTGTCGATTTTCTAAACTAGGGTTTTGCTAAGTGACGTGCAATGCTATTTCTGCACGATATGATAATATTTTTAAAAATGTGTCGAGCAAGTTCATGGGAATCGTATTCATCTATCCCTTTCCCAAACACACATGGAGGAGGAAACATAACTCAATTCCATTGCTTGGTTTGGGTTTTATGCCACCGATTGAAATTTTCTTGGTGCCCCTGAATGGGCTTGGGAAACCGAATGAAGCTCTCCATAAATTGAAAATTGTGGATCTGATGGATAACCATCGATTCCATTGGATTTGTGACATCCGAGTACCACTAGGGACACCCCTGTCAAGTGGCTTCATGGACCGAAAGTTGTCTATTTCGACGATTTTCTAAACTAGGGTTTTGTTAAGTGACGTTTAGTGCAATTTCTGCACGATAGGCTAATATTTTGAAAAAAGTGTCGAGCAAGTGCATGTGAATCATATTAATCTTTCCCTTTCCCAAACAGAATTGTAGGAGGCAATGTAACTCAATTCCGTTGCTCGGATAGGTTTTTATGCCCCCAATTGAAAATTTTCCTATGTCCTCAAATGGCCTTGGGAAGCAAGATGAAACTCGTGATAACTCGAAAACTGAGGCTCCAATGGAAAAAATGTCGATTTCATTGGATTCCCGACACACAAGTACCGCTAGGGACACCCCTGTCGAGTGGCTCCATTGACCGAACGTTGTCTATTTTGACGCTTTTCTAAAATAGGGTTTTGCATAGTGAAATGCAATGCAATTTCTGCACCATAGGCTAAGATTTTGAAAAATGTGGGGAGCGACTGTGTTCCTATAGTAGTTTGTAATCAAAATGAAAGATGTCAACACAACCAACACTACTATCATCTCAACTTGGGACCATTCCAAAGTATATGTGAGAAAATATATATGTCGGATGACACCAAATATATTTGATAGAAGGTAAAGGCATTAACATATATGGAATGATGATAGTGATACCCATTAAACACAAGGGAATAATTGGTTATTTTCTTGCGATAAGAATCAAATCTGGACAATAGAAATGAAATGTTTAGTCATCATGAGTGAAAGATCATGATTTCCCATTAATCATCCCTGAAGTTAAATGTTATTTCAAGTAGCACATGGGGAAGCATCTTAGCAATCAAAGATAAAATTTTCAATAATCCATTATGAAGGAAATAAAATATTGTTTTCCATATGTATCTAGGCCATATACTATATACACAATAGCCTATAGAAAAAATTGAATTAAAAACTACAAAAATAAAATAATTAAAAATCCATAAGAACAATTTAATTCTATCACACTTATGTTTAAAAGAACATTCATATCAAAGGCTAACACATGAACAAAATCATCCACAAGCATAACTAAATCCTTGAAATAAATATGCCAAGACGTTTGACCACTATAACTTCCAAAAAATCATAGATTTGCACTATTTGGACTTGGTAGAGGAAACATTTCTTGCAGGACGTAGAGAACCTCTAGCAATCTCTTGAAATGCTCCAACAATGTTATTGTAATAACCTGGAAGTTATAAAAGAAAAATCCAAGAGGCTTTCTGAAATCTAGAGAGGATGAAATCTAAACACCAACAAATGGAAATGGTACTTGCACATCAACAAGCTTCGTAGCTCCTGAAAGCATGCAAGAATATTTGTTTTCTAAAGGATTCAAAATTAAGATCATCAATAGCCACCCATGTATTAATCAGTTTTAACTTCAAGCCTAAAATTTTAGGAGATAGAAATTCAACTGAGATACAAGATGGACTTAAAGGATGTTGGTGTCCATTTTGTCACTACTTTTGATCATCAAACACACTCTGATTGGCATTATTTTCACTATTTTGCTATGATAAGTCATTCTCTTTTCCATTCAAACCTTCAAACAGACTCATGTATGCGTTTATTTGAAAATCATACGAATTGCGAATAATTATTATCATTTTTATGGTTTATTGACTATCATCTCATATTTCTAGACATTTTTGGTATTTAGTTTTGGTTCTATAGGCTATGGTCGTCAAATGGACCTTCATTCAACCATGCTTTCACGTCGAGGACATCCATTTGCATTCAGCCCCCCATTCATACCTTCGATCAACCTGCGAGGTCGATGGTTGGAATATTTCTGGTCATTAAAGGTAGAAACAGAAAGGTGGGTTTTGTTAGCAACGTGGCTGTCGTGGTTGGTGAGCCGCTGTTCTAGAATATTCGCCCTCATACTCGCCTCGCTTGACAATGCATATGCAACTCACGTCAATACTCTAGAAGTTTTGTCTTTCCTGTTCGCCAAGCCTGACAGCACGCACCTCTACCCATGTCGATGTTCCAAAAGCCCTCATCCTCCCACGCTCAGTCTGCCAACGCATTATGTGCCCACAATGGAAGGAAATCGACTCACAGTTGTTCGTGTCAAAAGGAATCAACGCCGTGGACTTAGGAAGATGCCTTTTCACTGTCGTCAACCACCATGCAGTCGTTTGTAAATCATTAAGACTTCTATTTTTAGAGAGGTCGACTATGTCGACCTTCTCTCTGATTGTAAACTTATATATAGATGCCTCCTTTGGAGAAAACGAGACAATAGAAAATATACATACACGCTATCAGTAATTTGTAGAAATGCTGTGTAACTTTCTCAGTTAATGGAAATTCTTGAATTCTGCTGTTAATGTTATGCTATTGGTGATTACTGTGAGTTAAGCTTCAATCTCTGATTGTTGGGAAGGGCCCCTCAACAACCGAAGGTTCTATTGTGTATATTTTGTATTTTCCTTTCTGCAAATAAATAGTTTTTCATTTTCAGTAATTGTATTTAACTGTGTTTTCCTGTAGCTACTGTTCCATTTCTTGTAATTTATTTCCTATTGATAATTTAATTTACATTTATAGAATTGATAATGACCGGTCAAGCATAGTTTTTCTTGTAGTTTGCTTTCAGTCTTTTGCAATTAGATATAGCTTAACTAGTTGTTGTTTCAGGTTTAGTTTATAATTAGAATTAGTTCTGTTAGTTTCTTTCCTGTAGCTGTAGGTTAGTTTTATTTATATCTCAGTTTTGTTTTCTTATGCCATAGAAATAGTTCATCTCTTCGACAATGATTAGAATAGGTTACTTCTTGTTATCTTAGCTTCCAAACACTCTATTCATTGCTTCCTTGCACTGTAGGTTCATATGCATCAGCCAGCTGATGTTAAGATCATCCAATCTGCTTCTTTCCCTAGTTTAAATCGTTTTCCTCCATCTGGACTGTCATTCAGGCCGTCTTTCAGAATGTCATTCAAATCGTCATACAAACCTTAATACTTTCTGCATTGCTTTTATGCTTATTTATAATCCAGTTTCTTAGGTCTTTGAACTGTAATATTTCTTGCAATTAATTAGCATCCTTAGATGTAATTAAGATCTTGTTTTACACTACATAGAGTTTTAATTAAGTTTCATCGTCATTCTTAGTTCCATTCCATTTTCCTTAACCTTGTTTTAACTTCTTTTCAAATTATGTCTTTCATGTCTGATTTGTTAATATGTTTCTGTTCTAGAATTTATCAGTTTCATTCTTAGTGTAGTTTATCATATGTCATTAAGATTAATATCAGATTAGACTTAGTAATTTCATTCTCCAAAGTATCTTAATTTCGATAGTTTCTTTGTTAAGAATAGGATCAGTTTTCCCATTCATACAGCTAATGAAGATGTTCATGAAATAGGGTTTGGTTCATAAATAAATATCTTTATCAAGTTTTCTACTTGCTTCTATATAAAATATCTTTTTCAAGTTTTCTACTTGCTTCCAAATCAAATTTAGTTCAAGTAAATATCTTTATTAAGTTTTCTACTTGCTTCTAGATTTCATTAGTTCCAAGTCATTTGCTTATAGATAGAAGATAGATCATAATGTTTAAAGTTAATTGTAGTTGGACAATATTTAGCTTGCATTTATTTGTAGAAGTTAAATTAGATTTGTTTCCATTTTGTTTCCTTGTCACATTTGAAAGTCACTTTGACACCTTCTCTCTTATTCCCATTACATTTGATACACTTCCTCACAATCCCCAAGGAGAATGGAATTAGGTAGTTTAGTGTAGTCTTGAATTATGAATTGAATGTATGAATAGTTGATTGAATTTATTAAAGTAATTTGTAGTCTTGCTTTAAGTTGATATAGTTCTTTGTTTCATAATTAGTTGTCAATTGAATTATCTCATAGATAGGTTTCTGAATTCATTTACAGTTGTTTCTAATTCCTAGTTTAGAGTTTTTAATTAGTAATTTTCAGTTTCATTACAGTAGTTCTATTTTGATTTAGTTATGATTCCTAAAATAATATTGTCATTTTTATCTTTTTAGTTATTATCCGTAGAGTAGAGTAGTATAGCTTGATGCTATTCTGATTTGTTGGTTTAGATAGTTTTAACTAGTTTAGTAGTTTTATTTTCAAAGTTTGACTCGGTTTTTCATTTTGAAAGATCTTTCAATCTTTTCTTTATTAAATATTTCTAAGGTCTGCCAAGCCGAAACTTAGGTCCCATTCTACCTCAGCATATACTGTGCCACAACTCTAAGATTACCAACCCTGGTTGATGATTAAATATTTTGGTGATTCTTTAAGACAATAAATACACCTCAACAAAGGACTAGTTGGACAGGGGCTAGATCCATAGTTGGACAAAAATTAGGGAGGCATTTCAAATCTGTATCCCATAATAAAGTATTCAATTGGGATTAACATTGCATGAGGTTGTTCCTCTATCACAAGTGATCTATAAGCTTGGACCTATAATGCATTAAGAACAATTACGTCATCCCTTTCGATGTCAATTTTCCAAGGTAGACATTCATAAACATGCTACATGCATCATAAAGAGAATCATTGAGAATGTGAACTGTTTTCACCTCAACCAATGCATTGAATTTTTTTTTCCATTTTGGCACTCATGTGAAGATATTCTAAATCAAATGGAGATATCTCTCTAAAAAATGAGAGTGTCCTACAATACAGTCTCTTCAACCCTTTATTCAGGTCATATCTCTTGCAGGCCCTACATCGAACCCTATAGTAAATTTCACCTACATTGCAAGATATACATCTTGGTGTCCAACCAAAATGAAAAGGAGGTTGTAGAATGTTTCAAATTTCAGCCATGGCATCTCTAGCACATCATTGGTGTTGTTGAGAAGAGAATACTCTAGTGGTAGAATCTATAGAGGAATTTTGAGCTCATAGCAAAGGAACAACCCTTTTCTATTTTGGACATATCTATTCTACAGTGTGAAGCAGGTGGGATGCAATGGAAGAAACAAGTTCACATGACCTATGGTCTATGTTTGTGTCAGTTTTTGGTTGTTGGAGGCCTTGGTGCATGCCATTCTCACTATGCATGCTTGTTGGTTCTTTTGGAGGTTGCAGTTTGTTCAAGAAGGGTAATGCTCCCCCATTTAAAAGGGTGTTTGGAAGTAGCAATGGCTCAGCGATATATAAGCTTCCTATGGTGTTTCAGTGCATTCTCATGGCTCTTTTTGGCATTGTATTGTTTGGTGGAATGTTGGTATTTTATTAACATATTTCCTTTTTTGTAGTGGACATGTAGCAATTCATTCTATGCTCGACCTACAGTTTGTTGGTCTGGTTGCTATGGTTTCCTTGGAGGTATGTCTTAGCCAACACATATTGTTGGCTTCTTTTGGGGGTTAGCTCTTTGTTTTTCTAACCAATCTCATGTTGCTTAATTGCATGCTACCTTTGAAAGAAAGTAAAGGTATGTCTTTTATCTAGTTTTCTCCACTTCTATTTGAAAGGGTATTTGAATGTGATTCTCCACTCCTAATATTTGTTCATTGAGGGGATCTACCTAATTGTGTTTTCAATTAGGGCCCTTGTGTATAGCCATTAACCATGGCATATGCTAATAGTTGTTCTACTTTCTTTTTTTGTAATAAGATCTCTGCATTTTAAAGTATTTATTTTATAGAATTTTACTAAGAAAATTTATGAGTGTGTGAACATTTTTCTCCCATTGGAAGCAAACTATCCTAGCCTAGTCCCCCAATCTAGACTAGCCCAACAACATACACCAAGGCTATATCTGTGACCAAACGGAAACTTCCTACACCACTGGACTTTTATAACTGGATCAACATACACTTGATCTTGAACCCACATCCTCCTTGAGTCCTAAAGACTAGAGCATGATGGTTTGACCAAGCATGACTGCATATATATATATATTGAATCTAGATAGATAGACAAATATATTGTCATTCTAGTTTTTTGAGCCTTGCTTAGCAGTCCAATTCACACCCATCAACCAAAGGCTCTAACAAATTTTATATTCCATATTTATGATCTAGCCTATGTGACCAGACAATCAAATGTTTGATGGTAGCTGAGAAAATTATTTAAAATGGATTCATAGCAATTTATGACATTTATCTTCAATTAGGTCAACACTAATCTTCTCCTACTTACAACAATACCATTTGGGAATTATAATTTATTTGCAACATTTTAGGATAATATCACTTTCATTCCCATAACAAAATCAATTTTTTTGCAGTGGTAGCTACTACTTACAAAAGGAAGCAGTTCTTACCATTGACCATTTTTTCAGCTTGATCAAAATTGTTTCTACTAGGTTGTCCCTTATTTGTGAAAGTCCATTCAAAAGGAATTCTAAGGAGGAGTCAACATGTACAGGAATATTAAAACTATTATCTATGCATACCCCTTTCATCTCAACTTCAATGAAGAAAACCATAAGAATCAACTAGGACATTGAGCTTTTGGAGCTCCTCAAGTGCCTATAGGTAGAAATTGTGAGCTCCACAACTGGAAATGAAAGCAGCTACAAGGGATTTTTTAGTCTCTGGCTAAATAGGTAGATGAAATTCTACTTTTCAATTTTTCAGTACCATTAACCTTATTATTGTGGTCATTTGTTGGACATTAATAAAATTATCTAATCTTATGTATTATTCTTTTAGATGTCATAGAGCTTTGACCCATTGACTAACCTCGGTGCATATTTTGAACAATATCGACTAGGGTTATGCTAGAAAATTCATTTTAAAGCTTACTGAGATGAATAGACCACAAGGGTGGTATTTATCCTGGATGATATTAGTATATACATCTTATTTAATCTCATTATTTCTCACATATGTAGGTGTTTTTGACTCATGAGTTAGTGCTTGTATAAGTGCCTTGCACCTTCTGTATTCATAGTTAGACTTGAAAATGATATAACATTTTCAGTTCTAGGTTATGGTGATACCCTCCTGAAAATAATATAACATTTTCAATTCTAGGTTATGGTGATACATGGATAACCACATAATAGAAGCACGTAGTTTCCTTTGTTATAGGGATACTTTTTAAAGTTATGTATATATTCTTATATTTTATGATCATGTTTAGTGATTATGTTTATCTTATATATATACATTTTTGAAGATGCTTTAGGCACTTTATAGAAGTTCAATTTTAATTTGAATGATAAATCCATATTCACATTGGTTGTACTTTTGAGTCCCTTGATCAACTTTGTGGTCATTCAGTGGTGATTGGACATTAGTAAATTATCTCATCTCATCTAAAACATCAGTCATAGATGGATTTAATCCCACTCAAAGCATTAGTACCAATTGGGGAAAATCATAAGGCATTTGGAGTTGCCTACCTTAGTCCTAGTTGGCTTTGTTTTTGCTAAATACATCATTAATTTCTTGGTTGCTACTCTGAATACAATGCGGTCAATACAAAGAATCCACATCTTCATCACTGAAATCCTAATGTAGCATTCAATGCAGACAACAACTTTATGCAATGCTATCAAAATAAAACTTGTTTTTTTTATATTGAGTCTTTCAATTTTCCCGAAGTCTATTATCAACCAGACAAAGTAATGCTTGCATTTTCACTCATCTTCATATCTTACTGAGAATTCAAAAGTGGACCACAATATTTTGTATGCAAATGTAATTTTTCTCCATGCAATGAAATCAAACCTACACTATCTACATTGATTCCTGATAGAGTTCCTCTTCAAACTGGGTATCAATGGGGTATAAACCTTTTCTCAAGTACCTCTAACAGTGGTCCATATTCACTCAAAGCAAGTGAAGCCTTATCTTGTGGGTGTCTTGGTAATTATGGGGTCTGATAGTGGATTGAACACATGCCAATTTTGTATGCAACAAGACATACTTAGTAATGGAATATTTCAATCTGAGAATCTTGACTACTAGAATATGTAATAGTCCTATGTGCAACAGAAATTCTTGTCAAATGCCAATGCAGAGTGTGCTTATATTAGTTGGAGGTGTTAGGATATTCCTATACTCCATCCTAGTCCTACTAGCTTTTCAGTCATTTTAATTTTCATTCTTTTAGGGTTTGCATGCATTTCCAATCATCAGTCCCAGCACCTAGCCCTCAGTTGGCTAGCCCCCAAAGCTTCTTCCTGATCAGTTTCATCCCTCCTAGTGCCTAGTGCGCCCTCCTTTCACCTACTGCATGAGAGAGGCGCACTTCTTCACCTACTAGTCCAGTTATGTTCAATTAACAAGAGTTCTCTCCCTGATTTTAGGCTTGAATCACTCTTTACTGACCTTATCACTCCGATGGACCTCCAGTGTGACTAGATAGGCTATTCTGACTCTAGTTAGCTCCATGAGTGCCCTCCACTGAGCCTCCTTCACTACATTAGTGCTTCCATGTGCCAGTTACACCTACCACATTCAGTTAGACTTAGTTTGACTTTTGGTTGACTATCACTTGTGCATTGATGACTTCACTGATGATGAGTTGGAATCCTAGTTATGACTTGATGACACTCCACTGATTATGGATCTGTCCATGCAGGCTAATTCGAATCACACCTAGTGTATTCGAATCCTAAGCATTGTATATTTACCTTTTTACTATTCAGATTAATGTAACATGTGTAATTATTCTGCCTCTCTCTGAGCTCCTTTGGATCTATGTTCTTCTACTCTATTCTTCTTCTGTCATGCCTAAATTCTTTCATTGTGAGGTTTACATCATCTCTTTGGATCTACTGTGAGCATCTTCACATGGTATCAGAGCCATTTGAGAGTATATTATACCTCCATTCTTGAGATTTTTTTTTGCAGGTATTTCGAAGTTCCAACAGTTGCAGCAACAGTATCAGCAGTTTCTTTTTTCACTCATTCCAGTAGTCAAGATGAGCAATTCGAATGCTCCTTCTTCTCCTATGATTCTCACTCCCTTCAATTACTTTGAATGGAAGGGTAATATGAAATTACACTTGTATAATTGACAGCTAAATCGAATGGTATTTGAAAAAGATGCCATACCACATCAAGTTGTAGAGAGAATCAAGCATCTAAATAAAATGGATGAAGCTTTTGGATTCATATGTCAGAAGATTTATTGTTTCATGTTGAAGGATTGAAGTCTCCAAGTGAGTTATGGACAAAATTAGAGAGTCTCTTTGGCAAACAAGATGGGCTAAGAGGCCACATTCTTGAAAATGAATTGGTTTCCCTACAACCTAGCAATTTCGAGAGCATCCAAGAATTCTTCTCAAAATTTCACAAATTGAATTTACAATGCAAGCACTGTGGCATCACTCAAAGTGATGAGCAATTGGTACTCTCCGTATTTAGCAAACTTGGATCTCAATTTTCTGTCTTTGTATCTACTTTCCATTATGTTCGAATGTCAATCCCTGGATGGAATTTTCCCACCTTAAAAGACTTTTTTGAAGCTCTCATTCAAGAAGAGGACAAATTGATTCAAATGTGTGCCATCAAGGCCTCCAAAGATCTAGCTCGTCTAGCTGGAGAAGCAAGTGGAGTGAATGCAAAAGGGAGGAAAAAAGACAAGGAAAAGAATCCATCTGTTGATGTATATGTAACTTCGGAATGTATTTTACCCATGTGTATTGTATTCCTATAGAGATGTTATTATTTCTCTATAAGGAACTGTTTGTACTCCTATAGAGATGTTATTATTCCTCTATATGGAAGTGTCGTCATTTATATTGGAAGTGTCGTAACTTATACTTGATGGTTATTATACCACCTTGATGGGGTTGGACCTGTATGAGTCGTGTGGGTAAATGGGTTATTAGACCACCAAGTGTGAATTCGTCCCGGATTAAGTTAACCATGGGTTATTAGGCTAATCTAGACAAGTCGGCCCCATTAGTTTATTGGGCAGGACAGGACAAGTATAAATAGAGATCGGGAGATCTCTATTTGATCACTCATTACTCACACTTTTCTCACTCGGAAAGTGGCACACATGTGAGGAGGAGGATTTGATGCTAGGATAAGACTATCTCTTGTTCTTTGGTTGTATCATTGCTCTTTCTATCTCCGAGGAAGTTGTGGGGTTTTTCACCTTCTTGGTTTTCCCCAGTGAAACTCTGTGTCTCTTGTGTGCTTGCATTATTGTGTCCATGATTGTTATGCTGTAGATATGCTGTACATGTTATTCTCTCAGTTAAGATCTTAGATAAGATTGAAAATTTCTGAAAAACTAACATGGTATCAGAGCTAGCCTGAAAGAAGGCATGGTATGGCATGTATGACACTTGTTGCACTTGCGATGCTACGGCTTGATATAGAAAAAATCAGTCATCGTAGAATTTTTTCCATAAATCCATTTTGGAGAAGTTTCAGGATATGAAATGTTTACAGGTCAAAGATAAGATCCCAATGTACCTCTTTTCAGAAGAAGAACTTCTAATTCGTTGTACTTTGTGTTTT
Source organism: Larix kaempferi (assembly GCA_027924585.1). Classification (NCBI taxonomy): domain Eukaryota; kingdom Viridiplantae; phylum Streptophyta; class Pinopsida; order Pinales; family Pinaceae; genus Larix; species Larix kaempferi. The sequence goes on along the minus strand of BSBM01000217.1, from coordinate 9,125,712 downwards.
ATGATCTGTACAATCTAGGGTTTCTGCCTCTTCCAAATCTGAGTCATAAACATGTGACCTAGGAAAAAAGGTCATAACTTGGGCTAGGAAGCTCCAAATGAAATTTCGTAAAACGTGACAGGTAGGGAATGGACTTTACTTTCTCAGGTAACTTGTGTAGAGGCCAAAACTGAAGTAGTGACACATGGCACATCGTACAAGTTCACTCTCCTGTTTTATACCATAAATAGGTCATGTTGCGACACTTGGCATAAATCTCTCTCTCAGAGGATCCAATTGAGGTCAGACCTATGGGGTTGGAAAGATGACAGGTCGGGATACCACAAGTAGAAGTTTAAGACCCTGCGGATTCGTATTTTTGGAGTTACACCATAAACAATTAGGTGCATATTTCTGTTAAAACAAAATTGGATTTTGAGCACCTTCATTCATGGCTCCGAATATTAGGGTTTTGGAGAAAGTTGGTATTTTTATAATCAGAGACCACGGCTGAATGCTACTCATCAAAATCAAAATTTAGAGACCAAGATCAATTTTTTGGTTAGGTAGAAGGCTGGGCTTGATCAAACCCTAGTTCGGGACTTTGATTGGAAAAGTGGAAAATTAGGGCTTCTGTAAAAGTTGGAATTTTTGAAGTCTATGACCATGGCTGGAAGCTCCTCAGAAAAATCGAAGTTTAGAGATTTGGATCAAACCTTTTGGTTGGGAAGAAGTGTGGGCTTTATCAAACCCTAGTTTGGGATCCTGTCCAGAAGATCCAAAAGTTTCAAAGGCAATTTTGAGGGGCGAAACTTTGCAGTTTTCAAATTCTGAGTATACCAAGTTGATCAGCTCATCAAGGCGCATCTTTCTATCCTTTGAGAAGTTTGAAATTCAAAGTTTGAATTTTTAGGGTTTCCCTGACAAACCCTAATATAGCTCTAGATCTAGTTTCTGCAAATTAAGTGGATTGGGTTAAATCCTAGAAGAGAATGGATTGGTCACCTACATAAGTGAAGAAGTTCCAGTTTCAAAGGGAGATTACAAGCAATCTCGACAGGTATGACTTATCCAGGTATGTTTCAAGATCTGTTCATGATTAAGATTATGGTATGTTTGTCTTCATTAAGGTTAGTACAATCTTGATCAACTTTAGACTTGTCGTATCACCTTAATAAAATTATGAATGAAGATATTCATTGATTATGGTTTTGACACTTATGATTGTACTAATGCATTGTGGTGTTGTATGAGGTTGATGTTGTCCGCTAACATGAAAGGTACATCAAGAAAGACAAATCATGTTCTAGTTCAAGAAGATATGACCATGGTGACATGAAGACAAAGATTCATCCATTGTCATGGATCACATAGAAGATCTACTTACGAGGTATGTATAACTTGGTTCTATAATGATTAACCTATGAGATATGCAGGTTACTAGCACAAGTCATTGAAGAGAACAATAATACATTATGCGGGTATGTTAGACATAACTAGATAGCATGCTAATCAAGGTATGTTTTTCCTATATCAAGTTAGAATCCTACCTTTTGTTAGGATCTCTTATATAAGTATACATGGCATGATTGATAATGATTATTCATCGAAGCTAGTAATCATGGGTTTAGGCATATTATGTTTCTTACTTTAATTGATGATATGACTAACCAGAAGAGTCCTATATAAACCTTGAATACTAATGTTTATTATCTGTGTTTAAAATGATCATTACTATACATGTTTAAGATTATTGCGTTTTTGATAGTATTGAGATTGTACTAATAAATGTATGATTATGTATGAGATCTAGAGGATATCACAATAATGATACTTGTAAGCATGCATAGTGATCGAGGATGGATATAAGTTCAAGGACAGGTAATCCAGGAAGCAAAGATCAAGAGGGAGCACACTCCATTAGTTTCTACAAGGATGCAGATATTCAGAGGGAGTCGAACACTTCTCACAATCCACATCAGAATGGAGTTGTAGAAAGGAAGGAAAGACTAAGAGGGAGTCAACCCAACAAACAAACAAAGATAATTATTTGAATTATCATTTCTTGCATATTTGATTGTTTAAATAATACTGTTCAATGATGTATATACTGATGTCCCTAGAATTAGGTTGTGTATTATGCATATTATAATAGTTTCATTGATGAACAGTATACTAATATGCATGTGATGGGTAAGTGGCCTATGGCACTGTACAACATTCCATTGCTACTTATCTAGAATGAAACCTCTTTGCTGACATGTTGGGAGTAGTGCAAACTCTTAACAATGTTCTGCTAGAGATTGGAAGGCATCTAGAAAGTTACAAGATATGGATGAATGTTGTATTGAAGCATTGGCTAAAATAATTGCATGACTGTATGACATATTTCTTTATGTGTAAGAATTTGTTCTGAAAACTATGAGAAGTTTCTAATCATGCAATTTAACTTGTTTTGTAGGAAAGATCGTATACGAGCACCTACAAAAGAAGGACTACAACATTTGTTTCAACAACAAAGTTATCTATTGAAGATATTGAATATATTGAAGTTCCCAGGATTCGGGAAGAATGCCATGATCGAGGAGTACCAGTCGATCATGAAGAATGATGTTTGGGATGCAGTCCCAAGACCTGAAGGGAAGTATGTTGTGACTTCCAAGTGGATCTATAAGATCAAGCATGCTGCAGATGGTAGCATAGAAAAATACAAAGCGAGGGTTGTAGCTCGTGGCTTCTCTCAGAAAGAGGGAATAGACTATGAAGAGACCTTTTGCACCTGTAGCCAAATACACTTCCATCAGATCAGTACTCTCTGGCTGCAGTGATGAAATGGAAGATACACCAGATGGATGTCAAGACAGCCTTCTTGAATGGTGTAGTCGAAGAGGAAGTGTATGTGGAGCAACCACTTAGTTTTGAGACACATGATGGGAAGTCATATATGTGCAGAACTTGGTATGTAGGATAGACATATTTCTATCCAGTTTGGGCTTTACCAAAATTAAAGCGGATTCCAACCTTTACTACAAGGTTGAGGAAGGCAATCCAGTGATACTACTTTTGTATGCGGATAACCTGTTTGTGACAGATGAGGATAGATTGATTGCCGACACGCAGTGGAAGATTGCTTCCGAGTTCGAGATTAAGGACTTGGGTATGATGCACTATTTTCTAGGCATGGAGGTGTGGCAGAGTGCAGATGGAATCTTACTTGGACAAGGGAAATATGCAGTAGAGATCCTGAAGGGGTTCAGGATGATGGACTGCAAGGACATGGCCACACCTATGGCATCGAACTTGAAGCTTTTGTGTGATGCTTCATTTGATCCGGTTGATGTCACTATGTATCATTAGATGATTGGGTCTTTGATGTACCTAACGAACACGAGACCAGATATTTGCTTTGCAGTGAACACATTGAGCCAGTTCCTGACGGATCCCAGATGTCACCTGGCTGCTGTAAAGCATATTCTGAGGTACCTAAAGGGTACAGTTGATTATGGGCTCAAGTATGATACGAATCAAAAGTTTAACTTGTAGGGTTATGTTGATTCAGATTGGGAAGGAAGTGCTACAAATAGGAAGAGCACTTCTGGATGCTGCTTCAATATGGGATCAGGTGTGATCTCTTGGTTTAGCAGGAAGCAGTCCTGCGTAGCACTGAGTACAGCTGAAGCAAAGTATGTTACAACTTGTTCAACTATTTGTGAGGGAGTATGGGTTCAGAAGCTACTGTCTGAGTCATTTGATCTCCCACTGGAGGCTACTGGTATCTTTTGTGACAACTAGAGTTGTGTGAAGCTGTCTGAGAATCCAGTGTTCCACGACAGGTCGAAACACATTGAGATCAAATATCACTATATCAGGGATATGGTGCAGAGAGGAGTAGTAAAGCTCCTGTATGTTGCGGTGGATGAGTAGGTTGCAGATGTGCTGAAGAAACCACTAGCCATAGTGAAGTTCGAGTACTTCAGAGAGAGGCTTGGTGTTCTTCAGATTGACAACACTTCGAGGAAGAAGTGATGGAGACATTTACTAAAGCCATTCCAAGCATGATGGAAGGAGGATCCTTCAATGGCTATGGATGTAACCGTTGGATGATGAGCATCAGGATGATGTTCTAGTTTCTGCTCTGTATGATCAGTTGGATCACTTATATGTATATGCATCATGTTGGATGTTGGATATGATCAGTTGGATCATTTATATGTATATGCATCAGTTGGATGCTTTGATCAGTTTGATCATGTATTTGTATATGCATCATGTTGGATGCTTGATATGATCAGGTGGATCATGTCTTTATGTATCACGTGGATACATTGTATGATGAGGTGGATCATGTATTTTTTGTATATGTATCAGGTGGATGCATTGTATGATCAGGTAGATCATGTGCTTATGTATGTATCAGGTGGATGCATTGTATGATCAGGTAGATCATGTACTGATGTATGTATCAGGAGGATGCACTGTATGATCAGGTAGATCATGTATGATGATATGTATCGGGTAGATACTTTGTATGCATCAGATGGTGATCAGGATGATCACAGATGACGAGCTTCAGGATGTTGCTCCAGATGATATGCATTAGGTTGATGCTATGATGATGATCAAGATGTTCACAGATGACGAGCTTCAGGATGTTGCTCCAGATGACATGCATAAGGTTGATGCTATGATGATGATCAAGTTGATCATATGATGATGTACATCAGGATGATGTATGGTGAGTATCAGGTCGATACTCTGTGGCCGTGGACAGGTCGTGCAGGTAGCATAGAAAAGGTCCTTTAAAATCCGGACAGGTAGAGTGGTGTGCTCATAACATCCTAGGATGCTCTATCGAGATCCAGACAGGTAGAGCGGTGTGATTGTAACATCCTGAGATGCTCTGAGTAGGTTTTGCTACAGGTATCATAGAAAAGACCCTTTAAAATACAGATAGGTAGACCGGTGTGCTTGTAACATCCTGGGATGCTCTATCAAGATCTAGACAGGTAGAGTGGTGTGCTCATAACATCCTGGGATGCTCTATAGAGATCCAGACAGGTAGAGCAGTGTGCTTGTAACATCCTGGGATGCTCTGAGTAGGTTTTACGAAAGTTCACATAGAAAAGATCCTTTAAAATCCGAATAGGTAGAGTGGTGTGCTCGTAACAGCCTGGGATGCTCTATCGGGATCCAGACAGGTAGAGTGGTGTGCTCGTAACATCCTGGGATACTCTGAGTAGGTTTTGTGAAGATCAACATGTAAAATATCCTGGGAGATCAGAAAGGTTGAGCAGTAAGCTCGTAATCAGTCTTGGGATGCCCTTTCGAGGTTTTGTTGATGCACGTAATTAGTCATGAGGATTTCACAGTATGGCCAGTGATGATGAAGAACTGTAGGTGGTGGGCCTACATCCAGTATGAAAAAGGACTGGCTCTGTAGAAATTCCTATGACTAGTAGATTCATAGATTGATTGAGATAGTAGCAGCAGTGATGATGATGATGATTCGAGGACAATGATTCGTTGATGATGATCCAGAGAAGAAGACTTGTGCTAGCAAATCTGTGTCGAGAAATACCTTCCTAGTTAAGAGGGAGTGTTGATGTATATGTAACTTCGGAATGTATTTTACACATGTGTATTGTATTCCTATAGAGATGTTAGTATTCCTCTATACGGAAGTGTTTGCACTCCTATAGAGATGTTATTGTTCCTCTATACGGAAGTGTCATAATTTATATTGTAAGTGTCGTAACTTATACTTGATGGGTTATTATACCACCTTAATGGGGTCGGCCCTGTATGAGTCATGTGGGTAAATGGGTTATTAGACCACCAAGTGTGCGGTCGGCTCGGATTAAGTTAACCATGGGTTATTAGGCTAAGCTAGACAAGTTAGCCCCATTAGTTTAGTGGGCAGGACATGACAAGTATAAATAGAGATCAGGAGATCTCTATTTGCTCACTCATTACTCACACTTCTCTCACTCAGAAAGTGGTGCACATGTGAGGAGGAGGATCTACTGCTAGGAGAACACTATCTCTTGTACTTTGGTTGTATCATTGCTCTTTCTATCTATGAGGAAGTTGTGGGGTTTTTCACCTTCTTGGTTTTCCCCCGTGAAACTCTGTGTCTCTTGTGTGCTTGCATTATTGTGTCCATGATTTTTATGCTGTAGATATGCTGTACATGTTATTCTCTCAGTTAAGATCTTAGATCAGATTGAAAATTTATGAAAACTAACACCATCAAAATCCAAGAAGGACAAACACAAGAGACCAAATTGTTCCTACTGCAAGAGAGGAAATCATCTTGAGAAATCTTGCATGCACAAGAAAATAGACCTACTTACCAAGCTTCTTGAACAAAACAAAATTTTTGTTCCAAAAGAAGCAAAGATGTCTGATTCTGGAAGTGGATCTGATGATTGCCATGCATTGATGGCTGGTTTTTCAAAGTCAAAATCCCTCCTCATAGATTCTGGAGCCTCCAACCACATGGTTTCCTCTGAAGAATCCTTTTCCTCTTTAGATCTCAAATATGGGCCTACTATTCACATGGGAGACAACTCTCAGATTTCTGCCAAAGGATTGGGTACAGTACATATGGAGCATGGTAAGATCAAAAATGTTTTATTTGTTCCTTCTCTAACAACTATTTTGTTATCAGTATATCAGATGACTCATATAGGATCACCAAAGCAAGTAACTTTTGGTCCAAACACATTATAGATTAAAGAGATCTCCACTGGAAAGATTATAGTGAATGGGGTTGCTAATCATGCCTCTAAGGCATATGATTTCTCACACTTCATGCCCTTCTCTCTGACTATTCCTTCAGATTTTGATCAAGATCAGAGTGAATCCTCTTTTGATGAAGAAGAAGATCAAGATTTTGATGTTGAGACCATAGTTCAAGAAGATTCAGATCCAGAACCAACACATATTCTCAGTCCAAATCCGAGGTCAATATGGGCTCATACATTCCTTGCTACTACTGAGAACACAGTTGAGGATTCATCTGTTCACAGAACTACTAGACTTCAGCACCATGCCAACCTTGCATTATGCCATCTACCTCTCCATGAGAGATGCAGCATGATGATGGGGTTCTCTCTTCCATCTCTTGGGAAGACTCATGTTCCATTCGTTCCAGTTGCAGAAAGAATTCCTGAGAGACTTGCTTCATCCAATACATCCTCTACACAGTGGATGGCACATCAGAAGACTAGATCCACATCTAGCATCCTATCACGGGGGGTTCACTCAGTGAACTTGTTACATAGCACGATCGTTCGCGTTATATTAAATAATATCCCTAATTTCACTAAATATTGGAAAATTCCTCCTAAAATTTTATTGTTGAACCCCCCTCCCAATATGGTTTTCCAATTAAGAAAACCCCTAGTTTCACCAGATATTGTATGTATCCATTTTTATCAACCCATTTTTAATACTCCCTTTATATCATATTATCAAGTTGTAACAAACATTAGCCCTAACAAATCTTATTATAAGCAAACATGATACTAAAGAAAATAATAGTATAATTCTAATAATGATCCCACTAGGATTAAAGGGGTGACTGATCAATTTGTAGCGTTGGATAGTGGAAGACCCAACGAAATAGTCCCGGGAAGGAAAATTAATAAAAGGAAACCCATACAAGAGATCAACATAACAAAGAATATAAAAGGTTGGTAGTCCAATAGTTAGTGCCATGCTTAGAAAATATGAGAGTTGCATATGTTTCACACCACAGTTTGCCAATCTACCAATTTTATATCATGTAAATATAAGTATAGCCATAGAGAGTTCATGTTTTCTATAATATTAATAAATTAAACTCCATAAAAATTCAAAATTGAAACCCTTTCATGGATGGACTCCCCTACCTTCCTATCAAAACAAACTTCATTGATGTTTGAACCCAAATGAACATAGAAAAAATCCTCTTACTTTCCACTAACACCATATGATCATGTGCATATCTTTGATTTGGGTCACTCACAAGATGCAATGAATTTCCTCCACTTCCTCTACATTTTTTCTTGCAATCAAGGGAATTAATAACATTTAGTTACCTTTTCTTGGGTTATATGTATATAGATATATATATATTAATCTTTATAGGAGAGGGGAAAAACTCCATTGTTAGGTTTCAAGCATGGAATAGTTATAAAGATACACAGATGGTGAAAATTATATGATACCATTTCATGGTAATGATAACACATAGGGCATGTAAATAAGGATTTAGATTTTCACCTATGTTCATGTTAGTTCCAAGACAATATTAAGATGAATTCTGTGTATATATGAATTCCGTGTATATAAGAATTGAATTACAATTATGAATGTGCCAAATATAACTCAATCTAACAACTATTCCTAACTAGAAATGTGAAAATGTTAAAGAATAATACAAAAATTGAAACAAATAATTGGTCAAGAAAGATTGATCTAACTTTTCTTGGTTCCAGTGAGTCAAGAAAGATTGATCTCACTTTTATTGGTTTTCATGGAGTAAGGTTTGATTGAATCTAAATACCTACATAAACCCCAACCTAAAAAATGATGAGTTAGATCTTTTACTTGAATGCCTACAAAAAATATAATAAAATTGTTCAACTCTGGAACTCCCAATTAGTTACATATATTAAATTAAAGATGAAAAATAATATAGCATCAATTCAAACCAAGCCTAAATAAGCTATTAAATGAGTATGGATCAAGCCCAGTAATCCAAAGAGAATTCCATCGATATCGTTGGTACACTATTATCAGATTTATGCAAAAACTTAGGATCATAAGCAACATCAAATAAAAATGGAGGGTCCTTAAGTTTTAGGTGGGTACAATTTGGAGGTTATTCCTCATCCCACCCAAATAAAATAACCCCCAATATTTATTTTACGATGTCAAATTAAAAACCCCCCTTGACCCCTTAATACGGGGCAATATATTTTTGAGGTTTTTAAGACTATACAAACCCCCAATATGAATGGACGTGATACGATATTGCCTCGCTAGTGAACCCCCCGTGCATCCTATAGGGGATCAACTTGTCAAGTTTTTTGCAGAAGTTTTCACTGATGAAATCTTCCTTCTTTTCTGCTTAGTATGATGGTTCTATGAGTTATTTGCTGTTCTTTTGAGGGGGGTTATTTTTCCCATGAGGTTTTCCCCATTTCCTCGGTTTATGGACAGTTCTTTATTTTTCTATCTTATTTGATTGTATGGGTGACCTTTGGTCCTAGTTACCAGGGCCCATGATGGATTAAGGGGGGGTGTTAGGATATTCCTATACTCCATCCTAGTCCTACTAGCTTTTCAGTCATTTTCATTTTCATACTGTTAGGGTTTGCATGCATTCTAGGGTTTGCATGCATTTTGCATGCATTTCTAGTCATCAGTCCCAACACCTAGCCCTCAGTTAGCTAGCCCCTGGAGTTTCTTCCTGATCAGTTTCAGCCCTCCTAGTGCCTAGTGTGCCCTCCTTTCACCTACTGTATGAGAGAGGCGCACTTCTTCACCTACCTGTCTAGTTATGTTCAGTTAACAAGAGTTCTCTCCTTGATTTTAGGCTTGACTCACTCTTTACTGACCTTATCACTCCGATGGACCTCCAGTGTGACTAGATAGGTTGTTCTGACTCCAGTTAGCTCCATGAGCGCCCTCCACTGAGCCTCCTTCAATACATTAGTGCTTCCATGTGCCAGTTACACTTACCACACTCAGTTAGACTCAGTTTGACTTTTGGTTGACTATCACTTGTGCATTGATGACTTCACTGATGATGAGTTGGACTCCTAGTTATGACTTGATGACACTCCACTGATTATGGATCTGTCCATGCAGGCTAATTCGAATCACACCTAGTGTATTCGAATCCTGAGCATTGTATATTTACCTTTTTACTATTCAGATTAATGTAAAACGTGTAATTATTTTGCCTCTATCTGAGCTCCTTTGGATCTATGTTCTTCTGCTCTATTCTTCTTCTGTCATTTCTAAATTCTTTCATTGTGAGGTTTACATCATCTCTTTGGATCTATTGTGAGCATCTTCACAGAAGGGCCACTACATATATGGACATCTATTTTAGCATAAGGATCAGGGTATATTAGCACTTATATATTAGAAAAATTCCAAAAACTAGTGCTCATGACCAAGAAAGAATGACACTGAAACTTTTGTGTCAAGATAATATATGCCTATATTCTGATATTTCTTCCATGAGGATACTATGTTCAACACTCCATATTTTTTTTTGACATTAAAGCTAGTTTTGTTGACTATTAATAAAACACTATGTACATACCTTTAGCACTAAAACGACTAGGCATACATGTGTCCTCAACAAGCACTAGCAAAGCTACCAAAACTCAAAAATGCAGGATGGATTATGCCAAAACACCCAAATGCAAAGAGCCTCCATAAACGTGTGTCCAAAAGTAACAAAAGAGAAAAGTCTAGAAACCAAAACTATAGATGAAAGAATTGTACTTTCCAATTAATCAACGAGGGTCCCAAAAAGATTAAATCCACAATAATTTGAAAATATCGGTGAGCGTTGAAAAATACAAATATATTCATTTTTCATTTTTTTAAATACAAATAAACAACAACAACACATAAGCACATTGCCACATAAATATGAAAATAAAATGCTATATAAGATGCCAAAAGATACATCAAAGTCGATACTAAATCCTTATAGTTGTCCAATCAAGGACACAAAATTGAATAACCAATTCAAAATCACATCAAATGTATATAAAATGTATCTCACCTTGATCATTCATCTATAATGATCAATCTAGTATCTAGCTATCAATTCCATCTTCTCCTTTTATAGGAATAGGTAAGGGATCATCTGCCACTAGACGACATTACAACATCATTTTGACGTCCACTGGTAGGTTCCCGAGTCTGAATATATGTATACGCTGGTGATGAGGCTTCCTTATAGCCTCCTTAATCCCAATTTCCTCCTCCAAGACAAACTCATTCCCCTAATAGAGGTGGGTCATGAAAATATTCCCTTGGCCCATGGACATGCTTGGGTTTCTCCTCCTATACCTCTAACCACAAAGGTGCCTCCTGAGTCCTCCTTAATAGGCCTCTAAAACTCCACCATCCACTCAATCAAGGTGTCAATTTTTTATGAGGAAATGGTATCCATGTCAAGGGGGGGCTCAATCTAATTCACCCACAATCAAAGATTGTAGTGGACATAAACGAAAACATCCAAGCATTGATACTCTAGCTTATATGGGGATCATAGGGTCATAACAAAAGTTATAGGGTTGTAAATTATAAAAATCATAATTGCTAACCTGATGTGCCTATTTATGTGTATTTTTTTCAAATACACTTCAATTGTGTTCCCAACTTAAAGCACTATAGGTTTGATTATGCACCCAAATTGCAAATTGCCATGCCTACAATGTTACACTCAATGCCTACGTTGTGTTGTAGAATATCTCAGGATGACAAAAGATATGGAAAGGGGAAATCTAGTTTATAAAATTGATTCTTTTTTAGCTTGAGTTTTATTCAAAGTTGTATAGATTCCATTATTGTATTACATGCTTCCAAATCATTCTTTCCTTGATCAGAAGACCTCAAGGTTGTAGGAAGGTGTATTGACCCAATTACTTGCAAGATTTCGTTTGATTGGTGGATTGAATAAATTTGTGAACTAGATATTGAGAGAGTAGTAGTTGCTATTAAATCAAAGGGAAGAATTTCATATGATTTAATAGGTGAGGCCCTGAAGGTTTACACTTTTCGTTGGTTGCATGGAGATTCAAAGGATTATGACCCTAGAAGTGCTTTAAAAAATGAAAATGGGTTCACTTTAGATGTTGTGGAGACAATATCAAAACATAGACAACACCTATATATGTGTTGTTGTTATCTTTCTATTATGCTTCTCTCTCTCTATATGTCCTTGATGCAACATAGCTGCTTCATTTTTATGACTATGAGTCAACCCACAAAACATTGTCAAATTTGGAGCAGCTTGGAGCAACAATATTACACGGTGTTGATCTAATGACAATGGAGAAGCAACATCTTATAGGAAGGATGAACATACATGGAATTGCCTACAACTTCCCTCATGTAGGTTTCTGTGGAACATAGTAAAATGAAAATGTTATTTAGTTTGTTTCAAAGGAGACAACAAAGTTTTCGTCACATCAGTACCCAAAACACAGGAAAGGAAATTGTGACTTGTAACATAGCAGGCATTTACCCTTTTTTTATTTTACCTATTACAAAATGAAACAAAAAGGTATGGAGCTTATTGTCATGTTGTTGATGCCTCGGATATCGTAGCATCAATCAGAAAGGGATTCTCCCCGAGAGACGGTCCCAATTAGACTATCTCCCGTTTTCATGTAGGGAATCCGTCCGGTTAGCGGTTCCGGCAACCGTGGTTTTGGAATTTAAATCCTATTCTACCGGTTATGGCCCGATCCACCTTTCTTTTGGATTTTATGTGTTTTATATGAGATGCACATGCCTAAATTATACTTAGTCTAAATGCAACTGAAACAGATCTAAATCTAGAAACAGGAACACATCTATCTATCCCTGCAGGGGAACACGCTTAAGGGGAGAGCAATCAGCTGTAGCAGATTATCATAAGTAACGAACAGATAGCTATTATTTCTCACGGTCATAGCTACAGCGAGATGAGGATCTTGAGAAGATAGATTCCCATTCAAACTGGAACGCATCTATTGCTCAGAAAACAGAGGAACGTTAAAGGATAAAGAAACAGATCTGAAATGAGACTTACAGAACGTATCTACTGCTTATGAACAGAAGAAATCAAAATTATTTAATCTACACAACAAGAATAAAGAAACAGATCTAGATACAACGAAACTAGAATTAAACTAAAAGATCCCTGCAAGGAGCAATTAAAAGCTTGAACAATGAGCCATACGAATTATCCAGAAGAAAGAACAGTTAGCCATTCGATCTAAAAGAAAAAAATCTACAGCAATGATAAAAGTATCAGCAGATAGCTCCTGATTTAATATGGAACGCATTCATTGTCCATGAAATAGAGAGAACGCATGCATAGATAAGAGCAAAATCATTAATACAAAGAAATAATTCAGAAGTCAAGAATGATCTCACATTGCAGAATTGCAGTCATTAGAATAGTCCAACATAAAGCAACCCAACATTCCAAGCAAAATGTTCATCTCCCGTGGCTTCTATTAGAAAATTTCAATTTACAGAGCCGATACAAGATAGCTCATATCATTTGCCCAAAAAATTTTCATTCCCTGCCAAAAGTCCTTTCTAATCTTTCCTAGCCCCTATTTATAGTTACAAATTTTCCCTCTGGGCTGACACCTAGCATTCTCCACCTGTCATTTACAGAATTTCCACTATAATCGACCACCAAAATGGCCACTTCCTTTACAAAAAAAATATTTTGGCAAAATTAGGGACAGCTGTCCCACGGCTTACGCCTTACATATTCAAAAAATACATAACAGAAAATTTGCTGGCATCAAAGCGTTCCCTGCTGGGCACGTGTTTGTCTGTAGAGAATGGCTCACTGAATTCAGCCTCTTCGTTCCTGTGCGTGAGCTTCTTCTGGCAAAGGGTCGCCCAAGTTGATGGTCACTGATGCTGCCTGGGAAGAGGCCCTCGAATCCCTTGCTGAAGCTGCTCCTAATTGGGAAGGGGAAGTGGGACTGGCCAGACTTTCTGCCATTGCTGGGGAAGAGGCTGCTGGAAGAGGGGCTGTCGGATCTACTGATGCTTCTGCTGCTGCTGCAGCTTTCCTGACCTCCTCTTCTATGTAGCTGTGCCACACACCTGTGTCCCTTATGATGATGTTTGCTGCAGCTGGAAACAGGATTTTCTGAGAAGTTACATTCTTCCCGAGCTTTATTTTAATGCTTTGTACTTCTGCTTTAGCAACTTGATATGTTTCCTTCAACAGATGATTGTGAAGCGTTGATGAACCGATGTAATGTTGGAGATCATCCACGGCCAAGACATCAATCCTTCTCACATACTCCATCTGGATGCCTAGCTCTTCTTTCAATTGAGACAACCGCTGTTCCTTTTCCGGGAAGTCTTCTAGGGTCTGAGGGAAACTCAATGTGCAGTTGTCATGAACTTCTTTGAGCTTTTGGTATAGGTTGTTGATTCTATCTGTTGTCCTCTGCACACTGGCCATTAGCTTATTGGCACAGTTCCTACCAAACTCCAACAAGGCTATATCTTCATTAAAATATTCCACGGCCTTGAAAGGAAGATGCGGGGGGAAACCTCCTTTCCCTTCCCTCCATGCCATCTGACTTATGACATTTGCCTTGACACGGGTATTCTTAGCTTTGAGCCTGTGGGCTTCCGCATTAACCTCCTTTAGCCTAACCGTCATGGCCTTGAGTTTGCATACCTTATCAGTGATTAGCTCTTGAGAGCCACACACTTGCTGTAGGATATTGCATGACAGCTCGTGGAAGGGGGACATGTCCAAGGTTCTGCTTTCCGCTTGCTCTAAACGCTCAGCTAATGCCTGCTTGTCTGCTTCTAGCTGAGAGGCCTTTTCCTCCACTCTATTCTTCTCTGCTTCCACAATCATCATTTGAAGGGTTAGCTGATCCTTTTCCTCCTCCAGCTGGCTGTGCTTGTTTGACAGCTCCTTATGTTCGGCATACAAGCAGCTATACTTGTTTACTATCAGGTCTCTTTGGGCTTGCTCATTAGCCACATTTTGCTGCAGGGTACGTGCTCTTTTCTTTGTCAATATATTTTCTTTGACTATAACCCCTACATTGGCAAATGATGCTTGTGCTGTTGCTATAACTGCGGAGGCCATGGCAATGGGATCCGCATCTGTGTTCTGCATGACAGCGACCTCTCGGTGAGTAACTATGTCGTCATGGAAGGGACTTTTAATCCTCTCTTCTGATTGGAGGACCATTGTTTTCCTTTTCTTGTCATAGACAAACTCATTCCATTTGGACACCGTACGCTTCCCAGATGGAGTGTACGGTACAATTGGTCGGTTTATGATGTCTATGTCTTCTTCCATAGGTGGGGTCCGGACTTCCTGAGCGGGGTCTGTCCCTTCCTTTTGGGTACTAGAGCCACCTGCCTGAGAGGTGTCTATCTCCATGTCCTGCGCACCGGACCCACCTACCTGGGTATCTTCTCTTGCCTTCAATTCTTCCTCCGCCTTCTTCCTTGCTTCAGCTAGCTCAATTTCTGCTTCTTTCTGCTTTTGGGCTTCTTCAGCCTCCTTCCGCAGTCTTTCATTCTCAGCCTCTTGTAGCTTTCTTGCCTCCTCGGCTTCCTTTTGCAACCTTGCCTCTTCTCTTAATCTGAGCTCTTCCTGAGCCCGGGCATCCTTGGCTTCTTTCTCCTTTTGCTGGATGGTCTTCTGGGCTTTGGTTGAGCTAGAGCTCGCTCCAGTACTTTGGCGACAGATCCTTAGCTCAGTCATGTTGCTGATGCCTCTGAATGCTTCCTCCTCGGCATCGGGGTAGTGGGAGTATTCGAAGTTAGCATAGTTCCCCTTGCAATGCTCGGCCACTTTACCCTTTCTGTCGTTCCTGTGGAAGATGACCTCACCGAAATGGAAGGCCCTCAACTCTTGAACAAATTCATCGGCAGAGGCCACCCCTGAAAACTTGTAAGCACCTATGCAGAAAGGTAGGGGGGGAAAGGAAGCCTTGTGTAGCTTGTGGAGGAATGCTCCAATCCCATCCAAGAAGAGTTGTCTTACTGCTTCCTTGAGCACCACATAGTCTGTGGCATACTGCGGCAATATGTATGGGGGCTTAGTCCCTCCGAACATTCTCAAGTAGGTACCTTGTTCTGAAAAGTAGAAGTCCCCATAATCCTCAAGGACTTCCAAAGCGTTTTGTGACAGGCAACTTGGTTCTTCCTTGAACATTTTCTCGTATAGGGGCATGATGAACCCCTCACAGATGAGTTTGTAGCTGGGCTTGTAATTCTGAGCCCACAACATCTTGAATGCAGTGTAGACCGGGGTTGTGGCCCTATCCCATGTACACCCCAATCCGGGGAACTCTATCTTGGCCAAGATACAATCTATCAGGTATGAGGACATGAAGAATTCAGCCTTCTTCGAGGCCAGCCCGGGTTTAGCAGCACTTATCATCGAGGCCAGACTATCTGACAAGATAGTGGCCCAGTCAAACACTGTCCCCTGAAATGCCACATAGTGAATGATAGGGACCCACTGAATCTTGTATACTGTGCCATCCGGCATGCCGAATATTCTGCATACCATTAAAGCGATCAATCTGTAAGGGGCCCTCAGATTCTGCACGTCATATTCATCATTTCCCTTCTTTCTCAAATGCTTCCCTCCCCTCAATAGCTTCTTGGCCATCTCGACGTTATCCATCTGGCCCAACCATTCATCAGTCAGAGCTTGTTGGACACGGGGAAACCTGTAGGCCGCCGCAACATATGCGGGTTGAAACGAAGCAATAGCCACTTTCCTGCTGTCATTTATCACTCTCCCATCAGCATCTGCATGTTGGAGAATCCACCCGATCACTTCAGCACAGGGGAATAGCTCAGGGCGGGTAGCGGCTCTAGTTATGCCTGAGGCTCTGATATTTTGATAGATCGGTGCCTCTTCCAGCAACATATCTGGGATCTCTTGGTCCCTGATCATTTTGTATATGTCATCCCATCTGATTTCTGGAGGGACACCAGTGGTGCACCTGGTGTCCTGGAGCGAGGTTTCAATCTTATGAGGAGCAGGTTTCTTTTCTGTCATCTTCGCCTTCTTCTTACTGGGTTTCGGCATCTTGAATTATCCCTGATAACATCCATATACAATTCATCATGAGTTTGAGCAACAGGTTGTATGGTTTTAGCCGAGAGCAACATCGTTTTAATGAGATAAATCAATGAAGCAAATATTAAGGAAGCAAGACATTATTTTAATCATAAGACACACATTGAAACATTTGAAGCTCTTAAAAGACGAGTATGGGATAAGCTATGTTGCGGAAGCTATTGGTTTTATTGGACCGATAGGCGATCCGCGGGAGCAATTGGCTTCCGGTTCCGCCTCGCGGAAGGGGATGTACTTCGTTATGGCTGCGGTTGGAGAGGTCGATGGCGGGGAAGACGCGGGTTGACTCGGTGAGGGCTTTGAATGCTATCGTCACGCGCGGCCACTCGCCGAGTCAATACGGGATATTTTAGTCCGAGCGAAGGTAACGGCGCCGGGGATATGCTGATGGGGAGAGCTAGGGCGGCTGCGGCTTCAAGTTTTGGCTCTCGTGGCTTAAACGCTTACGGGTTTCGGCTTCGTTTGTAGGGGCTGGGGCTTATTGAAAAGGGCCCAGGGTCCTAAGTCCGAGTTAACGGTCCGGGACATGGAAAGCCCATAGGGTTTTGATAACTTAACCCACGATGAGGGGCGCGGCCCGGGGTTTAAAACAAAACAGGGCATGGTTAACCGCCCGCACCTACCAACATAAAATATAACTTTTTTCAGGAAGGCCTATGACGATTATGTATAATGAAAACCCCGTTCATTGTTCCTGACGGGCAAAACATAGCCCTTGACGGGTGTTTCGCCCGTCAAAACCCCACTAAAATCACCGTTTTCCCCAAAAGGACAACTCAGTAGTGAAAAACAAGGTCAAGATCCTACCTGGCACCGTGAGGATTGCTTGAGCGAGGTGGCTGCGAGCACAGATGCGCGAGGTGAGCTGGAGCGGTTTGCACGGTATCGCACGTCGTTGGCCGATTCAAAACAATGGTGGATTGGTCGAGCCCCTCACCGCATTTTATATAGACTGGGCACGTGTGAGCTTTTAATTCGGTAGGTGGCGTATTTACAACGGGGTTTAAATTCGCCGCGCATAGCGGTCACGTCAGAGCACCTCAGTTTTCGTGCAACCGTCATTCGCGGGGCCAGTTCGCGAATTGTATCCGCCGTTGCGGAAGGATTCAATGAAAGCTTCCGACGTTTCGGGGCTTACTGCGGAAAGGAAGCTCGAAGCCTTCCGCGAGAGACCGCCGCGTAGCGGAAGGGTAACGTCAAAGCTTCCGCCCTTTCGGGACGATATAGCGAATGCTCCCGGTATTTTCGGAAGACTTTTGCGAAAGCTTCCGCGATCCAAAATTTCAAAGTCTCGTTGATCTTTTTCGGGAAGGTTCGGCGAAGGCTCCCGCTCGTTTCGGAAAGCTATTGGGAATGGCTTCCGTCGTTTCGGAAGCAAAACTTATATTTTCCGCAAATTCACCCGGGATCGTTTCGGAGTCCCTTTGCCGAACGGGGTAAGCGATTGGCCTCCGCTGTTTCGGAAGGGTAGCCCGAAGGCTTCCGCGTTTCGGGAGCAAAAGCTGAAGGCCTCCGCGACAGCTTCTTGAGAAAACTCTAAGTCTTTTTCATGGTTTCGGAAGGCGATCGTGAATTCTCCCCGCGGGACTTATGGGGATGGCTTCCGCCGTTTCGGAAAGGTTTCATCAAAATTTTCCGCCTAGTCTCTTTTGGGAAGATATCGCGGCGGTTTCCGCGGTTTCGGAAGGGTTCCCTGAATTCCCCCGTTGCGGAAGGATTTTACGAAAGCTCCCGCCGTTGCGGAAGGGTTCAACGAAAACTCCCGCCGTTGTGGGGGGTTCACTTAATTTCCCCGCCGTATCGGAAGGTTGAAACTAAAAAATTCTTTAAGTCCTTCGTTCCCCGCATTTTCTAATCGGAAGGAAATCTAAGTCCTTTTCGGGAGACTAAGGCGAATGAGTCCCGCCGTTTCGGGAGGAAAGCCGGAACTTTTCCGCGGTTGCGGGAGGTTTGAGTGAAAGGCTCCGCCGTTTCGGGAGCTAAGTCGTTTCGGAGTTGGGACCGTTCCGCAGAAGCAATGATTGAAAATTTTCTAAGTCTTTTACTTCGGAAGAAAATGCTGAATTCCTTGGTGTTATTTCGGCGAGTTTATCCGGATTGCTTCCGCCGTTTCGGGAGACAGAGCTGAATTGTTCCGCCGTTTCGGGTGGTTTTGTTGAATTCCTTGCCGTTTCGGGAGAACAACGCGAACTTTTCCGTGGTCGCGGAAGACTTGATCGAAAGCTTCCGCCGTTTCGGGTGGTTTTGCCCAATGGCTCCCGCGGGTTTTGACAAAGAAAATCTAAGTCCTCCTTTCGGAAAGGTTGGACGTTTGACTCCCGCCGTTTCGGGACAAAGTCTGACTTATTCCAAAACGTTTGGGAAAAAAAACCAAGTTACCTTTTGGCTCACTGGGGAGAACATGGAAGGATTGACGGCAAGCTGTCCAGCAGGGAAGCAAAATTTTATGTTGAAAACAGAGCGGACGGCTGGGATGGCTTCTCAAGCAAACTTTCTACAAAAAAAATACAGGAGGGGCCCCAACATGTACAAAATTTTGGGGAGGGGTGTTGCTGCAGCAACAATGGCGAGTTGCTGGCGAACACAGATCTCTGAAAAAATACCCTACATGGTCCGGAACCCCATTAAAACCTCCGTCTCGGGTGCATTATTCAGCTGAGCCTTTTAGAATCATGCGGGGAAAGGAGCACTTTTCCTGCTAGCCATTGGGGAAAGGGGAGCTTTGACCGAGGCATCTTCACCACTCTCAGAGGGCCAGCATATGAGATTCATTTTAGGAGGGTCATACCTCAAATGGTCACTACTACCGGACTCCACAGGATTTGCAACACTTTCTCATGGACATTATTGTTCTTGTTCCTCATTCCCATGCTGCTGGCACCCTTTGGGATGCTTGTACTTTGGACAGCTTAGCTGTTTGAGCCTTCCAGGGATATTTTCTTTTGGACAGATCTTTGATTTGGACTCCTCAATCCATAGTGTCCTTTTGAGTGAGTTAGAATTTTATTGATTTGATTTTATCAAACTTCACGGACGGAGAGGAGCCCATTTTGAGCTGAGTCTTTAGGACAGCCCTTTAGGTTTTACATGTCTCTTTTGCTTTTGTCTCAACCATGCTTTAATTGAGGCGAGAATCCCTGGAAAACAGACTCTTGGATGTAGGCCATTTTGGCTTTTAAATCAGCAGCACGGAGTCATCTCAATACCCCATGTCCTCGAGAGGTGCCACTTTCCACGGGTCCAACTTGGGTAACCTTCTTGAGATGCCTTTAAAGTGTGAGAGTGGGTGGAGCCCAATGATAGTAGCGAAGATGGCCATGGGTCTCTGCTATTGAACAGGGTTAATGTGACTAGCAGGGTAGGCTTCCCCCCTCTTGAATATTTCAGCGAGAGCACAGCAGACCGGGTTTACTGAGCAGGGTTCCAGACTCATGGGTTGCGAGTTTTCTTTGAGGGAGCTGCCTTCAGCGGGAGACTCAACAAAAAGGGTGCTTCAGAAAACAAAAACCTATTGAAAAGTTCAAATAACAAAACAGGAAACAACATGGCCGAAAAAATAAAACAGCTAAAAGCGAAAGCGAACAGACAACTTTATTTATGTACAGGAAGTTCCAAGGAGACTCACGCGAAGTATTGTTTCAGGGCGAGGCCATTGAGTGGAAGGGCTACTTCCTCTCCCTCGAGATTTGTCAATTTATAAGTGGATGGGCCCAATTTTGCAGAAATTTGGTACGGGCCTATCCATAGATGTTGAAATTTCGTATGCATTCCTTTGCCTTCGTGATTATGGTCCCATTTCAGGACTAAATCCCCAACTTCAAAGTCCCTCTTACCGGATTTCCTTTTGTCGAACCATCTCTTAACTATGTCCTGGTGTTGATGAAATCGGTCTTTAGCTTTGTGTCGGGCTTCTTCTAGTCGAAGCAGGGTGTTTATCCTGGATTGTAAGGATTGGCTACCAGAACCCTGAGAGGCTTGGGACAATTGCAAGGATGGCAGCAAGATGTTTGGGGGAAGTATGGATTCCTTGCCGTAGACAAGGGTGAAAGGGGAGACACCTAAAGCATTCTTCGGGGTTACCCTATCTTCCCATAAGGCGTTTGGGAGAGCCACATGCCAACTTCTCTGGTTTTCTATCACAGTTTTCTTAAGGATTCGAATCAGATTCTTGTTTGAGGATTCAGCTAATCCGTTTCCCTGAGGGTAGTAATTGGCTGAATAATGCAACTTAATTCCCCATTCATAAACAAATTCATTTATCATGCAAGATGAAAAATAAGTAGCATTATCAAAAACAAGGGAAATTGGAACCCCAAACCTGGTTATGATGTTCTCTTTCAAGAAGCTGATAACTGCGTCTTCATTGATCTTGCGCAGCGGGATGGCCTCCGTCCACCTGGTGAAGTAGTCGGTAGCTGTCAGAATGTATCGGTGCTGTAATGAAGAATTTGGATTTATTTCTCCGATAACATATATGCCCCATTACTCAAAAGGTTCGGAGATGATGACCGGCTGCAATGGGCCTGCGGCCTTAGGTAACTTCCCAGCGCTTCTTTGACAGACATCACAGTTTCTTGCGTATGTGTGGGCATCTCGAAACAGGGTGGGCCAGTAATATCCAGCTCTCAGTATCTTGTGCGCTGTCGTCTCTCCTGAATAATGGCCACCTGCTGGGCCATCATGCAATTCTTTGACAACTTTGTTCGCATCCTCCTTTTACAAACACCTCAGAAGGACTCCATCATAATTCTTTCTGAAGAGAATCCCATCAATGATCTGATAGGGTGCTGATTTCAAACGGAGTGCCCTTCTTTGTTTAGAATTCCAGTGCTCGGGTAGATATCCCTGCTGTAAATAGTGCACTAGATCTCTATACCATGACTGGGGAGCTGTGAAGATATGGCATACCTCAACCGAATTGAGCTCGGCTTCGTTCTTCCACTGTTGCTCTTCATCAGTCGAGTTTCCCGCCAGTAACTTGCACAGACCTTGTCCTTTGATGATTGTAGCAGGTTTAAATTCCAAATCATACTCCTGCAGAGCTGTGACCCAGTTCCCTCTCCTCTCTCCCAATTCCTTTTGAACGAACAGGGATCTAATAGCTGGATGGGGAACTATGACTTTAGTTCTGTTCTTCAAAATGTATGGCCTAAACTGCTTGACTGCTTTGAAGACTGCGTAGGTGTGCTTTTCAACTACGGGGTAATTCAGCTCAGCCCCTTGCAGACCAGTGCTCATAAACGAAATTGGGTATTCGTCCCCCAACTCCACCTTTTGCGTGAGTACAGCTGCGAGAGAGTCATCCGAAGCGAAGGTATACAAGATGAAATCTTTATCAAAATCTGGACTTCTTAAGGAAGGAGCTTTAGCTACAGCTGCCTTGATATCTCTAAATGCGTCCTTCTCCAAATCTGTCCACTTGAATTGTGCGCTTTGTTTAACCATCTGTTGTAATGGCTTAACGATTTGTGCAAAATCCGGAACAAATCTGCGGACAAAATTGATGGTGCCCATAAAAGACTGCATAGATTTTTTGTTGTGAGGCATTGGGATTTTATTAATAGCTTGGACTCTTTCTTGGTCGATTGATACTCCCCTTTTGGAGATGACATGACCCAAGAGCTTTCCTTCGGGGACAGCAAACACGCTCTTCTTGGGATTCAAGGAAATACCGTACTTCCGGCAACGGTCAAAGATGTGCCTCAGATGAACAACATGATCTTCCCTTTTCTTCGAAAAGACTGTCACATCATCTAAGTAAACAACAACGCATTGCCCACCCAATCCTCGGAAGGCAATATCCATCGCCCTTTGGAATGTAGCTCCAGCATTTATCAGCCCAAATGGCATTCTCCTGTAAGCGAAGGTTCCCCACTTAGTCCTGAAGGTAGTCTTGAGACGATATTCCTCGGCCACTAACACTTGATTATAGCCAGAGAAACCATCGAGGATAGAAAACAGTTCAGATCCAGACACCATTTGTAGGATTTGCTCCATTGAAGGCACGGGGTAGTTGTCTTTATCTGAGGCTTTGTTTAAATTTCTAAAGTCTACACATAGCCTAATCTCTCCCGATTTCTTCCTCACGGGAACCAAGTTTGCAACCCATTCGGAATGCCGAACTTTGAAGATTATCTTAGCGTCCAGGAGCTTCTTTAATTCCTTTTGGATCAGCGGTTCAAGAGTGGGATGCATCCTCCTCAACTGCTGCTGAAATGGCTTGACACCCCGCTTTCATTGGTATAACATGTTGAATGATGCGGACGTCATATGTTTTCAGATCTTCATAGGTCCATGCAAAAACATCCTTGTACTGTTTAAACAACTTAATGAACCTTTCTCTTTCTCCTGGTGAACAACATTTGCCAAGGTTGACAAATTTTGGTTCTGCCTCGGTACCCAAATTAACTAACTCATGCTGCATTGATGAGCTGTTAGTTTTGGTATTAGCTGGTCTTTTGAATTTATTTTGAAGATCGAAAAGCATTTCGAGGGACCTTACCCCTTTTGGCATGAAATTTCCTTTCTCCTCTTCCTTCTTCATCAAATCAGCATCATGTTCTTCCTCATCTATTGCAGCTCCTTGAAAACTGCCTTCGTTTGTCAGGAAGCTGATAATTTGCTCATCATCATCGAATATTCTGAAGTTCGTGATGTTATCGGGAATGGAAGGCTTGAAAATCAATTCAATAGAGCATTTATTATTTGACGGTACTAATCTAGAGGCAGATGTTGCTAACAAATCAGCAGCAGAATTTTGCAATCTAGGAATTGATTTTATATTGAAAGCGTCAAAATACATGATTAAATCCCATACCTCAGCCTGGTAACCTTTCAAGTGCGGTGAGAGACAGTGGATGGTGTCCCTTACCTGTCTGACAACTATCTCGGAGTCACCAAAAACCTTCAGGTACTTAGCATTTAAGCCAATGGCCTTCTTTAAACCATGTACCAAAGCTTCATATTCAGCGGTATTGTTAGTACAATCGAATTCTAATCTACAAGACAAAAAATACTTGTTCTTCTTTGGATCTATCAGAACACAACCGGCTCCGGATCCTTCTAGAGTTTTAGAGCCATCAAAGTATAATGTCCAAAAGGTATCTTTAGATTCAACTAAGTTAGTTTCTTTGTGGTCTATGTTAGCAACTAAATTGACTATGTTACAATCAACCTCATCAGTCCGAGAGAAATGAAGGAGATCGGACTGTTTGTCTGATTCATGGCAAAAATTTTCAGCTTGATAGTTGCCCGGATCCATTTCTAAGAAGTAATTTCCCAGGACCGAGGAAGAGAAAGCTACAGCCTCATTTTTTTCTTCTAGCTGGGTTACGTTTTGTTTCATATGGGGTTCCCTAAGAACTTTAATCTGATTCTGCCTGTTCTGATAAGGCAGCCATAGATGGGACCAATCGGTAGCAAAGTAGCCACTCAGCTTGGTAGACCAATCCCTACTCAAAATCAGCCCATAAGCTTCAGGGATATCGACCACCATTATGTCAATAAATTGACAGACTCTAGGGTCGGCTGACAGTCTAATTAGAACATCTTTCATCTCCCCTATAACCTTGACAGCGGTCCTGTCTAATTGTATGATTTGAGCTGGAGATGGTACGGGCTGCCCATTAATTTTCTTACAAATTGACAGTGGCATAACGTTTGAGGAAGCTCCGGAGTCTACCAGACAGTTATGAACATTGTGATTAAAAATTTCGAATGTCAGCAGAAATGGCAATGTTTGGGATTTGGATTTCCCACCGATGCTAGCCTCGTTAATTTCAGGATTGTCTTGAGAATCTGTTAATGTAGCGCTGGGTTTTGGTTGTAAAACATGCAGTAGCTTGTCTCGTTGATGGGGCAGGCTACACATGTCAAATATTGATACGTTCGCTTTAACTTTCTTGATATCTTCGATAATATCATACCCTATATCGGATTCATTCCCAATTCGAATGGACTGATCTGTTTTGTTCATGGTTTCTTTAGGCGGCTGAACTTTGTTGTCAGCGCTTGGCTGTTTGGTTGCTGTTTGGTTTACTTTGGGCTGTGGTGGGATGATTGGTATATGTCTCCTAGGCGGATCCTTCGAAATCTTAGGCTTATGGGAAGAGGTGGCTGGGATAGGATCCGCAATCGGGCCCTTGCTGCGAGTAGCAATATTTATGGTAGAGGGAGTGTTGTCTACGTGATCTCCTTCTACTAATTCAGTCATAGGTATCCAATCCCACAATACCATAGTAGTGTCCGGGGTTGGTTCCTCTAACTCAGGGCCTGACTCCTCTGGAGGAATATCCTGGTCTGGGATCTGAGAATCTAACATTTGGTTCATGACCAAGCTCATGGAATTGATCCATTGTGGGCAGCTCTTCTCCGAGTGTGGTTCTTGGTGAAAGGTGCAGAAATTTTCCATACCAATCTCATTCAAATTTAAAACAGGGGCAGTGTTCACTGGTGGATGAGACTGTTCCCCGTCTTCCCTTCTTTTGTAGAATGGCTTAAAAGGTTTCCTAGCTGTACTAGCAGCCTTGTCTTTCTCGAGATCTACGATTTTGTTAGATAATTTTTGCATCATTTTAACTATATTTTCCATATCCGTAGATGGCTCTTCCTTACCTCTCGTAAGGAGCAAAGGTTTCTTGCTAGCTGCTGGTTTTGTTTCCACATCTAAGGCATGTTTAGTAATGCTATCAGCCTCTTCCTCTACCTTTCGAGCTTCCTCAAAATTCTCTATCAGGGTCGTTTTCTTGGATCGTTTTACAAACATTGCGATTGGACCTTCAAGAGCTGTTGTGTAGTATTCGATCAAGGATTCTTCTGTGGGTTTGTTAGTTTCACTAAAGTTATTTAACAGCGTTGTGAATCTTTGATTAAAGTCTTGAACTTTTTCCTTCTTCTCCATTCTCATGGATAGGAGTTCTTTCATAAGCGTGGCGACAGTCTTTTGGTTCCCATACTTCTTTAGGAAACACTTTTCGAAATCATCCCAACTAGAGATTGAGCTGGGTTGAAGGCTAAAGTACCAAGATGATACCTTAGGCTCGAATGTGTACGGAAACAACCTGCAGACTACGTCTTCATGTTGTACATTTAAAAGGTTCAGAGCTAGGTAAAAACTCTTGAGGTGATCCTCCGTCGAGATGGCTTTCCCTGGATCGTACTTAGGCAAGACCTTTTCTGGGTTTTTAGGGAGATTATGGAATGGTCCAGCTAGGTTCAGCGCTCCCCTTGCTCTCCAGGCAGGTACAACCATGTTTGGGTTTGGACGTGGAGACCCTGGTGGAGAATTGCAGGGTGAATCTTGTGGAGTACTTTTGGGAGTGGTACCTTCTTCGGGATTTTCTTGGTCTGTCTTGTTAAGAGTGCCAGAGATTTCTTCCAACGTCAGATTTACCAGTTCTTCAAAACTCTGAACAAGGATCGAATCACGGGTGTATTGCGGCTCCTTTCTGGGTGTAGTTTTCTTAGGGAGGAAGTTGACAGCGTTTAAACCACCTAGCTGTCTAACGTAGGATCTAGTATGTCTTCTCAAGTCCTCTATTTTTGCAAAAGGAACAGCGTACAAAGCTTCCTGAGGCTCAGGGTCAGAAATGAGGTGTTCTTGGTTTGTTAATCCAAGATCTGGGCTGTTTGAAAATTTTTCTTCAAGCGGGTTTTCAGTGTTATCTATGACCGTGGAAGATTTTCCTCTATCAGCCATGCACTTCAGGCCCTCCTTCTAGCGCCAAAAACTGTTGATGCCTCGGATATCGTAGCATCAATCAGAAAGGGATTCTCCCCGAGAGACGGTCCCAATTAGACTATCTCCCGTTTTCGTGTAGGGAATCCGTCCGGTTAGCGGTTCCGGCAACCGTGGTTTTGGAATTTAAATCCTATTCTACCGGTTATGGCCCGATCCACCTTTCTTTTGGATTTTATGTGTTTTATATGAGATGCACATGCCTAAATTATACTTAGTCTAAATGCAACTGAAACAGATCTAAATCTAGAAACAGGAACACATCTATCTATCCCTGCAGGGGAACACGCTTAAGGGGAGAGCAATCAGCTATAGCAGATTATCATAAGTAACGAACAGATAGCTATTATTTCTCACGGTCATAGCTACAGCGAGATGAGGATCTTGAGAAGATAGCTTCCCATTCAAACTGGAACGCATCTATTGCTCAGAAAACAGAGGAACGTTAAAGGATAAAGAAACAGATCTGAAATGAGACTTACAGAACGTATCTACTGCTTATGAACAGAAGAAATCAAAATTATTTAATCTACACAACAAGAATAAAGAAACAGATCTAGATACAACGAAACTAGAATTAAACTAAAAGATCCCTGCAAGGAGCAATTAAAAGCTTGAACAATGAGCCATACGAATTATCCAGAAGAAAGAACAGTTAGCCATTCGATCTAAAAGAAAAAAATCTACAGCAATGATAAAAGTATCAGCAGATAGCTCCTGATTTAATATGGAACGCATTCATTGTCCATGAAATAGAGAGAACACATGCATAGATAAGAGCAAAATCATTAATACAAAGAAATAATTCAGAAGTCAAGAATGATCTCACATTGCAGAATTGCAGTCATTAGAATAGTCCAACATAAAGCAACCCAACATTCCAAGCAAAACGTTCATCTCCCGTGGCTTCTATTAGAAAATTTCAATTTACAGAGCCGATACAAGATAGCTCATATCATTTGCCCAAAAAATTTTCATTCCCTGCCAAAAGTCCTTTCTAATCTTTCCTAGCCCCTATTTATAGTTACAAATTTGCCCTCTGGGCTGACACCTAGCATTCTCCACCTGTCATTTACAGAATTTCCACTATAATCGACCACCAAAATGGCCACTTCCTTTACAAAAAAAATATTTTGGAAAAATTAGGGACAGCTGTCCCACGGCTTACGCCTTACATATTCAAAAAATACATAACAGAAAATTTGCTGGCATCAAAGCGTTCCCTGCTGGGCACGTGTTTGTCTGTAGAGAATGGCTCACTGAATTCAGCCTCTTCGTTCCTGTGCGTGAGCTTCTTCTGGCAAAGGGTCGCCCAAGTTGATGGTCACTGATGCTGCCTGGGAAGAGGCCCTCGAATCCCTTGCTGAAGCTGCTCCTAATTGGGAAGGGGAAGTGGGACTGGCCAGACTTTCTGCCATTGCTGGGGAAGAGGCTGCTGGAAGAGGGGCTGCCGGATCTACTGATGCTTCTGCTGCTGCTGCAGCTTTCCTGACCTCCTCTTCTATGTAGCTGTGCCACACACCTGTGTCCCTTATGATGATGTTTGATGCAGCTGGAAACAGGATTTTCTGAGAAGTTACATTCTTCCCGAGCTCTATTTTAATGCTTTGTACTTCTGCTTTAGCAACTTGATATGTTTCCTTCAACAGATGATTGTGAAGCGTTGATGAACCGATGTAATGTTGGAGATCATCCACGGCCAAGACATCAATCCTTCTCACATACTCCATCTGGACGCCTAGCTCTTCTTTCAATTGAGACAACCGCTGTTCCTTTTCCGGGAAGTCTTCTAGGGTCTGAGGGAAACTCAATGTGCAGTTGTCATGAACTTCTTTGAGCTTTTGGTATAGGTTGTTGATTCTATCTGTTGTCCTCTGCACACTGGCCATTAGCTTATTGGCACAGTTCCTACCAAACTCCAACAAGGCTATATCTTCATTAAAATATTCCACGGCCTTGAAAGGAAGATGCGGGGGGAAACCTCCTTTCCCTTCCCTCCATGCCATCTGACTTATGACATTTGCCTTGACACGGGTATTCTTAGCTTTGAGCCTGTGGGCTTCCGCATTAACCTCCTTTAGCCTAACCGTCATGGCCTTGAGTTTGCATACCTTATCAGTGATTAGCTCTTGAGAGCCATACACTTGCTGTAGGATATTGCATGACAGCTCGTGGAAGGGGGACATGTCCAAGGTTCTGCTTTCCGCTTGCTCTAAACGCTCAGCTAATGCCTGCTTGTCTGCTTCTAGCTGAGAGGCCTTTTCCTCCACTCTATTCTTCTCTGCTTCCACAATCATCATTTGAAGGGTTAGCTGATCCTTTTCCTCCTCCAGCTGGTTGTGCTTGTTTGACAGCTCCTTATGTTCGGCATACAAGAAGCTATACTTGTTTACTATCAGGTCTCTTTGGGCTTGCTCATTAGCCACATTTTGCTGCAGGGTACGTGCTCTTTTCTTTGTCAATATATTTTCTTTGACTATAACCCCTACATTGGCAAATGATGCTTGTGCTGTTGCTATAACTGCGGAGGCCATGGCAATGGGATCCGCATCTGTGTTCTGCATGACAGCGACCTCTCGGTGAGTAACTATGTCGTCATGGAAGGGACTTTTAATCCTCTCTTCTGATTGGAGGACCATTGTTTTCCTTTTCTTGTCATAGACAAACTCATTCCATTTGGACACCGTACGCTTCCCAGATGGAGTGTACGGTACAATTGGTCGGTTTATGATGTCTATGTCTTCTTCCATAGGTGGGGTCCGGACTTCCTGAGCGGGGTCTGTCCCTTCCTTTTGGGTACTAGAGCCACCTGCCTGAGAGGTGTCTATCTCCATGTCCTGCGCACCGGACCCACCTACCTGGGTATCTTCTCTTGCCTTCAATTCTTCCTCCGCCTTCTTCCTTGCTTCAGCTAGCTCAATTTCTGCTTCTTTCTGCTTTTGGGCTTCTTCAGCCTCCTTCCGCAGTCTTTCATTCTCAGCCTCTTGTAGCTTTCTTGCCTCCTCGGCTTCCTTTTGCAACCTTGCCTCTTCTCTTAATCTGAGCTCTTCCTGAGCCCGGGCATCCTTGGCTTCTTTCTCCTTTTGCTGGATGGTCTTCTGGGCTTTGGTTGAGCTAGAGCTCGCTCCAGTACTTTGGCGACAGATCCTTAGCTCAGTCATGTTGCTGATGCCTCTGAATGCTTCCTCCTCGGCATCGGGGTAGTGGGAGTATTCGAAGTTAGCATAGTTCCCCTTGCAATGCTCGGCCACTTTACCCTTTCTGTCGTTCCTGTGGAAGATGACCTCACCGAAATGGAAGGCCCTCAACTCTTGAACAAATTCATCGGCAGAGGCCACCCCTGAAAACTTGTAAGCACCTATGCAGAAAGGTAGGGGGGGAAAGGAAGCCTTGTGTAGCTTGTGGAGGAATGCTCCAATCCCATCCAAGAAGAGTTGTCTTACTGCTTCCTTGAGCACCACATAGTCTGTGGCATACTGCGGCAATATGTATGGGGGCTTAGTCCCTCCGAACATTCTCAAGTAGGTACCTTGTTCTGAAAAGTAGAAGTCCCCATAATCCTCAAGGACTTCCAAAGCGTTTTGTGACAGGCAACTTGGTTCTTCCTTGAACATTTTCTCGTATAGGGGCATGATGAACCCCTCACAGATGAGTTTGTAGCTGGGCTTGTAATTCTGAGCCCACAACATCTTGAATGCAGTGTAGACCGGGGTTGTGGCCCTATCCCATGTACACCCCAATCCGGGGAACTCTATCTTGGCCAAGATACAATCTATCAGGTATGAGGACATGAAGAATTCAGCCTTCTTCGAGGCCAGCCCGGGTTTAGCAGCACTTATCATCGAGGCCAGACTATCTGACAAGATAGTGGCCCAGTCAAACACTGTCCCCTGAAATGCCACATAGTGAATGATAGGGACCCACTGAATCTTGTATACTGTGCCATCCGGCATGCCGAATATTCTGCATAGCATTAAAGCGATCAATCTGTAAGGGGCACTCAGATTCTGCACGTCATATTCGTCATTTCCCTTCTTTCTCAAATGCTTCCCTCCCCTCAATAGCTTCTTGGCCATCTCGACGTTATCCATCTGGCCCAACCATTCATCAGTCAGAGCTTGTTGGACACGGGGAAACCTGTAGGCCGCCGCAACATATGCGGGTTGAAACGAAGCAATAGCCACTTTCCTGCTGTCATTTATCACTCTCCCATCAGCATCTGCATGTTGGAGAATCCACCCGATCACTTCAGCACAGGGGAATAGCTCAGGGCGGGTAGCGGCTCTAGTTATGCCTGAGGCTCTGATATTTTGATAGATCGGTGCCTCTTCCAGCAACATATCTGGGATCTCTTGGTCCCTGATCATTCTGTATATGTCATCCCATCTGATTTCTGGAGGGACACCAGTGGTGCACCTGGTGTCCTGGAGCGAGGTTTCAATCTTAGGAGGAGCAGGTTTCTTTTCTGTCATCTTCGCCTTCTTCTTACTGGGTTTCGGCATCTTGAATTATCCCTGATAACATCCATATACAATTCATCATGAGTTTGAGCAACAGGTTGTATGGTTTTAGCCGAGAGCAACATCATTTTAATGAGATAAATCAATGAAGCAAATATTAAGGAAGCAAGACATTATTTTAATCATAAGACACACATTGAAACATTTGAAGCTCTTAAAAGACGAGTATGGGATAAGCTATGTTGCGGAAGCTATTGGTTTTATTGGACCGATAGGCGATCCGCGGGAGCAATTGGCTTCCGGTTCCGCCTCGCGGAAGGGGATGTACTTCGTTATGGCTGCGGTTGGAGAGGTCGATGGCGGGGAAGACGCGGGTTGACTCGGTGAGGGCTTTGAATGCTATCGTCACGCGCGGCCACTCGCCGAGTCAATACGGGATATTTTAGTCCGAGCGAAGGTAACGGCGCCGGGGATATGCTGATGGGGAGAGCTAGGGCGGCTGCGGCTTCAAGTTTTGGCTCTCGTGGCTTAAACGCTTACGGGTTTCGGCTTCGTTTGTAGGGGCTGGGGCTTATTGAAAAGGGCCCAGGGTCCTAAGTCCGAGTTAACGGTCCGGGACATGGAAATCCCATAGGGTTTTGATAACTTAACCCACGACGAGGGGCGCGGCCCGGGGTTTAAAACAAAACAGGGCATGGTTAACCGCCCGCACCTACCAACATAAAATATAACTTTTTTCAGGAAGGCCTATGACGATTATGTATAATGAAAACCCCGTTCATTGTTCCTGACGGGAAAAACATAGCCCTTGACGGGTGTTTCGCTCGTCAAAACCCCACTAAAATCACCATTTTCCCCAAAAGGACAACTCAGTAGTGAAAAACAAGGTCAAGATCCTACCTGGCACCGTGAGGATTGCTTGAGCGAGGTGGCTGCGAGCACGGATGCGCGAGGTGAGCTGGAGCGGTTTGCACGGTATCTCACGTCGTTGGCCGATTCAAAACAATGGTGGATTGGTCGAGCCCCTCACCGCATTTTATATAGACTGGGCACGTGTGAGCTTTTAATTCGGTAGGTGGCGTATTTACAACGAGGTTTAAATTCGCCGCGCGTAGCGGTCACGTCAGAGCACCTCGGTTTTCGTGCAACCGTCATTCGCGGGGCCAGTTCGCGAATTGTATCCGCCGTTGCGGAAGGATTCAATGAAAGCTTCCGACGTTTCGGGGCTTACTGCGGAAAGGAAGCTCGAAGCCTTCCGCGAGAGACCGCCGCGTAGCGGAAGGGTAACGTCAAAGCTTCCGCCCTTTCGGGACGATATAGCGAATGCTCCCGGTATTTTCGGAAGACTTTTGCGAAAGCTTCCGCGATCCAAAATTTCAAAGTCTCGTTGATCTTTTTCGGGAAGGTTCGGCGAAGGCTCCCGCTCGTTTCGGAAAGCTATTGGGAATGGCTTCCGCCGTTTCGGAAGCAAAACTTATATTTTCCGCAAATTCACCCGGGATCGTTTCGGAGTCCCTTTGCCGAACGGGGTAAGCGATTGGCCTCCGCTGTTTCGGAAGGGTAGCCCGAAGGCTTCCGCGTTTCGGGAGCAAAAGCTGAAGGCCTCCGCGACAGCTTCTTGAGAAAACTCTAAGTCTTTTTCATGGTTTCGGAAGGCGATCGTGAATTCTCCCCGCGGGACTTATGGGGATGGCTTCCGCCGTTTCGGAAAGGTTTCATCAAAATTTTCCGCCTAGTCTCTTTTGGGAAGATATCGTGGCGGTTTCCGCGGTTTCGGAAGGGTTCCCTGAATTCCCCCGCCGTTGCGGAAGGATTTTACGAAAGCTCCCGCCGTTGCGGAAGGGTTCAACGAAAACTCCCGCCGTTGTGGGGGGTTCACTTAATTTCCCCGCCGTAGCGGAAGGTTGAAACTAAAAAATTCTTTAAGTCCTTCGTTCCCGCATTTTCTAATCGGAAGGAAATCTAAGTCCTTTTCGGGAGACTAAGGCGAATGAGTCCCGTCGTTTCGGGAGGAAAGCCGGAACTTTTCCGCGGTTGCGGGAGGTTTGAGTGAAAGGCTCCGCCGTTTCGGGAGCTAAGTCGTTTCGGAGTTGGGACCGTTCCGCAGAAGCAATGATTGAAAATTTTCTAAGTCTTTTACTTCGGAAGAAAATGCTGAATTCCTTGGTGTTATTTCGGCGAGTTTATCCGGATTGCTTCCGCCGTTTCGGGAGACAGAGCTGAATTGCTCCGCCGTTTCGGGTGGTTTTGTTGAATTCCTTGCCGTTTCGGGAGAACAACGCGAACTTTTCCGTGGTCGCGGAAGACTTGATCGAAAGCTTCCGCCGTTTCGGGTGGTTTTGCCCAATGGCTCCCGCGGGTTTTGACAAAGAAAATCTAATTCCTCCTTTCGGAAAGGTTGGACGTTTGACTCCCGCCGTTTCGGGACAAAGTCTGACTTATTCCAAAACGTTTGGGCAAAAAAACCAAGTTACCTTTTGGCTCACTGGGGAGAACATGGAAGGATTGACGGCAAGCTGTCCAGCAGGGAAGCAAAATTTTATGTTGAAAACAGAGCGGACGGCTGGGATGGCTTCTCAAGCAAACTTTCTACAAAAAAAATACAGGAGGGGCCCCAACATGTACAAAATTTTGGGGAGGGGTGTTGCTGCAACAACACATGTAATACCCCAATTTTGACCCTTATGAAATATTGCCTTTTAATGTAAATATTGTATACATGCGATGTATGTTTCCCTAGCGTGGAGCTCAAGGCCAAGGCCCCGCTAGTGTATGTTCATATTTTATTTAAAATGGACAAGCATTTGATATTTTGTTACCCATGTGCTATCAAGCCATGGAATATTGTAAATTGATGTAAATATTAATATTTCAATAAAATACCAAAACTGGCTATGGAAGCAACAAATGAGAAGGGGCCATGTGTCCCCACTAGGGAGTGGTGAGGGGGTTGTGGCGATGAACCATATGCTTCCAAATGTCATTGTGAGAACCCATTTGAATTTTCTTGCTGACATTTAATTCTGTTGTAAGGAATTTGTTGAAGAATTCAGTCCATGGCTTCAATGGAGCATGGGCAGCCCAAAAATTCGTATGGCAGAGTATGGGCTCTGTTTTCTTGTACCACAAGTCACTCTACCTCATGGGAATGGGTTCTTCCTCATTCCCATTCCATTGTTGAACATCCCAACATCATTTTTCATCCATTACGAATTCCCAGCAATGAGAAAAACCAAAAATCGCAACTTTGCAAGAACCCACGTTTTGAAGAGCCATAAACGCCCAGAATTTGTTATTGACAATAAAATACAATGGGGGAATCCATAGATATGAAACTTGGGGTGAATTTGAGAGTATTAGATACCCCGAAATCCATAGTAAAACCCAGTTTTTATAGCCCAGAAGTCCAGTGACGGTATTGAGTTATTTGATCACCGAATTGAGAAATTCCAAGTGTGAATTCTAGAACAGAGGTTGGGAATGCTTGATAAACCCATTGAAGGCTAGAATATCAAGGATTTAACATCTTGGAACTTTCTATTCCCATCCTGAAGAGCACTGGAGGGAAGGGACGCCTGAGGTGCGCCTGAGGGACCGTGTAGCAGAGAATGGGACCTTCCTTGTGTTGGGTGTGGTAGGTATTGTGGGTGCCTTGTCTGTTGAATTACTTTGAGACGCCTATAGCTCTGTGGATGAGCTCACTGGCTTAGCATTTCCCTCCTTTGTCTTTTGTATGCTTGATAAACCCAACTGTGTGTTGGATTAGCATAACTGTTGAGTGAAACCATGGCTGTGAGTGAGCCTGTTTAGTTCCTCCTTAGTGGATACACAACCCAGCTCGGGGGTGATCTCTCAGTTGAAAGAATATAGGCTAGACAAAGATATATGGTTGGGTGGAATGTTTCTCTCACATAGCCGGTTGTTTGGACAGCTTCATCTTTAAGATAGGTGTTCTCTGTAGTTTAAATTATGATCATTATGTGTTTTGTTCTGAATGTTAATTGTTCATGTTAATGAAATTGACATGAAGTCTATGCATAACATGAGAATGAGATTGAATTCTCTGCATGTTGAACCATCATATTCCTGTGATAGATATGCTGATGCATTACTGTTTGTGTACTTGCAAATATGATTTAATCCTGCTGTGATTATATTGAGTATGAATTTGCACACGAAATTTTTTATTTATTATGAATTTCTGAGTAATGTATGGGGCTGAGTTTACCAAATAAGCTTGGTATGTTTGGTCATGTTTCCTCCCTTGCATTGGTATGATGGGAGGGGATGTGACATGTCATTTAATAAAATGAAGAATGAGAAGATGGAGAAAACAGAGGTGACCGATAAAACAAAGTATTTGAAACAAGCCATATCACCATGGTTAGATTTTGGTACATTTTTCTACAATAAATCCACTTACTATCTTATTACCATGTTCCCACCTTCCATCTCAATACCATATTCAATTTTAAAGATAAAATTAAAATCCATTCATCAAGAGAATGATTTTCCTGTTTTGAAAATTGCTAAACTAGCTACTACTAGGCCTTTACCCTAACCAGTTATGATGGACAAGTCTAAGGGTTTTCCATTTTTCCATTTTTCCATTTCAACATTGCATACAATTATTGCAACATTTTCAATATCTTTGAGTGTTATAGAAATTTTTTCCTACGGATAAGAAGAGGTTCTCTTAGGCTAGACTAGGATGTAACTAGTTCTAATCTAAGACAATTAAGAAACAAATGCTACCTTGAATCCTGAACTAAGCTTATACAACAAGATTAAATGTATTCAGTAGCGATGGAAGGATGTAACTCACCTTCAACCAGACGTTTGTCCCGCTTCCAGCTTTAATCTCAAAGCTCCCAAGTAGAACCTGTCAAGATCAAACAAAGAACAAGCATACAATCTCCCGAATACCTTGAAGTAAAGGATAGATTCAAATCTAACTAGACACACTTCATGCCAAAGATTCACACACAATGCACATGAAATGGGAAACAAGACAATTTATCTTAATTAAGAAGCTTGGAAACACTTACATAGGGTTGCTTGATGTCCAAGCCAGCTCTAGCTCCAAGATTTGTTCCCTCTAGCTATCTTTGCAAATCTCCTAAGATCATAGGTTGGATTCCCCAAGTAGTTTCCCCCATGGCTCATGGATGGCCTCTCCTTTATAGCACTTGAGGGATTAACCATAAGGAGAGGAAGGTGGATCTCATGAGGATTTAGTGGATCATCCAAGCTAAATAGAGAGAGGGGGTTGAGATCGAATCAGACATGTCAATCCCAAGGAAATCTCTCGGAAGGTAGAGATCCAAGTTCCAAGGCCAAGGGCTAAATCAGGATTTTCGTACCCGGGCACTGAGCATAACATGAAAATTTAATGATTTTTGTGGGTCCAGGTTTTTGCAGAGTGCGAAAATACGATATTTTCGCGAAATGATAGATATGTAGGGCACGAAAATTGAGGTAAACAACGTCATCTTGGAATGACACTTGGTTTAGTAGGTTGTTTCTCAGCCAATAAGGGGTGAACTTGTCTCCAAGGTGTCTAGATGAGACCAAGGAGGGTACTGACACCATGTAACATTCATTAGGGAGAAATGTTGCTAGGTGACATGGTACAAAGATGCGACACTAAAGCTCGAAGTGTAACTTTGAGGTATAACAGATGCCCCCTAAAGTGTGAGGTCAGAAGAAATTGATGGCTGAAAGACTTTACCAATAAATTGCACATATATAGCATCGAGGGAGTTGGAGAGGAGCTGCAAGGAAACAAGATGTCAAATACCACCTGTTATAGCTTAAAATGACACTTCTCCGTCCATGACGACACTTGCATCGCTTGGTCGCATGACGACACTTCTTGAGATCAATTTTAGTCACACAACAGGACACTTGTGGATTGAAGGGTCATTTGGGACACTTAACATGGTTGAAATTACCTCACTCCTAGTCCATTTGATGGTCATAACCCTTAGGAACATTTCTCCAGACCAAACCACCTACTGAAAACCTTCAGAAATCCCTGTTTTGGCCATATTTCCACATGTGCGCTAGTATCCTATGCAGAGAGTAGCGCCCACCTTGAAAAATGCGCTGGTTTGTAGTAGGAAGAGTAGGGCACTTTCCTGAATCAGTCAAAATCTCAAATTTTGGTAAAATTGGATTGGTTTGGGAACCTGTTGTTGCTGCAACATCCTTCCCCAAAAATTTGAAGTTATTTGGGGCCTCTCCTTTTAACACTTTTGTAGCAAGTTTTACTTCATCTTTCGGGTTTTTTCTCTAACTAGGCAAAATGTCATCACCCATTTCCAAAAGAGTTTTCTCATTTTGTCTAAGGCAAATTCATCCTGTTCCTTAGCGCAGATTTTGGTCTTAACTCCCCGCCGTAGCGCAAGTTTTAGCCTTAAGTCCACCGCCGCTTTGGCGTGTCTCTAACCATAAGTTCCTCGCTCGGCGCAGAATTTAGCTCTAACTCAGCCGCCCTTTTGTCAAGTCCCAAATCTTTTATCTGGCATGTGTTTCAAAGCAATAAGCTGGTCACCGCTAGCGCAAGAGATAACCTTTTCTCAGTCGCTGAAGGCGTAAGCATTACCATTATATTCCCCTCCTAGGAACTACGCTTCCCCTCCCTGGAAGAATTAAAAGTTGGCGCGTTCCTCCCTAGTGCAAACCGTGATGATAGAGTCGATGCCACAAGCACAGGAGATGCGCTTATCCTTCCCGCTTGAAAATCCTACGTTTCTTTTTTCACGATAACTCATGTGTGGCGCATTTTTATGAGTGCAGTCCTAGTGCTAGGATAGCCGCTTGAGCGCGAGGTTTATTTTTGAACGTGCGCCTTCCACATAACGCAAAACATTACGCTCCCCGCTTGGCGCGAAAGTTAAAATCGGTACTCGGTGCGAAAAGATCTCCTCGATCCCTGTGCACTAGCAGAGTTGGTAGGGCCTTTAATGAGGCCATGTGCCACTCTTAATGACAATTTTCTCGAGTCCTGTGCTCATAACCCCGCCAACTTTAAACGTACAAGAGCATTTAACTCTCCCCCTATTTAACGCATGCAATGGTGTTTTGGGTTTTTATTTAGTCATTTGCACTTGGAGCGCTTGCCATTCACGTCGAAGTTCGAGACTGCCATTTGCTGCAAACGGTTGAGGTCTCGGAATGCTCACCATACTGACAGGTAGGCTCTTTCCCAATCCTACTCTTGGATTAGTAGGTTAAAGAATCACCCATGCACAGATTAAAGTAGCTCAAACGACCGTCGTTTTACTCTGCATGAAAGCTAGAAGGGACATAGGATGGTCACTATTCTTTCCCCTATGAGGATACGAAGCCACCACTTTCAGACTAGGGCAGAGATGAACCCATCTCACAGGCACTCAAGTCTTTCCCCTCTGTTGCGTTTTTGGCTTCCCTGACTTTTCTCACAGAGCTTTCATTTTCCAACCGAAACCCATGGCTCCCCACGACCGCATTTGAAATGTTTTTTATATATTTTCTTGGTTGCGTGATAGTTTGTTTCAGTTTAAAGTTCCTCTTCTTTGAGTAGAGTCTCTGTTTTCTAAAAGTATGAAGTGCTTACCCCGCTTTGGTCATGAGGTCGAATCGTCCCAGTGGTATCTTAGTGGCCGCAGAGTTTTTGCTCAAACCCGTAGAAGCTGCAGCATCCCGAGGCCTTGTTTGCAAAACTCCCTGCCAAGCATCTTCTGCGTGTAAGGCCTGACCCTTCTCACTCCTTGCAGCTAAAGTTTCATGCTATAAGCACCGAGATACCCTGCTCAACCAAAAGCGAGGTTTATTCATGCCGAGGTTGCATAAAACCCATATTACTCGGCCGAAGTTGCCGT
Source organism: Larix kaempferi (assembly GCA_027924585.1). Taxonomy (NCBI): domain Eukaryota; kingdom Viridiplantae; phylum Streptophyta; class Pinopsida; order Pinales; family Pinaceae; genus Larix; species Larix kaempferi. The sequence continues at coordinate 9,086,787 of BSBM01000217.1, read as the reverse complement.
GAGGATGTGTTAAATCAACCCATCAAGCCCATTTAGAAATCTTAAGTTAGGTCCGATCCTTAGCCAATAAAGACCTGCGGCCGTGGGACTTATCCATATTCAACACAACCTCCACTATCAGCTGCTAGCGCATGAAATGTTTAAACATTGACGCACAGACAATATCATGTGCATTATGTTAAGCGCTAGTGCAAAAGTAAGGTTAGGAAGCGGTGCATGCGAAACTATTTGAGCTAGCGCGCGAATGTGTTTAGATTTGGAGCACAAATGAAATTAAGGCACGGGCGCACGAAATATCTTAGGTATCAGCACAGAGAATACATTATCACTTGGCGCCCAAATAATCTTAGGCCCCTGGCGCGCATGGAACGTTTAAATCTTAGCGCATAAATTCCTGCTTATACCCCAGCGCTCATTAGATCACTAATCTTAGCGCACGCAGAATCCCAAGCGCGGAGCAAAACGCTATTTAGGCGCCAGTGCAGAAATATTCATTAGACTCGCGCAAGTGTGTGTGATAATTCAGGACTTACCTGCAAGATGAAAATGAATGGCACAGATTCAAAGATGATCTTACCCATTGTCCTACTATTTTGTCTTTGCTTTTAGCATCAGAGGCACATTGTTGAGTTAAGCTTAAGCATGAAATGAAGATAATTGTGATTGTTTAAGGTAGCCTCTATTGTGAAAATGTTATATTTTGGCTTTACCATAGGATGTTACTAGTGTTTGGAAGTAGTGGTCTAACTAGAGTTTTTTTTTTCCTTGATCACCACAGGATTACCATGCATAGGAAGTCAACAAAGAAGAAGGCAGCTCAGAAAGTAACCTCAGACTCAGAGGTTGAAGTTCTATTAGATACTTCTCTCGTCACGATGTTTGCTGACACACAAGCTACCACTGGTGTTTCCCCTGGGAGCTCCGCTCCTGAATTTCAATGGGGTGATCTATACAGATTCATCATAGCTCAAGATAGTTCAACAGCTTCTATAGAGGATTCCCTAGTATATGCAAACATCAGAAGGTCCCATTTGCATAAGGAAACAACTCGGCTAGAGATGTTCCCTTGTTATGAATTTGTTGGATGGCTAATTCCTAACATCCGGATTGACACAAGGCTCATGACTGATAAAAATGGGTTGAGCCTGGCATATTTCGCTCCCAAGCACGTTACTACTGCCTACAGACTACCTTCACCCAGGGCTTCATTGGACGATGACTGGATAGCAACGCATTAGATGGACCCACTAGAAACTTCCCGTAAGATGACGATTAATGACAGGCAGATCAAGAGGAGGCATAACAATGAATATGAAAGCATCCTATTAAAGACCCCTTACAAAATCATCGTCCTGATGTTGAGTCGGATTTTTGGCATGCCTAATGGCAATGTGTTTAATATCGGTTGGGTTCCGGTGATGTTTCATATAGCCACGAAAGGAACTATCTTCAACTGGGCTGAAATCATTTCAGATAGCTTGGCCTCACAGTTGACAGCAGCCCAAGGAGGGCTAACTCAAAAGAAGGCAGATTTCTTCATGTCTTCATACCTGATTGACTGCCTGTTAAGCAAGCATTCGTTCCCGAACTTGGGTTGCTCATGGAAGTCAAATGAAACAACTCTCTTCATAGCTTATCAGTGTACATGGGCAAGTAAGTACGCAAACCACTACAAGTTGGTTTGCGAGAGGTTTATCATGCCATTGTACCAGCTCATTTTCGTGCAAGAACCAGATTGTATGTCGGAGAATGCAATGCCTATTATTGAACAATTTGGAGACTATTATCACAGTGCAGAAGGCACATACATCAGGATGAGTGGAGGAACTCATGAACCATTTATGTTCCCTCGGTATGTTACAGATTTTGTAATTCATAAAGAGGCCGTGAGACAACTCATTGGCGCCGGTGCCATAAGCAAGTTCTTAAAAGACCGGAGGAAGGGCAAGTATCCTCCCATGCCATTTACCATAGGAGCTTACAGCCTCCCAAGAGCAAGAGACGGAGAAAATTACGCTTAGGGCTTAGAATTTTTCCATTTTGGCTCAATTCCTTTCAGAAGGCATGACCCCAACGGTGCGGTAAGCAGGCATTGTCTTGACCTCAAGATCTCCTTTGAATACGCTCATGCGGTGGATCGAGAAGAAGAATTCTTCAGGAGTGCCCGCAACCTAACTGAGTTAGGAAAGCGTTACAATACGAAAGTTATGAAAGATCCAAGCCCCAAACCTGTCGGCCTGATCCAAAGAGAGCGGGAGGCATCAACCTCACATTCTGGGGATCCATTAGAATTGGAACAAGACAGAGTGCTCCAAGAGAAATATCTTAAGCAGCAGCAAGATCAAGAAGAAGCAAGAATTCAAGGTGACCTAGCTGCCAAGCTTCAACAAGAAGAGATTGCAAGGAAGCAGCAGGAGCAAGCCTCTCAGTTAGAACAACAGGAAGAGGCTGCCAGGATCCAGAAAGAGCAAGAAGATCAGGTATCCCAGGAGCAAGCTTCCAAGCAGGATCATGAGGATGAGAAAAGGCCCCCGGGTGAAGGAGCAGATGGATTGCAAAATCAACAAGGAGATTCTGAAGGAGAGAAAGGGAAAGAGCAGACAGAGAAGTCTCCCGAGCCGAAGCCATCCACTCCAACAGATATGGAGGTAGACCCACCATTGATATGCACTCCAGGGGGAACTCAGGAAGAAGGTGCCTATTCAGGGAGCTTGGCGCTGACCCCATATAACCCTAGGAAGCAGCGCAAAGTAGTTGACCTGGATACCGTTTATTTCCATGAGTGGAAAAGGGCCATTATTGATAGGAGGGTACAGAAAATGAAGGGCTGATTCAAGAAAGGAACAACTAGCAAGACATCTCAAGGAGGTAGTGAAGGACCAACAAAACTTGTCCACATTTCACAAACAAGCATGTGATATGTGGATTAAAGTCCATCAGCTGCTAGTACTAATCTTAGAAGAAATTTGGAGCATGAAAGAGATGATTAAGAAAATGACAACAATTGAAACCAAATCCTTAAAGACCTGAGAAAGGTTTGCAAATCATGTAGAGGAGCCAAAACAACAATCTGAGTGGAAAAAGGGAAAATATCAACTCCCCTCACACTTACGCGCCCCTATAGGAGATGAATTGGATGTGGATATAGGAATTCTTGAATTCGCCAAAGATTACGGTACCAATCTAAGTTTGGAGATCAAAAGAACGGTCCACAAGTGTTGTTCCATCTATTCCGCGCTTAGGGAATCGCTCAGCAAGTGTCATCTGGTTCTCCCCACTTCCATTTATGATTTCCCAAAAGAAGAAGACCGATTGTTCGAGTTACAGAACGAGCTGGACGAAGACTTGGCTTACATCAAGAAGATAGAGGTATTGACTCAGGACAAATTTCAACAGTTCATTTGCCATCTTGCAATACATATTTACTTCCTAGAAGCAATGGCAAAAGAGGCCACACAGGGAAAAGCGCTAATCAAATCGGACATTCGTAAGCATGAAATAGCGTCCTAGGAAACAGTATCTTCTCATAGCAAGCTCATCGTAAAGGATATCAACCAATGGAATTCATACATTCAAAGTATAGATGGCCCGGTAATTTCAAGCGAGTCGGTTGGTGGAGGCGTGTCTTCAAGTTAGCAGGCAGAAGCCCCAGCGGAATAGACAGATCATGCTTATTTTGTTTTAAGCAAGCGAAAAGGCTGAAATTCTACCTTTGTATAATTGTTTTAAAAGGAAAGTTGGTCCCTAGTTTTGTTTTATTTGTAAAACCTTCCACGTATTCATAGGCTTTGTAAGGATACGATGAAAGCCAAGGGAGGAGGTTATAGAATTAGGGTACACTTGTCAGCCCAAGGGGTGCTTTGTAAAGTTCTAAATAGAAGGTTAGAAGGAATAGAGGAGGAATTTTTTGCAGGGAAAATAAGCTTCTTAGCTTGTACGAACTATTTTGTAATTAGCTCCAAGAAAGTGATTTTGCCTAATAAAGAGCCTGAGGGAGACATTTGACTTGCCTAGAAATTGATATGGTATTTTTGCTGGATTATTCTTGTGGCATTCATATCTTTCAGTGAGATCTTTCTTTGCTATTCAGAATCATTTCTGTGAGTTGAATGAGCTTACTATTTTTCCGTGCAATGATGTTTCTCCTAACATGAGTAATAGAATGCTTTCACATGGATTAAAAGCTATCTTTTATATCTTTAATCTCTTGCTGTCGATGTATCTTTGTGATTTAATGGTTATCTGTGGATCTTTAGATACTTCTTTCATCACATTGATCATATTTACAGTTTGCCCCTTGCAAGGATAGATTAGATTTATTTCAGTCTTAGATATAAATTTGTTTCAAGCTCTGCATTTAGACTAAATTAGCTTAGGCACTTTCACATCATTTTAAACAATAAAATAAATAAAGAACGGTGATTCGGGCCATAACCGGTGTAAAAGAAGCAAATCTTCAAATCCAACGGTAGCCGAAACCGCTAATCAGATGGATTCCCCATACCAAACGGTGGACAATCTAATTGGGATAGTTTACTAGGGATAATCCCTTTCTGCTTGATGCTGCGATCTTCAGGGCATCAACAGAACCTCTTGATCAGTTATAACTTCTTTTCCTCTCCTTCATTGACTATATAAGGAAGGTATAAGGGCCATGAGTAGGGGACCAAGTCCATAAAAATGTTATGCTGTAGGAATGGAGACCCTCATCCCCCTCTCTTGTGCCTCAGTTTCTGATAAACCCTAGCACAGCTGATTAGAGGCTAGGATCCTTGGAGAACAGAAGCAGGAGACCTTGAATCTAGGTTTTGGTGAAGTGCCAAGCTTAAAGGAAGGTATAAATTTATGTACTCGCTTCATTCATTAATAAAGATCAGACATTCTTCTCTTTCCAAATATGACCTATTCATGTGTGTCTTAGATTTGATTACAGTTTGTTTATAGTTTGATGTCTTTCTTCTGTCATGAATATCAGTCTTATATATGTAGTCAAATGTATTTGAGAAAGGTATGAAGTTGTTTTGCAGGTGTGGGCATTGCGATACTAGATAGCATTGAAGAACAAGGAAGAGGAAGGATGGAATCAACCTTCTTAATAAGGTACTCATATTTCTAACCTTAAATATCTTTGCTTACTAGTTCCACTTGTAGAACATTTGTAGGTCTATCTTTCATCCCTTTAAGTTGGTAGTTTCTCCCCTGAACTATAGGTGTATTTTCCTCACAACAGAATGACGAATCCACTGGGGAAAGCCTATCTGCTTAGGGGCATCCAAGGTCATTTCTTCACTTTTGTTTGAAGGTATTTGTTCAATTTCTTGATTAGAATCAGTTATTAGGCTCTGTTTGACCCTCCTTTGCTCTTACAGACCCTTCCTAGCCTTTATAGACCCTTACTGGCTCAGGTGTGGGGGGGTTTAACCCTATTTTTTCATCTTTTCCCACATGTGCGCTACTATTGTGAAGCACAGTAGCGCATTCCCCTATGTGGGCACTAGTCTGCCTCATAGACAGTAGTGCAAACATCTTATCCTCGTATTGATCCTATGTTCATGATTTGGACCTTCTTTTATCAATTTGGGCTTTTTTGGAATGTTTTAGGGCTTGTTGACCCAAGTTGGTGGGTTGTGGACCAGTTTGGTGTTTTGTACCCTGATTTGAGTCTGATTGAATGTGCTTGTTCCATTTCCACTGGATTTGAAACCTATTGAGTCTACTTGACCTTGTTTGTATCTATTTGAGTGAAATTTCTCTTTAGATTGGTTTCTTATCCTCCCTTATGCTTTTAGTTTTCTTTTTGTAGTGAAAGCTCAAGTGTCTTTGCTGTTGTTCAGGACCTTGACTACACTATTTATGTGTAGACATGGCTTTACCAAACCATACTTCTTTGTAGGTCATTTGCTTTTTTGGGGTCTAAAAGTAGGTTCCATACACTTTTTCCCAATGGTTGGCATGCTTACCTCAATAAGAATATGAAAGTTGTATTGGTTGCTTTTGCTGTTTCAATAAGGAAACCTGAAAGTTCTCTGCTTTTGCTTTGATAGTAGGTTACTTTCATTTTCATTTTTGTTTCTCACCTTTGAAAAGCATAAAAAAATTTTGATTTATTTTCTAGGTAGAGTACCTTGCAAGTGGCTTAAAGGATTTAAGAGTGCTTTGCATAAAAAAGAAGAAGTTTTTCTTTTGCACATTATTTGTTTGAGTAGCTGCATTCTTAGGTTTTGAGTTTAATTTTGTACATTTAGAATTTATTTTTATCTTTTTGCATTCGAAAAGACTAAAAATTGCATTTGCATATGCATTCTAGATTGTATCTTTAGGACTGGCATTGAAAAGAAAAGATTTGTTTAGTGGTAAACATTTCATTTCAGTATTCTATCTCTATTATAACCACTCTCACACACCCACTACGTGTTTGAGTAAGCAAGTAACCTTTAAAATGAACCCTAATAAAATGTACTAGTAACATTTTCATTTCTAGGTTACACTATTCACCAACTAGTTTTAGTTAGGATCTTCGGTTTAAAACACCTTAAACCACCCGAGATCACACATTATGCAAAAATTGTAGTTCGACTATCATAGGTAAACCCACCTCATTCAAAACTTGCCTGGGATCTATGCAGCAGGTTGTGTGAGATCAGATTGTTGGGAATAAACCTCCTGCTTTTTGTTTTGAGCATATGCCAGGATTGAATTACGTTTGGGGACTCTTTTGAGTTTCGGGCTCAGTTACCTTGCCCACGCCTTCTGATTCGATCAGAGACTGTTCCCCCAGGAGTTTTCGGTGTGGTGGTATCCTTAGTATCTAACCGTAGGATCATACACAGGTGATGGCAGAGGGTTATATCTGCTGTACCTAGGACAGACGTGGGAGGAAATCCCTTGCAGGTCTTTGGGAGGGCGGTTGGGTGATTCCAGCGCTTGCACCTTTAGTCATTGTATTGTGGACCCCGGGTAACTGTCCTTCTTCCTTCGTTGATCTGTTCTGGGCCCTCATCATCCCAGACTCTTCTCCGGAAGGCATCTGTTTTCCTGGTTTGATTTACCTAGGACGTTTTTAGTGGTGTGCTCTTTGTGCTACTTGTCTTAGTTTGCCTTAGAGAACTTCTTGTTCATTTGAGCAGGAAACTATGTCTAGCGTTCCGGCAAGCGCCAATCAAGGTACCCTTGTTCCAGGGGATCCTTGTGATGATCCATTCATTGGAAACATTGGTACTCCCTTAATGGCTACTCTGAATCTTCTTGGATTCACTATAGGGCTGTCGGTTTGGTTGTTCTCCACTCCGAATGCCTTGCATGCTCCTGACGCTTCTTTTGTAAGCACCTCAAATCAAGAGCATCAGAACCCTGTGCCTTCTTTGCCAGTAACATCTTCTCCTCCTCCTTCTACCTCATGTGGCGAAAGTAGCAATACTAGTAACCAACAGTATAAAAGGAATAGACGGGGGAAGAATAGGAAGAAGATGCCAAAAAAAGGAGGCTGCAACCCAGCCACTACAATTCATGCTGGGGGCAAGTACCCTGCCTCTGTAAATCATGCAGGGGGAACCTACCCAGCCTCTGGAGGTCATGTTGGGAGAAAACTTTTAGTCACTGAAAATCACACTGAAATTTTGTCTTCAACCACTTTCAGTCATGTTGAGGACACGTCATTGATCACTGCTAGTAATATTAATGACAATTCACCAGTTCCTGTGAGTCATACTGGAGACACCAGGTCAACCACTGCAAGTCATGCTGAGGGAGTTGACATTGTCGACAAACCTAATAAACAAAAGTATAAATTCCCTTGCAAGTTTTTTAAGGGAGACTGTAACGTCCCCTCCCGCCTTCCAAATGCAGGGGAGAGAACATGACCAATCATACGGGGCTTTTGGCAGACTTAGCCCCAATATTTTTACTCCAAAAATATGTAAGAATTAAAAACTTCTGTGTGCAGATTCAACTCAATATAAACACAGCGGAATTAAACATAATAATACACAGAAGCATAGATTCGCATCAGCATATTTATCTCAAGCAATCAACAGGCAGAGAACTCAATCCCCTTCTTATGCTACTTCATATCGATTTCATTAACATGTAGAATAATCATTCAAATACCACTTTGCAGAACACAGATTGTATATAATTTAATCCACAAAGAATACTTATCTTGCAATGCAAATGTCCAACGACTGGCTACGTGAGAGAAACGTTCCACCCAACCATAGATCTCTGTCCAGCCTGTGTTCTTTCAGCTGAGAGATCACCCCCGAGCTGGGCTGTGTATCCACTAAGGAGGAACTAGATGGCTCACTCGCGGTCAGGGTTTCACTCAGACAGCCATGCTAAGCCAACACACAGTTGGGTTTTTCAAGCATGCAATGGGAAATGGAGGAGGATGCTAGTCCCCTGAGCTCAATCCCAGAGCCACATACACTTCAAGCTAGACTCAGCAATCCCATCCCCTGTTCATACATCCACACTTGGATTTCTCACAACTCTGTCACGAATAACCCCAAATCCGTCACTGATTTTCTGAGTTGTTAAAACTGGGTTTTCCCATGGATTTTGGGGTAGCTATTGCTCCCAAATTTGCCCCAAGGTTCATACCAATGGATCTCCCATTGGATTTCACTGTCCAATACCAACTCTGGGCGTTTTTGGTTCTTCAAAACGTGGGTTCTTTCAAAGTCGCGATTTCTGGTTTTTCTCTCTCCTGGCAATTCGTTTTTTTTTTGGATGGAAAAATGGTGCTCGTCCGTTTCACAATGGAATGGGGATGAGGAAGAAGAAACCTCCCATGAGTTTGAGTGACTTGTGGTACAAGAAAATAGAGCCCATACTCTGCCATACGAATTTCTAGGCTGCCCATGCTCCATTGAAGCCATGGACTGAAATCCTCAACCACTTCCTTACAACAGAAATAAATGTCATCAAGGTAAGTCAAATGGGTTCTCAAGGTGACATATGGCATCCTATGGTTCAATCCCACAACCCCCTCACCACTCCCTAGTGGATACACGTGGCCCCTTCTCATTCGTTGCCTCTGTAGCCAGTTTTGGTATTTTATATTGCATGATGTTTATTTACATCCTTTTTACAATTTCCATGGCTTAAGAGCACATGGGCATCAAAATATCAATGCTCGTCTTTTAATCAAAATTCAGGCTTTCACTAGTGGGGCCTTGGCCTTGAGCTCCACGCTAGGAAAACATTCATCACATGTACACATTATTTACATTAAATGCTAATACATCGTAAGAGTCAGAATGGGGTATTACAATCCCCTCCCCCTTAGAATAACACCGTCCTCGGTGTTCCAAGACTTAGGCATACATATACAATTTACACATGTCCAAAACTTCAAAAACTTTGCAGATCTGCCCTGCATTCTGTTCTTTACTTTGAACTTTCAGGACCAAGTCCTTTGATTTTCACGAGCTGCTCCTGCTGATTCGGATCTTCCAGCTCATCCATAAGTCTGAAAGCTTTATGGCTGCTACCCTCTTGAGGTTCTCTTGTTGGGCAGTTGCGGAGGCAATGATCCCCTCCACATTTCCAACACTTCACTGGTTGCTTCATCTTTACCTGCTCAATTTTCTTTGAGTCCTCCCACCTGGAGCGTTTCTTAATCGGACGATTGGATGAATGCTTCTTCATTGATCCACTTTTCTTTCCCTTGCTGATTGCTCTCATAATTTTTTTTACCTCTTTCTGCAAACAAATAGAGTCCTGCAAGACCTTGTGGTTCATCTCGTTCTGTTGCTTTTGCATCTTGAGCATCTCTCCAAGATTTTCTTGGGTCTTGGTAATTGTTTGAAGAAGACTTCCAGCCAATTCTAATAGCCCTTGGTCTGCCACCATGGTCAATGGAAACAACTGACCACACTTTTCTCACTAGCAACACTTGCCTGCACCGGCTGCAACCAATTGATTCAATTTTCACCTGTGAAATTCATCATTACAATTCTCGTTAGGCCAAGCATAACCCAAACATTTAAAAAAAAATCAGTCAATGGTTTTTCCCCCAGTTGACATGGATAGTCCATGCTTTACTCATGAGACTTCCACACTTTTTATGCTTACCCAACATACACATGAATTCCTTCATGTTCATCCATTCACAGTAAATTTATTAATTGGCATTCACAATTCACTTTAATCAAATAAACACACTTTTACTTTCAGTCATGCATGCATTCAACAATTTTCTAATTCTATAAATGCATCAATAAAAAGGAAAGAGAGAGAGCAGTAAGAGTTTTCTCCTCTTAGTCTTGTTCCATTCTGGAACCCACACCACCATTGTGGTTTTCATGCTCCTGTCCTCTTTCACTTCACGTGAGTGCTCGACCTGCCCTTCTTGGCTATGACACGTAGTGTCTATGGTCTATTCCAGATCTCTCAACCATGGAGTTCCTCCACTTGGTTGGTCTAACTCTTGGCTGCTAGGACTCACACAGTTCCACTAGCCCCATCTTTCATTACTGCTCATGCTGAGCTCTTTAGGGTGGTTACATGTCCACACGCATCCTTGAGATGCTTTCATAGTCATTGCTTCCAGCAATACCTACACTCAAACATTGAATTAATCCACATGTTTAGTTTATTTTCATAGGAAATCATAACCAAATCATATACACATGTATATTCATAAGCAAGAAATTACAAGATAACCAAATACTTATCTGCATTAGATGTCTTCACTTTATTCCATAGGGTCCTTCTTTGCTTTACAAGCCTTGGAATCGCCTATGGATTTGGGTGTTTGGCCAGCGCATAGGCTGCCCCTCAACATCAAATAACCTTGTATGTTTGGCCAGCACGTAGGCTACTCCTAATCACCAATAATCTTGCATGTTTGGCCAGCACGCAGGCTGCTCCAAATCATCAATAATCTCGCATGTTTGGCCAGCACGCAGGCTGCTCCAAATCATTAATAGTCTCACATGTTTGGCCAGCTCGCTGGCTGCTCCAAATCATCATAATCTTACCCAACCAGCCACTCTCTGGATTTACCAAGCAATTTATAGTTCTTTTAGGGTCCTTGCTTCCTGTATGACCAAGGTTTCCAACAAAGAAACAATAGTGCATCAGCTTAACTGTTACAAGACTTATACTTGTAATCTTCATTATTCCAAACAAGAAATAAATGAAATTGAATACTTATCTGTATTGTGCATTTCTTCTCTGGTCCACAGGGTCCTGCTTTTACTTTATAAGCCTTGGGATCCTCCTGCGGACTAGGATGTTTGGCCAGCATGCAGGCTGCTCCAAATCATCAAATAATCAACACCTTACCAGTACACCTTCACGCTGACTGGAAGGAAACTTCACTACGACCATTTCTAGGTCAAGGCTCTACTATGGAGCCATAGGCACATGATAGCCCTTTCATCAATACTTCACAACCCTTCATCAAAATCCACACAACCTCCACAACATCCTTTTATTTATATTAACCCTTCCACCACAACCCCTCACAACATCCTTTTATTTAGATTCTTTAGTGTGTAACATCAATTACAATCTGTTTAGGCTGTCAACACAAGATGGATAAGCAAGTTCATTAGTATTGCTGCTCTAAACTGTAAACATATCTCATAACATTCACTATCCAACCTTGAAACACCAGGAATGCATCCATTCCCTTAAGGCATAGTCAATATTGGCATCCCTAACATAACTCAGCACCAGAAAGGCGTGCACTCCTTACTGATGTGAACTATGAAGATCCTAATCATACTTCAAGCAGTATGCCATAATGGAAATAAAATCAAAACATGCTCTGCATATTAACTCTACTAATTAGATATGCATGTATGTATACATATATATATCAATCAGGGTTTATGGAACACTTATCCATTTGCAGATGTTATTTCTCTTCTTTAATGAGGAATGGGGGCTCCTTCTCTGAGTTGACAGTCCCTCGGTTTGCCATCCCAATTCCTTTTGATGTTACATAACCTTCATATGTCTTATTGACATAATCTTCACCATCCCACTCATATTGTTTACCAATCATGTAGTGCAGATGAGACATTAATAATGTCTTATGGCATTTCACCTGAAACCCATTTTCAAATCATGGAATCCCTTCCCATGAAGTTTGGCTTCTGCAGGACCTCTCTCTCTTGGTCTTACTGCAATGTGTCTCCCTGGCACACTTATTAAATAGCCAAACAGTCAGCAACATTTAACAGTACCATTCAAATCTGATTGTTCCATAACCAATCCATGGCACTAATAATTAAATTCAGCATGAATTTGCAACTCTGTCTACTACAGAAATTGGTTTTCTTATCCATGAGGCTATCCTCATATTGTTTACCAATCATTAGCAATTATAAGCAAAATTTCTAATCTGAGATTTACAATTCTTCTTTCTAACAGAGCTTAGATTTTTCAACCATGAGATTCCTTCTCATAAGCTCTAAATCGAATTTGCAAATCTGCTCCCTACGGAATTAGACTTTCAACCATGATATTATTCTCATAAACTTAAATCGGAACATTTTCAGATCTGTTTCATGCATAAATTAAATTCCACAACCATGAGAACCTTCTCATAACCTTTGGCCTTTGCACATGGTAGAGCTCAGTCTTTACTATGGTATTATCCCCGTTGCCATAAGCAAGACATTTCTACCTGGAGTCTGAAACTTTCAATCAGCCAAACATGTTGTGAGTCCCCATGCATATAATATTTCATTGCTACAACAGTCACTGAAGCATTTCCAGAATTATAACATTCCATAATTCAAACACTTCTAGCTGTTAACATATCCATATCACCAAACTCATTTACTTCACGTAAATCATTATCATACTAAAATTGCAAGGTACAGTCACATCATTTATGCAATTAACTTAAAGCTTTTAAATGCTCATTAATTCATAGCCATATCATTTATACAACTCTATCATTCCAACAGAGCACTCTGGAAGTATGTCAATCATAACTACCTTCATGCAATTTCTTCCCCTGCATTCATAGAAGCTCATGAAATGATCTCAAAATTATCATTAGTTCATCATCTAATCGATTGCTCAATTATAATGAGACATGTACATATATCACAATCATGCATGCGCACAATACATCTCCTCAGGTGTAGGTACCCACATGCATGCATATTCACAACATTTACTCACGTTTTTCATATGCATTCACTCAATGCTTAACTACAAGATTTATAAAATCTCTTAATGCACATCCACTCAATGCCACCTTGCATTGTTTCATGAGTACTATGCATTCAAGCATATTATGATCGAAACATGACTATCTCATATAACTTGCATTACCATAATCAATACCACCAGTCCTCACTTGCTTTGGTTATGAAGCACATAACCAACATACACCTGGCATGATATAAATTCATATGAATGCATTGAGATTTCTAAACAGTCATAGGGTGTAAGGATCATTTCCTTCACTTACCCACACCTCACCAAGCTTGGTAGGTTAACAGTCCCAATCGGTATTCAATATCACATGCAAACTAACTCAACATAGCTCAAACATAGTTGAAGAGATCTTACCAAATCCTCTTTCAACATTCATGCAATTTGGCACCAATAATCATTACCTGCATGGTTACCATAAACATCGCCTGATGTTACCTGATCAGTTGGCCTCTTACCAAGGCTGCTCAGTCCTTTTTCCAACTTTATGATCATAGATTTGTTGTACCATCCTTTCTACATAAGGTTGTTGGCTTCATGCAACAACATCCTCAGCACATTTAGCCATGCTCTTTGTTATCTTTGGTCCTACAACCAATACCAACATCAATAGTGATTATCAACCACAATATTCTCCATTAGTGGTTCATTGCATATGCAGACTTCATTATTCTACCAATATGCAATATCCCATTTATGCACAAGCATTTCCATATGCACTATGCAATGTTTGTTAAGATGCCATCTAATGCATATATATATCTATGTAATCCCTTACATTTTTAACATTTTTATGCCATATGACAATTTCATAATTGTAAGTATGATAACAAATAGGGTTTAAGGGATTCTTCCCTTTTCGATCCCCCATCGTAACATGGAATTACTCTTCCATATCATGCAATTGTAGAAATTGCCCCTATTGACAACAAAATTTGTTTGTCAAAACAGTCGCTGGCACTCTTCTGCACTAAATATCTATGATATATGTAGACCTTATTCAAACTATGGTCATGCATCATTGTTCCCTGCTGGACAAGCTTTCCAATGCCTATCCCCGTGCTCCATTCCGACATCGGGTGCGGGAACTGCATCTCTTCAAAAATGACAACTTTCACTCCAATTCTGCACATTTTACACAGTTGTATTTTGGTCCAGAATGCCAAATTCAGCCACCTGTGGAAGAAAATCTATGAAGAATCACAATTTTTTTTATATCGGGCGAAGTTAGTCCATATAACAAGGAACACTCAGCAATTCGCGGATCTCAATTTCGATGCACCATTCATATTTTATAAAATTCTGGGTTTAACTACTTTTCCTTTTTAACTCCCTGTGCAACCTGTGCTCCACCTGTGCGCCACCTGTGTACAACCTGTGCGCAACCTGCACGCAATCCGCGCACTATCCGCGCGCAACCTGTGCGCGACCCGCATGCAATCCATGCACAATCTGTGCGCGACCTGCACGCAGTCCGCACGCAATCTGCATGCAATCTGTGCACTATCCGCGCGCAATCTGTGCGTGACCCTCACGCAATCTACGCGCAATTTGTGCGCGACCTGCGCACAATCCGCGCGCAACCCGCACGCAATCTGTGCGTGACCCGCGCGCAATCCGCACGCAACCCGCACGCAATCTGCGTGCAATCCGTGTGTTATCCACGCGCAACCTGCACGCAATCCGCAAGTAATCCACGCGCAATCTGTGCGCGACCCGCGCGCAACCCGCACGCAATCTGCGCGCAATCCGTGCGCAACCCGCACGCAATCCGCGCACAATCTGTGCGCGACCTGCGCGCAACCCTCACGCAATCTGCGCGCAATCTGTGTGCGACCCGCTCGCAATCCACGTGCAACCCGCACGCAATCTGCGCGCAATCCGGGTGCAACCCGCACGCAATCCGCGCGCAATCTGTGCGCGACCTGCGTGCTTGTGGGGGTCATATCTCCCTCGTCCCTTAACCAAATAAGGCAAGTTTGGTACCGTTGGAAAGCTCTTGGAGAGCTCTATGCAATGGTGTGATCCTCTGCTACATCTGAGAAATCTGACCCTGTCATTTTTCCCAATCAAAATGCCACCCCCAACTTCCCAATTTTACATTAAAACCATTCTGTCTCTTGCCTTGCAACTGCAACTTTTCACAAGAGTTAGAAAATTTTCTGGAATGTGCCTTTTCGTCCCTTTATAGAGGTGAACTACCACAGATCAGACTTGCATAAAACTTGCATAAAAACAGTAAGAGAATGACAAGAACTTGCATTTCTAATAAGGGATTTTCTTTTCATTTCACATTCAACAATCCAACCAATGGATTCACAATTAATCTCCAAGAAACCAACAAGCATGGGTAAGGAAACTCATGAGTATAAGGGCATAATTTGCAGGCTTTCCTCACTTCCGAAAACCATCAATCGGCCACACAATGTGGGTTCATTGTAAGTCAAAATCATCATTGAGATATGGGGCTGTAATAGCTGACTGTTCATGCTTTTACTCAGGAATTTAACAAACAGAAATCATATTTGCAACAAAAACAGTATTTCAAGAAAAGAAATTGCACCTCTTCATGTTAAGCATGAAACATCAGAACAACAAAAACAGTATAAGATGGCAGAGGTTTCTCCTCCTTTCTCTTCTCCATGGAGGCAAACAGACAAATACAAAACTGAATGCTACAGCATTGGGGACAAATTAGAGCAAGCCTTCAACCTGAAAATGAA
Organism: Larix kaempferi; assembly: GCA_027924585.1. NCBI lineage: Eukaryota > Viridiplantae > Streptophyta > Pinopsida > Pinales > Pinaceae > Larix > Larix kaempferi. Next base: position 9,070,882 of record BSBM01000217.1, on the reverse strand, counting down.
TTTTCTCGCTCCTTCCTCTATTTCATAGAATGCAATCAATGCAAGCAGCTTGCAAAAATCCCCAAACAGTCATGGAAATGATTTTCCATTCCAACAAATAGAAGCCATGCGATCTTGAGGTTTCTTTAATGCATTTTAGTTCCAAATACAAAATGCATGTACACACAATGATTTATATCTATGTGAAGGGCCCAACAGCCATAGTGTTGAACCTAGAGCTCTGATACCACTCTGTAACATCCCCTCCCGCCTTCTAAATGCAGGGGAGAGAACATGAGCAATCATACGGGGCTTTTGGCAGACTTAGCCCCAATATTTTTACTCCAAAAATATGTAAGAATTAAAAACTTCTGTGTGCAGATTCAACTCAATATAAACACAGCGGAATTAAACATAATAATACACAGAAGCATAGATTCGCATCAGCATATTTATCTCAAGCAATCAACAGGCAGAGAACTCAATCCCCTTCTTATGCTACTTCATATCGATTTCATTAACATGCAGAATAATCATTCAAATACCACTTTGCAGAACACAGATTGTATATAATTTAATCCACAAAGAATACTTATCTTGCAACGCAAATGTCCAACGACTGGCTACGTGAGAGCAACGTTCCACCCAACGATAGATCTCTGTCCAGACTGTGTTCTTTCAGCTGAGAGATCACCCCCAAGCTGGGCTGTGTATCCACTAAGGAGGAACTAGATGGCTCACTCACGGTCAGGGTTTCACTCAGACAGCCATGCTAAGCCAACACACAGTTGGGTTTTTCAAGCATGCAATGGGAAATGGAGGAGGATGCTAGTCCCCTGAGATCAATCCCAGAGCCACATACATTTCAAGCTAGACTTAGCAATCCCATCCCCTGTTCATACATCCACACTTGGATTTCTCACAACTTTGTCACGAATAACCCCAAATCCGTCACTGATTTTCTGAGTTGTTAAAACTGGGTTTTCCCATGGATTTTGGGGTAGCTATTGCTCCCAAATTCGCCCCAAGGTTCATACCAATGGATCCCCCATTGTATTTCACTGTCCAATACCAACTCTGGGCGTTTTTGGCTCTTCAAAACGTGGGTTCTTTCAAAGTCACGATTTCTGGTTTTTCTCTCTCCTGGCAATTCGTTTTTTTTGGATGGAAATATGGTGCTCGTCTGTTTCACAATGGAATGGGGATGAGGAAGAAGCAACCTCCCATGAGTTTGAGTGACTTGTGGTACAAGAAAATAGAGCCCATACTTTGCCATACGAATTTCTAGGCTGCCCATGCTCCATTGAAGCCATGGACTGAAATCCTCAACCACTTCCTTACAACAGAAATAAATGTCAGCAAGGTAAGTCAAATGGGTTCTCAAGGTGACATATGGCAGCCTATGGTTCAATCCCACAACCCCCTCACCACTCCCTAGTGGATACACGTGGCCCCTTCTCATTCGTTGCCTTTGTAGCCAGTTTTGGTATTTTATATTGCATGATGTTTATTTACATCCTTTTTACAATTTCCATGGCTTAAGAGCACATGGGCATCAAAATATCAATGCTTGTCTTTTAATCAAAATTCAGGCTTTCACTAGCGGGGCCTTGGCCTTGAGCTCCACGCTAGGAAAACATTCATCACATGTACACATTATTTACATTAAATGCTAATACATCCTAAGAGTCAGAATGGGGTATTACAGAGACCACCTTACTTACTTGTGCCTTGTACTTCCAGAAGTGCAAAAAGTGTGGTCCTTAGTTCAAAAGTCTTCTGCTTCTGAGCAACCATCCACTGGAATTCATGCTGGGGGCAAGCTGTCAGCAAATGCTAGTCATGCTGAGAGTACTGACGTTGTAAAGGAGTCTCAACCTATAGGACGGAAACCAAAGTTCCCTTGTAAACTTTGCAAGGGAGATCACCTTACTCACCGATGCCCTGCCATTCCAGAGGCACAAAGAGTGTGGTCCATGTCTAAAGGAATCTCTTCTCCTGAGTTGTCTGTTGATTCCCTACAGTCAGATCAACCTTTGGTTGATAAAGTGGTTGAACCAATGCAATGTTTGGTCAAACCCACTCTTCCTTCGGAGAGTGAAGTGATCGAATTGATGAAATCTTCGACCGATCCCATCAGTCCTGCAAAGATTGATGCACCTACTGCGGAATTCTTCTGCATTACAAGTTTGGATGTTCTTGGAAAAGGGGGCACTTCATCTGTGCCATGTGAACCCCTACCAAGCCCTAGGATCGTTTCCTTTGATTGGAATAGCCTAGATGAACCTCGTCTTCCTTCTTCGACACCTTTCCAGATAAATGTTGGTATCGGGAACCATACGGTTGATCGATGCATTGTAGATGAAGGAGCTTCTGTTAGTATCTTATCTGCTTATGCTTGGAGAGATTTGGGTTTCCCTAATGTTATTCCAGTTGTTAAATGGCCATTGACCATCGATAGAAGACCTAGTGAACCGTTCAGATTCCTCCATCAGGTACCTGTTACTTTGGGTGGAAAAACAGTCTTAGTTGATTTTATGGTTTTAAAGGACCCTGTGGACTTTGATATGATCCTCGGGCGTGATTACATTTATGCTATGCATGCTGTGGTGTCTACGCTCTTTCGTGTGATGCATTTTCCTCATAATGAAAGCATCGTCACTATCGACCAGCTTGCATTCATTGATCCTCCTTATTACCCAACTGTAGACCAGTCAAATCCCTCGTCATTAGGCACTACTATGTCACATTGGACTTATGTGGCATATTGTTCCTTGAGTTCAACTGCTACTGAGAAGAAGTCTCTAAGTTCATGCTTACCTTCTCGGGACCTAGTCCCATCTTTTGACCAAGTGACACCTCCATCTGAATGTTTAGATATGTGTTCTATCTGGGACGATATACTTCCTTTCGATGAAGTTTTCCTAGAGTCCATAGTACAGTCTGCCATTCATTTGGATGTTGATCCAGTCGCAATTATGTCCAACTAGGTTTGACCTTAAAGTCTGATCTTCCCAATGTTGAGTCTTTGGACTCTCCTATAGATCAGCAAATCGGCGTTCCTACTGAGTTTGATTCTGCTTCTAGAATTTTCAACTCCCATGATGATGAATTTGTTTCTGCAGTTTCCATCATGTCCTCCAGCTTTGATCTTGTAACATCCCGATATTTTCATAAAAATATATATATATATTTTGCCATTAAAAGCTAATATTTGTAAAATGCGGAATTAATAACAATTAATAAAGCAATAATTAGTAAATGCGACGTTTGGTTGGAAACAATTTAATGGCTGTGTCTTTTTGTCTTCTAATGGTGTATCATGTCGGCGATACGTCATGAATCCAAGTAATGATTATGTTCTTTATTTATATGCTGGAATGATTGAAAATTGTGATGCATTTTGGAAAACAGAATTCTTTTTGACAAGTACTGACAGTTGTAATTTTTTATAGATGATGATGAAAGGGGTCCCACGAGGTGCACCGAGGATTACTTAGATATTCAACTAAAGCATTGTACTCGTCCTCCATGTGTAGATTCGCAGGTAAGAGATAGAGATAAAATTCAGAGGGTTTAATATCTGTGTTATTAATAAAAAATGCATATGATTTTCGACGCTAGAGGTATGGTCTCCTTCCAATTTTGTAAGATGAACCTGACTATCTCAAAGGATGCAGATATCATCCATCTCAGGGTGTGTTTGTTATGAATGTTTCCGTTAAGTGTTGATGACTTTACATGTGGTCATCCCATAAATGACTTGCGGCTGTTAAAAATAACTCTTTTATAAATTTTGACAGTGACAGGTTTAGGACAAGGGCACATGGTCCTAAGCATACCATAAAATGAGTGATAAGGTGATTTTGGTCTCTATTACCCAGGCAATTAAAATGGTGATGCTTTAAGCATTAATACCCTACCATGCAATGTATGCGATGGGTCCTTGGGTGGAAACCATACCCTAACGGTGTATTTATATAACTTATGGTGTGAACAAGCTTTAAGAGCTCTACAATAATCCCTAAGATGAACTTTATAGTAGATTTTATATGATGGGGTGGAGTCAATCCATGCCCTATGATTGCTCGAGACCTTGGTGGATATTCATATGCTATGAGTGTGCTTGAAATTGATTATATGGAATCGTATAAGATCTTTGTTAGATCTTTGTTATAAGCTACCAATGGACGTTATACCTTGATACATTTTAAATGTCGATGCTATTAATGTTGATTCCTATGGTTGGCAGGTGAAATGATGGAACTGCAAACGCCTGCATACGAAGTTGAGGGTGTATTAAATGATTGAGTTTGCAACTAAATTGCCTGGCCACCGGGTTAATGATATTGTTACGTGTAAATTGTGATGGATGTTTCAGCGAGTGATGAGGTTTGGAAAGCTAAGTTGTAATGGGCCTCCCGCCCTGCTGTCAACAGAAATGGCAACCTCGTGGCTTGGGAGGTAGATGAGCAATTTAATACTACTCCTGCCACCCTCCAACGTGGCTTAATGAAAGTGGATCTCCACCGTTGATCACGGTGTATTGTGATTGAGGTGGACCCTAACGTAACTTATGGATTCTTGTAACGTTCTTGGTCATTGTTTCGGTGGTAGGGTTTGGGAGGTGAGGCCAACCGGCCGAGAGGCACTTAGGGTTTTGATGTTTTTCTAGCCTCCCTCGGGCTCGATCCTGAGACCGGCAGCAACCTTTCGTCTATGAGTAATTGTTATCCATGGAGGCCAAGTCTGGAAATGATTTGTGTAGAAATCTACAGGTGGGATGAGTGCGTCTGTTGTGGCATTGTAGTAGCTTGCAAGTCTGGGGTTTTCAATTGAGTTGTGAGTTTTTGGGAGGTATACCACATCGTGGCCTTCAAACTGAGTGCTTCTCCTTCGCCGTGGATGGATGCTGGCTTTGTCAAATCTCTGTCACGACTCAGGTACAGTAAAGTCCCAATGATTTTAAGGTTTCCTTTGTTGCATGCATCGTATATCCGGATTGATATTTAACTCAATGTTTGATTGTTGGCAGGTAACCCTCGGCGAACAACAAGGTGCCGGAATAGTTGACGGGGAGAAGAACTAAAGCGACCCCACTGGTAAGCTTCGGTGATATCCCTCCCTAGTGGTTCTCCTGGAATCAGACTTTGATGAGCAAAGTGTTGGTAGCATGCCTTCGCGGCAGTGGCTTTTGTCTCACCTGCAACATTTGGGAAATGTTACAGTTTTAAGTTTTTGTTGATAGTGTAGATGATGTAAATGTTTAAAATATATGGGCAGCCATTCCTGGGCTCAGTGAGATTAGTAGGGATGAACCCTCGTGTTTGCAAGGAGTCATTACAGCTTTTCATTTTATGTCTGTCGTTTTGGTACTTCTGGGTTGATGAAAGAAGAGATACGTTGACTGTAATTTTGCTTCAGCATTAGTTGTGTGTGTAAATATCATGGGGTTTGGAATGGAACCTTCAACAAAAGAATGTGGCAACTGTAGGGTGCAACCATTAATAATTTAAATGGAAGTGATAAATATTTAGGGTTTAATGGTTATGTATGGTGTTTTCAAACTCTCGTTTTCAAATCTGTAAATGGAATCCTGTTTTAAGTTGTTGTTTAAATTGTGGCTATAAGCCAAGAGCGATCTACTTGGCTTATATTACGTCTGTGCATGTATCGATTAAGCCGAGAATAGAAAGGAATTTGTTTTGTGTTGAAAACCTAAGTGATAATGCTAAACCCTAGCCGTCGATGTTAATGAAGTCTGCTTGTCCATAATGATGTTTTAAAGGAACAAGAATAATAACTCTTGATTCTATAGTTAGATTGTCTATGGCATTTGATTTGGCAGTTGTTTAAATGTTTGTAAATAATAATATGATGGGAACGGGTCAAACCTGGTTTGGGTGTAGAGATACTGTATTTTGTTCTGTCGATTCAATAATGCTATTCCTTTCTTTATTTTTAATAACATGATAACCTGTGATGTAAATTCTGCAACATGCATATGATAATACATAAAACAAGGAAATGATAGTGCATTCGTCAGTGAATTTAATTGCTTATGAATATAATAGTTTTTCTATTTTAATTCTGTCTCCCTATATTTGTCCAATTGGGACTTCTAGAGAAAATGAAAGAACAATGCAGTATTTTTTTTGCATAAAAGAATAATACAGTGATGGCAATAATTTCTATAAAGATCAGACAGATTCAAACAACAAAATAGAGGATTAAGTATGTGGTTAAACATAATGCATGATATTGTTTTCTTTTGAAGCAATAACTGAAGACTAGTCAACCCTAGTTGTTAACACAATGTCCACTTTCAGAAATCAGAAGAGAACCTACTGCTATAATTAGTTTCTGTTATGTTGTTTCAGCATACAGAATTGAATAGTAAAAACAATACATGCAGAGATCTAATCTACAGCTGCTAAACTATAAGATGCATGAGGAACATAAGTCTGTGCATGCGTGGTCTCTAGGGTTTATATATTTAGATGCATGCTGGATTTTATTTTTAACTGAAGAGATTTAATGCTACCTCTCTATACTGGAGTACGATGCAGCTCCATGCATGGGGAAAAATGAAGAGGAGTCATTTTATCAGTTCAACAAATCTAAATTAATTAGGATCTAATATTTTTCTGCTACTGATCATTAATAACATTAATAAGCAAATTTCTGAGATCATTCATGTAATTAGAAAAACACAAAAAGAATAGAACCTTAGGGTGATGGGAGGAACAAATCACTCAAGAATCCTGTTCCACCCAACCTGCTCCCAAGCAGCCAAGATGTCTGCCTTAGGACCCCTGATCCTATCCACTGATCCACCAGGAGGAAGAAAGTTCTGAATCTTAGGGTCTCTGCTTGTAGCAGCAAGAAAATATATATCCAGCCTTACAGGCTTAGTAATCAATGGGACCAGCACCAGCACCTCTGGTCTATTCTTCTCATAAAATTTGCAAACTTATACTTGCACTCTCCACAGCCTCCCCTATTCAAATCTCTCAGCCATCACCTGATGAGCATGAGGAATGTTTCAGACTAAAAGAAGACTTCCCTGAAACCTTGAATACTAATGTTTATTATCTGTGAATGATCATGACTATACATGTTTAAGATTATTGTGTTTTGATAGTATTAAGATTATACTAATAAATGTGTGATTATGTATGAGACCTCAAGAATAACACAATGATGATACTAATAAGCATGCATAGTGATTAATGATGGATGTAAGTTCAAGGACAGGTAATCCAGGAAGCAAAGATCAAGAGGGAGCACACTCCAGTTGTTCCTGCAAGAAAGCAAAGGAGCACACTTCAGTAGTTTCTGCAAGGATGTAGATATTCAGAGGCAGTTGACCACTTCTCACAATCCACGTCAGAATGGAGTTGCAAAGATTCAGAGGGAGTCCACCCAGCAACCAAACAAAGATAAGTATTTGAATTGTCATTTCTTACATAATGTTATTCAATGATATATATGCTTATGTTCCTAGAATTAGGTTGTGTATTATGCATATTAGAATAGTTGCATTGATGAACAGTATACTACTAATATACATGGGTAAGTGGCCTAGGGCACTGTACAACATTCCATTGCTACTTATATAGAATGAAACCTCTTTGCTGACATGTTAGGAGTTGTGCACACTCTTAACAATGTTCTGGTAGAGATTGGAAGGCATCTAGAAAGTTACAGAATATGGATAAATGTTGTATTGAAGCATTGGCTAAGATAATTGCATGACTGTATGACATATTTCTTTATGAGTAAGAATTTGTTCTGAAACTATGAGATGTTTTCTAATCATGCAATTTAACTTGTTGTGTAGGAAAGATCGTATACCATCACTCACAAAAGAAGCACTACAACATTTGTTCAGCAACAAAGTTATCTATTGAAAATATTGAAGATATTAAAGTTCCATGGATTTGGGAAGAATGCCATGATCGAGGAGTACTAGTCAATCATGAAGATGTTTGGGATGCAGTCACAAAGGGTAGTCTGTAGTGACTTCCAAGAGGATATACAAGATCAAGCATGCTGCAGGTGGTAGCATAGAGACTTTTGCTCCTGTAGCCATATACACTTCCATTAGATACATACTTGCTCTGGCTGCAGTGATGAAGTGGAAGATACACCAGATGGATTTGAAGACAGCCTTCTTGAATGGTGTAGTTGAAGAAGAAGTGTATGTGGAGAAACCACTTGGTTCTGCGACACATGATAGGGAGTCATATATGTGCAGAACTTGTTATGGTAGGATAGACATCTTTCCATCCAGTTTGGGCTTTACCAAGAGTAAAGCGGATTCCAACCTTTACTACAAGGTTGAGGAAGGCAATCTAGTGATACTAATTTTGTTTATGGATGACCTGTTCGTAACAGGTGAGGATAGATTGATTGCTGACATGCAGCGAAAGCTTGCTGCTGAGTTTGAGATGAAGAACTTGGGGATGATGCACTATTTTTTTTTGGCATGGAGGTGTGGCAGAGTGCAGATAGAATCTTCCTTGGACAAGGGAAGTATGTAGTAGAGATCCTGAAGAGGTTTGGGATGATGGTTTGCAAGGCCATGGCCACACTTATGGCATCGAATCTGAAGCTTCTTTGTGATGCTTCATCTGAGCTAGTTGATGTCTCTATGTATCGTCAGATGATTGGGTCCTTGATGTACCTGACGAACACGAGACCAGATATTTTCTTTGTGGTGAACACATTGAGCCAGTTCCTGATGGATCCAAGGAGTGTTCACCTGGTTGCTGTAAAGCATGTTCTGAGGTACCTGAAGGGTACAGTGGATTATGGGCTCAAGTATGAAGCGAATCAAAATTTTAACCTGCAGGGTTATGTTGATTCAGATTGGGCTGGCAGTGCTGCAGATAGGAAGAGCACATCTGGGTGCTGCTTCAGTATGGGATCAGGTGTGATATCTTGGTTTAGCAGGAAGCAGTCCTACATAGCACTGATTATAGCTGAGGCAGAGTATGTTGCAACCTGTTTAGCTAGTTGTGAGGCATTATGGCTACGGAAGCTACTGTCTGAGTTATTTGATCTCCCGTTGGATGCTACTAGTATCTTCTGTGATAACCAGAGTTGTGTGAAGCGATCTGAGAACCCAGTGTTTCATGACAGGTCGAAACACATAGAGATCAAATATCACTATATCAGGGATATGGTGCAGAGACGAGCTGTGAAGCTCCTGTATGTTGCGACGGACGAGCAAATTGCAGATGTGTTGACGAAGCCACTAGCCAGGGTGAAGCTCGAGTACTTCAGAGAGAGGCTTGGTGTTCTTCGGATTGATGACACTTTGAGGAAGAAGTGATGGACACATTTGCTGAAGCCATTCCAAGCATGTTGGAAGGAGGATCCTTCACATGGCTGTGGATGTAAGCGCTGGATGATGAGCATCAGGATGATGTTCTGGTTTATGCTGGATATGATCAGTTGGATCATTTATATGTATATGTATGTATGCATCATGTTGGATGCTGGATATGATCAGTTGGATCATTTATATGTATATGTATGTACGCATCATGTTGGATGCTGGATATGAACAGTAGGATCATTTGTATGTATTTTGTTTATGCATCATGTTGGATGCTTGGACCATGTATCTGTATATGTATCAGGTGGATACATTGTATGATCAAGTGGATCATGTATGGTGATATGTATCATGTATTTGTATTTGTATCAGGTGGATACACTGTATGATCAGGTGGATCATGTATGATGATATGTATCAAGTAGATACTTGGTATGCATCAGGTAGATGCATTGTATGATCAGGATGATCATGGATGACGAGCTTCAGGATGTTGCTCCAGATGACATGTAGCAGGATGTTGCAGTGATGATGATCAGGATGATCATGTGTACATCAGGATGATGTATGGTGAGTATCAGGTTGATACTCTATGGCCGTGGATCAGGTTGTGCAGATGAGCATATAATTTGGCCCTGGGAGATTTGCGGATAGTCTTTCGAGGTTTTGCCTATGGCATATAATTTGGCCCTGGGATATCTGGAAAATGCTCTTTCGAGGTTTTGCTCTGGGAGGACATATAATTTGGCCCTGGGAGATCTGTAGATAGTCTTTTGAGGTTTTTCCTATGGCATATAATCTGGCCCTGGGATATCTGGAAGATGCTCTTTCGAGTTTTTGTCCTATGGCATATAATATGTTTCTGGGAGATCCGATAGGTTGGGCTGTGTGCCCATAATAAGTCCTGGGATGCTCTTGCGAGGTTTTGTCATGACCACATATAATCTGTCCCTGGGAGATCCTATAGGTAGAGCTGTATGCTCGTAACAGCCTGGGATGCTCTTGCGAGGTTTTGTGGTGACCACATATAATCTGTCCCTGGGAGATCCTATAGGTAGATCTGTGTGCTCGTAATAGCCTAGGATGCTCTTGCGAGTTTTTGTGGTGAGGTCACATATAATATGGCCTTGGGAGATCCTATAGGTAGAGCTGTGTGCTTGTAACAACCTGGGATGCTCTTTCGAGGTTTTGTGATGCACGTAATAAGTCCTGAAGATTCCACAGTATGGCCAGTGATGACGAAGACCTGCAGGTGGTGGGCCTACATCCAGTATGAAAAAGGACTGGTTCTATATAACTTCCTATGACGAGTAGATTCAGAGATTGATTGAGATAGCAGCAGCAATGACGATGATCCAGTGAAGATGACTTGTGCTAGAAGACCTGTGTCAAGAAATACCTTCCTAGTTAAGAGGGAGTGTTGATGTCTATGTAACTTTGGAATGTATTTCACATATATGTATATTGTATTCCTATAGAGATGTTATTATTCCTCTATACGAAAGTGTCATCATTTATATTGTAAGTGTCGTAAATTATACTTGATGGGTTATTAGACCACCTTGTTGGGGTCGGCCCTGTATAAGTCATGTGGGTCAAAGGGTTATTAGACCACCCTATTGGGGGTCAGCCATGTGGGTCAAATGGTTATTAGACCACCCTAGTGGGGGTCGGCCCAGTCAGCATGATGTTAAATGGTTAAGTTGAGGCCGACCTAATTGAGTAAAGGTCAAGTCAAGTTAGTGTAAAAATAGAGAGTGTGTCTCTCTCATTTTACACATTCTATTCTCTCACTCACACTTGGGAGAGTGGCGCACTTGTGGAGGAGGAGGCTCTGCTGCTAGGAGAAGACTATCTCTTGTATTCTGGTTGTATCATTGCTCTATCTATCTCTAAGGAAGTTATTGGGGTTTTTCACCTTTATGGTTTTCCCCAAGTAAACTCTGTGTCTCTTGTGTGTTTGCATTATTGTGTCCATGAATAATATGCTGTAGATATGTTGTGCATGTTGTTCTCTCAGTTAAGATCCTAGATCAGATTGAAGTAAATTCTGAAAATTTAACACATACATTAGGGGGCATCTGTTATAGCTTAAAATGACACTTCTCCGTTCGTGACGACACTTGCATCGCTTGGTCGCATGATGACACTTCTTGAGATCAAGTTTAGTCACACAACAGGACACTTGTGGATTGAAGGGTCATTTGGGACACTTAACATGGTTGAAATTACCTCACTCCTAGTCCATTTGATGGTCATAACCCTTAGGAACACTTCTCCAGACCAAACCACCTCCTGAAAACCTTCAGAAAACCCTGTTTTTCTCCATATTTACACATGTGCGCTAGTATCCTATGCAGAGAGTAGCCCCCACCTTGAAAAATGCTCTGGTTTGTAGTAGGAAGAGTAGGGCACTTTCCTGAATCAATCAAAATCTTAAATTTTGTTCAAATTGGGTTGTTTGGGGAACCTCCTAATCGGTTATAACTGCTTTTCCTCTCCTTCATTGACTATATAAGGAAGGTAGAAGGGCCATGAGTAGGGGACCAAGTCCATAACAATGTTATGCTAGAGGAATGGAGACCCTCATCCCCCTCTCTTGTGCCTCAATTTTTGATAAACCCTAGAACAACTGATTAGAGGTTGGGATCCTTGGAGAACAGAAGTAGGAGACCTTGAATCTAAGTTTCGTGAAGTGCGAAGCTTGAAGGATGGTATAACTTTCTATACTTTCTTCATTCATTAATAAAGATCAGACGTTCTTCTCTTTCCAAATATGACCTATTCATGTGTGTCTTATATTTGATTACAGTTTGTTTATAGTTTGATGTCTTTCTTCTGTCATGAATATCAGTCTTATATATGTAGTCAAATGTATTTGAGAAAGGTATGAAGTTGTTTTGCAGGTGTGGGCATTGCGATACTGAATAGCATTGAAGAACAAGGAAGAGGAAGGATGGAATCAACCTTCTTAATAAGGTACTCATCCTTCTAACCTTAAATATCTTTGCTTACTAGTTCCATTTGCAGAACATTTGTAGGTCTATTTTTCATCCTTGTAAGTTGGTAGTTTCTCCCCTAAACTATAGGTGTATTTTCCTCGCAACACCACTGAGGCGGGCATTCCCATTCTCGGAACAATTGACTCAAAGCATGGCTGCCGACCAATACGCTGCAGATCCATGATAACTGAGATGATATAGACTGTCAACAATTCATGGCTACTATGAACAATAGTATATCCATGAGACAATAATAACATAGCCACGACTAATACAATAGTGGAACTGTGTGACAATACAGTATTGAGGTCATCAACATAATGTGTATGTGGAGACCTACTCAATAATCGCCATCGCAACCTGGATGTGGAAATAGTATCAGGAACGTCCAGGGTGTTGGCTATGGAGCCAGATCTTCCAGTCTCATAGATGATGATTCAGTCGTGTCCGTACCCCAGGTTTTCTTATGATCCCGGCCCGACGCTCAGGGGGTCTGGGGGGCACGGGGGCCAGAGCCCCCGAGGAAAATTGTTTGGGGTTGTTTTCGCCACCAGTTTTCGGGCCCATGGTTTTGGGTAACCCGTGGTATTTTCCCATTGTATTTCCCTTATAAAAGAAAGACATTGTAACATGGCTAGGGTCAATGATGTATTAGGTTTTATGCATTGTAAATATCTATAAGATCAGGAGAGAGACTGTGAGATAGTGAAGAGGAAGTGCAGGGTCTGTGCTGCAGGTTGTATCCCTTCACTTTGCTGGATGGAATAATAATAAGGACTGGCAAATTCAGTGTGGACGTAGCCCAAGTTGGGGTGAACCACGATATATCTGTGTCTCTCTTGTAATGTGTGTGTGATTATATTTTCATTTCTGTTTATTGTTATTGCTCTGTGATCCTGTTTTTCTAACACAGGGTCTTCTACCCGAGCCCAAAATGATACGAATATGACCATGTGATTACAATGTATTGAAGTCGAACGCGGCAGAAACTACTGGATTAATAGCCAATGATGTAAGCCATTAACAAGTATGAGGGAAATCACCAATGATGACGATGATCCCCAAGGTACCTCTAGTATATCTCAACAAAATGTGAATAGATGAGTTGATGTCGAACATCCGTGATATCATTCAATCAGAGGCCAATAATGTAAACCTACTGTCGAGTGCGAGGAAACCTGCCATTAAGGCATGCAGGTACCAAGGTACTAATTGTTGATTCCTAATCCTAATTCCTGGATAGTGAGTTGTCGTCGACAAGAATAAACTCGTCAAAGGTAGGCCATGATGAATCCCACATCATCGACATGAAATCGGCATGAGAGAGAGATGTGAAGCAACAAAGAGAAAGGGTATGCACTGACACAATGGAAAGTTTGACATAATGGATGACTTAAAGCAATGCTGACCCTTTGAACATATAAAATCATGAAGCAGAGCTTGGAAGTAGGGATTTACTTAACAAGGAACAACCACAAGGCAAGTGGACTCAATACCAAGGAGACGACTCATGACTGTGATTATAACTTATTAGAAAGGACTGACTACCTGAAAGAAGACAAGGTGTGGATGCATGCCATGTTCAAAGGTGACGACTTTCAAGCTGCCAAAAAGGTAAACTCAACTAATTTCCTATTTTCCCCCATCATAACTGACGAGTACCTCTTTGTTTTTTTACGAGCTTGAAGAGGGTAACAAATGCTCGGTATAGTTCATCTGATAGATGAGCCTGATCTCACATGTTTTATGAACCTAAGAAAGGAGGGGTTCGTCTCAATGCGGGTCCTTCTATGTTTAATTTTAACGAGTCCAAAGAAGGTAAAATCAACATTTTTTCATGTTTAGAGAGTCTAAAATAACTTAAAGGAGACTCCAAAATGTACTTTTTCGTAAAGTTAGTCCCCTAGATCCGAAAAAGGGTAAAACAATTCCTGAGAGAACTCTCCCAGTCAAAGGTTGACTGAGGTATACCTTTCTCATAAATAGTCTAGACGGGACAAAAAAGGGGTAACCTATCACTGAATAGACGTCCTTTCAAATACTTTTACAAGTGTGAAAGAGACAAGTGCACTCAACAATCTTTTCGTAACGAGGGAGCCCAAAAAGAGCTTAAATGGAACTCCAACGGTCCGTTTTCGTAATGTTAATCATCTTGGTCTGAAAAAAGAAGAAAATAATACCAAAATGATACTTTCCTCATCGTTTTACGAGCATGAGTAAAGTCTACTAATATTGACACTAGTTTTATTAAGTTTAACAAGCATGACACAGGTGTGAAAAGGCGCTTGTAATCTTTTTCAGGTTTGGGTCTAGAGCACGAAAAAGATAAAGTCGGCTCGAGTGAAGATCAAAACAACGTCATACCGCTAGTGTGAACAGCTCATGGGGATCCTGTCAAAATTGGTTAAGAATTCTTGGAAATAGGACATTAGTAATTAAGATGTATGAAGAATTTGACCTAAAAAGGCTTTTAAAATAAAATAATGAGCAAAAATAGTCATGTAACTTGTATAAATAGGAGGTAAAAGAAGAAGTTACCCATTTTAACTTGGCCATTTTTACCCAAAGAGGAAATTTCACCTATTGGAGGGAAAATATTCAAGCAACCATATCCGGAGATCTGGGGCACTGTTTCGACCATCGTCTGAACCAGGTAGAAGCTCTTGAGCTCCTCTTTCTTTTCATGCCTTTATTTCTTAATTTCATGCCAATTTTTTGGATTTTTGAGGAACACTAGGGAAAAAATTTCGCCCTCTAAAATTTTCGCGGCCTCTCTACATCGAGAGGCACGAAACATTTCGTGATTTTCGCATGTCTGCCTTTAGGACGGGTGTGAAAATTTACAGTTTTCGCGTGGCTGATTAATACCCAGGCGCGAAAATCTACGGAATAGGAAAAAATGCAAGTTGGTTTCTCATGTTGGGCATAAAATCAGTTGTTCATCTTCTGATAGATGTTTCCTTTGGTGTTTTGCAGGAGTTTGCAATTTTTTTGTGGGAAGATAGTTGACTGGAAAGAGAGAGAGCATGAAGATGTTGATAGAGATTCCCAAAACGACTAAGCCACACTTGCGACAATAAGGGAATGTGGCTTACTGAAGTTCTTCAAAACAAGGGGCATCTGGAAGTAAGGAAAGCTATTAAATTACACCATTCAGATGTGGGACAGTGACATCCAAGCTTTCCGTGTTGGAGAGCACGTGCTTGAGTTAGAGCTCGAGCACATTTATTTATTGACTGGTCTCTCCAAGAGAGGGGCATGAGTTAGTTTGGCCAGGCATCGAACCGTGGAAGAGACCACGGATACTTACGTTGCTCGTTACTGTAGACAAGGGTCCCGCAAGAAAATCGGGAAAGTGCCCATCGTGGATGTGATCAACCTTCTGAAGAGAACCATTTTATACACCATAGCACGTGTGGCAGGAAGTGTGGGTGCTCACCATGCTACCAAAGCACAGATGACCTATGCAGTTGAATGTATGGAACCAAAGTTGTTCAACTGGTGTGAAGGGCTCCTAGTAAACATCAAGGAATGGATATGTTACCCAGTTTGGATATGGGAGCATCCTTGTGACGTTCTTCCTGGAGAGGGTGCCTTTATTGCATCCTCAAGTGAGTATCCCAATCCACCCTGCACACGAGCCTTGGATGGCGAGGTGGAGTGATTATGCCGGGCGGCTCGGTGGGACACAAGTCTTAGCTTTTGATGAGGACTTCTTGTCGTGGCTTGAGCAACAAATCATTATGATTGAGGATTACCCTACGATGGGGTGGATTTTCGGGAAGAGATCGACCTAGCACTACCGGAGGATGTTGATTGGGATGAATCAGGTATATGACCTTCACAAACATGTTTTTTAATATTTTTTCTAGTATATAATTTTTTTGTTGTTTTTTAATGTGCGAAAAAGACCTGACATATGTGTTGAATATTGTAACTTCTAAGAATATTATATTTGTACTTTATTATTCCGGATATGTTTCATCCCTCCGAGGTGATCCTATTATGTATCCGGAGATGTTTATTCCTTTGATGAATTGTGGTAACCAGGGTTATTAGATCCACCATGTGGGGGTCGGCCTCGAGTTAATTAATTAGGGGTTATTAGACTTCATTGGGAGAGGTCGGCCCCATGAGAGAAATAGTCAGTCGGGAAACTAGTATAAGTAGAGGAGAATGCTTCTCACTTATCTCACACTTGCTTAGCTCATAAAGTAGTGCACTTGTGTCTGAGAGGTCTGCATAGGAGGTAGAGAAGGAGGTCAAGTCTTGGAGCACATCTTGTATTTTGGTTGATCATCTTATTGAGGAAAGCTTTGCTGGGTTTTCTACCCCATGAGGGTTTCCCAGGGTAAAATATCTGTCTATCTTGTGATTATGTTTCTTTCAGTGATCTTGCTAGTCAAATTAGTTTAAACTTAACATGGTATCAGAGCTAGCCTGAATAGAACATCTTTCACAAGGAAAAATTATCTTTCTCTCTCTCTCTCCCAAAATTAGGGTTTCTGCAAAAGTTAGTATTTTTGGACTCTGGTTGCATGGCTGAATAGCTTTAGATCGAGATTTGTGGTTGGGTAAAACTTCAGGAAAGTCAAACCCTAGTTTTACCAAAAGTGCGACAAACCATAAATTCTGTTGCAAATCCAGAAAGCAAAAGGAAGCACATTGTTAGCACTCGGATTTTCCTTGGGCTGTATCAAAGAAACCCGAGGTAACCTATTTCAAACCAATCTTTAGACTGAAAGTTGGCCTCCTTCAGCCAGAGAGGGCTCTCTCAGCAAATCTGCCATCCAATGTCACCACGACAGCAGTTTGACAATGAAACTCAAGGGCTAATTTGTAAAATAAATAAAAACTTAAGTATTTTTAATGAAGTGGTTAGATAAACAGGAAAATGATACCCTTGGGTAATGGAGTCAAGAAACAGAAAAATAATAGATCGGCAGCCAACAAATGTTTCATACAAAGGCAAGATAGCTGTTTGATTACAGTCAATAAGATTTTCAGGTGACAAGGAAAGAAATAATGACAGTCCACTAACAACGGGCATCGATTTTCAAATGAATCCGCTGTTAACTTTGGAGAAATAAATGGGTACTCAGATGCGGATAAATCGAGGCATATGACATGAATCTCAATTTATTTTCAGTACGTTCACCTAAATACAGAAGGAAAGACATAATGGCAAAAGTCACAAAGAGAATTGACATGCACATGTAAAGAAAAGAAAAACACAGACTGCAATTTCGAAACAACACATGAATCTTCGATGAAAATATGCTCAACTTCTAAGATCTTTATTAATTTCTGTAAAATACTTCAAACACCCGAAATGGGTCCTTCCTCTCTGAAAATTCGAACCCTTTTTCATTGCAAAAATGCAAAATTTATACAAAATTTTTCCTATGAGCAAACCCTAACTGTATTTTTTTCTAAAAATACGCCACCGATACTAAAATAACAATCAAATGACTAATCGTTACTTTACAAGAATTAGTTTTTTAAACAGTAAATGATGGAAAATATGGAATGTTGTTCTCTCATATCTTCGGAAACTAAAAAAAAATGGCTGCCAGTTGCCTCTATTTTTTTTTCACTTCTTTAACTGATATTTATTATTTTGCCACCTGTTGATTCTCTTCCTGGAATTTCTGGGCTTTCGGGGGTATTCTATTCCTTTGACACCTGTACAAAACCATTCCCTTGCTCTCGTCCACTTCATCTTTGACCATTAGATGATAAAAAATGGCAGACACAACAATTTCTTCCACATAAGTACTAAGAAGCACCGAATCCAATAAACAAATGGATCCCAAATCATCACACTCAAGATCATTTTCTGCAAGAATCTCTGATATATGGTTCCTATTGTCCTGAAACTGGATAACTTTCAAATCTTCTTCAAGCTAACTCTTCCAGCTGATAAGGTGTGCATCGTCTTCTCGGGGCTTTATATCAATATTATAGGTAAATAATGATGATAGCTTTTCATTTATTCCTCTGTTGTTCTGTTTGTTTGATGGATCCACCATTCTGGAGCCTAAAACCAATACTGGTCCCGAAAGCTTCTTTACCATTTTGCAGAACAAACCATATGTCTTTGGCGCTCTGAACATAAGCATCTCGACATCTCTCAAATATAGAACTATAGGGCTTGTCCTCGAGACAGTCATTAAAACCTTATAAAGGGGTTGCATAAGCAGTTTATCTTCAAAAGTCCAGCTACAAGTCCATTTTAGAGAACCTGAATTCTGGGAACTTGTTGCCGATGCAGAGTTTCTTTTGAGTTTAGTACTTACATGTTCTTTTGATTTTGTTTCAACACTGTTGTTCTGTCTCCGAAGTGAACCTGATCTTTTGGACTTGAAGTCGTCGCGTGGAGGAAGAATTGAGAAATTTCCCAGTAATTCAGTCACACGATCTAGTGCAGATGCAGACATTTTTTTTGTAAGAGTATCTGCACGTCCTCCATATCTGTTCTGCACCTTTAATGAAAAGTCTGTTACATCTAGCAACAACAATTTAGCCTCAAAATAGTCTGCTAATGCCTTTGCAAGCATTTGTAGATAAGGTTCTGCAGGGCCCGACAACAAAATTGCACGACTAGCCGGAACTTCTAAACTTCAACGACCTCCGGGACTTTTTGAAAACTCTTCATGTCTTCTCAAGCTTCAGACTCAAGTTTCAGATTATAAATTGCCCAACAGAGGAACCCTGTAACATTCATATGACTATTTGCTTCACTGGCATTCAGCAACTCCAGAAATTTGATGGAATACAGTCAGAAAACGATGTTACCATGCCTCCTATAACTGGATAACGAGCAGCTTTGTTGGTACTATCGGTCGCTCCAGGAGAATACCCTATTTTGTCCAAAATTTCGCAGCTGTAGCTCACAAAAAATACCTATGCTATGTCTTTTAGGGTTTTTCTCCTTCGTTGCAAATGGAAATGTTTACAAATGCGACCATCAATATGTCGAGCTATACAAACCTCTGTGAATACAATTTTGCAAATGATAGCTGACGTTTGGCTTGTGCGCAGGTGTGATGATGGCACACGATGACTTTCATCTTTAGAGTTCTTTGTTTAGAAATATGATGGACATGAAAAATCCAGAAAACCATGCAGAAAACGTTACACATTCTCCAGCTCGTTGCAAAGATCTCTCTCATTTGGATGAAGAGTGTTAGGGTTTTGGTGCTTCGTTTAAAACGATAAGATGCCAAAAGAGGATATTACCTACCCTTTTTATACTCCCGCCAATGGTTGGTAGCGCACAGGTGTTGAGTGGTTTTCAATACAACGTTTCACAAATGCGGATGCATCATAAATGGACACGTAGGACGGTGGTCTTCTTCCCGTACCGGCTTCATCTCCTATACACCGAGCATTTTGTAAATGCGGTGTCATGTGGACCATTGATCCATTTTGAAATTTCTCCATTTGATCTCGCTACGTGTCAGCATGGGAATCACGGATTTGAAAACACAGCCTGTCATCATTTAGTGAGTGAACGATATCACGGTCAAATATATGTTGGATTGTCACGACAAAGCTAAAAAAAATTGGTGGAGGATTTGCAAATTTCTCTTCCTTTGATTGCAATAATACACACAGTCGCAACAACCTCTCCTCTACATAGCTTTTACACTTCGAAGAAAAACCTGGGCGCGCCAAATACATTTTATGCATGTTTTCAATCCCGACCTTTATCCCACATGTAATAAAGATAAATTATTCTTTTTATATATCCCTTTGCTTCACATATACACTAAGTAACAAGAGAGAGAGAGAGACTCTCGTTTGTAGCGCTTGGAATGTGGAGGTTATGTTGGTCCTTGGCTTGGCTCTAGTCATTTGACAAGCTCTCGGTGCTGAGCATCATATATTTTGTTCCAGTTTCTAATTAGCATTCGGGCTCATTATAAAAATCAAAGTCTCCTTTGTAGAATGTGGGCTTGGACTATATTAGGGCTCTCAAGGCTTGGCACTTGGTCCCGTGATGAGGCCTCGGTGTTGGGCGCGCATATATTTTGCTCCAATTTTTATTCGAAACTTTGACCCAATATAGAGAATACAACAAACCCTCTTTTTTTTATAAAGTCTCCTTACTTCATAAAATTTATTTTTTGGGTTAAAAATTAAAATATAAAAAACCTTCAAAAAGCTTTAACTTTTAGAAAATATAATGTTGAAGCTTTTCTTCTTCATGAAACCTCCAACTATGCCCAAATTGTGAAAACCCCTCTCCATACTTAGCTTTTGTTTTTAGAATATCAAACCTTTTTCTTAGTGATTTTTGGCCTTAGGTTTTTCATGAAAACATAAAGCTTTTCCTTCTTTTGTACGCCCGAGGACAAAAATATATATATATATATATATATATTTTTTTTTTGTTTTTTTGTTTTTTTTTTTACCAAGTTTGAAACCTCCCTTATGCAAACTGATCTATTTTTGCACCATCAATGTCGTCGGAAGATAATTCACCAAAAATTTTATTGAGTGTCAACAACTGGCTCCTACTGGGGATGCTGTCCTCCCAGCGAGGCAGCAAAGAACACCGTAGACCATGTGCCTGACCTGAGTGGCTCCCAACCTTGACAACTGCAACCTGTAACCTGTATCCTGTATCCTGTAAACCAATCCTCCATCCAAA
The DNA here is from genome assembly GCA_027924585.1 of Larix kaempferi. Taxonomy (NCBI): domain Eukaryota; kingdom Viridiplantae; phylum Streptophyta; class Pinopsida; order Pinales; family Pinaceae; genus Larix; species Larix kaempferi. The sequence continues at coordinate 9,049,896 of BSBM01000217.1, read as the reverse complement.
ACTGTAACCGAAAACCATTTAACTATAGAAAACTGAAACATTCATGCTGGAACTAAAATGAAAACAACGCTGTACATACTGAAAAAATGTTTGTCGGGCAAACTTATTCCTCCTACCTACCCTACTCTACCAAAACGTGACTGCTGAATCAAATGACACAAAAGTGCCAATGAAGCCAATCTAATAACTAACCATCTGCTCGACTATGGCTTGCATTCCTTTTGAGTGAGTAAGGAAGACAGAAAACAAACCATTCCAAACATTCTCTGATAATGAGTTCATGTCCCACAAACGTTAGAAAATTCATTTTCCCCTTAGACTGTAGTACATTAGCATAAGGATCTTCAACATTTTGAAATATTATCACGTCTTGAGATTCAACAAAAATGCAAATATCTCTTTCCAGTTGACCTGTAAGACTATTCAACTGTGGATTGATGAGAGTACATAGGGGGGCGTGATATTCTAATACCTGCATTTTGACTGCATCCTCCTCAAGCATGAGCGACTCTGGTTCCCTTTTTGGTATGTCACATATCCCATCTTTATACTTACCCACATCATCATCCAAAACATCTTCAAACAACCAACATCTTTCAAGATCATTAATCATGTCAACCCTATCTTCTTGATGGAAATAAATGGTGTCTAACAGCTGATCCCTTGGCGGAGAATCATCATCATAAATAGGTTCCTTCAAAGGATCGTCATAACTGTCAATGTTTAAATTTAGATTTACATGCTTGAAAATGGAAGAAGTCTCACTTACATACCCTGGACTGTGTGAACAATGCGGACCCGACATTACTGGAGCTGTAATATGACCTTTCAGGAGCTGATCTATTTCATCTTCAGATAGAGGAGAAATTTTGGAAATACTATGGAGGCGTCTGCCTTTCTTGTTTAAGGAAAAATCAGCAGCATTATCTGAGGCCTGTTCTGTTTCTTGTATTCTGAGAGAAGTACTGATGTATTGTTTTTTAAGTGAATCAAATAAGATAGAGTCCTCTAGACCCACAGCTTCTGAAATAATGTCACATGGAGAGAAGCTTATCTGACCTTCTTCTGAATTAGAAGACCATTGACAAGACTGAAGAAAATTCTTATCTAGCTCGGGAGAAGAGATACAAAGGCCATCACCAATTTCATTCGAAAATTCAGAATTTAAAACTCGCCCTTCTTCATCAAAAATAGCAAAACCATCATTAAATTCTTCAATGACATCAAGTGCAACAGACTCTTCTTGATACAAAATTTCTGAATGCGAAATAGAGACCTGATTTTCTGTTTGGTACTTATCTTCCCTATGGAAAACCTCTGCTTCTTGAGAATGATGACAGACTTGTTCTTCTTCTTCTTTAATTCCATTTTCAAAAGAGTTTATGGAGTTCTCCATCATAGATTTTTGTTTTTGATTAGAAGCCTTAATTTTTTGTTTTATCAATTCGAACGAAGCATAACAGAGGGGTAGACAGTCACTTTCAGCATGTTGATTTTCAGATGTTTGATCATGGATAGTGATCAAATTTTCTTCACTAACTGCCCTGGGACTTATAAAGTTTTCAGTCGGTGCCATACCCAAGCAATCTTCTTCATACTCATCAAATTTAGGTGGACTGAAATTTTCTTTAAAACCCTCACTAACAGAAATTTTAGCAGGCTGATTGTAATTGACATAAAACAAGTCAGAGTTATCTTTTTCTGGCATATCATCAAGCTGATCATCTCTTTGTTTGTTACGGGAACCATCGGAGTGCCAAGCCATTTCTCCTTGTCTATACTTTTCTTCGAACCCACATTCTTCTTCAATCCTCTCATCATTTTCTTTGCTCGATAATTTCCTGGACATTCTAAGATTATCTTCAACTTCTAAATCATCAACGAACATATGTTGTAAACTGGAGGGATTTCTTTCCAAGAGAAGAAAAGAGAAATCAGAATGAAAAATAGATACATAATGTAACTTGGCAGCATTCTCTAGGGGTTGAATTTCTTTCGGCATATCATAATAGGCGCTGGCAAACCTCCTGTTGAAACTGGATAAGGATTCCCCTTCCTGCACCCTCATAGAGTAAAATTCTGAAAGGACTAGGTCCCATGACCTCCTTTTACCCCAAAAATTCAAGAAGACATCAGAAAACCCCTGCCATGTGTCTATAGACTCTGGCTGTAAATGGCGAAACCATTTCTTCACATCTCCCTGGAAAGTTTGGGCAAAAATCCTCATACAAACATCATCCTGATCCACTTCGAACAGATCCAGAAAATTTTCAAAACCTTGAAGATGTTTCTCAGCAGTAAGGCCTTTGATTTCTCCATCGAATTTAGGAAGGTATTTATGGTATTTAGGAGGATAATCATGGAGAACATGAGGTAGGTGAAGTGGCCTATATCGGTTTTGGATATTGGAAGAAACTGAACTATGTAAAGAGGATGTATTATCAGCTTTAGTATCATGAGGTTTATAAGGCTGATCCTTACTGTCATGTGGTTCAAGTAAAAGATCTTGATCAAAATCATATGTACAGAATGAAGACACATTTTTAGTTTCTAAAGAAGGGTATACAGGAGTAAATCTATGGTCTTTTTTCGAATATAGTAAACAATGAGAAATTCTTTTGCCAAGCTTAGGAAAAGACAGGAAAAGATTTACAAGAAAGGATAATATGTCTTGGAGAAAACTGAAACTTGAGTACCTTGTCTTTTCATCATGCCTTTCCATGTCTTCACAATGAGCTCATTTCCCAGTGGAGTCTGTCGATTATCTTTGATTTCCCAGTGGAGTCTGTCGGTTCTCTTTAAAAACTTGATTCTGGATCATGCCGCCAATGGAGTCACTGAAATTTGGATTCTTGAAGATGGAGTCGCCAGGTGAAAGATGTACAACCTTACTGATGTTTGACCATTGTTCACCATCAACAGTCAAAACTGAAAACTTTGTCGTTCATACCCAGGGAAAATGAAACCCTCGTTCCCCGGCAACGGCGCCAAAATGTTAGCACTTGGATTTTCCTTGGGCTGTATCAAAGAAACCCAAGGTAACCTATTTCAAACCAATATTTAGACTGAAAGTTGGCCTCCTTCAGCCAGAGAGGGCTCTCTCAGCAAATCTGCCATCCAATGTCACCACGACAGCAGTTTGACAATGAAACTCAAGGGCCAATTTGTAAAATAAATAAAAACTTAAGTATTTTTAATGAAGTGGTTAGATAAACAGGAAAATGATACCCTTGGGCAATGGAGTCAAGAAACAGAAAAATAATAGATCGGCAGCCAACAAATGTTTCATACAAAGGCAAGATAGCTGTTTGATTACAGTCAATAAGATTTTCAGGTGACAAGGAAAGAAATAATGACAGTCCACTAACAACGGGCATCGATTTTCAAATGAATCCGCTGTTAACTTTGGAGAAATAAATGGGTACTCCGATGCGGATAAATCGAGGCATATGACATGAATCTCAATTTATTTTCAGTACGTTCACCTAAATACAGAAGGAAAGACATAATGGCAAAAGTCACAAAGAGAATTGACATGCACATGTAAAGAAAAGAAAAACACAGACTGCAATTTCGAAACAACACATGAATCTTCGATGAAAATATGCTCAACTTCTAAGATCTTTATTAATTTCTGTAAAATACTTCAAACACCCGAAATGGGTCCTTCCTCTCTGAAAATTCGAACCCTTTTTCATTGCAAAAATGCAAAATTTATACAAAATTTTTTCCTATGAGCAAACCCTAACTGTATTTTTTTCTAAAAATACGCCACCGATACTAAAATAACAATCAAATGACTAATCGTTACTTTACAAGAATTAGTTTTTTAAACAGTAAATGATGGAAAATCTGGAATGTTGTTCTCTCATATCTTCGGAAACTAAAAAAAAATGGCTGCCAGCTGCCTCTATTTTTTTTCACTTCTTTAACTGATATTTATTATTTTGCCACCTATTGATTCTCTTCTTTAACTGATATTTATTGTTTTTTCATTTTTTTTTTTACCAAGTTTGAAACCTCCCTTATGCAAACTGATCTATTTTTGCACCATCAATGTCGTCGGAAGATAATTCACCAAAAATTTTATTGAGTGTCAACACACATCTCCTAGTAAGTGTTACTCTATCTTTCTGAAACTCCAATCTCTTGGACTCCCCCAAGAGAAGATGGCTCCAAGCACTAAGCTTGAAGAAAAACTAGAGGGTATAGAGAAATTCTGGGCATGGAAATACAAAATTGGTCTCATTCTTGAAGAGAATGATCTTGCTCAATATATCAAGGATGAAGTTGCAGAACCCACTGAAGATGAAGCCAAAGAAAAGCATAGAAAGGATCTAATTAGGGAAAAGAGAGTCATTGCTGATTCTATCAAGGACCACTTGATTCCCCAAGTGGCATCCAAGAAGACCCCAAAGGAAATGTATGATGCCCTAGGAAGAATGTATGAAGGGAGGAACATCAATAGGAAGATGAACCTAAGAACTCAGTTGAAGAGTACCAAGATGAACAAGGGAGAATCCATTCAAGACTACTTCATAAGGGTTTCCCAAATCAAGGAACAACTAGATGCCATTGGAGATACCCTTGATGAAGATGAACTTGTAATGACTGCTCTAAATGGTCTCACTAGACCTTGGGAGTCATTCATACAAACTTTATGTGCCAGAAAAGAAAGTATGAAGTTTGATACAGTATGGGAGGATTGTGTTCAAGAAGAAGCTAGGGTAGCCAATAGGGAAGCCCTTCTCAAGGAGGATGACCAAGCCTTGGCTACTCACACCAAAGGAAGAAGAAAGGTCACTTCAAGAAAATTGACCACAAAGGGTCTCAACCCTTCCATAGATTTAAAAGGGGAGGAGGACCAAAACCAGGAGGAGATCTCTCCTCAGTTCAATGTTATAATTGTCTTAAACTAGGACACATTGCCAGATTTTGTACTTCACAAAAGAAGAAGTTTGTTCACAAAAGACATCATGCACATATGGCAGAAGATGATAGTGGAGAAGAAGAAGAAGAAGAAGAAAGGCCTCCAAAGAAAGGATCTAAAGTAAAGAAAGAAGATCCAGAAGAATATGTCCTATTTTCTGCACTCTTTGGATTTGTGTCTCCTGGAGAAGATACATGGCTCATTAATAGTGGTGCTTCAAAGCACATGATAGGTCAAAAGAAAACTCTCTCAATAGTTAAAGAAAACTCTTCTCCACAAAAGGTATCTCTAGGAGATGATTATCAATATCCCATCAAGGGAATTGGTGAAGCAAGCTACAAGCTTGATTCTGTAACACCTTTAAAGATGAAAGAAATTTTATATGTACCAGGTTTAAAGAAGAACCTACTTTCCATCTCAACTCTAGATAAGAAAGGATTTAGAATTGCATTTATTGATGGACAAGTACTTATGTGGACCAAAGAAAAATCAATTGAGGATGCAATTGTTATTGGTGAAGAAGAAGGAGGTCTTTACAAACTCAAGGGTCACCCAGAAGCTGCCCTTGTCCATGAAACCACTAGCCCCGGTGAGCTATGGCATAGAAGGCTTGCTCACATTAACTACAAATCCCTACCCCATGTGAGCAAGGTGGTCATAAGATTACAAGACTTGAAGGTTGATCATAATGGCACATGCAAAGGATGTGAAAAGGGGAAGAATGTCAAGAACCCTTTTCCAAAGAGTGAAACAAAGACTAAGAACATTCTGGAGCTAATACATTCAGATGTATGTGGACCAATGCCCACCACTTCCCTAAGTGGGTTTGAATACTATCTCACATTCATTGATGACTATTCAAGGAAGACTTGTATATAATTTCTAAGGGAAAGAATGAAGTCTTTGGAAAATTCAAAGAGTTCAAGGCCCTGATAGAAAATCACTCAGAAAAGAAAATCAAGATTCTCAGAACAGATAATGGCGGAGAATATACTTCAAAGGAGTTTGAAGACTTTTGTAAGGAAGCTGGAATCAAGAGGGAACTAACCACTCCCTACAATCCCCAACAAAATGGGTTTGCTGAAAGAAAGAATAGAACTATCATGGAAGTTGTAAAGACTATGATACATGACCAAGATCTACCCATGTATCTGTGGGCTGAAGCAGCCATGACAACAGTCTATGTACAAAATAGACTATCCCATAGTGCTCTTGAATTCAAGACTCCAGAAGAAGTGTTCACTGGAAAGAAGCCAGAGGTAAGTCATCTCAAAATATTTGGATGTCTAGTGAACATTCACATTCCAAAAGAAAAGAGAACCAAGTTGGATCCTTATGGTAAGAAGGGAATATTTGTTGGATATTGTGAATCATCCAAAGCTTTTAGAATTTACATACCAGGTTTTCATCATATGGAAATAAGTAGAGATGAGACATTTGATGAAGAAGCAGCTATCAAGAAATATAGGAAGTGCCAACTTGAAGAAGTCTATGAAGAAGATAAACCTTCTAGAGTTATAGAGGCTGTTCCCATCCCTGAAGATGATGCACCTGAATATCATGACTTGTTGGAACCACAAGAACCCCCCATTACAAGCTTATCTAAGAAAAGAAGGCCTGCATGGGCTAGAGACATTATTCAAGGAGCTGAAAAATATGCAGCTCCTGAAGGCTCCATTGGAGAAAGAAATAAACCAAAGCTAGTATCCAACTATGTGGCCTTGATGTGTGACCTTGTGGATCAACAACCTACTAGCTATAAAGAGGCAGTTCAGAAGAAAGAGTGGGTAGAAGCAATGACAGAAGAATACCAATCAATAATGAAAAATGATGTTTGGGATATAGTTCCCAAACCAAAAGACAAAAGTGTGGTATCTTCCAAATGGATATTTAAGATAAAACATGCTGCAGATGGTAGCATTGAAAAATATAAAGCAAGATTTGTAGCTAGAGGATTCTCTCATAAAGAGGGAATTGACTATGAAGAAACATTTGCACCAATTGCTAGGTACACTTCAATTAGAACTATCATGGCACTTGCATCTATGATGAAATGGAAATTACACCAAATGGATGTTAAGACAGCCTTCCTGAATGGTGTGATTGAAGAAGAAGTGTACATAGAACAACCACAAGGGTTTGAGGTTAAAGATGGGAGAACACATGTATGCAAGCTGAAAAAGGCCTTATATGGATTGAAGCAAGCTCCTAGAGCTTGGTATGGGAGGATTGACAATTTCTTAACAAGCATGGGGTTTACCAAGAGTAAAGCTGACCCTAATCTTTATCTCAAAGTGATGGATGATGAACCTGTTATACTATTGTTATATGTAGATGATCTATTTCTGACTGGAAATGAGAAACAAATTATTGAATGCAAAAAGAAGCTTTCTTCAGAATTCGAGATGAAAGATCTCGAATTAATGCACTACTTCCTAGGTCTAGAAGTATGGAAAGAACCAAAAGGAATATTTATAAATCAAGGTAAGTATGCTGTTGAGATTCTGAAAAGATTCGATATGTTGGAGTGTAAAGCCATGGCCACTCCCATGGACTCCAACTTGAAGTTATTAGTTGATGACTCTTCAGAATTAGTAGATGTGACTCTATATAGACAAATCATTGGGTCACTGATGTATTTAACAAATACCAGACCAGACATATGCTTTGTTGTAAATACCTTGAGTCAATATCTAGTAGAACCTAGAAAGGTTCACTTAATAGCTGCAAAGCATGTGATGAGGTATCTAAAGGGTACTTTAGATTTTGGTCTATATTATCTTGGAAGTCATGAACTTAGATTATATGGTTACTCAGATTCCGATTGGGTAGGAAGTGTTTCAGACAGGAAAAGTACATCAGGTGGATGTTATGGTCTTGGATCTGCCATGATCTCATGGTTTAGCAAGAAACAATCTAGTGTGGCCCTCAGTACTGCTGAAGTAGAATATATAGGTGCCTGCTCTGCTAGTTGTGAAGCAGTGTGGCTTCAAAAACTATTATCTGGAGTGTTTGTTAACACCCAAAAAGTGCTCACTACCTCATCTACCCCATTACATGACTCATTTGTCCATTTTCCTACCATATTTCCCTTAAAAACCCTGAAAATCCCACTAAAAAGCCTCCAAAACGCCACAAAACCATCAAAAAGCCTCAAAAAGGCTAAAAAACCCCTTTTCCCTCCAAAAATATCCAAAATTCCTCCAAAATAGCAAAAACCCTCTAAAAATGGAAGAAAAAATATAAAATAATGAGGAAAAAGAGGAAAAAACCCTATACAGCTGACCTAAACCATATGGTTCCCAAAACCATGGGCCAGCACTCCACCACCAAAAAACTATAAATAGGTGATGGAGACCCCTTATTTCACATCCACAATCAAGTATACCCTTACTCTGCCAAAATCTCTCTTGAATCCCTAGCTCACCCTTGAGCTACTTTCACCATTGAGAGCCCCTTTTGGCCCATTCCCAACCATTTGGAGAAAGAGAAGGAGAAAAGCTGGAGTTTGGAGCAACCCTCTTGGACAACTGCAAGAACTTTACCAACCTTCACATTGGAGGTAAAGCTTTAATACAAAAAACCATTTATATTATATCTTGTCTTTTATGTTTCATGTACTTGCTTAGAATAATTTTCATTTTAATACCTTTAGCATTTTAATTTACTGTTTATTGAACTGTTACTAAGGAGTCCCTTCTCTTTAGTAGGTGCTCATTTGCACAAGCTAGGGTGAAAACCCTAGCTACAGTTTTGGCGACTCCCCTTGGTTTGAATTTCTGGTTCTAGTTTTTAAATATTTTCCTTTCGGCTATCCCTTTCGGCCACAGATTTTATCCCTGCAGTTGCGTTCCGACCGTGTCTTTCAGGCCTTTACCTGCGACCCAACCGCGGCTCTCAGACTGTTTCCGGCGTTCTGCCGGCAGATTCAAGTCTATTACCTGCGATCCGACCGCGGCTAATCACCCTGTTTGTTGCGATCCGACTGTGGCTGTTAACCCTTTTCCGGCATCCCGACCGCGGCTTCCAGCCCTTTTTCTGCAACCCGCCTGCGTCTGCCGGCGCTTTTTCCGCGTCCCAGCCGTGGATTTAAGCCATTTTCCTGCGACCCCACCGCGCCTGTTGCTCTCTTTCCCGCGACCCGACTGCAGCATTCGGCCAGAAACCCGCAACCCGCCCACGCTTGTTGCTCTGTTTCCCGCGATCCGACCTCAACATTCGGCCAGAAACCCGCAACCCGCCTGCGCCTATTTTTCTGTTTCCCGCGATCCGATCGCTCTGTTTCGCCACAGACTCGCGCTCTGATTTCTGCATTTTTGAACCCAGCTCCTTTGCTGCAATATTTTCTGCACCTGCACAGCCATCTGTCCTACCTGCAGCCATACTTCCCTACAACCTTTTCTGCAGTTTTATTTCTGTTACATTTACAGAATCTTTTTTTAAATAATTTGAAAAAGAGAAAATTTTGCATGTTAAAGTTTACATTCTGTCTTGTTATTGTTAGTTAGAAAGTTTCCCCCCTTGTGGCACTTTTATTTGGGTTCATCACCTCACACGCACACACTCTGTCACCTAATCCAAGTGAGCCTTAAAAAGTACTTAACTCAACCAACATTCTAACCCCACTTGGGGAACACATAAGAATTTTTGTAGTTAGGTAGGATCGGGGGGATAGGCATCCAAATAACACCCCTCGATTGCTTACACTTGAGACATAGTTGTTGTCCATTAGGGAACCAAAATCCCCTAGTATTTTTTGGCATGGTCACGACCAGTTTATTAGAGGGCCTCTCCCCTAGGAGGGTTGAAGTCGCCAGACTAGTTCCGGAGGCCTAAGTGGAATACTGCACTCCATTCAGTAACCGAAGGGCTACCTTTCGTAGTTCTCGGAGTATCCCTGTATAGGGGTACTGCTGTAAAATGATCAAACGGTAGATTCACCTTTCTGGACGTGTCATGAATGGGGTATCTTAGTTGCCTTTCTTCTAGGATTGACTACCCAGTATCCCTCCCGGTAGGGGGATATATTTAGCCACTTGGCTCTCCTATCCATATTGTCTGACTTGGATTTCATCACCTTGCAGAGGATATGTCTAGTTGAATCAGAATACTATTTAGCTAGGTGTTTGCATGCTCCCTTACCTCCTTTTGGTCTAGTCAGTCCACCATTTTTATTTTTTAGGAAACTTGTTGCTTGTTGGTATTCTGACCATTTCTGTTGTTACTCCACTTATTGTAGCACAGCTGTTACAGTAGGTGTTTTGAGTTGGTTGTTGGCCTGAGTGTCATATTTTTTGAGCTCTCCTTCTGCACACTCGGTTGCATTAGGGTTTTTGAGTTGTTTTTCACTCAACACAACCCCCAGATATTTGACACCATCTGTCACCATTGAGTCCCCGAGACATTCTCGGTGCCTCAGGGGCGAGCCCCCACAGCACGACTCACTTGACACCACCCATCATAGACTTAGATCATCATCACTTGATACCACTCATCATAGATCTCGAGCTTTGTCACTTGACTCCACTCGTCAACGGCATAGGACTCCGTCACCAGATATTGACGCCCCTTACTTTACCTCCGATTCTGAGGCAGAGTCTGAGAACCCCATTTACATTGCCCCTACTAGCCCCATGGCTGGTGTGACTTCCACTCCTTTCCTTGTAGGGTCCATTGGTGGCACATCCACCACTACACCAGTTACCACACCTATTTTGGGTATGCCCTCGATGGGGGTCACATCCACCATTCCGGTCACCGTACCCATTCCAGTAGTTGGCATACCTATCACCACTCCATCAGTGACTCACGCTACTCTTGGTGGTGCAGGACCATCCTATACCACCTTCATTCCCCCCCTTGGGGGCAACATCCCGAATCCTGCCCCTCCACTTGGGGGCATTGGCCCCAACTTGGTCACACCCCCTAGTATGTCACATCCTTCTACTAGTTTTCCATTCATGGCTAGCCTCAACCTTCCTGACCTAGCCAGACTGACTAACGATCCTATCAGACATGACCCTACATGGCCTCACATGCCCACCAAACTCCCCTCTGACATCCCCAAGTTTGAGGGCAAGGCAGGTGAAGATCCCTAGAACCACATTATGTCCTTCCATCTATGGTGTTCCTCTAACTCCATAGTGGATGACTCTGTTTGCCTCCGTCTGTTACAGCACACCTTCACTGGCTCTCCAGCTAAGTGGTACATCGAGAAACCCCATGGGACCCATGCCACCTTTACCTCCCTTGCCTCGACCTTCCTGCAGTTCTTTCAGTTACCTGTCTGCTATGACGCGGGAGTTGAGATCTTACTGTCTTGCAGACTGAACACGGCTACCCACATCGCTGACCACATTCATGAGTGGCGTCGACACCGCAGCCTCTGCAAGATCAAGTTAGACGACCGTATCTTCCTAGATTGGTTCCTAAAATCCCTCCTTCCTGTCATTGCCAAGGATGTGGCATCTGAACGACCCCAGTCTGAAGAAGAGGCCATCCTCAAAGCCCAGCAATTTGACCTCATATACGCCCAGTCGAGTTACCTCTATACCATTATACCTGACGCCCCTCGTGGTGAGTCCTCCCAGCACGATGTGCCGGGGGAATCCCACGCCACAGACGGCATCATTGGCCGTATTGCCTCACATCCCCAACCCTTTTCCATAGCATGTCCTAGCCATGGCCTCGACCTTTCACGGGCTACATCACAGTCTGGAGCTACCAATTCGTATGCTCCCATGGCACATCCTCACCATTCTCACGGACCCTCGTGTCCACCTCAGTGCTTTGGACATGCACCCCCCGCTTATGCTCCCCCAGCCGCACCTCAGCCGTATTACCATCCATAGGCTGCACCCACTCCTGTGTCCTCGCAAGCCCAACCTGCTTATTACCTGCCAGAGGAAGCCCCTGCGGCCAACCCACAACCCGCTCCACAGACATATCAGCAACCCCCACAAGGTACTGCACCTGCACAGCCTCCACCTACATATTATCCACCGCAGCCTGCTCCCGCACCTGCACAACCTCAGAACCCACCTGCTGCCCAAGGGCAAGTATACGCCCAACAAACGCCGTAGCAAAACCAAAACAACCAGCACCAACAGGGACAACAAAACCGTGGCAAGGGCCGTAACCGTGGGAACAACCCTCCTCCAGACCAAGGTGGTCAACCTCCCAACCCCCCAGACAACAATAATGCGGAACCTACCAACCAAAATCCTGATCGGCCACCCAAGCAGGCCAAAAACCCTAACTTGCGAACAAACCATCCTTGTTCTATTTGCGGGGTCTATGGCCACGACACACATGCTTGCCCACATTTGGAGTGAGCTCGGAAAATCTGGGTTGATGATGCTCATCGCCAAGGGCATGCAGCTCCTCAAGTGCCGCCCAACCCCCCACCCCCTCAGCAGCCACCTCTGGTGCTGCAAAACCCCTTACCAACTCAAGGTGTAGTGAACACTCAGTCGTTGGCTCCCCCTCAAGCCAATGTGCCACCACAACAACAACAGATCACATATGCCGCTCCTGATCAACCCATGTTCGACTCAGGTACCCACCACTTGTTGATGATGTCGTTCGTTGATGTCAACCTCCAAACCCGACAGAACCAATATGGCTCCACCTCTGAAGCCCCTCCCGCCAACAAAAACAATAACGCTCATCCCACTGATCAGGCGTTATGTATACCTCCACCTCCACTAGATGGCGCTTCCAAAGCACCTCGTTTCCCACTTCATCGTATCAACAATAACCCCAATGCGCACGTCGCGTCAAACTACAACATTGTAGATGACTTAGCCCAATCCCCCGCAGCCATGTCTGCGTTAGAAGTCTTGAAAAACTGTCCTTCACAGCGCAAGACTTTACTCTCAGCCATTGGAGCTATTGACCCAAATGATTCGAATTTGATGGCCTTCGATTTGGACCAGTCCAAACCATGCCTGCCTTCCACTTTAGCGGTCCAAGTTTCTGTTTCTGTTCGGAATCTTGTCATCCATCGATGCATCATCGATGAAGGTGCCTCTACATGCGTTATGTCCACATTCGTATGGTAGAAGTTGGGATCCCCTACTCTCCAGCAATCCACCACTACGTTATGCGCTTATGACGGTCGTTCGGCTCAACCCCAAGGTCTCCTAGCCAATGTCCCCATCCAGTTAGGTGGTAAAACCGTACTCATTGGCATAGAGGTCATCAACGCCCAGCTTGATTATAACCTCTTACTTGGTCGCAGCTACATGTATGCTATGCGTGTGGTAGCTTCCTCTGTCTTTCATACCATGATGTTCCCCCATGACGGACGTGTGGTCAAGATTGACCAACTCACTTACTACGATCCAAATGCCCCCGCTGCACCCGAAAATGTTCTCCCCATGGTTGAACAACCTGTTAGTGGTGCCGCTACCTCGTTTGTTTCCTCCTTGGGACCTGGATTTTACTCAGACCCGCCGATGACATCCACCTTCCAATCCATTCCTCCCCCATCATCTGCGCCCGAAGTGTCTGACTTATGTACCCTTTCCCACGATACACAAACACCTAACAATCAACCACCCTTGTTTCCTAAACCACCATTGGTACCTAGCCACATTGGTGTTACACCCATCCACACAATCCCCTTCCTAGTCCCTCCCTCGGGAGTATTAAGCGCCCCGGTTATGGCTACCCTTAGCCTCCCTGGGTTAACCTTGGGATTACCCGTATGGTATCTTTCGCCTCCCGTTCCCCCGCCGACACCAAGCGTCGTCCTACAACCAGTGCAACCCATGGCTACTACCCCTCAGCCACCCCCCGGTGTCGCTACCCCTTCGTCCTCCACGAATCCCCCTCCTCCTCCCAAACCTACTGGGAGCAGAGGCCCCCAACCTTACACTGCTGTACCACCTCCCAAGACAGTCAAAAACCACCCAGTGTTTCGTGCTCCTCCCAAATGCTCGTTGTGTGATGAGTTAGGCCATCCGACTCATCAATGTCCATAGTTACTGGCATTACAGGAACACATGAAAATGCTTGACGATGACCCCAACATCCCCGTTGTCGAAATCAACCCAACCCCCAAGCCCCGTGATAAATCACCGCGTACCAACCACCCTTGTGTGATATGCGGTTTTTATGGCCACTACTCACATCACTGTCCTGATCTCCTAGATTACAGAGCAGCTCTCTATGAGATGAATAATTTGGACCTTAAGACGGCACCACCCACCATTGAGGAGATCCACCCCCCAGTCTCCTCCCCTTCACGAGAGGTTAACACCATTTATATGATCTCTTCAATCACCACTCCCTCGTCAACCGATTTGACGACTCTGAATTTCCGTTCTGATGAGGAGATTCTTGAGGCACTCACTACCCTGGAGTATCCCTGGGATGACATACACCATCGTTCGTATTTCCTCCCAGAAGCATCTTCCTCTAGCACCGCTACCCAATTTGCGGTTGAATCCAAAGATTTCCTTCCTACCAAGGTCGACTGGTTTAAGGACCCTATTCCTGCTCTGGATGCCTTTGAGGAAGGTAACATGGCCAATATTTCACCCATCATCCAAATTGATATCACTGCCCCAGGAGGTACACCTAAACTCATAACTTTAGGAGCCTCCTGCAGTGAGCATGAGATTGAGGAGTACAAAAAACTCTTCCAAGAATTCCGTGATGTCTTTGCCTGGTCCTATACCGAAATGCCTGGTCTGGACCCCGCCATTATAGAGTACCACATTGACACATGGCCTGATGTACCCCCCGTTCGTCAGAAACAGCGTCCCATTCATCCTTCAAAGCTCCCATCTGTCAAAGCAGAGATTGAGAAACTTCGCAAGGCAGGATTCATTTATCCTATTGCTTATACCACCTGGGTTTCAAACCCCGTTCCTGTTAACAAAAAACAAGGCACCATTAGAGTATGCACTGACTTCCAAGATTTAAGCCACGCCTGTCCCAAAGACAATTTCCCCACGCCATTTATTGACCAGCTCATCGATGCATGTGCGGGGCATGAAGTCCTGTCTTTCATGGATGGTTTTTCTGGATACAATCAGATTCAGCTCCGAAAGGAGGATCAGTACAAAACTGCCTTTACCACCCCATGGGGCACCTTTGCCTATCGCGTCATGCCTTTCAGCCTCAAAAATGCTGGTGCCACCTTCCAGCGGGCCATGACCTATTGCTTTCACGACTTGGTCCATATATTGCTAGTCTACCTTGATGACCTTACAGCTCATTCCCGGAAACGATCAGACCACCTTAACGACCTTCGGCAAGTTTTTCTGCGTTGTCACAAATATCAAATCCACTTGAACCCACACAAGTGTGTTTTTTGCGTTCCGGTAGGCTGATTGTTGGGTTTCATTGTTTCCCAGAAAGGAATTACTGTAGATCCCCTGAAAGTCCAAGCCATCCTAGACCTTCCCTCTCCTCGCACGCTCCACCAGGTCCAGAGTCTGCAGGGGTGATCTAATTTCCTCCGTCGTTTTGTTCCTGATTACGCTACTACCGTTCATGGTTTCTTGCGCCTGCTCTGTACCCACATACCCTTTGTTTGGGATGAGCAAGCAGAAGCTGCATTCGGAGCCCTTAAGAAATCTCTCACACAAGCCCCCTTGATCTCCCCTCCGGATTTCTCTCAGGACTTCATCCGAGCATGCCGTGTCCGGAGTCTTGGTTCAAGAAGACGCTTCTCACCAAGAGCATGCCATTTATTACGTTAGCCAGACCTTGTCTGGACCACCTCTACGTTACCCATATGAGGAGAGACTCTCCCTAGCTGTGGTCTTTTTCGTCCAAAAATTGCGACACTACATTTTACTTAGTCATACCACAGTCGTCGCCGACTCCAACCCCATGGTGTATCTCCTCAACCGGCGGCTACTGCAAGGTCGTGTTGCTAAATGGGTCATTATCCTCCAGGAATATGACCTTACTTTCAAAAACCCTAAGAGCACCAAATCCCTCGCACTTTCCCAGCTCATCACCGATCTCCCTTCCCTTCTACCATCCCCTCAAATCTCCGATGAGTTACCCAACAATCAATTGTTCACCATCTCGTCTGATGACCCATGGTACGGTGATATTTTGCTATACCTACGCACGCAGAAGTTCTGACCCAAAGTCACCCGCAATGGACGCCGTCGTATCCGTCACCAGGCCTCTCGCTATCTCCTCTTAGGTGATGTCCTTTACCGGTGAGGGGTCGACACGATTCTTCGTCATTGCCTTACACACGAAGAAGCTTAACACGTCCTCAATGACTGTCATAGCGGTGCCTGCGGCGGTCATTTCTCTGGGATGGCCACTGCCCAAAAGGTCATCCACGTCGGATATTTCTGGCCCACACTCTTTACCGACTGCATCACAGCGGTCAAACATTGCCATAATTGCCAACTTTTTGCCCCCAAGGCCCGAACGCCACCTGCTCCGTTACACCCAGTCGTCACCATTGGTCCCTGTTGTAAGTGGGCCATAGACTTCATGGAGTGTAAACCCCCATCTGCTAATGGCCATAAATACATCATTGTCGCCGTCGATTACTTTACCAAATGGTCCGAAGCCATGCCTACTTTCAACTGTACTGCTGATACCGCTGCCCGTTTCTTTTTTAACCATGTTATCACTCGATTCGGGGTTCCCAAACAGCTGGTCTCCGACCATGGTTCACACTTTAAAGATTCCATTTGGCGCGAGTTATCCACCCTCCTCAAGTTTGAACATCAATATTCCTCTACTTACTACCCCCAAGGGAACGACCAAGTAGAGGCCATTAACAAAATAATTAAAACCATCCTTCAACGCACTGTTGACCGACATAAGTCCAATTGGCACCACATGTTGTTCCCCGCCTTATGGGCTTACTGTACCTCTACCAAGACCGCCACTAGTTTTACCCCGTTTCACTTAGTTCACGCCGTAGAGTCTGTCCTCCCCATTGAGTGTCAAATACCTGCCCTACAAATCGTCGTCGAGCTTCTCCCCGATACCTCCCCACTCGAGTAACGTCTGCTTTCCCTCGAACAAGCTGATGAAGATCGTCGTGCCACCCTCCAGACCATTGAAGCCGCCAAGAACTGCTCCAAAGCCAGTTATGACAAACATGTACACCCTCGAACTTTCCATGAAGGGGACCTCGTCCTCGCCTATGACCAAGCCCACGAAAAAACCGGTAAAGGAAATTTTGAATCTATGTGGCAAGGCCCTTACATCGTGCAGACTTGCCTCGGCAAGGGGGCATACATTTTAACTGACTCAGAAGGTCTCCCTTTGCGCAACCCTCATAATGGGTTGTATCATAAACGCTTTTATCCCTAAATAACTCGCTGCCCCCATTGGTCCGTATTGTACAATTTTTTCTCTTTTTTGTTTTTCACCTTTTTTACCTCCCTCTCATATTCATCATTTTTGCATGACCACAGATGGACCATCTTCCACCTTATTACACTGGCTTCGCCGATGGAGCAAGCCGCTGGTCTCCCAACCTAGCTTCTGCAGCATGGGTCTTATATTCCCCTTCCCATGAAATGATTCACCTTGACGGAATCTGCATAGGCGCTACTACCAACAACCAGGCGGAGTATGATGCTGTGACTGGTCTCCTGACTGCTGCCCTCCAGATGGGCATACGTCACCTTCATGTGTTCCTTGACTCCCAGCTGCTTGTCTCCCAGCTCAACAACTACTACCAGGTGCGTGATCCCTGCCTCTTTAGAAAATTCCTGCGTACAAAACAACTCAGCCGACAGTTTGAATCCATAACATTCACCCATGTCCCCAGAACTCAAAATAGTGTCGCAGATCAAATGGCTAATAATATCCTAGATTGGCACATCAATCACACCATGTAAAAACCTTCATCATGCATTATCATCCCATAACATCTCATAAAAAATATAAAAAACACAAAAAGATTGCAAGGGGCATCCACGTGTCTATCATCACATAAACATTTGCATCCATGTGCAATAAAAATCAACATAAAAACACATAACATACACAAGGGGCATCCATGTGCCCGACATCCTATACTACTTGCATCCACGTGCAATATAAACATATCACAAACCATCAACGCATCCATGTGCGTACAACCAAAACATCATCGTAAAAAGGTGCATCCACGTGCATATATATATATCAAAAATACATGTTCATCGGCTATACATGTCCTGAGTACCCCCGTACTCATCTATACACAAAAAATATCTATACATCTCATAAGATACATGCCGGAGCTACAAAAATTGGGGGAGAGTCCCTGCACTCCCTAATGAGAGTCATACCCTGCATCACCTGCCTCCGAGTCCTCCCCTTGCTCCTCCTCCAGTAGATCCTCATCCCCTGTGAGCTCCTGCGCCCGAGCCCTGTCCGCACAGGATAGCCACCCGGATCACAATTGACCGGAACTCCCGGGGCGCCCTCATGCAATCTTGAATCACATCGGGATCCACATCCCGCCATCCCTCATCGGTCACTCCAACTAGTAACCGATCCAACAACACTCGTACGGACTCCAAAGTCCCCTCTGCGTCCCGCCGATGCACCTCCCCTCGGCTCGGTAGGGCTGGTACCGCCACATGCCCTCTCCTCGCGACGTGTCCTGGCGGTGGTCTCGAACCCACATCTGTATGTCACACATCAGTCAGTCATAGTCTATATCATCATACATCATACATACATCTTGAAATCCATAACACGCAAGTAAATCAAAACATACCATCCGGTCCCCATGCCTGTCCTGGTGCCCGTGGTGCCTCTGGGTCCCCGGTGTAGTCCATATCCCTATATGGGTAGTCATCCAGTGGCAGCGGCATCTGTAACCACTGCAGGTACAACTCCTGGGTAAAGTACCTACCCACCTCACCGCCACCCCGGCGGTGCATCATCTCCCCCCACCGCACCATGCGCGGCTCTCGCAGCCCTCCTGCCCGGACCAGTACCCGCGGTCACAGTGTCGGTACCCGCTCCATAAAGAACGCACATAGAAAGGACCTGTAGCAGAACCCCTTTCCAGATTCCTTCATCGCTGTCAGCTATCGCTGCACACAGGTGAGGAACATCTGGCCCCACGCATAGTATACACCATCCAGTACGCGCTCCACTAGCTGCATCTGGCCCCCAGACACCTTTTCAGGTGACTGGGACCCCAACACATGAACCACGCATGCTGCAATAGCCTGCACTGTCGGCTCCTGTAGGTCTATCACCCGGAGTGCATTCCTATGCACCCTAGCCTCTGGAGCACAATACCGCTCCAGCATGTCCTCCATATCCACATCGACGGATACTTGCGGCTGCGTATCCGCCACCCTACCCAAACAGGGCAACCCCATCAGGAAGTATACATCTATCAGAGTGAGGTCCACCCTCTCACCCTGCACCCTGAATGCCTGTATGTTTGGCTCCCAGAAACTCACTAGCCTGTTCAGCAGCAACCCTGCTGACCTCATCATAGGTACCTGCGCGAACTTCAACAGTCCACACAATCCCAACACCT
Organism: Larix kaempferi; assembly: GCA_027924585.1. Classification (NCBI taxonomy): domain Eukaryota; kingdom Viridiplantae; phylum Streptophyta; class Pinopsida; order Pinales; family Pinaceae; genus Larix; species Larix kaempferi. The sequence goes on along the minus strand of BSBM01000217.1, from coordinate 9,030,475 downwards.
CCCGCACATGACCATCGTCCTCGATGATAGTCATTATCTCATCCGGGATCTCCCGCTCCCTCCACAGTACCAGCGGCATTCTGTCAAACACGCAAGGAAAACTCATCAGACTCATGTCAAAGAAATAAACCCCCCCCCCCCTAGGGAGGTCCTAACAGCTCGCTTCAAAATGCGGCTTTAGGCCCCCTTGCCGCGGTTTCCGACTGTGACTGTCTGGTTCACAGTCGCGGTCCAAAACCACGACTGTTGAGGCCCTCACGGTCCCAAACCGCGACTGTCGAGGTCGAACACGTGGTACCAAACCGCGTATTCAGCCTCGAAACACGCGGTCCCAGACCGTGTGTTCCGAGTCGAACCCCGCGGTCTCCACGCGCGTCATCCGCCGTGGAACCCGCGGTCTCTGACCGCGGCTCCCTCCTACAAACCTGCGGTCCACCCCACGTGGACCGTACAAATACCCCCTGGGACCCACTCCCACCCCCCGAACCTAAAAGACAATGCAGGTATGAGTTTGACGGAATACCTGTATCTCCCGGATCTGAAATCGACCGGTCGGATCATCCGGAAACACCCACTAAGCTCTGGTCACCTCTGATCACTAGTCAAAGTCAAATAGTACAAATGACACTTGTCATATTGGACCCACTCACTATTTATAATCCGTTGACTTTTTCTTGTTTTGGCCATTCTGAACCCATACGGAGTCCATTTTTCGAACCGTTTCCACCACTGGAATCAGCACAACGAGACCGTCATGATGGTCGACTCATTGCATTATTTTTTCCACATCATTTTTTGCACATTTTTTAGACGCCACTAGTTGCCTCGGTTTGCATGCCACTTCGGCCACTCTCCGTTTTTCGCATATTTTATATCATCGGATTCATTTTTCCGAGCTCGTGATGATGCTTGAGATCATTTCTCGCTGTCACCCCCCAAATTTTTTAGGTATTTTTTCCAAAACACCCCCCCCGTCGCCTCGGTTTGCGTGCCACATCGGCCGTTATCCGTTTTTGACACTCTTTATATTGCTGGATTCACTTTTTCGAGCTCGTGATGATGCTTGAGATCATTTCTCGCTCTCACTTGGTACAATTTCAATAGTGTCTTGAAACCTTGCTACCTCGGTTTGCGCACCACATTGGCCGCCATCGAATTGTTCCACATTTTTACATGAGCCATTCACTCCTGTCATACTGCAATTATTTCATTATTTTTCCACCATTCATTACCCTGCAAGAAGGCCCATCAGTGTTCCCCCCACCCTTGCTCTTGGTCATCATTAATGTCCTTTGATTGAGCACTTCCTCCTTGCCTAGCCATTCCTTTTGTTCGGTATAATTTTACCCCTTTTTCGGGCCGGACAAGTCCTTTACGAAAAAGGCACTTAGGGAGTTTATGTTAAGCTCTTTTTTGACTCCTAAAACAATGAAAAGATCGCCGAGAAATCTTGCTTCCTTTCATGCTCGTTAAAGTACCTGAAAGGGCGTCTATCTGGTATAAGTTTAACCCTTTTCCGGACCTGGTAGACTAATTACAAAAAAGGAATACTCTAGTGACACCGGCTAGAAGAGTTCTTCATTGCATCCTTTTATGCTTCTTTGGGCCTTGGAGACTAACACACGAAAAAGAAACCCCCTGGAGTCTTCTTATCGCTTTCAGACTCTCTAAAATTGAACGCAACCACGAGCATGAACTGTCCTGGGCTCGTACAAATCCACACGATAGTACCATTCCATTATTCCAGAGTCTTCTTATCGCTTTCAGACTCTCTAAAATTGAAAGCAACCACGAGCATGAACTGTCCTGGGCTCGTACAAATCCACACGACAGTACCATTCCATTATTCTAGAGTCTTCTTATCGCTTTCAGACTCCTTAAAATTGAAAGCAACCACGAGCATGAACTGTCCTGGGCTCGTACAAATCCACACGACAGTATCATTTTACACACACTTCTCCTAGTCCCTTAACCCATGGAGAAGTTCCCCCGTGCCTCTCGGCACTATGATCGATCATCTCGGCAGCACCCCCAATCAGGTCGCCTTTGTTCAAAGTAGTCTGCAGTCTCCTTCCATGTTACACCAGCTTGAGTATCCCTCATCCCAGTCACTTCCCAGTACAACTATGATCCCTTTCCCCTCAGTCAGTTTCATATGCTGCCCGATCATCCCCGCCATCATACTCTGAACAAAGGAAGTTTGAGTCCACCCACTCTACTTGCCCAGTTATCCCCCCCAGTTTGTCAGTCCTACCATCAGTACTATCACATTTCGGTTCTCCACCCCGCGCTCCTGTCAAGGAAACATCATTGCCTTGATAGTTGCAGGTATCCCTCTGTCGACGACAACCCCTCTATTCCAAAGGATAGACCCAGAGGTCCCTTCGCCTTGGACCCATCACCATCTGTGGTGAGTGCCTACGGACCATTTTGAGAGGAGTCATCATTGCCTCTCCGAGTGGTTGTTTCCCACATGCTCAACTTCAACACCTTGATCGCATAGTTGGGAATCGTGCAGGGTTTATATCCCTTCCATTATTGGTCGAAGACCCCGGATTTCCCCCGACTCTAGCACATTGGTGAGTCACTTCAGAACGCCCAGTTATATGTTCCCGTGGATGTCCGGGTTGCGTTGGCGATTGTATTCGAAAGCCATCTAGTTATATGCTTCCTTGAGTACCCAGTTCAGTCCAGTTCCGTCCCAGTTCAGTGTACCATTGAGAGTATGACCCCTTGTCACTCTGATCCAGCAGCTCATCAGTTCCTTTGGTACCACACTCAGTAGCACTGTTGTCATTCTAGTGTATCAGTACTTCAGCTCAGACATGGTCAGCCCAGCAGTATGTCCTAGATTCGATGTCCCCTCTGGACTCTTATGATGTACACAGTGGTTCTCTATGTATCTTACAGGTACCCATTTTTCGGGCCTCCCAGTTATTTTTTATGTCTCTTGATACGAGCATGGGTATGCCCGCCTCGTCCATATATTGAGATTCTGCCTCGTTCATTATTGAGGCCATATATATTTCAGGTCCCCATATTTTGGACCCCATTGTCATTATTGTTCTATATCTTCATACGAGCATGGGAATGCCCGCCTCGTCTATATGATCAGATTATCCCTCATACATTATTGAGGTCATGTACTTTTAGTTTTTGCAGTTGTTCGGGATCGTTGTTCCGGGCTCCAGTTTGTCTCTTCTCTTCTCCACACCCCCAGAAAACCATACATGACTTATGATGTCTATCGGCCATATGATGAGCTCCTGCCCTCACACATCAGGGGGCAATCTGTTAACACCCAAAAAGTGCTCACTACCTCATCTACCCCATTACATGACTCATTTGTCCATTTTCCTACCATATTTCCCTTAAAAACCCTAAAAATCCCACTAAAAAGCCTCCAAAAGGCCACAAAACCATCAAAAAGCCTCAAAAACCCCTTTTTCCTCCAAAAATATCCAAAATTCCTCCAAAATAGCAAAAACCCTCTAAAAAGGGAAGAAAAAATATAAAATAATGAGGAAAAAGAGGAAAAAAGGAGGAAAAAACCCTATACAATTGACCTAAACCATATGGTTTCCAAAACCATGGGCCAGCACTCCACCACCAAAAAACTATAAATAGGTGATGGAGACCCCTTATTTCACATCCACAATCAAGTATACCCTTACTCTGCCAAAATCTCTCTTGAAGCCCTAGCTCACCCTTGAGCTACTTTCACCATTGAGAGCAACCCTCTTGGACAATTGCAAGAACTTCACCAACCTTCACATTGGAGGTAAAGCTTTAATACAAAAAACCATTTATATTATATCTTGTCTTTTATGTTTCATGTACTTGCTTAGAATAATTTTCATTTTAATACCTTTAGCATTTTAATTTACTGTTTATTGAACTGCTACTAAGGAGTCCCTTCTCCTTAGTAGGTGCTCATTTGCACAAGCTAGGGTGAAAACCCTAGCTACAGTGTTTGACTTAGAGATGGATCCCACTGTGATCATGTGTGACAATCAAAGTTGTATTAAGATGACAGAAAATCCAGTATTCCACAATAAGTCAAAACACATAGAGATCTGATATTTTTATATACGAGATATGGTGCAGAGAGGAGCTATTAAGCTCGAGTATGTGAGAACTGAGGAACAAATTGCTGATATATTGACCAAGCCTCTGTCTCAAGTGAAATTTGAGTATTTTCGAGACAAGCTTGGTGTAGTTCAAAAGGACCCTCCTCGAAAGGGCGAGTGATATAGTCACTAATGATGAGATTTCCCACATCAACAGCAAGGTCGATGATGAGGATACCTGTTTATTACACCTAGACATTTATATGTATACTTAGGATACTTATATTTAGGATACATATACTTAGAATACTTATATTACTTGTCTTTCTGATTTATGCACTTGTATTACTGATATATATACATGTAGTGATGTATTGATGAGAATACTTGTATTGGTACATGTACTGATGTATTGATGAGAATACTTGTATTGTTACATGTATTGATGTATTGATGAGAATACTTGTATTATACATGTAGTGATGTATTGGTGAGGATACTTGTATTGATTATATGTGTACATGTATTGATTGATGTACTTGTATGGATGAGGATACTTGTACTTATATTGATGACGAAAGGTGGGGATTGGATCATCCCTGGACTTCAGTCCTAAAGTGAGCCGTAGACACATGTCTTCGAAAATGAAGTCCTTAGTGGATAGGTGGGGATTGGATCATCCCTGGACTTCAGTCCTAAAGTGAGTCATAGACACATGTCTTAGAAAATGAATTCCTTAGTGGACAGGTGGGGATTGGATCATCCCTAGACTTCAGTCCTAAAGTGAGCCGTAGACACATGTCTTCGAAAATGAAGTCCCTAGTGGACAAGATGGGATTGGATCATCCCTGGATTTATGGTCCCTTGAATTAAGTCATAGACATGATGTCTCCGAGAATGAAGTCCCTAGTGGATAGGATGGGATTGGATCATCCCTGGATTTATGGTCCCTTGAATTGAGCCATAGACATGATGTCTCCGAGAATGAAGTCCCTAGTGGACAGGACGGGATTGGATCGTCCCTGGATTTATGGTCCCTTGAATTGAGCCGTAGACATGATGTCTCCGAGAATGAAGTCCCTAGTGGAAAGGATGGGATTGGATTGTCCCTGGATTTATGGTTCCTTGAATTGAGCCGTAGACAGAGGTATCCGAGAATTGATTAATGGGATTGGATCATCCCTGGATTTATGGTCCCTTGAATTGAGTCATAGACAGAGGTCTCCGAGAATTGGTTGATAGGACTGGATCGTCCCTGGACCTCGGTTCAAAAGGTACATGATAGGACTGGATCGTCCCTGGACCTCGGTCCAAAAGGTACGTGATTAGGATTGATCATCCTAGAACTTGATCTAGATTGTATCATCCATGGACCTATGTCCCAAAGAGAGCAGGATTGATCATCCTATAATATGATCGTGTGATGACGATGATGATGATCGTGAGATGACGATGCTAATGATCATGTGATGATGATGATGATGGCGATGCTGATGATCGTGTGATGACAATGCTGATGATCGTGTGATGATGATGCTGATGATCGTGTGATGACGATGATGATGATGATGCTGATGATCGTGTGATGACGATGATGATGATGATGTTGATGATCGTGTGATGACGATGATGATGATGATGCTGATGATCGTGTGATGACGATGTTGATGATCATGTGATGACGATGATGATGACGATGCAGCAGAAGATGAAGACTCAATACTGATGATGTTGATGTTCCAGTATTGACTATGTTCCAATAATTGCTTGAGTTACTGATGATTATGTATTGAAGAAAGCTTCTGATGATTTATAGATGTATCATGTATGATGTAGTCGATGACTCCGTGCTCCTGCTGATGTTGTTATAATATCCTTCTTGTTAAGGGGGAGTGTTGAATATTGTAACTTCTAAGAATATTATATTTGTACTTTATTATTCCGGAGATGTTTCATCCCTCCGAGGTGATCCTATTATGTATCCGGAGATGTTTATTCCTCCGATGAATTGTGGTAACCAGGGTTATTAGATCCACCATGTGGGGGTCGGCCCTGAGTTAATTAATTAGGGGTCATTAGACTTCATTGGGAGAGGTCGGCCCTGAGTTAATTAATTAGGGGTTATTAGACTTCATTGGGAGAGGTCATCCCCATAAGGGAAATAGTCAGTCAGGAAACTAGTATAAGTATAGGAGAATGCTCCTCACTTATCTCACACTTGCTCATCTCAGAAAGTAGCGCACTTGTGTCTGAGAGGTCTGCATAGGAGGTAGAGAAGGAGGTCAAGTCTTGGAGCACATCTTGTATTTTGGTTGATCATCTTATTGAGGAAAGCTTTGCTGGGTTTTCTACCCCATGAGGGTTTCCCAGGGTAAAATCTGTGTCTATCTTGTGATTATGTTTCTTTTAGTGATCTTGCTATTCAAATTAGTTTAAACTTAACAATATGCGTATGTAATGCTGTAGATTGTGAGGCGGGTAGGCCGGCGGGATATTCACCACTACGCCGAGGCGGGATCCAGTGTCAGGATGACTTCGAGGATGAGGAGGAGGCAGGGGGTTCCGCGATGTGGAGCAGAACCTCCAGGGGTTAACTATGGGTGTCCCTCCCATGAGATTGCCTGAGGTACCATATCATCTTCAGAGGCATACTGTCGGTGTGCTGGAGTGGATTGGTATATTGCTTCGCCGTGTGGCGAGAGAAGTCGTGTGCTATAATGAGCACCACGAGCCCTAGGATTAGGATATAGGCAGTAGCATTTTCAGCGGCATGTATGCGATATGTAGGCTTGAGAGCTATTTTCGTATGGGACATGAGCCCAATTTTGTCGTTTTGACACATTATATTATATGTACTTAGGAAAATTATTGTATGTGATTTATATACATATGAACCTATTTTTGTGTTTGCTTATTTACAAGGGCTTGTGTGTTTTGTTATGATGTGTTTTATGTATGAGCAAGGTTCCAATCCAATATATAATTAGCCAATGAATCAACTACCATATTGAATTCTCTTGGTATATGTTGATACTGAATGAAATCGAATGATCGCTCCAAGAGGCGTACTTTTCGGAATAATTGAAGTAACATAGGTTCACGAACAGTGTAGACACGATTCAAATGGGATACCACAAGTTGGGAATCCAGGTAGATTGAAAAGGTGCAGATCCTGAGAGAAGTGGCTTCAGTTAGGATTCTGATGACTGCATGGTACTCTGCAACGTTGTTGGTTGTGGGGCCCAAGCAGATACCACCCGAGGATAACAACTCGTCAGTAGGGGAATAGAGTACCCATGATGTTGAAGCAAGGTTCCGGGAATGTCATCTAGCACCATCCACGAACTCGAGTAAGATAGAATCTGCGTATAAAAGCACAAGTCGGGATCAAATGAAGGTAAACGAAATTGAATACACACACAAACAAATGAACTTAAAAACAAGCTAAGTACCATATGTACAAGGTGTTTTACACAGGACAATCCTACGTGTAGAACCTCTTGAGGTACAACCCATTGCGGGGCCATTCCAAAGGTTTTCCATCACAGTCGATGAGCTCGTAAGCTCCTTTTTCCAATACTCGTTTCACGATATAGGGACCATACCACATGGATTCTATTTTTCCTTTCCCTAACTTATCATGCATCTGCTCGTAGGTAAGGACTAAGTACCCTTCATTGAAGATTCGAGGTTGGACGGATTTGTCATAATGTGCTTTGATGTTCTTTTTATGGGCTTCATTAGCTAATGTGACATCACATCGGGTTTCATCTAGCTTGGCTAGATACAAAAACCGTTCCTCCTCAGAGGTCGTATTATGAAGTAGTTCAGCAGCTATCTTCAGTGATGGAATTTCACATTCAATTGGTAAGATAGCTTCCAGGCCATACACCAGTTGAAATGGTGTAAACCTGGTTGCATTTTTTTATTGAGGTTCGATAGGCCCAAAGAGCAGAAAATAGAGCTAAGTGCCAATTTGACTTCTGAGTACCTACAGTGCATTGGATCATGCGCTTCACGACCTTATTTATGGCCTCTACTTGACCATTTTCCTGTGGGTAATATGGGGTGTATTTTTCGTGACGAAAACCCAATTTGGTGCTTAGTTCATCAATCATGTAGTTCCTAAAATGGGAACCATGATCGGTCACGATAGCCTGTGGAACTCCGAATCTAGCAATAATATGGTTGAATATGACAAGTGCGGTTGTTTTTCCATCCTCTGCGTAAGTAGGAATTTCTTCAGCCCATTTAGTAAAATAATCCACGACTACTATGACATAGCCATGCCCCCCGGCTGAAGTAGGCTTACAATGCATAAAATCAATGCCCCATTTTGCAAAGGGGTCGATGACAATAACAGGGTGGAGTGGATCAGGATGCAAACACTTCTTACTATGGAAGAATTGACATGGAGGACATTTCTTGACCATCTCGATACAGTCTTTGAATATTGTCGGCCATAAGTATCCTGCGTGTAAGATCTTCTGGGATGTAGCCATCCCAGAAAGGTGACCACCACATGCTCCGAAATGGAATTCATTAAGAACGTGTTCAACCTCATGTAGAGTTAGACAACATCGGACGATGTATTCAAGACCACGGCGATAAAGAGTATCGTTGACTATGAGGTAGTATTTGGCATGATGTCGGATACAACAACGTTCATCTCGGTTGAGGTTCGGCCGAAAACGTTAGGTTTGGAGATACAAAACAATATCTCCATACCAAGGATCGAATGTTCCAATGAGAAACAACGATTCATATGGAAGAGAATCAATGGGATCAGCTTGGTCAGTGGCACGGGGCAATGCACATAGGAGCTCGGTGAAAACTAAGGATTTTTTGGCCTTTGCCTTGGAAAATTCCAAGTCAAATTCTTGGAGAACTACAATCCAGTGAGAGTATTTTCACCCTAGCACTTGACGTGTTAGGATATAATACATGGGATTTAAGTCTGCAATTACGGTAGTTTTCTTGAGTAGGATGTACTGACGGAATCTCTGGACAACAAAAACTGTAGCTAGAGCCATATTCTCCACATGTGAATAGCGGGTTTTAGAGTCTAAAAGACTCTTATTGAGGTAATAAATCACATGTTCATTACCGTTGTCGTCTTCTTGCACTAGCACTATGCCAATGGTGGTGAGGGAAGTGGCGAGATATATAATAAATTCTCGTGTGTAGTTGGGAGTTTGAATGACAGGAGCATTGGTCAGGGCCTTCTTTAAATTGTCAAATGATCATTGGGCTTCATCGTCCAAAAAGAATGGGACATCTTTCTTTAGAAGCCTCATGTATCCCTTCGTTATCTCTGCAAAATTGCAGACAAAGCGACGTAAAACGTTTGCATTCCCTTGCAAACTCTGGAGTTCTGTAATGTTAGAGGGTGTTGAGGACTCGAGGGCGAAGGTTGCTGGAATGTTGTCCAAGGCTCACAACAGAGGTTGAAAACCCATACTGAAAGGCTTCAAAAGGTTCTACGCAAGAACAGTTCTATCCCTAGCCTATTTGGAATAGTAATCTCCTACGGATACAACGACCTCCGCTAGCACTTATGGTTTTTGATCCAAAAGGATCTGTCTTCTTGTGAGAGAAGAACAAAGTATTCTAACTTTAGACAAAGATCTACCTAGAAAGAAATCTGAGCTAACGAAGAGGAAGTCCAAGCTAAGTCAAATCTAATCTAAAGAAAAGTGCCTTGTTGGTGTGCAGGATAACTTGTTCTGAATGTTTAATAAGTTTTATCACCAGTTGATAGAAATGTGTAAATGGATCAATACTTATTAACTCAAAGCATAATCAGGTAATGAAAATTAACTGATAACAATCTGAGGATTAAGCACATACAAATTTACCCTATAGCTTAAATGTCAATTGAAAAATTAACATATATCGATAAATTTTCGTTATCATTTGCAGAAATAGATAAATGTTTTAATTAAATAAATTCATTTAAAACATATACTATACAGACCATAAGTTAAGAGAAATATGAACTAGTGATCAATGTATGAATAATAATTGCAAAATCAAACAGTATCAGTCCAATTATCAAGGTGGGAAAATCGAATATCATCAAATAAATTTAACAACATAAACAAAGAAGATACTAAAAGAAACTAACTTTGATTCATCAAGTCTGCAATAAATTACAAGATCTTATGTGAAACAATGTTTCTCCAGTCCTCCTGTGGTGATTTTTTCCCCCAAAATACATCATCCCCTACCTATGAGACATCTACCCCTTTAAAAAAAATTACAATATTGTTACAAAGGGAAAATTCCCCATAAAAAGGGATTACCAAATCGAATTAGACTAAGAATGACCAAGAAAATCTTGCCACTTGGCCCATATCTCTAACATTTCATCTAAATCTGGATAGTTTGCTGAGTCAATCCCCAGCTGGGCATCACATGTGAAACCTTCCATTTCATTCTTTGCCAACTTATGCTAGATCCGCATGAAAATGTGGATCTTCCCTTCCACAGTGACAGGTTTTTTGATGAACTGATCCACATGTACAATTTGGATATGCTCAAGCTTCTGGATCTTTTCTTTGACCTCATCGCATCGGCTTTCAACCTGTTCAATCATGATTTTCGGTGGACAGGCATCTTCAATGAGGTCCATGGTAGGGAACTGTAGTTTTTCCATAATGTTGTCCACAACATACCATCTCCTCCCACAAATAGCCTGTGCCTTTTGGATGGTTTCTTCAACCATATCAATGAGATCTTTCGAAACATGCAAAACAGTTCTTATTTTCCTGAGTTTGAAACTACTTAGAACAGGGATGTCCTCTGGTTTATCTTTAATATACCTCTGCCATTCAACGATTTCATCATAGGCCTTAGAGGCTTGTTGTCCTTTATCCATTTTCCCATTAAGAATGACAGACATCTTTCCAAAGGAAATGTTAGTCTCCTGAATTTCATTCAGAGTACTAAACAGTTCGACAAGCAGCTTGTGATGTTCCTCATTGACATGAATTGCCAAGTATTTAAACTCCTGCTAAGAGAATTTAAAAAAGGAATAAGAGGCTACACTTGCAGTTGCATCCTATAGCTTCTTTTCCAGGACAACCATCTTTTCTTCATTGGCAGTGTTCAAGGTTTCAACATCCTGTAATTGGATCTGCAGTTGAAGGTATTCAACCTTCTCCCTAAATTCTCTTCTAAGTTCATGAATATCAGCTTCATGGTCTTCATTTGCTTTGAACAGTTGCTCTTCAAGTCTCTTCACCTCCTCCTTTTTCAGATCAATTTCTTTGTTCAGTGTTGTCACTGAATCAAAGTTTTCCCCTGCAAAAGCACCCATAGCAGCAGCAGTCTCCAGTGCTTCTTGTTGTATGTCATCTGATTGCTTAGCCCAAATGATTTGATTAGGAAATGGTTCCTACAAGACACCTTGATCTCTTGGCTCTCTTTTTACCTTTCTTCACCACTTCTTTTGCTTCCCTACTATAAAAGTAGTCTCCAAGGGGGACTACAATGTCCTCTTCAAAATCAGCTACCAGCTCAGTAAATGATGTGGTCACATTTGGTGTTGAAACCAATGGAGCGGTTTGCATAACAGTGGATCTAGGAATTGGCATAGTGATTTGAGAAATGGTTGGCGAAGAAGGGATACCTTCTGGGACTGATGGTACAGAGTTTGGGGTAGGAATTGAAGTAAAAACTTCGAAAAGTGGAATGGATGTATCAGCAGCTGATGGTGAGGAAGAAAAAACTGGGACTTGGACATCATTGGATGGTGGTGATGAAGGAAATGATGGTGACGGTAGAGAGACAGTTGAAGACTGGATCTATGCCACTATTGATGGTGGAATGTGAAGTGGGACTCATAGGGTAGGAAGTGGAGCAGTGATGGTGGTTAGTGCATGAAATAGCTGGGATATGGTAGCTGGTGGTGTTACCCCAGGGGATAAAGTTGAAAGAGCTTGAATGGATGAGAGTAGGAGTGTTGAAGTTGTGGTATCAGAAGCAGTGGTGGTTTCAAGAAACTGTTGATCTGGAATAGGATCATCCATTGTTATGGCATCCAACAAATCTGCCATTAACTGAGAACTTTCAGCTAGTTCTTCTATCACAGGCACAAAAGGAAGTATCTCATCTTCCACATCACTGTCTTCAATGTTTAGTGTAGGAATTTGAGAGGCGGGAATTTGAATCTTTTGTCTTTTAGATGGTTTTCTCACAGCCATTACTTGAACATCACCAATCAAGTTGACTGCAGCAGCCACTTGAACATCAGTAGTGGGTTTGGCTACTGCAACTACTTGGGTGTCCAACACCGAAGTCATCTGTGCTAATCTCTACTTTAATTGCTGAGATGTTTGCATTAATACTTTTAATTCTGCAACAGTCTTTAACTTCAGAGGTTCTTCCATAAGGCCTTTACCTTTGTCTCCATACGGATAAGTGAGCATTAGCAGAGCATTTGGTTTCTGAGCTTTTTTTTCTTCCCTATATTTTCTTGTTTTCTCATCCATCTTGAGTTGCATTCTTCTGTAACTCAGAACCTTGGTTTTTAGCTCTTGTTGGTACTGAATTATAAGATTCCATTCATCTCTACTTTTGGCCCTCACTAGGACTTCAGAGAAAGTATTGACTCCCTGGTAAATAGAATCATCAGGAAGATCTTGATGAACATAACCAATCTTCGTATGATTCTGCTTAAAGCGAGCATCAAGAAATCCTTTAGGGTCAAAGAAACAATCTTGTCTCCCAGGACTATAGCCCAATGTTGAAGTTGGGATAACCAAAGGTCCTATATTTAAAGGAAACTTATGCCATCCCCTCCTTTTGGGACCGGTGAGTTTGAGGTAAACCCCATCAGTGACAGTTTGATAAGAAACTTCCTCAATCACCAACCTGTTTAGAACTTTTATGGGTAGTAGGTGAATAGTGATGCTTCCCCACACTATGACATATGAGAAAGACTCTCCCACATACCAATCACCAATTGTAGCAATAAAACATCTTGCATCAGCTGAGAAAGAAGGTGCTTCTTCTCTGAATATCTGGAGGTAGACAACTCCAAAGAAGTGTCACAAATATCATATAACAAGGGCACATAATTATTTTCCCAGAGTGCTGAACAGTAAGTATGAACAGGAGGGGCTGATAGAGTCCAATTCCATCCCATGTTGGGATATTGGAATTCTATGCAAAATACATCGATCACATAATCCAAGAAGAAGAAGTGTGGCTTCCTTGAAGATGGTGATTTCTGGTACTTTTCAATGGTCGTGTTTAGTTCAGCTGACAAAATTGAATCCCAGGGAAATGACTCCCCGGTTGTTAAGATATGATGGGCCACATGTGCCCATTCAGCCTTAAACACTGAGCAATTTGGAAGGCCATAAAGCCTGCTAAGCATGGCTAACAGCAGGGAGTAAGGTTCCTTAAACCATGAGACATGATATGAATTATCAGCCCTAGGCATGAAATTAGTTGGTTTGTGCATCCAGGACTTCAACATTTAATTGAAATTAAACCTAGTCTTTGTGTTGACCAACATGACTCCAGTCAACAGGGGTTCCAATTCACTGTCGACACATGCCGTAGTCTCCCTGGGCACTGGCCTAGGCAGGTTGTATCCCACCCAACAACGCCTGCAGAGCAGATGAGGTCTCACCCGAGGCATCCAGGAAGATCATACGGAACCATGTTTCTACCGAGGGAGGAGGAGGGTTGCGGCTATATGAATTAAATCTATTGCAACACTAAACAGGAATCTCAAACATTTGACATGTATTCATAACGCATTATTCAATCGCATCATTCATTATCACAGCAGTAGTAATAGTAAAGCAACATTGCATCAAGGAAACATAGCATTATTCATGAAGTGCGGCATTGCATTACCATAAATAAACAGAAAGAACCCAGGAATTGCACCAGAATAGTTTCATCATATATTATCACTGCAAAACCTTAGATACAATATCTCCTCAAAGATCATGTCTCGGCAATATCTCACAGATGCGCAGAAACAACCAAAAACATGCACTTCTCTTCGTCCGGCTTGATTCCCCTACTTTTCAATACCTACGACTCCTATCTATATATAGGCTTCTGCCATTGCAATGCTTTTCCACTTGCTAACAAATTCCTAACCGACATTTGGACAAGTGACCCAATATCTAACTAACTTGGTACAAAACCGACCAAAAACCTGCATTCTACAGTATAACTGACTCAACATTACATAATATGTGGTCCAAATGACCCAAAACCCGCATTTCGTGGTACAATTGACCCAAAATACATAACTAATCTTCTGCTCCTCGCCATTCACGTCATCTTCTTGCCATTCATGCCATTTTTTCCTTATCGCAGCATCGGAGATGCTACGACAGCACTCTACTAAACTGCCTGCCAACAGGCCCCCAACACAATCTTGTGGCCCCCCTCGAGCCATGTCAACTGCTAGACATAGTACACGCTGTCATTTTTACTTTTAAGTCCTCATATGGCTGTTCAATTGTCCGCACCAGCTCCTTGGCTTTCGTAGCCATTGCCTGACTGTCGACCACGGCGTCTGTGGATGGGTGATCTGTAAGCTTTTCCATGACCTTCTTTCGACACTTATGCACTTCCTGTAGAGCGTCACTAGCCTGCATCATAAATTTACCACCCATGTCTTGGAACACCTATAATTGGGCCGCGCGTATCTTTCGTCGCTCGTGCGCCTTGGAGACACGGTGTTGTAAGTCTTTCAGCTGTTGAGACTTAGCAAATTGCTCCTGTGGTGGCATTGTGCGCATTGTGGCTTTCAATGTGGCTAACTGTCACTCTGCTTCTTGACAGTACTTTGTCAGCTACTCAACCTACTCGTCCTGAACAATGCGGCCCCATAATTGTATTGTTTCGGTCGTGAGCCTGGTTTCCTGTGTTTCCAACTCCTCCATCTGAGTGGCAACTTCCTCAATTTCCCTTCTTCATTCATCCACTTCTTTCTGAGGCGTACCCAATTTTAGATGAGCCTTCAACTCGTGATTCTCCTGTCACAACTGAAGAATAGCAGCCCCCAGTCGCTGCACTCGATGGAGCACATCTACGTCTTCATTGGGATCTGGGACATGTTGATAAGCTTTTGTGATCGCCCGATCAACCCGGACATTGTCGTACCACATGCGAGCCTTTTTCGCAATAAGGAAATCTTGTTCCTTTTTTAGGCCTTCAATTTCGCGGGCCTTCTCCGCCCGTTCTTCCTTAATGTGTACCTCAAGGTCATTCACTACCTTCCGTGTGGAAGCATCCCTGGTATTCAATTCTTCAATGGTGTGCTACGCATCAGCCTCGCTTACCTGCAGGCGGGCACACATACCGCTGATCTGCCACAGTCGGTCTGTCGTTTCCTCGCTGGTAGTAGCCTACAGAGTAGTCAATCCTTCCATGGGCAAGGCATTCACATTAATGGTCGTTGTGTGCAACTGCTGCAGCAACGTGGTTAGTGCCACATATTTGGTCACAATCGTAGTCGGGGGAATCTCCACATTCCTGACCTGCGGCTCAGTGCTGATTGTTTCAAAGGTTGATGCTACTGCTTCCTTTGGTGCCTTGCTGGAAACCAGGTCATACAAAGATTCTAACCAAGTAGTGATTGCATGGAATACTTCATCCTCTTTCCTTTCCATCTTATCCACTGCCGCAGAGGATGTAGTATTGAGCACTGTGACTAGGAGGCCTAACTATTCCTTGGCGAGCAAAGACAATCCACTGATTGTTGCCCACTCTTGATACCTTTTCGAGTAGGTTTCTTCAAGCTCCCGGTCGCTATCATTTGATATCATTTTGGTCGATTGGTGCCCTGATTCATGGTGACTCTGCTCATCCTGGGCCGATACCCAATCATCCAGGCCCAACGGTGGACCACCGGCTTCTATCTCGATGGAACTCATGGGTTTTCGCCATTCCTCTGGCCACTCATTCACAGCACCCTCCAAATATTCAGATGTCACCTTATACGAGGTCGGAAACCATTTCCGATCAGGATCACGATAGGCTTGGATATGTATGGTATGTGGCCGAATTGCAAATGCCATAACAGATTTGAACCGCGTGACAGTTTCGTTGGATATTCGCGGGACCTGTGTTGCCGCAGCACAAAGCATTTCCCAATACAGCCAAAAATGAAATTGGCAATCTCGGAGTCTCTCAGGATCCCGTACATACCATAGATTTTGATATCGCACCCCTTGTCATTCTGCTGCATCCGGACAGTCCATGCCCTGGTACGTGCCAGGCTCTTTCCATGCGACAAAAGCAATCAACAACAACAACCAACTGTATGTAAAGGCACCCTTTCCTGATTGGACCGCCGTAGCGTCCTCCATTAATTGATTCAAGAGGTACAAGGACCAATTCATTTGGACCCCTTCTGCATATTGCTCAGCACATGCAACAATTCCCAAGTTGCATTGGTTAGGTCGACCACCCCTAACCACCTCACAGGACAGGATCTTAATGCCCGTGAGCACTACCTAATCATTGCAGCTACTGGTGAGATACCCATGCCCATCTATTTCTAGGCCATATTTCTATGCCAACTGCAGTGCCCACTTCTTATCATTAGCCTTCCCCTGGATGAACTGCGTTGGATCAACTCCATTGTTAGGCAAACTAGTTATGGATGAAATTAAGTCAATGGTGACCGGGACTTCTCTATCCAGCCACAACGACCCGCCATGAAAACACACCAGGAGATGCTTTACGCAGTCATTCACTTCCGCCAGTCACTCGAAATGTGGCATATTAATGAGCCCTAACAAGTCGGCCTGCTTCAATCCTCATGCCTAGTCGTGTACAGTCGGTGTTGGGGAAAGTCGCGTCTCCTGCACATAAGGGGCAGATGCAATGTCGGGGTAGGCCACCATATCATGATCGTCGTAGCGCAGGTGCATCAACGTCGGTTCAATATCCACAGAGCACTCCATTCCAACTAGAAGCGTTGGCATATTCACACGATACTTCTGTTTTGGGTTTATCTTGCATGGGGTGGCATCCGGCCGAACTGGAGGGATATACCCAAGGATGTCACTGGCGGAGAGTCCCGCCCATGGGGTAGACTCACGAATGGGGCGACTGGACTGCCCCACCTGTTCCGGAGCTTCACCCGTCGTCGCAGCAGAGGACCAGAGTACCCTCTTACTATGCGGGGACTCCGAGTGCTGACCTCCCTGTCGCTTCTTAGCAATTACAGATTCTCCCACCGACATAGTAGCTACCTCAGCTTCAAGGTTGACAGTTGCCGCAGGTTCTTCTTCAACAATAGCTGGGATGAAGGGGGAATCGACTTTACTACTGATCTCAACAGTCTCTAGCTCACCTGGAATACCTCACTATACTCAACAACAACACTCTACAATGCCAACAACTTCTCCCAACACACAACAACACTTACAAACCAGCAACAATACTCTGTAGCATGCCACAATCTTACAAAAACAACTGAATTCTCGATGCCTTCTGACCAGCTCCAATCCATTTTTATATCATCCAACCAAATCCACCGTAATCATCACAAAATAAGGCATTAACTCAACCAAAATCCACCATCGATCCAGTCCATCGATCGACCGGATCCGCCATTAATGCCCATCATTCGAACAACTCCATTAATTAACTGTCTGAACTTTTGGCATTTATTATTGATTTGAACCAGTCACTACGCTACCATGTGTCTCCAATCGTTCCCAACTTGCGGTAGAAGTCTCCCTGCTTCTGCATTTCAACCATGGTGGTGCAACATCCTGCCACCAATCATCCGGCAACACATCATCATTTTTTTTCCCGATGCGACTTAGGAATCACGGTGTTCTAAGCCTGTGCGATAGGGATTCAACCTATGACCATTTACCAGCTTGGGGAGCATTTCCCCATCCAACTACTACAACTGAACCACTCCTCTTGAAGTAATACTACTGATGCGATAGGGACCAAGCCAATGCATCTGCAACTTCCTTGGATGTTTAACTTGCTGTCATACAACAACACCAAGTCGCCCTGCTGAAGCTGTTTATTTTTTATGTGGCAATCATGCCATGCCTTCTGTCGATCCTTCTCAACCCCTTGGTGGAACCCAGCGATGAAACGATCTTCCTCGAGCTGCACCAATTGCGCCAGATGGTCATTTAATGCTGCGACATCATCCATGCCCATGATGACCGCAATTTGTAGACTCAGAAAAATATACTCCATTGGCATAATCGCTTCTTGTCCATACACCAAATTAAATGGTGTTTGTCCTGTCAGTCGTTTACATGTGGTGCAATAGGCCCACAACACTGCTGGGATTTTGAGATCCCAGTCGTCGCGGTTCGCATTACACACCTTTGTCAACGCATGATCCAATACCTTGTTAAAATCCTCCACCATGCCATTCGTCTATGGATGATAGGGTGTACTCTTCTTATGTTGTATCTGCAACTCCTCCGTCAATGCACTGAGGGTGCGATTAAGAAAGTGGCTGCCTTGATCACTCAGCAATATCTTGGGGCAGCCGAAGCGAGTGATAATGTTATCAAACAGAAATCACGCCGCTGTAGCCATGGAAAAATCAACTACAGGTGTCGCCTCGGCCCATCGGGGCAAATACTCTGTCGCCGTGATGATATACCGCGCACATCGTGCGTTTCCCTAGTGGATTGATTGGTCCTACAAAATCCACGGCCCATTTGTCGAACAGTTGCAATGTTATTTGAGGCATCATCGACATCTCATCGCGTCTGGATGGTTTACAGTTCGTTGACAAGCATCGCAGGACCGCGCATAGTCTATCGCATCATTATGCAGTGTAGGCCACCATAGCCCCGCATGCAACACCTTCCTAGCGGTCGCCCGACCACCATAGTGTCCTCCTAGTACTCCTCCATGTGCTTCAGCCAGTATCAACACTTGCTCATGCGGCAAGACACATCTGCGCAATATCTCATCAGCGCCCATTTTATACAACTCTCCTGCGATTAGCTGGAAGTCTACAGCCTTGACTACCAATTGCTTCTTTTGACTGGTGGTGAACCCGTCGGGTGCAATACTTGTTGTCAGAAACTGGAAGATGTCATCAAAATAGTCATCGGCGACGTCAACCTTAAATAGTTTTGCATCCGACAACCCGTCTTCAATATTGGTGGGTTCTTCCCTTGTATCAATCTGTGATAGATGATCAGGACCAACATTCAATTGGCCTGGCTTCACAATGAATTCAAAATCAAACTCCTGAAAAAGAAGTAGCTAGCGGCATATCTTCCCCCCCAACACAGGCTTAATGACTAGGTATTTCAACGCGGAATGGTCAGTGAACATTTTAAAGTGCCCACCCAACAAATAGTGCCTAAACTTCTGCAGTGCATAAACCATTGCCAGACCCTCTCGCTCACTGGTGGTGTAGTTGCGTTCAGCGGATGACAACTTCCGACTAGCGAAAGCAATGGGGTGATCAAGATCTCCTTCGTTGGGCTGAGCCAATACTACTCCCAATGCGATGGATGAGGCATCCACATGTACATGGAACTCCTTACTCCAATCCGGAAATACCAATATTGATGTCGAAGCCATCTTCATCTTAAGTGTGTCGAAACTATCTTGACATTCTGGAGTCCATTGAAATAGTGCATCTTTCTTCAGCAAATTCTCCATAGGGGCGGTGATCGCTGCATATCCCTTGATGAACTTGCGATAATACCCCGTATGCCCCAGAGTCACTTGTAACTGCTTAACAATGGTCAGTGGTTTCATACTCAAAATGAGCGCAATATTAGCCGGATCGACCAGCAACCCTTGCTTACACACAATATGACCCAACAATATCCCAAATGGTGCACAAAAAATACATTTCTTCAAGTTCAGCGATATCTAGTGCTGTCGGTAGCGCTCAAGCATTAACCGCAGATTGGCTAGTTGATCGCAGATCAACCCATAAACTATCAAATCATCCATGTATACTTCAAAAAACTTATGAGTAAAGTCTTTAAATGCAGCAACAATGACCAGGGAGATTATCGCAGGTGCATTCTTCAAACCAAACGGCATGACAGTGTACTAAAAGCAACCCCATTCAGTAATGAAAGTTGTCTTATGGCGATCTTCTTTGGCAATGCAAATCTGATGGTAGCCCGAGAACCCATCGGTGAATGAGTACATCTCCTGGCTACCCACCCCTTCAAGTACTTCATCAGTAAACGAGGTCGGAAAAGGGTCGTACAAGAAGGCATCCTTTAACTTCCGCAAGTCAACACAAATGTGCACCTCACCAGTTTTCTTGTCCTGCACCACCATAGGACTGATCCATTCAGACTCTTCCACTGGTTCAATAATACTAGCATCCAACATGCGATCAAGTTCTTCCTTGACCTTTTCCTTATGTCGTGGATTCAGCTGATAAGGTTGCTGTCGGACTGGCTTAGCATCTATTTTTAAAGGAATCCTCATCTCCCCTAAATCACCCAGGATCCCCTTCATATCGGAAAACTTCATAGGAAACAAGTCTTGAAACTCTTGGAGTAAATTAGTGACCTTACTCATCATCTCGTCATCCCAATAGTCTCCAACATTTGCAAACTTTGGAGTGGCCTCTGTGCCGATATTGAGCTTACGAAGCTTCAATGGTTGACTGAACGGATTACTTGGCGCAGCAGGTGGGACCACATGTAATGTACCCACCTACTGACCCAATGCAAGGAAGGGAACATGGCACTAAAATCTGGGCATTTCATAAAACTCAGCCCACTAATTAGAATCATAAGAATTTAAACATTGGTGTGCAGATACAAATTAGGCAATATGCACAGCGGAATTTAAAACTAATCCACACACACAATTCATGCCCATCCAGCATATCAAAACAGTCATCAAATTGATGCATTGCAGAAGGAAATACATAGACAGAAAATACTTATCTTCATTGTGCAATTGTCCCAAGCAACTAGATATTTTGTTGCAACGTTCCACCCAGCCATAGGCTCTTCGACAGCTTATACTGAGTCCATCTGAAGGCCACCCCCGAGCTGGGAATGATCCTCACAAGGAAAGGGGACATTCACTCTCTCACAACCAATTAATCATTCCATCTGAGCCAAGCCAGTCCATAGCTGGGTTTATCAGGCTACAATTGAGCCATGGATGCTTATTCTCAAGCTCAAGCCAAAGCAATGAATACCCATACCCATACCCCAACATATTCATTTCTCACACAGCAAGCACAAACATTGGGCATAGATACACATTTTCAGCAATGGAATTCACAAACAAGATGGCCATAGATTTTCCCCAAATCGTGGCTCACCCAAAACGAGATGTGGGAAGGAAAATGCATCCACGGGGAGGGAAAAACGTTTTCTCCCCAACTCTCTCAGCATTTAACAACAAAAATGGTCTCTATGGAACCCCCGTTCCATTCCCCTTCTTCCCCACTGGTATACAACACAAAAATTCCCTTATCTACTGGGAGAATGAAGGAAAAACACAGCAAGCATGCTTGGAAAATGCCCAGGTAGCTCTAAACTCGTGAGGGAGAAGGAATGATCATGGATAATGGCTTGGGGGAGAAATTCATGGCTCTTTTCTTGCCCAAGAAGAAAAACGCGAATTCCCATGTAGGGTGGTTTTTCCATACCCGAATTTGGACAGCCATACCTCCCATTCCCCAAGGCATTAACTACCTCAACCAACTCTTGGGAGAAATCAATGATTGGGTACAAAAGTCAACATGGGTAGTTGAGGGTTTGATGGGTTCTCTCATTGACACTTGGCTTGACTTGAGTGGCTCAAGGGTTTGAACGTTTTCCCTCCCAATTCCTTGTGAAATCATGCCCCCATCTCTTTGTTGCATTGCATAGCTAGTTGTGGGTATTTTTATTAAAATGCATATTACATGATGTTGAAGTTCCAATGTGCCTAGCTAGCACGCAAACCATATGCATCAATAAATCGATGGCGGGGCCTTGGCCTTGGGCTCCTCACCACGATTTCATAACAATATTACATCATTTAAAATGTTAAAGTGATAGGGTCTAGATGGGGACGTGACATTCCCCTCCCCTTGGAATAACACCGTCCTCGGTGTTCCAACACTTAGGAATAAATACCCACTTTACATATGCCTCAAAATTCACAACTGGGGGCAGGTCTGTCCTGCATTTCATCTCTTTACTTTGAACTTTCAGGATCAAGTCCTCTAGCTTCCACAAGCTTCTCCTGCTAGCTTTGTTCTTCCAGCTCTACAGGTGGGCATTGCTCTAGAGCAATCCCTTTCCTTTATTCACCTTCTAGCTGATCCACAAGTCTAGAATTTCAAGGATGCCATATTTCTTGTTGTCCTAGCAACTATTTGAGGAATATTTCCAGCCAAAACAAATAGCTTTTGGTATGCTTCCATGATCAAAGTGTACAACTGGCTCTCACTTTTCTCACTAGCAATCACTTGGCTAGTAATAGCTGCAACAATGGCTTTCACTGTCTCTCCTGTGAGACTCCTCATGGCAATTCCTGTTAGGACAAGCATAACACAATAATACAATTAGTCAATTATTTTCCTAATTGACTTGGAATGTCCATGCTTTACTCATGAGACTTCCACACATTTCATGATTTCCCACATACACATGAACTCATTCATGTTCATCCTTTCACAAGAAAATAACTATTTCAGCATTCACAATTCATTTCAAGCAATTAAACACAATTGGTTTTCATTTATGACATGCACTCAACAGTCTTTTGTTTCTGAGATGCATCAGTCAAAAGGAAAGAGAAGAGTAAGAGTTTCCCCCTCTTAGTCTTGTTCCAATTCGGAGCCACACCATCACTTGTGGTTATATGCTCCTTAGCCTCTTTCACTTCAATGTGAATGCTTGGCGTGCCATTTCTTGGCTATGACACTTTAGTGTCTAAGGTCTGTCTAATGCCTTTCAACTAGGGAACCCTTCCCCATTGTTGTTTACAGAACCTTTGGCTGCTAGGACTCACACAGTTCCACTAGCACCATCTTTCATTACCGCTCATACTGAGCTCTCTTTAGGACGGTCACATGTCCACATGCATCCTCCGTATGCTTTCATAGTCCTTGCTTCTAGCAAAACCTACACTCAAACATTGAATTCATTCACATGTTTAGTGTATTTTCATAGGGTTTATCTTTAGACAAGAGTTTGAGAAAATCATGATCAAATCATATACACACGTATATTCATAAGCAAAAAGTTGCAAGATAACTAAATACTTATCTGTATCGGATTTCTTCACTTTAATCCACAGGATCCTTCTTCGCTTTCCAAGCATTAGATTTCTCGTGGATACAACAATGAATGTTGGGCCAGCACGTAGGCTACTCCACAACCATTCGAATAGGCAATGCCAGGCTAGTACGCTGACTGGTTTTATCAATTGTTTAAGGGAATGTTTGGCCAGCACGTCGGCTGCTCCACAACATCAAGTGGTTAATGTTCCCACCAACTATTCTCTGAATTTAGCAAGAATTTTATAGCGCCCAACCAGTTACTCTCTGGCTTTACCAAGAATTTTATAGCTCCAACCAGTTACTCTCTGGCTCTACCAAGCATTTATATCTCCCACCAGTTACTCTCTGGATTTACCAAGCATTTATAGCTCTTTCAGGGTCCTTGCTTCCTGTAATGGCCAAGGTTTCCAACAAAGAAACAATAGTGTATTAGCTTGGTTGTCATAAGACTTATACCTGAAGTCTTCTTTATTCCAAACAAGAAATAAATGAAAATGAATACTTATCTATATTGTGCATTTTCCTCGCTACTCCACAAGTTTCCTTCTCTACTTTACAAGCCTTGGATCACCTGTGGGGTGGATGCTTGGACAGCACACATGCTACTCCACAACATCATCCGAATAGGTAATGCCAAGCTAGTGCGCTGACTGGGTTTATCAAGCATTTCAAAAATCAGTATGCTAAGCCAGTACGACGACTGGGTTTATCATGCATATAATAACCATTTCCAAGCCATTTCTTTGACTGGGTTTGTCAGGAAATAACACCCTTCACCAATACCTCCATAACATGCAAATAACCAATGCCAAGCCAGTGCACCGACTGGGTTTATCAGGAATACAACAACCATTGCCAAGCCAGTACATCGACTGGGTTTATCAGGCAATATGAACAACATAATATGATTACGTGGCTCCTTCTCTTATGCAAACCAGTGGTTCCCTCTGGGAACTCCATAGGTGACTCACTTGACTACAGGCTAGCATGGCCCCACAATACCCACTTACACTACACAAGGATGATACCCCTTTTACGCAACACAAATCCTTGGGCCTATCCATCTCTTCTAGTGTCCTTTAGTGTGAGCGTCGAAAGGTTACCACTGCCCATACAGTCCTCTTGAGCACCTTTTCTTCACTTTTCCTTTTACATGCAACACCAAATTGCATCTGTGTAAGTTGATAGCTCAAGAAGGATAAGCAGACTCATCAGTATTGTTGCTCTAAAATTGTAACCATATTTCATATCATTCACTATCAAGTATTGAAACACCAGGAATGCGTCCATTCCCTTAGGGTGTAGTCAATATTGAAACCCTAACATAACCCATCACCCAAAAGGTATGCATCCCTTTCCGATGTGAGCCATGTAGGCCTTAGTCACACTCAAGCAGTATGGAACAACAATGAAATAATAAAACATGTTCTGCATATTAAATCTAATAACCAGACATGTATATCCTCAGTTAGGGTTACCGAATACTCATTCGTTTCACAAATGTATATTTTCTTCATTTGCGAAGAATGGGGGCTCCCTTCTCTGAGTCAACAGTCCTTTGGTTTGCCACCCCAATCTTCTCTCATGCCATAACCCACACATGCCTTATTGGCATAATTTACTGTCTCACTCACATGCTTTACCAACATGCATTTTGACTGAGACATTATCAACATTTACAATGGCGTTTCACCTGAAACCCATTTCCCAAGCATGGGATCCTTCCCATCTAGTTTGGCTTTTGCAGGCCATCACACATGGTCTTCCTCATATTGTTTGGCTCTTGTAAGTGGTATCACTCTACCCATTATGGTTTCACCCTTGATACCATACATGAACATCCACCTATAACATGTCCTCCTGACACAATTCTATATAAGCCAAACAGTCATTAGCAATTATAAGCAAATTTTCAAATCTGAAATTGTAAATCTGTTTTCTTTCAGAAATTAGATTTGCAACTATGAGACTATTCTCATAAACTTAAACCAGACAATTTTCAGATTTGTTTCGTGCATAAATTTACAACCATGAGAACCTTCTCATAACTTTTGGCTTCTGCACATGGTAGATCTCGGTCTTTACTATGGACTTATCCTCATTGCCATACGTAAGACCTTTCTACCTGAAAACTGAAACTTCAATCAGCCAAACACGTTGTGAGTATCTATGCACATAATCATTCATTGCCATAACAGTCACTGAAGTGATCTCAGAATTATAATACTCAATAATTCAAACACCTTCAGTTGAAATGCAATGAAATATATACATTTCTATATATGCATCATTATCACAATAAAATTGCATGACATAGTCACACTATCCATGCAATTTAAATAACTGTAAATACTCATTACTTCATATTCCATGCAGCTCTATCCTTCCAACATAGTGCTCTGGTAGCCCATCACATGTCTACCTTCTTCATGCAGTCCTTCTCCTGCATTCACAGCAGCTTATGGAATGGTCTCTAGATTAGCAATAGTCCACCATTTCGTCTATTATCTAACTGTATTGAAACATATATATGTTACACCCATGCATTCACACAATGATTTTCAACATGTGTACCTACACATGCATGCATATTTACAACATTTACCGAATATTTCAATGCACATGTCTTCAATGCCATCTTGCATGATTTCATAAATACTATGCATTCAAACATACTATGGCCTAACTATGATTACTACGTACATCATGCACTACCATGACAGGTCCATAAGTCCTCAGTTGCTTTGGTTGTTAAACTCACAACCAATATTCACAAATGGCATGATATGAATTCATATGAATGCATTGCATTTTCTAGAAACTATAGGGTGTAAGACTCCTTGCCTTCATTTACCCACACCTGACCATACTTGGTAGGTTAACATTCACATTTAGGCACTCAATACCACATGCAAACCAAATCATCATAGTTTAACTGTAGTTGAAGGGATCTTACCAAATCCTCCTTCAACATTCATGCAACTAAGCATAAATAACCATTACCTACATGGTTTTCATTAACATCACTTGATGTTACCTAATCAGTTGGCCTCTTACCAAGGCTACTCCGTCCTTTTTCCAACATCATGATCACGGATTTGTTCCACCATCCTCTCTTCATAAGGTTGTATGCAACAATCATCATCCACATCCTTAGCCATGCTTTGGTTGTCTTTGGTCCTACAACCAATCTGAACATGACTAATTATTAGCAACCACAATAATTATCTTAAGTGGCTCATTGCATATGTAAAACCTCACTATTTTACTAATATGCAATATCATATACACGCAAAAAAACATTTTCACATGCACTGTGCAATATGCCATCTAGTACATACTCCCTTCATCTATCTATCCTTTTGCATTTCCAGCATCCCTATGCCATAATTTTCAGTCTAGACAACTCAAGAAATATAAATATAATAGCAATGGAGGAGGTAAGGAATTCTCCCTTTATCAACACTGCCTTGCTGCTCCCATTGCTCTTCTGCAAGGCATATTACAACCAACTACTCTTAATGCAATTCCTGCTTCTCATTCCCAAGCATAGAGAATGCATTTCACACTTTCAACGACTGTCTCTAGGGGACGACGGGGGTAAAGGGGGCTTTCCCCCTTGCAGGTCAAGGGTAGCACCCTCGTTTTTTTTTTTTTTTTAAATCTTTCCATTTCGCGCAATCTGGCGCATAAGTTCCAAGGCAATTTTTCCATTTTCAGCACCTGAAAATCTCCCTGAAAATGGCTGAAATTTCTTGTTTCGGAGCAACTTGTGGAGTTCTTCCGCAATTTGGGAAGAGATTCGAAAATTCCTTCCGCAGATTCAGAAATTCCTTCCGCGGTTTCGAAAGAGATTCGGAAATTCCTTCTGCAAATTCGGAAATTCCTTCCGCAATTTCGGAAGAGATTCGGAAATTCCTTCCGCAAATTCAGAAATTCCTTCTGCAATTTCGGAAGAGATTCGGAAATTCCTTCTGCAAATTCAAAAATTCCTTCCGCAAATTCGGAAATTCCTTCCACAAATTCGGAAGAGATTCGGAAATTCCTTCCACAAATTCGGAAATTCCTTCCGCAATTTTGGAAGAGATTCGGAAATTCCTTCCGCAATTTCGGAAGAGATTCGGAAATTCCTTCCGCAATTTCGGAAGAGATTCGAAAATTCCTTCCGCAATTTCAGAAGAGATTCGAAAATTCCTTCCGCAATTTCGGAAGAGATTCGGAAATTCCTTCCGCAAATTCGGAAATTCCTTCCACAATTTCAGAAGAGATTCGGAAATTCCTTCCACAATTTCGGAAGAGATTCATAGACACTTAGAAAAATTTTGAAAATTTGAAAATTTTGAAATTTTTCTTAACTATCAGTGCTGAGCAGGAAGCATACTTACCTCTGCAACTATGATAGGTAGCCCATAAAGGTCCAATGCTGCAACCAGCAGCTCTGATACCAAATGTAATGTACCCACCTACTGACCCAATGCAAGGAAGGGAACATGGCACTAAAATATGGGCATTTCATAAAACTCAGCCCACTAATTAGAATCATAAGAATTTAAATTCCGCTGTGCATATTGCCTAATTTGTATCTGCACACCAATGTTTAAATTCTTATGATTCTAATTAGTGGGCTGAGTTTTATGAAATGCCTAGATTTTAGTGCCATGTTCCCTTCCTTGCATTGGGTCAGTAGGTGGGTACATTACACCACATCGCGACTTCCTTCAGATTTGGGAATGCTGACATTCCGGGGATCGTCCTCATCCTCTGGCCCACCGGTGATGTTGAAGCACTCCATGAGAGACTGCATCTGACAGTATGTGTACAGATCGATAGGGTAGGCCACCGGAACAACCTGAAGTACCACATCGCGAATGAGCTGTAAGGCGTTATTGACATCAGGGTTGGCATCCGCAAAAGTGAACGCATGAGTGAAACAGACCGTCAACTCCCCCCATGTTCTAATTTCTCTGCACAACTCATCTGCAGTATACCATGAGCGCGACATCTCATCTAAGGTATGGATAAAAGCATGGACCCACTCATCTCTGGGTCACGCTACCCATAATCATTGGCATTCCATCACATGATCACTGGGATTCTTTTGGCCATCATACTTGCCAGTGTGATAAACCTCAGTATTGTCGAACCGGACCATCATCAACCTTCGACACTGTGACCAACCATCAATGGATTTGTTGTGTGTCTCCCACCAGTTTGCTAGAGCAGCCTTCAGTGCTTCCTCAGTGCTTCTTCAAATTCCATCAAAACGTTGGGTAAGCCAGGCGACCCCTCATAGACTGGCAGTGTGACTGTTTCTGTTGCAACACGACGTAAAGATTGCGTAATTAAGCCACATTTTCAGAACGATACTTCGTGCAAGCGGTTCTGCCAATGTTCTAATGCATCATCAGAGTCGGAAGACGCAGAGCTCTTGCTGTGCCATCCCAGCTCACCATTGGTAGTGGGATGAATATAGTCTTCAAAAATATTGAATGCATGGTCCCATCTAGTGGGATCGTCATCTTTTATAGGCTCAACGTATCGACATCCTTCAGCCGGATCCAACGGGGCTATGAATCTGAGATCGCGATTCTCAAAGGTCATCATGCGCCTCTTGAAGTTGATTACAGCTCCACTATCGTTATCCCATCCAATCCCCAATAGCGCAGGATAGGAGCTTCCTCCCTCAACCACTTCAATGACATCGAAGTCAACATAAGTCTTCATGTCCTCAATATCGACTGTTAGCCGCGGAACTCGCCCAATGGGTGTTACTTTTGCATGGTTAGCCAATCGGAGCTGCACAGGAGACCAGCTCAATGGGGGACTCCCCATTTTCTGCCACGTCTGCTTGGTTAAGATGTTAATATCCAAACCAAGATCAAGAATAACTGAATCGACATCATAATCACCAATCTGGATGTTCATTTGCATCTCCTTGCCAGTCTTCTGTCACTGTAAAGAGTTTACTGTCGACTCCTACCATCCTTTCGGAATCGCTGCAACCATCCCTCAATCTCAACCAGGGCAGCCGGATCCTGGGCCAATAACAGACAGCTCTCAAGAAACCTTTGCAATGTTCCTGATGGTGTCGATGGACCGCCCTCTGATGTAGTGTCAAAAACAGGTGTCATATCGCAAACAACAGCCTTACCGCGGTCTTTCCCCAAGGTGCGATGCACCTAAAGGAATGCCTCTCGTTCAGCATCGATGTCAAATGATACTATATTCTGGCCTACCAACCGAATCATCGATCGTGAGCTATCTTCCCCAGTTTTTTTTCCTCCACGCGTTACAACAGCCACCGAAGCATCTTGTGGTCGCGGTTCTGCAGAAATTATCGCAATATTTGCACCCTGCATATGAGTCTGCTGTAGATTCCCCTGCGAATTCCCATTTGGATTTGCGTTATGATTCAGTCGTGGGGGTTGGTTCTGTATTGGTTGCTGTACTTGGAATGGTTTTTGTACTGGGTTTTGGGCTGGTTGTGGCAGCTGGGTCAGATTCTGTATCTACGAAGCATTCCCATCCTGCCATCGTGCAATCAATTGTAGACAATTCTCAACTGTATGATCATTAACAAAACAGAATGTGCACTAATTCTGTAGTAGTGGACAATCTCGTTGATAATGCCCCCACACCGCATAGTGATAGCATTGAATAGGTCCACGGCCACCTCATCCTCCTTCGCGACCAAATTGTCCACCACGTTTGCCCCGGTATCCTCCTCGGAATCCGCCCTGCTATTGGTATTGCTGCTGCATGGGATTTTGTTGCATGTCGTGCCCCTTCGGTGCATACTGCGGTTGCTGGACATACTGTGGTTGTTGTGGAGCCACTTGCATTGGAGCATATTGCGGCACGAACTGCTGCGGTAGAAACTGCATCTGCAATTGAGGTAGTGACTGGACTACCTGCGGTTGCAGTTGTGGTTATTGTATGGCACGCTGATCGTCCTTGACATAGAATGCATCACACATTCTTTCTTGTAGCAACCCATATGCACGGCAATCTTTGTCACCGTGACCCACCGACTTGCAACATGTGTAATCAATATTTCTCGGGGTTGTGACCATTTTCTGCATATAAGGGAAATTGTCGTGACTGTGCCCGTACACCTGGCAAATGTGACACCATGACATGTTGCCGCCATTCAATGGTTTTGGTGCACCTGACACCAAATAATTGTGGAAATCCAGGCAATTGTCCTTCGTATGCCCTTCCCCTCGACATCGTGTACACCATACTTCATTGCGTTGTTCCTTGTTCTTCTTCAAATCTTGCAACTGTATAGTCAAGTTAGTGAGTTGTGTTCTGCGGTATAACTGACTCAACATTACATAATATGTGGTCCAAATGACCCAAAACCTGCATTCCGCAGTACAATTGACCCAAAATACATAACTAGTCTTCCGCTCCTCGCCATTCGCGTCATCTTCTCGCCATTCGCGCCATCTTTTGCCTTGTCGCAGCATCGAAGATGCTGCGATAGCACTCTACCAAACCGCCTACCAACACTTTGCCAAATCTAGGAATGCAACGTTTAGAGGTTGGACAGTTGGTTTTAGGGCGCAGGCTCTGATAAAAACCTCAGGGCGAAATGTGGTCAGTTGATACCCCGTGCTATCATTAAAAGACCGGTCCTTAGGGTTGGCATGGGTGAAAATCCATTTGACCGCATTAGTATAGGAAAGTATGGCAGGTCTAGCTGCTATAGCATGTAGGTGGGAATCTGTAAGGTCCCGATTTTGACCCCATTGCATTAAAATGTACATGATGTAATATTGTTATTAAATCGTGGTGAGGAGCTCAAGGCCAAGGCCCTACCATCAATTTATTGATGATATGGTTTACATGCTAGCTAGGAACATTGGAATTTCAAATATCATGTAAATATGCATTTTAATAAAATACCCACAACTAGCTATGCAATGCAACAAGGGATGGGGGCATGATTTTACAAGGAATTGGGAGGGAAATATTCAAACCCTTGAACCAATCAAGTCAAGTCAAGTGTCAATGAGAGAACCCATAAAACCCTCAACTAACCATGTTGACTTTTGTAGCCAATCATTCATTTCTCCCAAGAGTTGGTTGAGGTAGTTAATTCCTTGGGGAATGGGAGGTATGGTTGTCCAAAGTCGAGTATGGAAAAGCCACCCTGCATGGAAAAATGTGTTTTTATCTTTGGGCAAGAAAAGAGCCATGAATTAGTCCCCAATTCATTACCCATAAACCAGTTTCTCTCCCTCATGAGTTTGGAGTTGCCTGGGCGTTTTCTAGCCATGTTTTTTTGGATTTTCTTTTTTCTTTAGCTGGGAAGAGGGCATTTTTGTGTTGCAGAGCTGTTGGAAGAAGAGGAATCTCGATTTGGGTTTTCAATGAGGCCGTTTTGGCAATTTGAAACGCTCATAACTTGTGGGAGAAATTGGGTTTGCTCCCTGTGGTCGAATCCCCCTTTCCACAGTTTGTTTTGGTGTGCCCACGATTTGGGAAAGACCCATGGCCATCTTGTTTGTAAATCCCATTGTGAAGCCTGTGTATCCATGCCCAATGATTGTGCTTTCTTTGTGAGAAAAGAGTATGTTGGGGTGTGGGTTATGGGTAACTATTGCTTTGGCTGTGCATGAGCTTGAATGTCCCCTCTTCCTTGTAAGAATCATGCCCAGCTCGGGGGTGGCAGTTGTGTTGAGAGAATTGATGAACACAACTGGCCTATGGTTGGGTGGAACGTTGCTGCGACATAGCTAGTTGCTTGGGACAATTGCGAAATGAAGATAAGTATCTGATGTGTATTTACTTCTGCAATGTTTAATTTGAGGATTATTTTGATATGTTGGATGAGCATGAATTGTGTGTGGATGATGTTTTAATTCCGCTATGCATGCTTGCTTGATTTTCAACTCCACATTTTTGTTTTTAATTGTATGAATCTAATGAATGGGATGAGTTTATGTAAAATCCCAAATATTGGTATCATGTTCCCTTCCTTGCATTGGGTCCACGGGAGGGGACTTGACAGAATCCCTAATTTTTTCGTAGGTGAGTCGTTCGTCCTGAATATAGGATAGGTCATCATTATAAAAAATAGAGTAAATCTTGGACCAATTGAGCTGGTAAGTTTCTGAAACCTTGTCACTGGTGTCAGCAAGGATGCCGAAATTTGGGTCCTTATTCAAAGAGTCTTTCTGTGCAGTTTTGGATCGAGTGTTGCGAGACATGTTTGGAAAAACTGGTAAATTCTGAGAAACGAATAAACACAAATCAACAACAATTCAAAATAACAAAAACTGTAAGCAATTGAATAAGTGAGTGACACGAAACCAACCTGTGCAAACTGCAAACTGTGAAAATGACCCCTGGTAAAAACTCACGGTAAAATCCAAGCAGTGGGTAATTTTAGAAAAATGATAAAAGAAAACAGGAAGAATGGACATATTTATTAATTTCGCCGTGCAAAATCCAAGCCGTAAGATTAAGATAGATCGACAGTTCATATGCGATCTTGCGGGATGTGGAAGGATGAGTTGAGGGGTTTTATTTTGGCAATATATACATTCATCCCACAATCCGTAATCCACAATTGCGGGTTGCGGGATGCGGGATCGCAACTCATAGTAACAAATAAACCAATATTTCCGCAATCCGCAATCCGCATTGCGGGTTGCGGAAACACAAACGACTCAACTTAATAAGATGAACTTTCCACAATCCGCAATCCGCATTTGTGGGTTGCGGGTTGCGGAAATGCAAAACGCAAAATTATTTGTGAACTCTTCTCACAATCCGCAATTGCGGGTTGCGGATTTGCGGGTGCCATGACCGCAATTATTGAAAAACTATTTCTGCATCCACAATCTACAATTACGGGTTGCGGAAAGAAATCATTCCAAAAACAAAAATCAATCTTTCCGCAATCTGCAATTGCACATTGTGGAATTGCGGGTTGCAGAAATACCTGATTTTTGGGGAAAAATCACTACTTTCTGCAACTCACAAAAATACTCAGAAAAAATAAGAAATTCTCAAAAGAAAATTATTACTAATTATATCAAACCATGACAAAATCATAAAAACATGATAAGCATGGTAAACAACCCCTAAAAATGACTGAGTTTGAGCATTACCTTTGCATATAAACAATTGGGGTTCCCATGTTTTGATAAAACATGGGATCTGTTGTACCTACAACAAATGGCGACTGGATGGGAAGAACCATTTATCTCTATGAATAAAACCTTCAGTTGAAAGGAATATATATCAGCAAAGTGATGTTTCAACCTGAAATTTAGAAAATGTTCTTACAGAAGGACAACCAAACAATAGAGTTAGCCACTTGATTGATATATTCTCATCCAAAATCAATTAATTATGATGTAAATCTGATAAGGCAATCTAAGAAGTAAAAAGGAACTCTTTTCCATTACACAGTCATAGGAGAGCAACTTTTGTTCAATCCGATAAAAAACTTAGAACCACTTTGGATATCCAAATTATGAATCACCTTGATTGATTGCTTTGTTTATACACATATGCATGACTAAGACTATACACATTTTTTTTTTGTTGCTTTTTTCTTTTCTTTTATTTTGAAAACAAAATGAAACTATGCACATAAGACTTTGTTGATATAAGACCACTGCCCTGACTTGGTGATCAGATGTTGGCAATTCCATTCACAAACCTGATCTGGAAATTGAACAAGCTAGCTCGGTAAGGAGAATCCTTGTCTTCCAACTTTGACACTAAAAGCAACTATCATGGCTTGGTAACCACACAATGACAATTTCAGTCCAAAATCAAATCCATGATCATGGTACGGATGGCTTGTGATAAGACCCCCCTATCCTTATATGCAACAATTGTCTTACAAAAAAGAAAACAAATATTTATTAGGGTGTAAATTACAAGACACTACCATGGCTTGGTAACCATATGCTAGTAGTGTTACTCACAGATGCTTTGCAGATCATGAGTGGACCGACCTGTGATAGGATCTTCCACCTTTCAGTAGAAATTGAAAGTCATCTCCCTAGCTTGGTGACTAGATGTGGAGATGTCATTCCACTAAACACCTATGAACCTAATGGGTTGGCTTGTGATATGACCCCCCATCTTGTAATCTACAATTATTAAGATGAATTATTTTCAAGGTGACTATAATAAGATCCAGGGAAGATAAAGGTTGATCATATTATAAAGATATGCTTCTTTCACTAATGAAGCATAAGATAAGAAAACCTAATCACTTCCACAATCTCAATTAAACAAATAAAACATCTATAAAGATAGTGATTGAGGTGGGAAGGTATCAATCAAAACTCTGCAAACGTTGGTTGTTCATTCATGAAAAACAGTTTCATACATAGGCTGAGAAAAATTAAAACTGACATTGCTACCTCAAACTTCAAACTGTATTAATCTTGAGATAGACTGGTCAACAACCTTTTACCAACTGTGTGGACATCATTCCGAAAGGAAAACAAAATGTAAAAGGAAAATCAATCCAAACAAGGAAAAAGGAAAAACAAACCACACTTATGTACAAAAGATCCCAAACACTCCTCTAAACAAAGTACTTTTTAAGCAGTGAAACATTCACTGGATAAGTTTATGAAATACCCTCCAGTGTCTGCAACCAGATAGTACTAGGACCAATCTTTTCTATAACAATGAAAGGTCCTAGTCATAGGCGTTGGAACTTGGTGTAATAATTTTTATCTTTGTGTTTCTTATCCCACTTTAGTACCAAGTCCCCCACAGTAAACTCCATGCCAGATGAGGACTTCTCATCAAACCACCTCTTTACCAGCTGCGGATGTTGATATAGCTTGTTTTTGGATATTTCCCTGTCTTCTTCCAGCTTGAGTAATGTGTTTATTCTTTGCTAAAGTGGGGAAGAATCATCTTCTTGTATAGAGTGAGCTAGCTATAGTGAGGGGATCATCAGGTTGGATGGTAGGATGGCTTCCTTACCATAAACTAAACAATATGGGGAATTTGCTATGGCTGCTTTTGGGGTGACCCGGTCTACCCAAAGAGCATTGTACAGTTGAGTATGCCAATCTTTGTGGTGGGTTTCTACTGTCTTCTTCAAGATATTAATCATATTTTTGTTAGAATACTCTGCTAGCCCATTTCCTTGAGGATAGTAATTGGAAAAAAAATTTAATTTAATCCCCTTTTCAAGGGCATACTGTGTCAAATCAATTGAAGAGAAATACGAGGCATTGTCAAACACTAAGAATTCGGGTGCACCAAACCTAGTGACTATGTGACTTTCAAGGAAGGATATCACTTGGTTTGTGTTGTCTTGTCTAAGAGGGACTGCCTCTACCCATCCGGTAAAGTAGTCCGTGGATGTCAAGATGTACTTTTGTTGCAAGGAGGAAGGAGGATTAATGGGTCCAACAAAATCCAGACCCCATTGCTGGAATGGAAACTGAATAGTTACTGGTTGCAAGGGAAATGCAAGTTTCTTCATTTTCCTAGAACACTTATGACACACTTCACATATTCTGACATAGGAATATGCATCTTTAAACAAGGTAGGCCAGTAGTAGTGTTAACACTATGTTTTTTGCTCGGAAAATGCTAAATATACAATGGGAAATGTTTTAAAAATTGTTGATATGGTGAGAAAATCCCTAAAAGTATCTCTAGTTCTATGGTTATGTGGCCAAATGTGGTAGATAAAAATACCAAAGAAGAAACCCAAAGAAATTTCAAAATAAGGTGTTAAAATATAACCAAAGTGATCAAAGGGAAGGACCAAAACTATAGACAAAAGGAAAAATATGTGAATGATTAACCATGGCGCATGTTGTATCGTTGATTGAGCATTGATAGGAGATTCACGGTTCTTGTTGGTTGTCGCATGGCCAAACTGTGTGGAGTAGAGAGGAGATAAGTGGTCGCGATGAGTAATACCGGTGGACAGGTGGTAGTTGAAGAATGCTCCGCAAGCAAGGAAAATGCTAAGTAAAACCACCTCAATAGGATGCAAGACCATTGTGGTGGAAGATAAGATACTAAGATGAACGGCTGTGATTCACAATCAATGATCCGAGGGTTCGAGACGGAAGTTTTTATTCACCATAGGAGTTTCATGGGATCAATTGTTTGGGTTGCAAAGAAAAGAGAATCAATAGTGATAAAATTTAGAGATGCATGGAAGATAGTGATGTGGACCCCATTAAGAGGAAATGGTTTGAAAGTAAATAGGTGGTGAATCTCTATCATAGATGCGTAGTGGGAGAAGATTGATGGTCTTGGGTGGTTGACGCATCGGAAAGTTGCTCGATGGTTAAGAAATGTAGTGGATGCGGAAAAACAAACCACTCGATAGGTGTCAGCTTCAGGTTATGTTGCAAGGAAGATAAGTGGTAATGGAAACCACTTTAGAGGCTTACGACACCACTTTGAAGAGATAGTGTGCTAAACAATAGATGGCAGAGAATGGGAGATGAAAAGTGATCGGATGGTTGATGGAGACGAGGTATCCCGACGGTGAAAGGAATCAGATCTAACGGTTGAGGATGCTACACAAAAGATCAACGTATGAAAATACAGGGCGCTAGCAAAGAACATTGAAGGATAAGAGAATGAGGTCATATATATAGAGATGCATATGAAATTTGACATTTGTTCCTCAGACCTGTCGGAGTTGGAAGCTTCCGGACATGTGGAAGACGACATGAGGGGTCATTCTTAGATATTTTCGGTGACAAGTAGGCACTTTCAACTAGTTCCATCAGTGATATAAATGTGTTTAGTGTAAGAAAATGGAAGAAGATTCAAGTTCAAACACAGTTAGGGTTAGGAGTGCCTTGGAAGATAGAGATTTCAATGTACTTGATACAGAAATTAAGTTTTTTGTCTCTGAAATTAGAAGAAGATTGAAATATTTACTTACAAAAGGCATAGATGTACATAGAATGTTCTAGTCGTCTTTTATCCTATTCTGCCCCGACCAGATTATGCCCTTTCCCGAATTTGTATCCTGGTGCCGTTCAAATTATTTCAAACCTCAATAATTTATCATGAATGCTCAAAAAACCATAATTGTCTCTTCTATAAATCCCTCTATTGTACATACTTCCTTCGAAATCCCCGCGTCCCAGATTCCTGAGTCTGAAAGTTTTTCCGAAGAATCAGCCGTCGCCCTATATCGTCAAATTTATCCTGAAAATCAACAAGCTTTTTATGATTACATGTCTTAAACCTGATCTAGAAATTGAAAACACTCCATACCCTCTCGACATTAATTTCTTGAATGACAACACTCAGTTAGCCCTTTCATTGATAGCCCAATTCTTAGGTCTTGATACTGATATGTTAGTAACTGAGCTACAGTTGGGTTTATTGTTCAGAATAAGTGTCGGCTTTCCCGAAGTCGAGTATGAGTCAGTTCCGAGTCTCAAGTTTGAAGAATTTTTAGCTGAAAATATTCATTCACAGTTAGCAGGTTTCTCCAACACAAGATATTTCAGATTTCAAGCATAGTTGATGAAAATGGTTATGTTTGATAGTCGGGAAGAATTACATTTTTCACAAGTCTATGCAAGTACTTTAGAGGATAACATGTTTAATTATATGAATCATATTTTACCTGAGTTGTACAAAATGATTTTTGGAGAAGAATTGCCAAGAGTTTTACTCGAAATGAAGTCCATGATGCAGTTGAAAAAGGAGGTAGCAGTAGGAGACTGGTTTTTATTAAAGGATTCTACAGTGATTAGGTTGTACGGTTCTGTACATGAACCTTACATACTACCTGCCTTTTTAACTTTGAGGATTTTTACTTTAGAATTTGTTAGACAGAAGGTGATTTTGGAAGATGAACACCTTTTGAAGTTCAAAAAAGGAGCTGATTTAAAATATCCATGGACAATAGGTCCATTTATTGTGAAAAGCAAGGATGCCCTTTCAGATGTAAAGAGATTGCAGGAGGTTATGGAGTTCAAGAAAGATATAGCAATGGAATATGATCCACTTCATATTATTTCTGAAAGAAGGAAACTAAATAACATTAAGACTTTTGAGCATAAAGAAATAGAAGGATCATTAAAGGGAAGAAATTTGTTGCAATATGAACTAGAAGAAGAAACAACGTTAGATTTACAGGTAGAAGACCTCATTTTGATAGAATCAACAATAGAGGCTGATATTATACCAAAAGCTGTAGAAATTGGAGAAAAAAGGAGTTTACAAGAAATGATAGATGAGCACGATGAAGAAAAATATGGAGAAAAGAGATTTAAGGTTGAGACTTAGGAACTGGTCAAGACACAGCAAGAATTGGTTGTTTTGACAAATGAGGAGATTGGTGAAAGAGAAAAAATGTCAATCCCAGAGGTATGGGTGCGAGAATATAATTTTCAGGAAACTAAAGACGGTGAAGACACAAGTAAATTTCCATCTAGAGTTGAAGTGTATAAACAATATGGACTAAATAAACAAGCTTCCTCTCAATTTGTTTATAGTTTGTTACCAAAAGCTAGAGATTTATCAAATTCAGATGTCACTTTATTGGCCAGAAGAGACATCAAAGAAAATACTTTGAACC
The DNA here is from genome assembly GCA_027924585.1 of Larix kaempferi. Lineage (NCBI taxonomy): Eukaryota > Viridiplantae > Streptophyta > Pinopsida > Pinales > Pinaceae > Larix > Larix kaempferi. The sequence goes on along the minus strand of BSBM01000217.1, from coordinate 8,991,594 downwards.
TTGCAGTATCAACTGAGGACAAATTGAATGAGATTAAAGTTAATTTGAAAAAGATAACAGTTCCAGATAAAATCCAATTGCACAAACAGACAGGAGAAGTGATATATGAAGATTTTGTACAGGCAGTTTTAAGAGTTGACAAATTGGAAGGTATTATAAGCAAAATGGACAGCCAATTAAAACAAGAAAGATTGGAGAATAAATCCCACCAACAAGTCAAGAAGTTACAGTTTGACTTGATGTCAAGTGATGGTGGAGGCAAGGCGAGCAAACAATTGATGATAGAAAAGGATAACTTGATTCAAAAGTTACAGAAAAAAAATGAAAATTCCAAATACCTAGTTGATTCAAGCTCCTGAAGAAATAAAGCTAGAATAGGAAAAAGAAGCTTTGTCTAAAGAAGTCAGTGATAGTAAAGCAGAGTTATTGAAATTAACTGAAAAGGAAGCTAGCTGGGAAAAAGAGAAAATAAGCTTGAGAAATCAGATTGATGATTTGAAAAATAATTTGTCAAATTTGAACATGCAGCAAACAGGTGTAAGTCATAATGAAGATGGAAATGGTGCTGATAGTATTTTACAGGATATGTCCCAGATTAGTTAAAAAGATGTTGAAATTAAAGAATTAAGAGAAGAAGCTCAAAGATTGAAAGAAGAAAGTGAGAAAAAAGATGAAGAAGCAAAATCCTTGCAAGACAAATATAAAGAATTAATTGAAATTAATAAAAAGTTGGCACATCAAGTGACAGGATAAGTAGCTATGCAGGGATGTAAGCACATGGTATGGGAATTAATCATTAAAGAAGCTGAAAAATCTTAGACCATATTTGGATTTTATGAGAGTAAAGGAAAAAATAGTTAAAGATGCTTTTATAAGTTGTACTGCAATAAGAGAAAATCTGAAGAGGAATCCCAAGGAGACAGCGCATAATGCAATCACCTTTCTGAATAGCCTAACAGAAGAAGATCTAAAGACCACATGTATTAAGAACAGGATTATGGCAATCACAGGAGAGTTTTGGGAAAGCATGCACACGTCGAAAATGTGGAAGCCAAAGCCGAAGCAATGAGAAAGCAAGTAACAAGGTTCAAAGGGCAGTTTGCAAGATTGATTGAAAAAGGATTACCTACATTCTGGGACAATAATCAGGAGTTAATTTCCCTACATGATTATAAAAAATTGTTATTCAACATAAGAATGGATCATGGGAAGTTTCAACATCTAAATCATCTACTTACAGGGAAAATTCTAATGGAGAAGATTTCAGAAGATTTTGAAATTCTAAACAAGTTGGTTTCGATTGGTGAAAGAATTCCACCAATTTCCTTTACAGATCATATTGAGATGAGAGTCATGGTGAAAGAAATGGCAAGCTATGATCTTCCGATTGCCGAACAGTGGACAAGCATGGAAAGATACGGGAAAATGAAGTACACACTTTGTACTTCACAGTAGTTGTTGGATCCTGTTTCAAAATGAAGACTTAAGAAATATTTTATTTAAAAAGAAATTTGTAATATTTTTATGACTTTGACCCAAAAGACACTTGGCAGGTTTAATTAAGTTATTTCAGTTTTTAGTTAAAAGAAGCAGTTAGGTTTTGCTTCAAGAAATTTTTGTATAAAAGACAATGATAGTCATTTTTGAAAGGGTTGGAAACTTTTTGAGTTGTATCGAGTTGATATATATTTTTGAATAAAGAAGCCGTATAGTGAATGACATATCTTTTACAGAATCAGAGATTCCTGTGTTGATCATTATTACAGTCTGATTTCTTCTCTTCTTATATGTGCATGTTCAATCTTCTTTGTTATACTTTCATTATGTTATGTCTTCTATGCTCAGATGAACGTTGAAATAAATTGGGATTCATATATTTATGCCTTGATTTATCGCATATGTGTATCCATTCCTTTCTCTAAAGTCGATAGTAGATTCATCTAAAATATGGTTCCCATTATTGATGGACTGTCTTTCTTTCTTTATAAATCACCTGCAAAAAGCTTTGACCGTAATATGAAAGCTACCTTGCCTCTGTGAAAATATTTATTATTGTTTATCTGATGGTACAATAACACCTAAAGTTTGACTCCATGCCCAATGTTTCTTGTTTACATTTCAACCAAGCATTCATTTTAAAAACTCAGTCATTTTTCATATATCTTTAGCCATTTATTATATTTTGAGAGAGCCCTCTCTGGTAGGGAAAAGGCTAATTTCCCTCCTAAAGATTGGTTTGAAATAGCTTCCTTGGGGTTTATCCTTCTACAACCAAAGGGTAAAATCTGAGTGATAACAAGTAGCCTTCCCTCGGAATCTTGTGAGCCGTGGTCTCTCCAGATAAGTGCCCTCCAGCAGGTCCTGCATGAAATTCCGAAAGAATATTATCAATTTCTTCCTTCTCTAAACATATGAGAAAAATACCATCATAATTATTCCTAAATAAAATTCCATCTATAAATTGATATGGTGTGGATTTTAACCTTAAAGCTCTGCGTTTTTAAAAGTCTAGGGTTTCAGGAGCAAACCCATGAGTTAGAAAGAATTTAATGTCATCATATCATTCAAATGTATGAGTTGTTATAACATTAATAGAACCTGTTGTTATATTTTCCTCTTCTTGCTCCCACTCAATTTGTTGTTGCACATGATCATTTGATTGAGCAGTGAGCAGACACAAGCCTTGGCCTCTGACAATTTTTGCTGGTTTCATCTCCAGGTCATACTCTTGCAGAGCAGTCATCCAGTGAGGTCTCTTTTCACCCAGCTCTTTCTGAACTAAGACATTCCTAATAGCATCATAAGGGACAATCACTTTAGTCTGAGATTTCAACAAGTATGGTCTAAAATGTTTTACCAATTTGTAGACCGCGTAAGCTTGTTTGTCAATCTGAGAGTAATTGAGTTCAGCCCCTTTGAACGTGGAACTCATGAATGAGATAGGAATTTCGAGATCATCTAGATGCTTCAGTGTAATAACAACTGCATAGGAGTGTTGACCAATGCAACCTCGGTCGATAGGGGTTCGCCTCACTGTCAACACATACCGCAGTCTCCCTGGGCACCGACCCAGGTAGGTTTGAGCCCGCCTAGCAACACCCGCAGAGCGGATGAGGTCTCACCCGAGGCGTCCAAGAAGAGTAGATGAAACCATGTTTCCACCGAGTGAGGAGGAAAGTTGTGTCTACATGGGCTAACTCTATTGTGGTACTTAAACAGAAACTTTAAACATTCAGCAAGGAGTTATAACATATTACTTCATCGCAGCATTTATCATCACATTCAGCATAGAACACATTACTTAATCACAACATTTATCATTATAGCAATAGTAAGCAGAAATTGCATCAAACAACATTCATACATTGCAACATTGCCCAAAGTTCGTACCAAAACATCATTATATTATTGTCGCGATCATTTACCAGAAACAGAACATAGATATTCGTACATAATCGTTCTTCTCTCTCTATTCTCCTATTCCTTTGCTTCTTCTCCTCCTTTAACACTTACAACTCTTATCTATTTATAGGCTTCCGCCATTACAATACTTGTCCACTTACAACTGACTTCCTAACCGACACTATGGACAATTGACCCAATATCTAACTGACTCAGTCCAAATGACCCCAAAAACCTGCATACCACGGTACACTGACTCACTATTACATAATATGTGGTCCAAGTGACCCAAAACCCGTCAACTGTGATATTCTTTAGCACAAAATACTCCTTTCGCGCCCTCCTCTGGTGTGTCGCAGCGTCGGCGGTACTGCGACCTTTCCCCATCAAACCGCCTGCGAATAGGCCCCCAACACAATCTTGTGGCTCGCCCTCAAGCCACGTCAACTGCTGGACATAGTGTCATCAAATTGAACTATGTTCCAGTAACTGTTCTTGCTTTCTATATCACGCGGTGTTGTCCCACTCCTTCTGCTACACTGATCGTCATCTGTATGTTTAACCCAAAATTTTCATCGCCCGACTTGCTGTCATGTACTTTTCAAACTCATCCTCCAGTGTCTTGGAAAGGTACTGACGGGAAGAAAAAGAGGACAAATAGTACCAAGGTGTGAAATTAGCAGATGACTCTGGCACATCTGTTTCGCACCGGCAACTGGTTCCTACTGTGGGCGGGGAGCTACCACCCCAACCCGCTCAGGGGTCGAGAAGAGCACAATCCTTCGAACAACTAATGCATACTTAACTATGCTGGACTGGCCCTCGGCTTGGGCATACCACAGTGTAAGTGCACCCTCCATATCAAGGCGCTTAGGGTCACTTGTTGTTTGGGCTCACAGGGCCCCTGGGGTGCTGCCACAGGAAACGAAGTGAAGCATTTCCATAGCCTCCTTGGAATTCCTCACAACTCAACTTGCAAATTGATCAACCAGCATAACCACTCTATTTCAGAACAACTTCATTGTAGCAAACTACTAGCTTCCTCCACTACTTATAGCCGGACCGTTCCCGAGTCACGACAGTGGGAATGATGTCCCACTACCTCTCATCTACGTGTGTGAACCCATCAACTGACACAACGAGGGGGGTGACCATACTGTCACTAAAGATCCTACATGCCAACGTGTGAGCAATATCTTCAGATCGTGCTGATTGTATCATCCCAACGTGTCGTCTTGTGGTAATCCGACTGAATTTGTGAGGTGCAATCATGTATAGGGATGATGGACAGTGGTGACATGATATTAGTGGAACAGTAGTCACAACACTGCCCCGTACCTCCCAAGTCCTCCATAATCATCACAAAAATCCTTCAACAAAATCTGTCGTCAGTCTTGGTTGGAATACTGCCATGAGTCTCCAAACTTGCGGCCCAAGTCTCCCTACTTTCGCATACCTTCTTCTGTTGGTGCGCCATCTGCCAACAAGCAACCTGCAACAACCATTTTTTTTTTCGATGCGACTCAGACATCACACTGCTCCAAGCCCGAGTGATAGGGCTTCAACCTATGACCGTTTACCATCTTGGGGAGCATCGCCCCATCCAACAGCTGCAACTGAACCGCTCCTCCTGAAGTAATACTATTGATGCAATAGGGACCCAGCCAATGCATCTGCAACTTTCCTGGATGTTTCATAAACTTGTTGTCGTATATTAACACTAAGTCGCCTTGCTGAAACTGTTTACTTTTGATGTGGCGATCATTCCATGCCTTCCGGTGGTCCTTCTCGACCCCTTGGTGAAAGCCAGTGATAGATCGATCCTCTTCCAGCTCCACCAATTGTGCTAGACATTTATCTAATGCTGCAACATCATCCATGCTCATAACAGCCACAATTCATAGACTTGGAACAATGTACTCCATAGGCATAATTGCTTCCTTCCCATATACCAGCTTGAAAGGTGTCTGACCAGTCAACCTTTTACATGTGGTGTGATAGGCCCACAACACTGCTGGGATTTTCAGATCCAAGTCATTGCAGTTCGCATTGTATACTTTCGTCAACGCATGCTCCAACACCTTGTTAAACGCCTCCACCGTTCCATTCGCCTGTGGGTGATAGGATGTACTCTTCTTATGCTGTATCTGCAACTCCTCCGTCAATGCATTGATAGTGTGATTCAGAAAGTGGCTACCTTGATCACTCAACAATATCTTGGGGAAGCCGAAACAAGTGATAATGTGATCAAACAAAAATCGAGCAGCCATTGCGGTAGAGCAATCAACTATAGGTACTGCCTCAACCCATCGGGTCAAGTAATCTGTCATCGTGACAATAAACCATGCACCTATGTGTTTCCTTGGTGGATGGATCGGTCCTATGAAATCCACAGCCCATTTTTAGAATGGTTGCAATGTCACTTGAGGTAGCAGCGGCATCTTGACGCGTCTGGACGGCTTGCCAGTTCACTGACAAACATCACAAGACCGTGCATAGTCTATCGCATCATTATGTAATGTGGGCCACCAAAGTCCTGCACACAGTACTTTCTGGGTAGTTGCCCGACCGCCATAATGTCCTCCCGCTACTCCACCATGTTCCTCAGCCAATATCTGCGCTTGCTCATGCGGAAAGACACATTTGCACAATATCTCATCAACGCTGAATTTATACAACTCTCCCGTGATTAGCTGAAAGCCAGTAGCCTTGACAACCAATTGCTTATTCTGAGTACTGGTAAAATCAGCGGGCGCGGTGCCAGTCATCAGAAACTAAAGGATGTCGTCAAAATATTGATCAGCAGCGGCAACGTGAAATAGTTGGGCATCCGGTAACCCATCGTTGATATTAGTTGATTCCTCCCCTGTGTCAATTCGTGACAAATGATCTGGTCCAGCATTCAACCGCCCCGGTTTCACAATGACTTCGAAATCAAGCTCCTCGAACAAAAGTAGCCAACGACAGATCTTCCCCCCCAACATAGGCTTATTGACCAAGTATTTCAATGCACAATGATCAGTGAACATTTTAAAGTAGCCACCTAATAAATAATGGCTGAATTTCTGCAGCACGTAAACCATGGCCAGACCTTCTCGTTCTGTGGTAGTGTAATTGCGTTCTGCAGAGGATAGCTTCCGACTGGAAAAAGCAATGGCATGATCAAGGTTTCCTTCTCCAAGTTGAGCCAACACAACACCTAGTGCAACCGATGAAGCATCAACATGGACATGGAATTCCTTACTCCAGTCCGAAAAGACCAAGATTGGGGCCGACGCCATCTTCACTTTAAGCATTTCGAAACTATCCTAACATTTCGGGCTCCACTGGAATGCCGCGTCCTTCTTCAACAACTTTTCCATAGGGGCAGTAATCGCAGCATACCCCCTAATGAACTTGCGATAATATCCCGTGTGACCTGAGGTTGCGCACAACTGCTTAACGGTGGTCGGCGGTTGCAACCCCAAAATGAGCGCAATTTTGGCTGGATCAACTAGCAATCCCTACTTACACATGATATGACCCAGCAATATCCCAAATGGTGCACAGAAAATATATTTCTTCAAGTTCAGTGATATCTGGTGCTGTCGGCATCCCTCAAGCATTAACTGCAGATTGGCTAGATGATCATGAATCAATCCATAAACAGTCCAATCATCCACATGCCTGCAAAAACTTCTGAATAAAACCTTTGAATGTGGCAACAACGACCCGGGAGAATATCGCAGGTGCATTCTTCAAACCAAACGGCATTATTGTGTACTGAAAGAAACCCCATTAAGTAACAAAAGTTGTCTTATGATGATCTTCCTTGGAAATGCAAATCTGATGGTAGCCAGAGAATCCATCAGTGAAGGAGTACATCTCCTGGCCACCAACTCCTTCAAGTACTTCATCAATAAACAGGGTCGGAAAAGGGTCATGCAAGCAAGCATTGTTCAACTTTCGCAAGTCGACGCAAATGTGCACTTCACCTGTTTTCTTGTCCCGCACCACTATAGGACTGATCAATTCGGACTCTTCCACAGGTTCGATAATACCAGCATCCAACATGCAATCAAGTTCAGCCTTGAACTTTTCTTTATGTCATGGATTCAGCCGATAAGGGCGTTGTCGGACTGGCTTAGCATCTGGTTTCAATGGAATCTTCATCTCTCCTAAATCACCTAGGATTCCCTTCATTTCGAAAAACTTCATGGGAAACACATCTTGAAACTCATGAAGTAACACAGTAACCTTACTCATCATCTCATCGTCCTAATAATCCCCAACATTAGTAAACTTGGGAGTAGCCTCGGTGCCAATATTCATCTTGCAAAGCTGCAATGGTTGACTAAACGGATTACTTGGTGCAACAAGTGGGACCACATTGCGACTTCCTTCAGATTTGGGAATGTTAACATTCCGGGGATCATCATCATCCTCTGGGCCACCACTGATGTTGAAACACTCCATGAGAGACTGCATCTGACATTGTGTGTACGGGTCGATAGGGTAGGTCGCCGAAACAACCTGAAATAACATGTTGCAGATGAGCTGCAGGGCGTTATGGACATCAGGGTTGGCATCTGCAAAAGTGAACGTATGAGTGAAACAGATCGTCAACTCCCCCCATGTTGTAATGTCTCGGCGCAACTCGGCTACAGTGTACCACGAGCATGGTATCTCATCCAAAATATGGACAAAAGCATGGACCCACTCATCTCTGGGCCGTGATACCCATAAGCATTGGCACTCCATCACATGATCGTTGGGATCAATCCGGCCATCATACTTTCCAGTGTGATAAACCTCAATATCGCCAAACCGAACCATCATCAACCTTCGACACTGTGACCAACCTTTAATGAATTTCTTATGTGTCGCCCACCATCGTGCTGGAGCATCCTTCAGTGCTTCCTCTAAGGCCAGCAATCGTTGTGGTTCTTGGACGCAGTCTTCAAACTCTGCTAAAAAGGTATTTAGGCCAGGAAACCCATCATAGACAGGCAATGTGATTGTTTCTATCGCAACACGACATAAGGATTGCGTAACTAAACCACAGTTTCGGACTGATACTTCATGCATTTGATTCTGCCAATGTTACAATGCATCATCAGAGTCGAAAGACACAGAGCTCTCGCTGCGCCACTCAAACTCACCGTAGGTAGTAGGATGAGTATAATATTCAGAAATATTAAATGCATGATCCCATCTAGTAGGATCATCATCTTTTATAGGCTCCACGTAGTGGCGTCCTTCAGTCGGATCCAACGGGGCTATGACTCTGAAATCGCGATTTTCAAAGGTCATCATGAGATTCTTGAAGTTAATTACAGCTCCACTATCGTTAGCCCATCCGATCTCCAAGAGCACCGGATAAGAGCTTCCTCCCTTAACCACTTCAATAACATCAAAGTCAGCATAAGTCTTCATGCCCTCAATATCAATCGTGAGCCGCAGAACTCGCCCAATGGGTGTTAACTTTGCATGGTTAGCCAACCGGAGCTATACAGGAGACCAGTTCAATGGGGAAATCCCCATATTCTGCCATGCCTGCTTGGTTAAGATTTTAACATCTGAACCAAGGTCAAGAATCACGGAGTCAACATCATAGTCACCAATTTGAATATTCATTTGCATTTCCTTGCCAGTCTTCCGTCGTTGTAGGGAGTTTACTGTCGACTCCTGCCGTCCTTTTGAAAATCGCTGCAACCATCCCTCAATCTCAACTAGGGAAACCGTGTCTCTTTCCAATGAAAAATAGATTTCAAGGAACTTTTGCAATGTCCCCGGTGGTGATGGTCGATCAGCGTCTGATGTAGTATCAAAGACAGCCGGCATATTGCAAACAACAGCCTTACCGCTGTCTTTCTCCAAAGTGTGATGTGCCTTCAAGAATGTCTCTTGCTCTGTATCAATGTTGAAGGGTACCGTCTTCTGACCAGCCAACCGAATCAATGGTCATGAACCATCTTCCCTAGTCGTCTTGCCTCCACGAGTGACAATAGCCACCGAAGCATCTTGTGATCGCGGTTTTGCAGAAATGGTCGCAATATTTGCACCCTGCGTCTGGTTCTACTACAAATTCCCCGGTTGATTGACATTTTGATTGGTGTTTGGAGGTGGTCGCAGGGGCTGGTTCTCTACTGGTTGTTGTACCGAGTTCTGTACTGGTTGTTGTGGCTGGGCCTGATTTTGTAGCTGCAGAGCGTTCCCAGGCTGCCATCGTGCAATCAACTGTGGACAATTCTCAACTGTATGATCATTACCAAAACAAAACGTACACTGATTCTATAGCAGTGGGAAGTCACGCTGATAATGCCCCCATACCGCACAGTGGTAACATTGAACATGTCCACGACCACCTCGGCCTCCTCCACCATGACCAAATCTGCCACCGCGTCTGCCCCTGTATCCTCCCCGGTAGCCACCCTGCTGCTGGTATTGTTGCTGCATTGGTGCTGGTGGAATCCCTTGCCCTTGTGGTGCATACTATGGTTGCTGTACATATTGTGGTTGTGGGGGAGTCATCTGCATTGGAGTGTATTGCGGCATGAACTACTGCGGTTGTTGTTGCTATGGTGCAAACTGCATCTGTGGCTGTGGTAGCGGCTGGGCTACCTGCGGTTGCAGTTGTGGTTGTTGCACCGTGTGCTGATCGTCCTTGATGTAGAATGCATTACACATCCTCTCCTGTAGCAACCCATATGCATGGCAATCCTTGTCATCGTGACCCACCGACTTGCAAAATGTGCAGTAAATATTTCCAGGGTTGTGACCATTTTTTGCATATATGGGAATTATTGTGACTGTGCCCAAACACGTGACAAACGCAACACCACGGCATACTTCTGCCATTCAACGGGTTTGGCACACCTGACACCAAATAATTACGGAAACCCGGGAAATTATCCTTCGTATGCCCTTCTCCTCGGCATCTCGTACACCATACTTCATCATGTTGTTCCTTATTCTTCTTCAAATCTTGCAACTGTATAGTCAGGTTAGCAAGCTGTGTCTGTATCTGTGACATCCTGGCTGCATTATCTCCAATCAGTGATGCCTCCAATCGCATTGCAATCTCTAGAGCTTCACTAGGCGTCAATATGTTTTGTTGCATCAGCAGCAGCCGAATGTGGGGTAGCAGTGCTGCAATGAACCATTCTTTATGTTGGACGATGCTCATATCGAAACTAACCTTTTCCATCAGCGTCTTGAATCATTGGTCAAAATCCCATACCGTCTCATTGGGATACTGCTCAATTTCCTTCAATTCAGTAATGTATTGAGCCTCCGACTTAGGCCGTCTAAATTCAGCAATCAGCCCATCCCGAATCTCATCTAGTGACTTCTCTAGGGCCCCCGTAGGGACTAGAATAAACTTCATGAACCAATCTAATGCAAGACCTCGCAGAGTCATGGCTAACTGTCCTTTCTTAGCATTAGCATCAGTGATCGATTTCATGGTCTAGACTGCTTCACACAAAAACCAATACTGTTCTGGGTTATCTATCGCACTTCCATGGAACAACGGTAACTTAGCATCATCGCCTGCCATCCTACGCTTCCTTCCTCCTGTCACTGTGCTAATACGAATTAACTTCTGCGGTATTGACGAACTTGGCGGTGTCAAAGTAGTATTTCTTTTTGTTTGAGAGTTAGTGAGCGGAGGTGTGCGTACGTTGGTGATGGGGTTTGGTCCTGCCTCTATCCTAGGCGTAGCCTGGTCGTCCCTATTAGGACTGTGAGGTCACTTCGTCCCATGTGGTCTTCCCTCGCGGTTTTGAAGTTTTTTTTTTTTTGATCGCAGTAGGACCTTCTCCCGTCCTCTGCCTCTTCTCCTGTCAAAACCTCGCTCCTCCTCTTGTAAGACCACTTTATTCCTTGGCTTCACTCACAGTCTCCTCATGGTCTACACCCATCTACCCCTTTACCATTCCATGTACCGTTCCCTAGCAGTCGCGGTACCCACGGCCTCCTCCCACCAGGATGTCTACTGATCAAGGTGCATCTTTAATATACCCTTTCCGCATATTAGCATCTTAATCAACAGTTGAAGCGACAGCAGAAACCTTCCCCTCGGTCCTCAGAAGAAGTATCTTCCAGCTTCACTATAGGATTTCTTCATGTTGACCGCAAATTCAGTGATATATCCTTCCAAGATGCTATCAAGCCAAACTTCGACAGCCCGCGATGCCTCATTATCGACTTCCTGCAGCTCCTGAATCAATTCCAGGGTCCAAACCGTCGGTTCACCACCCTAGAAGTTCCTCTTCTGGAAGGTCATCTTTGACAACCATTCATACAGAATGACCAGGAATTCACAGAAAAACCATTCATGTGAACCGTTGTGAATATATCTTCCCAGCCAGTGATCTACTGTTAGTCGCATGTTCCGGCTTTATTCTTCAGCAAACTCTTGCAACTTCTGATCGAACCATTTCTGTATCTCTGGCTTCGTCGGGTGCCACAACATGACCTCCTTCTACTCTGCACACAGTCCCAGAAACAGAACCATTTGTTGACCAACGCGACCTCGATCGACAGGGGTTCACCTCACTGTCAACACATACCACAGTATCCCTGGGCACCGGCCCAAGCAGGTTTGAGCCCACCCAGCAACACCCACAGAGCGGATGAGGTCTCACCCAAGGCGTCCAGGAAGAGCAGACAGAACCATGTTTCCGCCGAGGGAGGAGGAAAGTTGTGGTTGCATGGGCTAACTCTATTGCGGCACTTAAACATAAACTTTAAACATTCGACAAGGAGTTATAACATATTACTTCATCACAGCATTTATCATCACATTCAGCATAGAACACATTACTTAATCACAACATTTATCATTATAGCAGCAGTAAGAAGACATTGCATCAAACAAAATTCATACATCGCAACATTGCCCAAAGTTCGTACCAAAACGTCATTATATTATTGTTGTGATCATATACTAGAAGCAAAACATAGATCTTCGTACACAATCATTCTTCTCTCTCTATTCTCCTATTCCCTCTCTTCTTCTCCTCCTTTAACACTTACAACTCTTATCTATTTATAGGCTTCCGCCATTACAATAATTGTCCAGTTACAATTGACTTCCTAACCGACACTATGGACAATTGACCCAATATCTAACTGACTCAGTCCAAATGACCCCAAAAACCTGCATACCGCGGTACACTGATTCACTATTACATAATATGTGGTGCAAGTGACCCAAAACCCGCCAACTGCGGTATTCTTTAGCACAAAATACTCCTTTTGCACCCTCCTCTAGTGTGTCGCGGCGTCGGCAGTACCGCGACCTTTCCCCATCAAACTGCCTGCCAACAAGGAGAAATCAGTAACAAAGGTGTATAAAATAAAATCCTTGCTAAAGTCAGGAGACATCAGAGAAGGAGCTTCTACAATTGCCTTCCAGATTTCAACAAAGAAATTTATTTGTTCATCAGACCACTTATATTGGGCATCCTTTCTAATCATTTGTTGCAGTGGTTTGGCAATTTGAGTAAAATTTGGGACAAATCTACAAACAAAATTTATCTTACCTATAAAGGATTGCATGGCTTTACGCGAATTGGGTAGGACGATTCTTGTGATAGATTCTGTGCGTTTTGGATTGATGATCATGCCTTCTTTCGAAACTATAAAACCTAACATCTTACATTCAGTAACTGTGAAGATAGACTTCTTGGGGTTCAACGAAATTCCATACTTCCTGCAGCGTTCGAACACCTGTTTCAGAGCAGACAAATGTTCATGTCATTTTTTGGAATAAATAGTAATATCATCTAAATAAACAACAACTAGATTGTGCATCAAACCTATGAAATCTATGTCCATAGCTCTCTGAAATGTGGCACCTGCATTTATCAGCCCAAAAGGCAGTCACCTATAGGAAAAGGTTCCCCAAGGGGTTCTGAAAGTTGTTTTGAGTTGATCAGTAGGGGAAACTAAGACTTGGTTATATCCTGAGAAGCCATCAAGGAGAGAAAACATTCAGCTCCTTCTACCCTCTATAGAATCTGTTCCATGGGAGGAACAAGGTAATTATCCTTTTCAGAAGCTTTGTTTAAGTTCCTGAAATCAAAACAGAGTACGATTTCCCCATTCTTCTTTTGAACAGGTACTAGATTTGCAATCCACTGTGTATGTCTAACAGGAAATACAATTCTTGCTGCCAGGAGTTTTTCCATCTCTTTTTTAACAGAAGGTTCCAAGCTGGGATGCATTTTCCTCAACTTCTGTTGATAGGGTTTTACTTCAGGTTTCATAGGTGTTGGCTTGGTTTTGCATCCAAGCTTAGTGCTATGGGAACCTATCAACAAGTGATAGCAGTTTCAAATTTAAAAGCAAAAACAATTGTAAATCTAAATAAAAAACTAAACTAAACTAACATGTGTATTTGAAAACAAGAACAAGAAATAGAATAAAGATTAACTTTGTATTAAGAATAAGGGAAAGTAAGTGCTTGCAATGGTAATACCTCCAAGTGGTGAAGATTATTGAGTAGCTCCAAGGGTGAGCAGCTCCAAACTCCAAAGGTCCCTTCTCCAAGGTAGCTATAATGGCCAAAAGCTCATGGGAGATTTTGGCAGCATGAGGATAGGATGATGGATGGATTGAAAGTGAGGAGACCCTACCACCTTTTTATAGTTTTTGGTGGTGGGGAATACCATTATGGTTTTGAGGAAACCAATGGTATTGACCAACATGGTTTAGGTACCTTTTCCCTCCTTTTTCCTTTTTTGAATATTTTGAATATTTTTATTCCCTTTTTAATATTTTTGAGAATTCTGGACCCTTTTTGAGGGTTTTTTTATGCTTTTTGAGGAAAAATATTCATTTTGAGTGGAAAAAGAGGTGTATTGAGGTCTTTTGGTGACCTTTTGGTGGCTTTAGAGGCTCAAATGGTGAAAAAGTGGACAAATGGGTCATGTGAATAAGGAAATGAGCTAGTGAGCACTTTTTGGGTGTTAACAATAGGTATATTATGGTGCATGATATTGGTGTCAAAATTTTTGAGTTCATCATATGTCCATGCGAACACATCCTTGAACTCTTTACACAGTTTGATGAAATCTCTTTTTTCTTCAGGTGAGCAGTCAACCCCTATATTGATTAACCAAGGGTTATGTTCAGTACTGTTACACCTAAAACCTACCCATCATCATGATTTGGTGTATACATCCCTAAAGTCATCTGGACCAAGTGCTCATTTGGAGGATTTGTACTTATTTTGTACACCCTTTTGAGAGGTCGTCGCAGGTTGCACACTAGCAACATGCGACGTCGCAGGTTGCTCTATAGCAGGTGTGACAAGGTCTGTTAATGGGAAAAAATAGCCATTTCGAGATATTTCTCAAAGATTTCCCATTTGGGGGCTTATCCCTGATCTCTTGGAGAGCTGGTACTCGACCCCTAACTCACTGGGAGGATCCCCTATCTCTCTCCTATCTTCTCTCATCCTATCCTATCCATAACCTCATCCACTTAGTCCTATATATATGAGGCTCACTCCCATACCAAAGGGAGGAAGACTATGGTATCTACATGCTGGTGAAATCTCTCTTAGACACCCTCACTCACCTCTTGGAGGATTCATGCTTCCTTGGAAGGGCTTGGCAATTGGCTTGTGTGGAGAAGGTCTGCTACGTTAAGTCATTGGTTGTGGTTCTATATCTCTATCATGTACTCCTCTATTTGCAGTAATACAAATGCTTTCCACCAATATCGCTCTTATGTGTGATGATGTTGTGCTGTTTACCTACTTAAATGTTTACATAGATCTCTTATTGTATAGATGCTCTTTACTCATTTCTCTTTTTTGTGTCTTAACAGGTCTTGCAGCTTGGATCTGACGACCTTGGGGCGTGGAGCAACATTCGAGAGAAAGGATATCGAAATCAAAGAAGTAAGACATCTAGTACTTGATCCTTAAGTAGATCTAGGAAACGTGTTTGTAGTCTGTTCTATTTGTTCTAGACTCGCATTGAGCTAGGGAGATCAAGCTCGCCTCCGGTCGAGTGGATTGTCCAGTAACAAATATGGCAACTCCACTGGGGAAGAACATTGTTGTTTTCAATCTGAATGTCAGTTTCAGTTGATTTCTTTTCCAAGCCATCTTTTTTCCTCTTAATCCTTTTCACCATCAGATCTTCACTTTGAAGAGTCTGATTTCCTTCCTTTGAGTTTGTACTTCTCATCTACAGACCTTTTTATGTTCATTATCTGGAGAATTGGTTCATTTTTGGACTTAGATCTCGCCTGTCGCACCTGGTCAGTGTACCCAGAGCGACACTGTGTTGCTTTTTATCTCTGTTCTTTGCCTGTTAGTCTGTTGTCGCACCCCTTCCATGGTATACTGCGACGTTGTCGCACTTCCCGCACTAGTGAACTGCGACTTCACACTGTGCATAAGCACAGAGTGTGCCGATCTACCATTTTTTGCCATACAGGCACCTTTTCCCCATTTCTGATTTGATTTTTGGTTTGTGTACAGACTCCTCTGCACTGTACCTTCCAGGCAGAGACCCTTTTGTCCAGCAATGTTTTGTTTGGCTTATTTGTATTGGTTTTTGGGTCTTTTTGAGATTTGGATTCATGTTTGGCCCCTTGAGTCAAAACTAGTGTTTTGCTTGCATTTTTAAGCGAAATCGGTTCTATTTTTGAAAAAAAATTCCCCCTCATGGCTGGGGGGGGCCATGAATCCTGCATCCTTCAGTCGTTTTGACCCATCTCAAGGTTTTGAGATCATTTTTGGTTTGGCATGACTATCTTGTTTTAAAGACTTGAAAAGTGTGGGATATCCATGTCTTTTTGAGCCTCTCTTTCTTGGGTTATGCATCTTGTTTCCCTTACATGCTGAGCTATTAAATCATTTTTGGGAAAGATTGATTCTTTGTTTCCGCTTTAGTTCAAAGAAAAGCTTGATTTTGTCACTCTTTTGCTATATTCATGAAATTGGAAAACATAAGTATTCTTCTTGCTTTAATTTGATCATTTGAAATTCTTGGTCTCACACTCATAAAAAGAAGAAAGATTCATTTTAGATTTGTGTGCATTTGAGTTAGATAAGATTGTTAAATGCTTTCCTTTGTCTTGCATTTGATTGGAAACGTTAGTGGAATCCTTCTTTCGTAGATTATATGTGTCTTTTTCAAGTGTAAAAAGATAGGAAATGAGTTATAATTATTGCATTTGGTATATTTTGAGCCGTTCTTGAGTGACTTTGAGTTGTTTGGGTGCTTGCCATTTTTCTTTGGGAAGTTCTGAAAGATTAGAGTGTTGTAGATATCTTCTCACTTTCTGCATATAGATATGAAAAGCGTTGAGTTATCAAACTTCATTTTTGGTACATGTTTTTGAAAATTGAAAAGTGCTTCATCATTTTGTCTTACACATTGTTCAGATTAGTTGCATATTTCATTTTCTTTGCGCTCTTTAGTTGATTATTGCTGAAAGTTAGAGTTATTGCACTCTAGGAAGGAATTCTTCTTTTCGCTACTACTTAAGTACTTTTGGTTTGAAAGAAAGAAAAAATATCCCCTTACCTTAAGTAGTTTTCATTGAAAAGGAAAGTAAAATGTGCATTATCATGTAGTTGAGGATTGCATTATGTTTACATTTATGTACTCACCTCATGCATCCACCTAACCGTACAAGATAAAATTAACGCTAGCTTAGGTTAAAATCATTTAGCAACTTGTGTGTAAGTTAGAGACGTGTTCTGGCGTCATTAAGCGTGGAAGCTGTCGTTATTTTCCAGCACTGTAGTCCGGGGGTATTGTAGTCTTCCATGTACATCGGTATATCGAGCTCCTTCACATACCCACCAAGTACCATAATCCATACTTGGCGTATATCGAAGGGTGTATCACGTACTCGACACGTATATCGGAAGGTCTCGTGCCAACGGCTGTGCATTAGACAGCACCACTACGGATTTGAGCTCCCACGTACCTTGAGTATATCGGGAGACACCATTAGGATTCCTGAAACCAATCAAGTTAACCATTTGGCCGTCTTGGCAAAGCAATACACCGAGAACAACACTCGGGGAGATTAGCACACACGTACTGTCCAGGTAATCGGGTATGTAGGCAAGGGTACGGTCCCAATCCTTCTTGTCGCGTCATATTGTTGGACCCTGCAGTATATTGCGGTTTGCAATGCCTTGATAATCCCGTGAGGTTCCAGACTTTGAATCCACTCCTATTCACACAGTTTGCTTGTTGCTTTTAGACTTGAGTAGTGTTTGACTTGTGTGGTACTTTAGAGACTCTTAGGAAGTTTAGATATGGAAGATTCTTCTGGGACTACCAACCAAGGCACCCCTTTCCAAGGTATGCCATTTGTTATTCCCCCTTGTGGAACTGTTGGTCCTCCCTTTATGGCTACATTGAGTCTTCCTGGATTGATGATAGGATTACCGGTATGGTTATTCTCCAATCCAGTTATGCCAAGTGAACCAATCATGTCAGACGTAGGTCCTTCACCACATGAGCATCAATCTCATGATGAACCCTCTCCTTCTTCGTCGAAAGTTGAATCGGCTTCCATCTCTTCCTCTTATCCTACTGAAAACTCTGAAGTTAGTAAGAAGGCAGGTGTGAAGAAGAAGAGAGGGAAGATTAAGAAGAAGAAAGATAAGAAAGAGACCAAGTGCCAACCATTTTCCACTGATGGCACTCATTCCATGAGAACACCTCGTACCCAAAGTTCCCTTGCAAACTTTGCAAGGGTGATCACCTTCTCAAGAATTTTCCCGGTTTTTCCCGTGTGTCAGAAGTGTGGTCTAAAAAACCCAAACCGCTTGTATCGTCAACCTCTAACCATCATGTTGATGATACTCCCTCGACCAGTGACCCATTAGTGACGGTTTGGAAGGGTAGAGCTGTAGACCCTTGTTGGATATGCAAGGGCTTGCATCGTACTTACCTTTGTCCAAGCATGGATGAAGCTTCACGGTGGTTGGAAGATATTACTAGCTCTCAACAGGTGCTTCCAACAAGCGATAGTAAGTTGTCCCTCGACCCCCCACTGGTTGACCAAGTGGTCAATTCAGTTTCATCTGTAATTGATCCCACTCTTCCTTCGGAGAGTGAAGTGATCGAGTTGATCTCATCTCCACTCAATCCCACTCTTTCATTGGAGAAAGTCCAGACTGAAGCAGTCACCATGACGCAATCTTCGTCTCATTCTTATCTTCCAAGTGAGAGCGAATTGGAAATCACTGATGTTTTCCTAGTTGGTTCAGAATGTCCTAGGCAAGGGGAAACCCTGTCCATTCCTACAGGACCCCCCCCAAGTACTGAGGTCATTTCCTTTGATTGGAATGGTCTAACAGAATCTCGTCTTCCTTTGAGTATTCCTTTTCAAATATCTGTAGGATTTTTTGATAAAGAAATCTTTTGTACGATAGTTGATGAGGGAGCTTATGTTAGTATTTTATCCTCAACTGCTTGGAAAGCTATAGGTTCTCCTCAGCTTGTGCCAGTAACTGACTAGATTTTGGCTTTTAATAGGAGGCCTACTGGACCTTTAGGGATTCTCCCACAGTTACCTATCACGTTGAGAGGTAAAACTGTTTATGTTGATGTCATGGTTGTCCAAGGTCCTTTAGATTTCAATATGCTCCTTGGACGTGATTATGTCTATGCTATGAAAGTTGTAGTGTCCACGCTCTTTCGAGTGATGTATTTTCCTCATCATGGGAATATTGTGACCATTGATCAACTTTCCTACATGACACCCACTCATTGCATGACTCCTAGTCATCAGACTTCCCTAAATGTTCCACATGTTTTAGTGGTTTCTTCCCCCTAAGGATGGGGGGTACGAGCATAGTTTATGTTCTGTTTCAAGCTCGTTAAAAAATGAAACCAACCTTCAAGCAAAGTTTCTATTTGATTTCAAACTTGCATAAAAATGAAACCATTTCACATGAGCATAGTTCCCATTCTATGTCAAGCTCATTAAAAAATGAAATAGGTTCCTACAAGCACGGTTTATGTTATGTTTCAAGCTCGTTAAAAAATGAAACCAACCTTCAAGCAAAGTTTCTCTTTGATTTCAAGCTTGCATAAAAATAAAACCATTTCACATGAGCATAGTTCTCTTTCTATGTCAAGCTCATTAAAAAATGAAATAGATTCCTACGAGCACAGTTTATGTTATGTTTCAAGCTCGTTAAAAAATGAAACCAACCTTCAAGCAAAGTTTCTCTTTGATTTCAAGCTTGCATAAAAATGAAACCATTTCACATGAGCATAGTTCCCTTTCTATGTCAAGCTCGTTAAAAAATGAAATAGGTTCCTACGAGCATGGTTTATGTTATGTTTCATGCTCGTTAAAAAATGAAACCAACCACCCTAGCATAGTTTCCCTTTGGTTTCAAGCTTGCATAAAAATGAAACCAATCCATTGGAGCATAGTTTTATTCTATTTTCAAGCTCGTTAAAAAATGAGATAGACCCCTCTAAGCATAGTTTACCTTTAGTTTCAAGCTTGCATAAAAATGAAACCATCAACTCGAGCATAGTTTTATTCCATTTCAAGCTCGTTAAAAAATAAGATGGGCCCCCTCAAGCATAGTTATTGTCTATTTCAATCTTGTGTAAAAATGAAATAGATATCCCTCCCTTCAATTCGAGTCTCTCGCTAGATTTAGAACTTGAACCTTCATTTCCTCTGATTCTCGTTTTCCCCCCTTGGTGAACATTTTCATATTAGTAGCCAGGTTGGCAGTTGGGTTAGCAAGCATCATTTTTAGATGAAATGAAGCTTGGGGGGAATGTCACATGTCGTGCCGTCAACAATCATGTTGAAGGAACACTACCATGTTAAACCGCTAGCAATCATGCTGGGGGCATTTTCCAACCTCTGGGAATCATGTTGCGAAGGAACCCGTCAATGGACCTTAACCATGAGCATAGTTCCCGTTCTATGTCAAGTTCGTTAAAAAATGAAATAGGTTCCCGCGAGCAGAGTTCTAATATTGTGTCAAGATTGTTAAAAAATGAAACATATCCTTTCCCTTTGAGTCGAGTCTCCTCGTAGACTTAGTACCTAAACCTTCTTTTCACCCACCTATACCCTTTGGCGAATGAAATGAAGCTTGGGGGCATCTCTTCAACCTCTAAAAGTTACGTTGAAGTCAAATCGATCGCCTCTCCACACCAAGTTGGAGCTAAGTCACTTACTTCTAGAAATCACGCTGGGGGCATGTACCAACCTTTGGATTTCATGATGGGAAGAAATTCACCATTGGGAACATTTACAAGCATACTTTCCTTTTTTACGTTTCGAGCTCATTAAACCATGAAAATTATCCCGAGCATAGTTCATTTTTTTTTCTGTTACAAGCTCGTTAAAAAATGAAGCAAACATCATGAGCATTCTTCCAATCTATCTTCAAGCTCGTTAAAAATAGTAAGATGGCATTTGAGCTTACTTTTCACTTTTTTCGTGCTCTGGTTGAAACATGAAAAGTGGTTTGAGCTTACTTTTCACTTTTTTCGTGCTCTGGTTAAAATATGAAAAGTGGTTCGAGCTTAGTTTTTACTTTTTCGTGCTCTGGTTCAAACATGAAAAAGATTTCGAGTGCTTTTGATACCATTCTCGTGCTCGTTAAAAATTTGAGTTAAAAAGGTGTGTCTAACGAGTATAGGTTTATCACTTTATCCGGCGTCGCTAGACTATTTACGGAAAAGGAACTATGCTGAGTTTAATTTTTCTTTTGTCATACTCGGTCATCAACCATGACAAAGTCTGTTCATGGAGTCCTTTTAAGCTCTTTTCAAACTCCCTAAATAGGAAAATATTGCCAAGCGAACTTGATGCTTTCACGCTTGTAAAAGCATTTGAATGATCGTCTTTCTGGTGATAGTTTACCCCTTTTCGGACCAGGAAGTACTATTTACGAAAAAGGAATACTCCAACCAACCATGGCTGGAAGAGTCCTCTCCCGCGTTGTTTTACCCTTTTTTGGGCGATGAGGCTAAATTTACAAAAAAGGACCATTGGAGTCTCCTTTAGTTCTTTTCAGACTCTCTAAACATGAAATGACACCGAGTTTTCCTTCTCTGGACTCATTAAATTTTAAACATTGAAGGGCCCATTATGGGACGAACCCCTCCTTTCCTAGGTTCATAAAATGTTTGGGATTGGACTCATCTATGAGATGAGCTATACTGAGCATCTGGTTACCCTCATCAAGCTCGTCAAAAACACATGAGGCACTCATCAATCATGATGGGGAAAAAGAAAAGATTTTGCATTACATCTTAATTATGGCAGTACATAGTCACTCTTGAACATGGTACTCATTTGCATTTGCATTCAGTACTTGGATAATCTGTTTGTCCTCGAGTCTTGTCAATTCCATGAGTCGCGTCGCTCCTTTGGATCAGCCAAAGAATGCTTCCATCATCAGTTGCATTAGGGGTTCTTATCATTCTCGTCATGTCAATACTGCCAAGTCATGCCATGCCCATGTTCAAGAGACATTTGTTCCTCATTATCTACAGTCAGTATACCTTCAATCATGTTGGTCTACCTTGAGTCAGTCTTGCCCGTTACTCTACCATCCAATCTACACCATGCATTTTTGTCGTGTTTTGTGTCGATTGATGGGGGATTCATCATGGCCCTCCTTTAACGGGTTCATCCTCGTCGACTTCAAATCATCATCCGAGGTTTGAACTTAGAAACCAACCAAGTACCTTGGCCCTGCATGCCTCAATGGTAGGTTACCTTGTTTTCATCATGAGTTTACATCATTGACTCTTGATTGAAAGATTTCATCTTGTGTTCGACTTCAACTCACTTATTCACGCTTGATGATATGTACTGTGATACCTTGGGAATCATTGACATTAATGGTGATCTCCCTCGCACTTGTTAACGGTATACATTAATGACCTGTAATCAAGTGGTTTCTACCATGTTCGATGTCAAGATATTTGTAATCACATACATGGATAGATTCGTATCATTGCGGGTTTAGATTGAAGACCCTGGGGGGTCATGTTTTACCCAGGTTGCGCTGGAGTTTGTATTGAGTCATATTACACGGATCCACTTTTGTATTGGTTGTGGCTGTGTTATCATCTCATCATGGATCTACGCTTGTGTCTAGTAGCCATGATTGTGTTTAGTCGGTCTTTACTATCATGGATCTGCAATGTATTGGTCGGAAGCCATGTTTTGTGTTGTATGAGACTTGTGGATCTCAGGTCATTTCTGCAGCAGCTCCTTCCAACTAGCAAGTCCTTTCCATTTTTTCTTATTTCAAAGCATTTCACCTGTCTCATTCTGTCAGCTTCATGCTTTGAGGGGCATTCTGGTACACCAAAATTTCGTCACCCTTGTGTAAGTGTCACAAGTGTCGCAAGTGTTGCAAGTGTCGTCGTCATGACCTAGTGTCGTAATCATGACCATTGCAAGTACCGTCATTATGACCAAGTGTTGTCATCATGATTGTTGTGATAATGTCGTCATCTTGACCATTGTGTAAACTCTTTTTTATTTTACCTAAACCCATTTTAGAGTAAAAACACATCCCTGAAGTTTCCCATGACTGGAGGGCTTAACTGACCCACTTTTCAAGGTCATCGCAGTCTGCCCTTGTGCAACATGCGACGTCGTAGGTTGTCCTAATGCAACCTGCGACGAAGTCAGTTATTTGGATAAAAGAGTATCTTCGAACCCATTCTTGAAGATGAGTGATGTGGAGGCCTATCCCTAGGCTCTAGGTGAGGTGGAATTTCGGTTCCTAACCTAATGGGAAGATCCCTTAACCATCTCCCCCTAATCCTCAACCTATCCTATCTCTTTAGCCCTATATAAACACCCCCTCTCTCCATGGGAGGGGGAAGGTCTATGGTACCCTTATGCTGATAGGACCCATATTGGTGATTGGGAAGCTTGTACCACCTTGGAGGCTTGGCTTGGACATGTTGGATGGAGGATGTGATGTTGAGGCTTTGGTTGTAGCTTCATCCTTTTCTATGTATTCCCACCTTTTTATACAGTTAATATAATCTCTTTCCATAAATGTTGTCTCGTTGATGATGTTTATAGCTTTCTTCCTCAACTGTTAGTTTAGATTAGTTATTGTTTAGATATCTTGTACTGCTTGTATCGTTTCCATATTGTCTTGACAGTTCTTGCAGCTGGAGATCTGACGACCGTGAGACTTGGAGCAACAACAAGGAGAAGGATCTGTGATCTCAAAGGTATGATATCTAAGAACTCGATCTATAACTAGATCTAGGAAATGAGTTTTATATTCTGTTCTATTTGTTCTAGATTCACTTGAACTAGGTTGATCCGGCTCGTGTCCACCCGAGTGGATTGTCCGTTAACAAGTACCTAGGTTGACAGGCTCATAATTTAGGGAGTGTTGATGTATATGTAACTTCGGAATGTATTTCACATATATGTATATTGTATTCCTATAGAGATGTTATTATTCCTCTATACGGAAGTGGTTGTATTCCTATAGAGATATTATTATTCCTCTATACTGAAGTGTCGTCATTTATATTGTAAGTGTCGTAACTTATACTTGATGGGTTATTAGACCACCTTGTTGGGGTCGGCCCTGTATAAGTCATGTGGGTCAAAGGGTTCTTAGACCACCCTATTGGGGGTCGGCCATGTGGGTCAAAGGGTTATTAGACCACCCTAGTGGGGGTCGGCCCAGTCAGCATTATGTTAAGTGGTTAAGTTGAGGCCGACCTAGTTGAGTAAAGGTCAAGTCAAGTTAGTGTATAAATAGAGAGTGTGTCTCTCTCATTTTACACATTCTATTCTCTCACTCACACTTTGGAGAGTGGCGCACTTGCGGAGGAGGAGGCTCTGCTGCTAGGAGAATACTATCTCTTGTATTTTGGTTGTATAATTTCTCTATCTATCTCTGAGGAAGTTATTGGGGATTTTCACCTTTATGGTTTTCCCCAAGTAAACTCTATGTCTCTTGTGTGATTGCATTATCGTGCCCATGATTGATATGCTGTAGATTTGTTGTACATGTTGTTCTCTCAGTTAAGATCCTAGATCAGATTGAAGTAAATTCTTAAAATTTAACATGGTATCAGAGCTAGCCTAAAAGAAGGCATGATATGGCATGTATGACACTTGTTGCACTTACGATGCTAGGGCTTGATATAGCAAAAACCAGTCATCATAGCACTTTCACTATAAATCCATTTTGGCGAAGTTTTCGGATCTGAAACTTTTACAGGTCGAAGATTAGATCCCCATGTACCTTGTGTTGAAAGGACAACCTCTAATTCGTTGTACTTTGTGATTTATGATCTGTACAATATAGGGTTTCTGCCTCTTCCAGATTTGAGTCAAAATCAGGTGACCTTGGGAAAAAGGTCATAACTTGGGCTAGGAAGATCCAAATGACACGTGGCACGTCGTGAAAGTTCGCTCTCTTGTATTATCCCATAAATAGGTGACGTTGTGACACTTGGCATAACTCCCTCTCAGAGAATCCAATTGAGGTCAAACCTATCAGGATGGAAAGATAACAGGTCGGGATATCTGAAAAAAAAAAATTTAGAGGCCGAAGTTGAACCAGTGACACGTGGCATGCCGTATAAGTTTGCTCTCCTGTATTATCCCATAAACAGGTCACGTTGCGACACTTGGCATAACTCTCTCTCAAAGAATCCAATTGAGGTCAGACCTGTCGGGATGGAAATATAACAGGTCGGGCTATCTCAGGAAAATTGTTCAGACCCTGTGGATTGAAAAGTTTGGAGTTACACCAGAAACAATTAGGTACATATTTCTGTCAAAACAGAATTATTTTTTAGTACCTTCATTCATGGCTTCCGGAATTTAGGGCTTCGGAGAAAGTTGGAATTTTTGTAATCGGAGACCACGGCTGGATGCTACTCATCAAAATCGAAATTTAGAGACCAAGATCATATTTTTGGTGGGGAAGAAGGTCGGGCTTGATCAAACCCTAGTTCAGGACTTTGATCGGAAAGATGGAGAATTAGGGCTTCTGCAAAAATTGGAATTTTGGAAATCTGTGACCACGGCTGGAAGCTCCTCAAAAAAATCGAAGCTTAGAGTTTTGAATCAAATCTTTTGGTTGGGTGAAGCTCCGGGAAATTCAAACCCTAATTCAAGGTCCTCCCAGTAAATCTGAAAATCTAAAAGACAATTTCGAGGGGTGAAACTTTGCAGTTTTCAAATTCTGAATATACCAACTTGATCAGCTCATCAAGGCGCATATTTCTATCCTTTCGGAAGTTTGAAATTCAAAGTTTGAATTTTTGGGGTTTCTTTGACAAACCCTAATCCATCTCTAGGACCAGTTCTTGCAAATCAAGTGGATTGGGTTAATCCTAGAAGAAGATGGATTGGTCACCTGCATAAGTGAAGAAGTTCCTATCTCAGAGGGAGATGAGGCGAAGGCCTTCCATAAGAAGATTACAAACAATCTTGACAGGTATGGCTTATAGGTATGTTTCATGGTTAAGTTTATCATATGTTTGTCTTCATATCATTACAATACAATCTTGATTAATTACTGGACTTGTCGTATCGCCTTAATAGAAGATATTCATTGATTAAGGTTTTGACACTTATGATTGTACTAATGCATTGTGATGTTGTATGAGGTTTATGTTGTTCGCTGACACAAAAGGTACACCAAGAAAGTCAAATCATGTTCTACTTCAAGAACATATGCTCATGGTGACATGAAGACAAAGATTCATCCATTGTCATGGATCACATAGAAGATCTACTTTCGAGGTATGTATAACTTGGTTCTACAATGGTTAACTTATGAGACATGTAGGTTACTAGCACAAGTCACTGAAGAGAACCAGAAGACATTATGCGAGTATGTTAGACATAACTAGCTAGCATGCTAATCCAGGTATGTTTTTCCTACATCAAGCTAGAATCCTACCTTGTATACTGTTGTGTTGTTGATAATGATTATTCATGAAGTCAAAGGTTTGAATAATCATGGTTGTATGCATATTATGTTTCTTACCATAATTGATGATATGACTAACCAGAAGAATCATGAAGGTATAGGTTTGAATAATCATGGGTTTTATGCATATTATATCTCTTATCTTGATTGATGATTCAAATAACCCGAAGAGTCCTATGATCAAATAAGAATGTGTATGAGTAAAAGAAGACTTCCCTGAAACCTTGAATACTAATGTTTATTATCTGTGAATGATCATGAATATACATGTTTAAGATTATTGTGTTTTGATAGTATTAAGATTATACTAATAAATGTGTGATTATGTATGAGACCTCAAGGATAACACAATGATGATACTAATAATCATTCATAGTGATTAAAGATGGATGTAAGTTCAAGGACAGGTATTCCAGGAAGCAAAGATCAAGAGGGAGCACACTCCAGTTGTTCCTGCAAGAAAGCAAAGGAGCACACTTCAGTGGTTTCTGAGACACATGACAGGGAGTCATATATGTGCAGAACTTGGGTATGATGCATCACTTTCTAGGTATGGAGGTGTGGCAGAGTGCAGATGGAATCTTCCTTGGACAAGGGAAGTATGTAGTAGAGATCCTGAAGAGGTTCGGGATGATGGACTACGAGGCTATGGCATTGAACCTGAAGCTTCTGTGTGATGCTTCATCTGAATCGGTTGATGTCACTATGTTTCATCAGATGATTGGGTCCTTGATGTACCTGACGAACATGAGACCAGATATTTGCTTTGCAGTGAACACATTGAGCCAATTCCTGACAGATCTGAGGAGTGTTCACTTGGTTGCTGTAAAGCATATTCTGAGGTACCTGAAGGGTACAGTTGATTATGGGCTCAAAGATGATGTGAATCAAAAGTTTAACCTGCAGGGTTATGTTGATTCATATTGGGCTGGCAGTGCTACAGATAGGAAGAGAACATCTAGATGTTGCTTCAGTATGGGATCAGGTGTGATCTCTTGGTTTAGTAGGAAGCAGTCCTGCGTAGCACTGAGTACAGCTGAGGCAGAGTATGTTGCAGCCTGTTCAGCTAGGTGTGAGGCATTATGGCTACGGAAGCTACTGTC
This sequence comes from Larix kaempferi, assembly GCA_027924585.1. NCBI lineage: Eukaryota > Viridiplantae > Streptophyta > Pinopsida > Pinales > Pinaceae > Larix > Larix kaempferi. The sequence continues at coordinate 8,964,132 of BSBM01000217.1, read as the reverse complement.
TGAGTTATTTGATCTCCCATTGGATGCTACTAGTATTTTCTGTGATAACCAGAGTTGTGTGAAGTTGTCTGAGAACCCAGTGTTTCATGACAGGTCGAAACACATAGAGATCAAATATCACTATATCAGGGATATGGTGTAGAGAGGAGTTGTGAAGCTCTTGTACGTTGCGACGGACGAGCAGATTGCAGATGTGCTAACGAATCCACTAGCCAAGGTGAAGTTCGAGTACTTCAGGGAGAGGCTTGGCATTCTTTAGATTGATGACACTTCGAGGAAGAAGTGATGGACACATTTACTGAAGCCATTCCAAGCATGTTGGAAGGAGGATCCTTCACATGGCTATGGATGTAAGCGCTGGATGATGAGCATCAAGATGATGTTATGGTTTCTGATTTGTATGATCAGTTGGATCATTTATATGTATGTACGCATCATGTTGGATGCTGGATATGATCAGTTGGATCATTTATATGTATGTACGCATCATGTTGGATGCTGGATATGGTCAATTGGATCATTTATATGTATATGTATGTACGCATCATGTTGGATGTTGGATATGATCAATTGGATCATTTATATGTATGTATGCATCATGTTGGATGCTGGATATGATCGATTGGATCATTTGCATGTATTTTGTATATGCATCATGTTGGATGCTTGGACCATGTATCTGTATATGTATCTGGTGGATACATTGTATGATCAGGTGGATCATGTATGGTGATATGTATCATGTATTTGTATTTGTATCAGGTGGATACACTGTATGATCAGGTGGATCATGTATGATGATATGTATCAGGTAGATACTTGGTATGCATCAGGTAGATGCATTGTATGATCAGGATGATCATGGATGACGAGCTTCAGGATGTTGCTCCAGACGACATGTAGCAGGATGTTGCAGTGATGATGATCAGGATGATCATGTGTACATCAGGATGATGTATGGTGAGTATCAGGTTGATACTCTATGGCCGTGGATCAGGTTGTGGAGATGAGCATATAATTTGGCCCTGGGAGATTTGCAAATAGTCTTTCGAGGTTTTGCCTATGGCATATAATCTGGCCCTGGGATATCTGGTAAATGCTCTTTCGAGGTTTTACTCTGGGAGGGCATATAATTTGGCCCTGGGAGATCTCCAGATAGTCTTTCGAGGTTTTTCCTATGGCATATAATCTGGCCCTGGGATATCTGGAAGATGCTCTTTCAAGGTTTTGTCCTATGGCATATAATATGTCCTGGGAGATCCGATAGGTTGGGTTGTGTGCCCGTAATAATTCCTGGGATGCTCTTGAGAGGTTTTTCCATGACCACATATAATCTGTCCCTGGGAGATCCTATAGGTAGATTTGTGTGCTCGTAACAACCTGGGATGCTCTTGCGAGGTTTTTTGGTGACCACATATAATCTGTCCCTGGGAGATCCTATAGGTAGAGCTGTGTGCTTGTAACAGCCTGGGATGCTCTTGCGAGGTTTTGTGGTGAGGTCACATATAATATGGCCCTGGGAGATCCTATAGGTAGAGTCGTGTGCTCGTAACAGCCTGGGATGCTCTTTCGAGGTTTTGTGACGCACGTAATAAGTCCTGAGGATTCCATAGTATGGCCAGTGATGACGAAGACCTGCAGGTGGTGGGCTACATCCAGTATGAAAAACGACTAGCTCTGTAGAACTTCCTATGATGAGTAGATTCAGATATTGATTGAGATAGCAGTAGCAGTGACGATGATGATGTCTCGATGATGATTATCTAGTGATGATGATCCAGAGAAGAAGACTTGTGCTAGAAGACCTGTGTCGAGAAATACCTTCCTAGTTAAGAGGGAGTGTTGATGTATATGTAACTTCAGAATGTATTTCACATATATGTATATTGTATTCCTATAGAGATGTTATTATTCCTCTATACGGAAGTGGTTGTATTCCTATAGAGATGTTATTATTCCTCTATACGGAAGTGTCGTCATTTATATTGTAAGTGTCGTAACTTATACTTGATGGGTTATTAGACCACCTTGTTGGGGTCGGCCCTGTATAAGTCATGTGGGTCAAAGGGTTATTAGACCACCCTATTGGGGGTTGACCATGTGGGTCAAAGGGTTATTATACCACCCTAGTGGGGGTTGGCCCAGTCATCATTATGTTAAGTGGTTAAGTTGAGGCCGACCTAGTTGAGTAAAGGTCAAGTCAAGTTAGTGTATAAATAGAGAGCGTGTCTCTGTCATTTTACACATTCTATTCTCTCACTCACACTTTGGAGAGTTGCACACTTGTGGAGGAGGAGGCTCTACTGCTAGGAGAAGACTATATCTTGTATTCTGGTTGTATAATTGCTCTATCTATCTCTGAGGAAGTTATTGGGGTTTTTCACCTTTATGGTTTTCCCCAAGTAAACTCTGTGTCTCTTGTGTGATTGCATTATCGTGTCCATGACTGATATGCTGTAGATTTGTTGTACATGTTGTTCTCCAGTTAAGATCCTAGATCATATTGAAGTAAATTCTGAAAATTTAACAGGGAGGAACTATGAGTTTTACAATTGGTATTATGCTTGAACTTATCCTGCAGATCATAACACTTCTCCAGGTTAATGATAGATTTAGGGATCAAATTGGAAGGTTAAGAAGGATCAGATAATGATCTGTCATGCTCAGCTTCATCTATTGCTACATCCTGAAAAGTGTCCTAAGCTGTGAGAAAATCTATGATTTCCTGGTCATCATCGAATACTTTCCAATTAGTCACATTATTAGGGATAGAAGGTCTGTATATAAGTTCAATTGAAAAGGTGTTTGGTGACAAACCCTCTGGAGGAATTAACCTAGATGCAGTATTAGCAAGAATATCTGCGTCAAAATTATGTGATCTTGGGACTAACTTAATATTAAATGTAGAAAAAGAGTTAGTTAAGTCCCTTCCCAATTTTTGATAGTTGACTAATCAAGGAGATAAACAATGAATTTTGTTCCTCACATGTTTTACTATGATCTCTGAATCTCCATAGCACTCAATTACTTGGGCACCCATGTAAATTGCTTTCTCGAGTCCTTGGAATAAGGTCTCATACTCAACAATGTTGTTGGTGCATTCAAATTCAAGCCTGCAGGTAATCATTGTCTTTGTTCCTTTCGGGTCAATTAAAACACAACTTGCACCAGCTCCCTCTTTAGATCTAGAGCCATCAAAAAATAAAGTCCATAAATTCAAATCTAATCTAAATTTGGTATTTACACTGTATACATTATGTACAACATTACCTAAGAATGGTACAATAGTAAAATTTACAATCTGAGGCTAGTTCTGCGCATTCTTAGTGGGTGATAAGTCAGCAGATAGATCCCCACAAAATGTATCGAAAGTGTAATGTTCCACATGGGAGCTATAGTATGTAGTAGGTTCACTGGGATCATTTAAATCTGTGACAGTTTGCTTCATGTAAGGTTCCCTGCTGATTTTAATTTTGTTTGGTCTTCCATTGTAGGGAAGCCATAAGTGGGACTAGTCATTATCAAAGTAACCTTTGAGATTCTCTGACCAGTCTCTGCTCAACCACATACCATACATTTCAGGGATGTTAGATACAATAATATCCATAGTCTGGTGGATTCTGGGATTAGTGGAAAGTGTTAACAGAACATTTTAAAGTTCTCCCACAACCCTAACCTTGGATCTATCAAGTTGAACAATTTGTGTAGGACAAGGTTCCAAAGAGGCATTTAACTTTTTGTAGACGGATAGAGGAATCACATTGGATGAAGCCACTGAATCAATCATATAGTTGTGAAAATTCCTATTGAAGACTTCAAAAGTAAGCAAGAAAGGAGGTGTCTTCTTCCTACTTGGATTTTGATTACCAAGTTTAGAGTATGTTTCCAGATTGTTGTTCTGAGCCTCCCTGGGATTGTTGACAATCATACTCTTGGGCAGACTATCTCTCATTGCAGGGATTTTCAAAAGTCTGAAAAGGAAAATATTAGCTTTTACTCTTTTCAATTCCTCAATCAGACTATATTCTATTTCAGGAATTAAAGTGTCCTTCACTGTTGGCGCTTTACCTCTGTTTGATGTGGATGTTGAAGTGGAAGCTTCTTGAGTGGGTTGTCCTTTATTCCGTGTATTGTAGGGGTGTTGGACATTGAATACAGCCTCAGGATCATCTTCTTCCTCATCCATGGGAATTTCTGAAAAGAAGCTAATTGTGTTTATCTGCTGATCTTCTACTTAATCTGGTGGTTTAGGATCTTAATTCTCTTGTGGATTTTCATCTTGTTGGTCAGGAGAATTATGTGATTTTGAAACTAAAGCCTTAAAGATAGAAATAATTTCTTCCGAGTTCAATCCTTCATCAGGATTAGGTGGGATTTGGTTTTGTGGAGGTTGGCGAGGTCTTTTGAAAGGTTGTCTGTTGAAACCCCTGCTATTGTTCTGATTTTCTGTGTTTCCTTTCTTCAGGTCTACCATTTCATTCGAGATCTTTTGGAGGAACTTCTTCATGTCAGTCATCTCAAATGGGTCTTTTTTTTGCACTGTGGGTTTTGGAGGACTTTCTTGCTTTCTTTTAGAGGTTGAAGGTTTATCAGATGCAACATTAGGATTATCCTTTAGGAAGAATATGTATTTTTCAACCTAGATAGCCTCAACAAAGGCTTCTTGCAAATTGTCTTTTTGTGCTCCTTTTACCCACATAACAATGGGAACAGGTAAACCCTTAACATAATAAGCAACTAGCAAATCTTCTGCAGGGAGAAGAGTAACAGGGATTCTATTTTTTAAATATGAAAACCTTTGATTATAATCTTTTACCCTCTCCTTACCTCTAATTTTCATTGAGGATAATTCTAAAACCAAGTCTTTTGGAGTCTTATCATCTCCAAATTTTTGGATAAACAATTTTTCAAAGTCATCCCATGAAGGAATGGATCGAGCTTCTAGGGAAAAGCACCATGTGGATGGTTTTCTCTCGAAGGTGTATGGGAATAACTTACAAACTACATCTTCGTGAATGACACCCCTAAGCCTAATGTCCCCCATGAAAGTTTTGATGTGATCAAGTGCAGGTGATTTGTCATCAGGATTAAACTTGGGGAGCCATTTCTCAGGATTTTTGGGTAGTGTGTGTTGTTCACCAACAACGAACACAGCATCCTGGTCCAGCTAGGGTTTGTTTCCACCTTCTGCCATGGGTAGGTCTTCTGAATCTGAACTGGATGATGAATCACTACCAGATGATTCGTCAGATGAGGACAATGGAGATTAAGGGGGTGTCGGTGGTGGTCCACCTGTGGCAACATTTGGTTGTTCTAGTTTTGTTTCATTGAATAATGTATCAAGGTTGAAATTGGGAAGCAGATTGTGGCGAGGTGAATTATGTTGTTCAAGGTTTGGGCGATCTGAATTTTGATTATTTGAGTTATTATCTTGCGGATCGGTGTTCTAGTGATGAATTGCTGCTAGTCCCTAGTTACACTCTTCAGCGATCCTTCGTTGTAACCTAGAAACACTATCAGAAGAACCTTTAAGTATTTGTTCGAGACGGAGGGGTCCCCTAGTGGGTGATACAAAAATAATTTCGCCCCTTCTAGTTTCCTTATCTATCACAGGGGTAGCAGGAATGGCGTTTGGATCTTGCACCAGTTGTTCAATAGAGGTAGATTCCTGTGTGTGACTATGGGTGACAATCGGTATTCTTGCTGGATGAGGTCTATTGGTATTCTGTTTAGGCATATCTTGCTTCTGGCCCTCCTTCTCGCGCCATTTGTTGAGGCCTCGGGGGTGAAGGTTGCTAGAATGTTTTCCAAGGCTCACAATAGAGGGTGAAAACCCAGACTGAAAGGCTTCAAAAGGTTCTACGCAAGAATAGTTCTATCCACAGCCTGTTTGGAATAGTAATCTCCCACGGATACAAAGGCCTCCACTGGAACTTATGGTTTTTTATCCAAAAGGATATGTCTTCATGTGAGGGAAGAACAAAGTATTCTAACTATAGAAAAAGATCTACCTAGAAAGAAATCTGAGCTAACTAAGAGGAAATCTAAGCAAAGTCAAATCTAATCTAAAGAAAAGTGTCTTGTTGGTGTGCAGGATAACTTGTTCTGAATGTTTAATAAGTTTTATCACCAGCTGACAGAAATGTGTAAATGGATCAACACTTATTAACTCAAAGCATAATCAGGTAATGAAAATTAACTGATAACAATCTGAGGATTAAGCACATACAAATTTACCCTATAGCTTAAATGTCAATTGAAATATTAACATATATCGATAAATTTATGTTAATCATTTGTAGAAATAGATAAATGTTTTAATTAAATAAATTCATTTAAAACATATACTACACAGACCATAAGTTAAGAGAAATCTGAACTAGTGATCAATGTGTGAATAATAATTGCAAAATCAAACAATATCAGTCCAATGATCAAGGTGAGAAAATCGATTATCATCAAATAAATTTAACAACATAAACAAAGAAGATACCAAAAGAAACTAACTTTGATTCATCAAGTCTACAAGAAATTACAAGATCTTATGTGAAACAATGTTTCTCCAATCCTCCTCTAGCGATTCCCCCCCCCAAAATACATCATCCCCTACCTATGAGACATTTACCCCTTTAAATAATAATTACAATATTGTTACAAAGGTCAAATTCCCCATAAAAAGGGATTACAAAATCGAATTAGACTAAGAATGACCAAGAAAATATTTCCACTTGGCCCATATCTCTAACACTTCATCTAAATATGGATAGTTTTTTTAGTCAAGCCCCAGTTGGGCATCACATGTGAAACCTTCCATTTCATTATTTTCCAACTTATGCCAGATCTGCATGAAAATGTGGATTTTCCCTTCCATAGCGACAAGTTTCCTGATGAACTGATCCACATGTGCAATTTGGATATGCTCAAGCTGTTGGATCTTTTCTTTGACCTCCTTGCATCGGCTTTCAACCTATTCGATCATCAATTTCGGTGGACAGGCATCTCCAATGAGATCCATGGTAGGGAACTATAGTTTTTCCATAATGTTGTCCACAACATACCATCTCCTGCCACAAATAGCATGTTCCTTTTGGATGGTTTCTTCAACCATATCAATGAGATCTTGCCAATCATGCAAAACAGTTCTGATTTTCCTAAGTTTGATACTACTTAGAACAAGGATGTCCTCTAGTTTATCTTTAATATACCTCTAGAATTCAACAATGTCATCATAGGCCTTAGAGGCTTGTTGTCTTTTATCCATCTTCCCTTTAAGAATGATAGACATATTTCCAAAGGCAATGTTAGTCTCCTGAATTTCATTCAGAGTACTAAATAGTTCAGCAAAGCAGCTTGTGATGTTCCTCATTGACCTGAATAGCCAAGTCTTTAAACTCCTGCTGAGAGAATTTAGAAAAGGAAGAAGAGGCTGCACTTGCATTTGCATCCTCCAACTTCTTTTCCAGGACAACTATATTTTCTTCATTGGCAGTGTTCAAGGTTTCACCATCCTGCAATTGGATCTGCAGAGAAGCATTATGTTCTTGAAGGTCTTCAACCTTATCCCCAAATGCTCTTCTAAGTTCACGAATATCAGCTTCATGGTCTTCATTGGCTTTGACCAACTACTCTTCAAGTCTCTTCACCTCATCCTTTTTTAGATCAATTTCTTTGTTCAGTGTTGTCACTGAATCAAAGTTTTCCTTGCAAAAACACCCATAGCAGAAGCAGTCTCCATTGCTTCTTGTTGTATGTCATCTGATTGCTTAGCCCAAATGATTTGATTAGGCATAGGTTACTACAAGACACCTTGATCTATGGATCTATTTTTACCTTTCTGATCCAGGAGGATCCAAGAAGGAAAAAATTTTGAAGTCCTCCAATCTCAGCAAAACCAACACCAGATCGAAGGGCTCGTCGAGATGATTCCAACGACGTTCGTTTCACCTCAAACGGACTCCGTATGAGAAAGTTATCGCGTTCTGTCCTATAAGGTCAACAGGGAAAATTGGCAAAAAGAGGTGCCACGTGGCACCACTGACAGGGTGACACGTGGCATTCATACAGTATGGACAATGTGACATGGCAGGTGTACGGACCAATCACAAGGTGACATGTGGCAGTACGGATCCAAGCTGGCATATGGTGACTGGACGTATGGATGGTGACGTGGCAATACAAATAGTGACTTGGCGGTTGACTGGATGCTGACTGGGAATGAGGTGGACCAATCCTAGGCCGCCACATGGCAGCATGGATTGGCCAATATGTCTAAGGCAAAAATTATGGCCTCCGTGGGGTTTGACCCCATGACCTCTCTTGTATAAGCGCTCCGCCTTCACCACTTGGGCTACTTATGATTATTGGTATGTGGGTTAACATTATGTTATTTAAGCTTGGAAAAGTTTATAATAACACAAAAAGTGGGGTCGAGGCCATGGTTTCCAATACGACAAGGTACGTGGGGAGTTGTTGCAACTCCAACCCACAAGTCACGTGGAGCTCATGACCCATTCAACGCGCCACCACATAACAAAATTTGGTTATGGCTTACCACGTGCTCATAACAAACTTTGGTTATGGCTTACCACGTGCTCTTAACAAATGTTGGTTATGGCGCTTAATATGGGGTGGGGACCATGTGTTACATGCCACCTAATATGGGGTGGAGACCATGGTTTTAAAACAACTTTCAACGGATTACATGCCATAGGGTGGAGCGCCACTACATGTGGCATAACAAAACTTTGGGTTAAATTTTAAAATGGGTTTGTTATTGTTTATATGGTTTTAACCATATGCCATTTTAAAAAGGTATTTTTTTAAGTATGTTTGTTTATTAGTTAATAAAGAGCCCAACCACATGATAACCAAACTTGGAGGTTTGTAACCACATGCCTATTTAGGAAAAATTGTTGTAACTTGAGAAACCATGAGGATCATGTGAGAGGAGTCCATACAAGCCTATATAAACTCTCTCATTTGCCATTGTCAAGCATGCTTTGGAGTAGAGACTTTGTAGCTAAAGGAGAGAAGGGAGCTCTGTAGGAGGAAGGTACGAGTGTTTATACTCATTTTACACCGTCTTCAGGCTTCGGAGTTGCTGGAAAGCAGTCTTGTTGTGTTTTGGGCAGCGGTTCTCTTCCTGACCATTGTCGCCAAGGTATCATTGTATCATTGCCATGTATTTTGCCTTTATGCTGAGATTATAGATCGGCCCTCCTATTGAGAAGCAGGCCCGGAGACGTAGTCCATCCTGGATGAACTCCGTTATCAACTTGTTGTCTTTATGTGTGTATTGTCTATGCTGTTTGGTTCTCTTCTTATGGATTTGTGAGATTCATTCATGCTCTTTATGCAATTCATGTTAACGTCATAGAGTAGCAAAGATCTTGTTTCTGGATCATGTGGTATCAGAGCAGGTCTATTTAACGTTGGATTGTGAGTGTGGATGCTCACGAGGGCTAAACTGCAAGCTGGTGAGGGTACATTAGAGCCTTACAATTCCGAGATCGGACGTGCACACCGAAGGAGGAAGATGGATGCTAATGATGCCCGCATCGAGATGGAGGCAAACTTTCACAAGGTCTTCTATATGATGGCCGACAAGGTAGACAAGTTGTTTGCGGACTATGAAGAACGCATGGCAAAAGAAAGAAAAGGCAGTGAAGTAAAGAAGGAAGACAAAGAAGTGAAGGACGAAGGAAACGCTTCAGTTAACCAAGGGGAAGGTGGCGAAGAGCCTCCTGAGCCTCCCTCTTCACCTTCAGCTTCAAGCACAAGTTCAAGTGCTTCTTCCTCATCTCATTCTCAACATTCCAAGGTTCCTCACAAAGAGCCTCAAAAGAAGCCCTTATTGAAGCTCGATGTGAAGTTTGATTTGCCCATGTTCAATGGGGAAGCGAATGCAGAGAAGTTAAACAATTGGATAAGGAAAATTGAGGTCTATTGCCGAGTCCAGCAGATCGAAGAAGAAGATGTGAAGATTCAGTTGGCTTCACTTCAGCTAACAGGCACCGCACTTGTATGGTGGGAAAGCAAGCTTCAGCAAGGTAGCAAACAAATGGGTAATCTTCTCTCATCGTGGTCTGCTTTTATTTCTGCTTTACGTAAGCAATTTTATCCGTTGGGTTATGTTCAGAAGGCAATGATGGATTGGCAAAGTTTTAGACAAGGCAAGGGTTAGAGTGTTCAGAGTTTTACTGAAGAATTTAGAAAGAAAGCTTTAGAATTGAATATTGCTTTAGATTCTCCTGACACTCTTTTGAAGTACATTGGTGCTCTTCATCATTATCTACGCCATACTTTGCTGTTGTTGAATCCTACTAGTGTGGATGAAGCAAGTGTTCAGGCTACTCATCTTGAGAACAGGGGGAAGCATTTGCAAGAAGACCATCAAAAGAAGCCTTTCAAGCCCAACAACCACCATAAGTTCAAGAAAAAAGACAAGAGTAAGAAGACAACTACTGCCAAGAAGGAAGGAGGAAAGCCCCATTGCAACCATTGCGATACTGATGGGCATGATGAAGAAAGTTGTTGGAAGTTGCATCCTGAACAAAGGCCAAAGCATTATGGAGGCAAAAAGAAGAAAAAGACCGTTGCAACAGCGCAACGAGATTTGGGTTCTGACTCAGGTGACGAAACCATGATTACAGCCGTGGGAATGCAAGGTAACAAAACTCCTCATACTGGTTCAAGTTCTACTCATGTTTCTAAAGAAAATGATAAAAGAAGAAGTGAGTTGTTTCACATCAGAGTTGTGTCTAAGCATACAAAGATTGAAACATTATTTGATCCGGTTTCTCAAGTAAATTTGATCTCAGAATCAGTTGTTAAGAAGTTGGGCATACAGACTAAACCTCACCCCAAGCCTTATCCTCTTGGATGGGTATGTGATAATGCTAAGCTACAAGTGACTAAGCAATGCAGGTTAAGGTTTGCTATTGCTTCAAAGTTGATCGATGAGGTGGACTTAGATGTTGTTCCTCTTGACATCTGCGGTATTGTATTGGGAAGCCCATACTTGTATGATCGAAAAGCAGTATTCTTCCGTCAGGAGAACAAGTACCATCTCACCAAAAATGGGGTGGAGTACATTGTGAGAGCTCACAGTATGAAGGCTAACACCTCTCTTGTTAGTGCAGGACAGATGAAGTGCCTCATCAACACTAATAAGAGATACATGCTCATGGTTGTGAGAGCAAAAAATGCTGAAGCATCCGATGCTTTCAAAGGTTGTGATCCTTCTCATAAAAAGGCTATGATTGATATTGTGGCTAACTATGATGAAATATTTCAGGAACCTACAGGTTTACCTCCCAAAAGGGAGATTCAACATGAGATTCATCTCCAGCAGGATGCCCCTCTTCCTAATGTGGGCATGTACAGGTTGTCCGCGGTTATCAAGTACAAGAAGGGTACTAGTTACAAAGTGGCAGATATGCTTTCTAGACCTCCTATTGTTGCATCTATTGTTTTGAAAAATGCTTCTTTGTCCCATGAAAGTTATATTGAGCAGTATGCTACTGATGATGATTTCAAGGAGATTTATGCGAAGCTAACCAATGGCACACAGGTGGAAGACTACTATTTGCAGGGAAAGTTGCTCTATCATTTGGGCAAGCTATGTGTTCCTATCAGTGAAAGAGTCCATGTAATACGAGAAGCTCATACTTCTCTTGTATCAGGGCATTTTGGGGTAGGTAAGACTTTGGCTCATTTGCAAAGACTTGTGTATTGGCCTCGCATGAAAGACATTGTAACAAAATATGTAAAGGGGTGTGTGATGTGCTCTACTTGTAAGCCCACTAATAGAAAATTGGGGCTGTACTCACCACTTCCTGTTCCTTCCCATCCTTGGGAAAACATTTCCATGGATTTTGTGGGGGGTTTTCCTATGTCTAGGAGGGGTCATGACTACTTGTATTTGGTCGTGGATAGGTTTAGAAAGATGTGTATTCTTATGCCATGTAAAAAGCAGGTCACTGCAGAGCAGGCTGCTTCTCTTTTCTTTCAGCATGTATGGGTTCACTTTGGACTCCCTACGTCCATTATCTCGGATCGGGACTCCCGATTCCTTGGAGTATTTTGGACAAAATTATGGTGTATGATGGACACCAAGCTAAAGAGGAGCACCGCTTTCCATCCACAGACCGACGGACAGACAGAGGTAGTCAACAGGACATTTGTCCATTTGCTTCGAGGCTATTGCAACAAGCATCCTAAGTTATGGGATGAACAGATCCAGTATGTGCAGCATGCCTACAACAGGGCTATGCATTCTTCCACTCAGAGCTCGCCATTTGAGACATGCTTTGGGTACTTGCCAAAGACTCCATTGGAATTGACTTATGGGAGAGAGGTTGACTCAAGCACTTCCAAGGATGAAGACAAAGCCCGTAGGTTCATTCAGAGAGTTCAACAAGTACATCAAGTAGTGCAAGAGCAGTTGGAGAAGAGTCAAGCCCAGTACAAGGCTCACCATGACAAGCATAGAGTTGATCATCAGTTTCGGGTAGGAGATCAAGTGTGGCTTCACATCAGCAAGGAGAGGATGAAAGGAGAAGGCAAGAAGCTCAAGCCCATTAGATATGGTCCCTTCACCATCTTGGAGAAGATTGGGACGAATGCCTTTCGCTTAGAGCTGCCGCCATACATGCAGATCTACTCAGTGGTGAATGTGGAGAACCTGAAACTCTATGAGCCTCCCATGATCATGGATGAAAGGGAGAATGTCTCATTGCCATCAGTTGATGAATTTGCTCCTGAGTACATGGATGAGCTAAAAGAAGATGTCATCTTGGATAGAAGGACAAGGACTTCTCGCAGAGGTGATGTTGAGTATCTTCGAGTGGGCATCAAGGGCACTCATCCAAGCAAAGCCAAGTGGATCGAGAAGGAAAAAGTGAGGGAGCAATTCCCTCACCTATTTGTTGATTAGTAAAGGCTTTTGGAGGCCAAAAGCTTCTCAGTGGGGAGGAATGATCCAGGAGGATCCAAGAAGGAAAATTTTTTGAAGTCCTCCAATCTCAGCAAAACCAACACCAGATCGAAGGGCTCATCGAGATGATTCCAACGGCGTTCATTTCACCTCAAACGGACTCCGTATGAGAAAGTTATCGCATTCTGTCCTATAAGGTCAACAGAGAAAATTGGCAAAAAGAGGTGCCACGTGGCACCACTGACAGGGTGACACGTGGAATTCATACAGTACGGACAATGTGACATGGCAGGTGTACGGACCAATCACAAGGTGACATGTGGCAGTATGGATCCAAGCTGGCATATGGTGACTGGACGTATGGATGGTGACATGGCAATACAAATAGTGACTTGGCGGTTGACTGGATGCTGACTGGGAATGAGGTGGACCAATCCTAGGCCGCCACGTGGTAGCATGGATTGGCCAATATGTCTAAGGCAAAAATTATGGCCTCCGTGGGGTTTGACCCCGTGACCTCTCTTGTATAAGCGCTCCGCCTTCACCACTTGGGCTACTTATGATTATTGGTATGTGGGTTAACATTATGTTATTTAAGCTTGGAAAAGTTTATAATAACACAAAAAGTGGGGACGAGGCCATGGTTGCCAATACGACAAGGTACGTGGGGAGTTGTTGCAACTCCAACCCACAAGTCACGTGGAACTCATGACCCATTCAACGCGCCACCACATAACAAACTTTGGTTATGGCTTACCACGTGCTCATAACAAACTTTGGTTATGGCTTACCACGTGCTCTTAACAAATGTTGGTTATGGCGCTTAATATGGGGTGGAGACCATGTGTTACATGCCACCTAATATGGGGTGGAGACCATGGTTTTAAAACAACTTTCAACGGATTACATGCCATAGGGTGGAGCGCCACTACATGTGGCATAACAAAACTTTGGGTTAAATTTTAAAATGGGTTTGTTATTGTTTATATGGTTTTAACCATATGCCATTTTAAAAAGGTATTTTTTTAAGTATGTTTGTTTATTAGTTAATAAAGAGCCCAACCACATGATAACCAAACTTGGAGGTTTGTAACCACATGTCTATTTAGGCAAAATTGTTGTAACTTGAGAAACCATGAGGATCATGTGAGAGGAGTCCATACAAGCCTATATAAACTCTCTCATTTGCCATTGTCAAGCATGCTTTGGAGTAGAGACTTTGTAGCTAAAGGAGAGAAGGGAGCTCTGTAGGAGGAAGGTACGAGTGTTTATACTCGTTTTACACCATCTTCAGGCTTCGGAGTTGCTGGAAGCAGTCTTGTTGTGTTTTGGGCAGCGGTTCTCTTCCTGGCCATTGTCGCCAAGGTATCATTGTATCATTGCCATGTATTTTGTCTTTATGCTGAGATTATAGATCGGCCCTCCTATTGAGAAGCAGGCCCGGAGACGTAGTCCATCCTGGATGAACTCCGTTATCAACTTGTTGTCTTTATGTGTGTATTGTCTATGATGTTTGGTTCTCTTCTTATGGATTTGTGAGCTTCATTCATGCTCTTTATGCAATTCATGTTAACGTCATAGAGTAGCAAAGATCTTGTTTTCAGATCACTTTCTTCACCACTGCTTTTGGCGCCCTACTATAAAAGTAGTCTCCAAGGGGGACTACAGTTTCCTCTTCAAGATCAGCTACCAGCTCAGTAAATGATGTAGTCACATTTGGTGTTGAAACCAATGGAGCGGTTTGAGTAACAGTGGAGCTAGGAATTGGCATAGTGATTTGAGAAGTGGTTGGTGAAGAAGGGATACCTTCTAGGACTGATGGTACAGAGGTTGGAGTAGGAATTGAAGTAAAAACTTTGGAAAGTGGAATGGATGTATCAGTAGTTGATGGTGAGGAAGGAACAACTGGGACTTGGAAATCATTGGCTGGCGGTGACGAAGGAAATGATGGTGATGGAAGAGAGATAGTTGACTACTGGATCTCTTCCACTATTGATGGTGGAATGTGAAGTGGGACTGACAGGGTAGGAAGTGGAGCAGTGATGGTGGTTAGTGCATGAAATAGATGGGATATGGTAGCTGGTGGTGTTACCCCAGGGGATACAGTTGAAAGAGCTTGAATGGATGAGAGTAGGAGTGTTGAAGTTGCAGTATCAACAGTAGTGGTGGTTTCAAGAAAATGTTGATCTGGAACAGGATCATCGATTGTTATGGCATCCAAAAAATCTGCCATTAACTGAGAACTTTTAGTTACTTCTTCTATCACACGCACATAAGGAAGTATCTCATCTTCCACGTCATTGTCCTCAATGTTTAGTGTAGGAATTTGAGAGGAAGGAATTTGAATATTCTGTCTTTTAGCTGGTTTGCTCACAACCATTACTTGAACATCACCAATCAAGTTGGTTGTAACAGCCACTTGAACATCAGTAGTGGGTTTGGCTACTGCAACTACTTGGGTGTCTAGCACCGAATTCATCTTTGCTAATCTCTCCTTTAATTGTTGAGATGTTTGCATTAATACTTTTAATTCTGCAGTAGTCTTTGACTTCGGAGGTTCTTCCATAAGGCGTTTTCCTTTGTCTCCATCTGGATAAGTGAGCATTACCATAGCAATTTCTTGCTGAGCTTCTTTTTCTTCCTTGTCTTTTCTTGTTTGCTCATCCAACTTGAGTTGCATTCTTCTGTAACTCAGAACCTTGGTTTTTAGCTCCTATTGGTATTGAATTATAAGATTTTGTTCATCTCTTCTTTTGGCCCTCACTAGGACTTCAGAGAAAGTATTGACCCCCCCGTAAATAGAATCATCAGGAAGATCTTGATGAACATAACCAATCTTCGTATGATTCTGCTTAAAGTGAGCATCAAGAAATCCTTTAGGGTCATGCATCCTTTTGGGAGCATACCTCAATTTCAAAGAAACAATCTTGTCTCCCAGAACTATAGCCCAGGTTGAAGTTGGGATAACCAAAGGTCCTAGATTTAAAGGAAACTTAGGCCATCCCCTCCTTTTGGGACCGATGAGCTTGAGGTAAACCCCATCAGTGACAGTTTGATAATGAACTTCCTCAATCACCAACCTGTCTAGAACTATTATGGGTAGTAGGTGAACAGTGATGCTTCCCCACACTCTGACATATGAGAAAGACTCTCCCACATACCAATCACCAATTGTAGCAATAAAATTTTTGGCATCAGTTGAGAAAGAAGGTGCTTCTTCTCTGAATATCTAGAGTTAGACAACTCCAAAGAAGTGGTCACAAATATCATATAACAAGGGAACATAATTATTTTACCAGATTGGTGAACACTAAATATGAACAGGAGGGGATGATAGAGTCCAATTCCATCCCATGTTGGGATATTCGAATTCTGTGCAAAAGACATCGATCACATAAGTCGAGAAGACGAAGTATGGCTTCCTTGAAGCTGGTGATTTCTGGTACTTTTCAATGGTCGTCTTCAGTTCAGCTGACAAAATTGAATCCCAGGGAAATGACTCCCCAGTTGTTAAGATATGATGGGCCACAGGTGCCCATTCAGCCTTAAACACTGAGCAATTTGGAAGGCCATAAATCCTGCTAAGCATGGCTGACAGGAGGGAGTAAGGTTCCTTAAACCACGAGACAAGATATGAATTATCAACCCTAGGCATGAAATTAGCTGGTTTATGCATCCAAGACTTCAACATTTCATTGAAATTAAACCTAGTCTTTGTCGAATCTAGGAATGCAGCATTCAGAGGTTGGTTAACTAGTTTTAGGGTGTAGGCTCTGATAAAAACCTCAGGGAAAAATGTGGTCAGTTGAGACCCTGCGTTATCATTAAAAGACCGGTCCTTAGGGTTGGCATGGTTGATAATCCATTTGACCACATCAGTATAGGGTAGTATGGTAGGTCTGGCTGCTATAGCATGGAGATGGGAATCCTTAATTTTTTTGTAGGCGAGCCGGTCGTTTTGAATATCGGATAGGTCATCATTATCAAAAATAGAGTAAATCTTGGACCAATTGAGATGGTAAGTTTATGAAATCTTGTCACTGGTGTCAACAAGGATTCCGAAGTTTGGGTCCTTATTCAAAGAGTCTTTCTGTGCAGTTTTGGATCGAGTGTTGCGAGACATTTTTGGAAAAAATGATAAATTTGGATAAACGAATAAACAAAAATAAAAAACAATTCAGAATAACAAAAACCGTAAGCAATTGAATAAGAAAGTGACACGAAACCAACCCGTGCAAACTGCAAACGGCGAAAATGACCCCTGGTAAAAAATCACGATAAAATCCAAGCAACATGTAAGAACATTATTACACCTAGGTACATTAATCATTTATCAAATGATGGTTAATTAGTACCAAGCAGCTTAATAATTGCATCCCCAAGTTGGTTAGTGGGTAAATGGTCATTTAACTTGAATATGTCAATGGGGATGGTCTCCATGATGTTCGCTAAGTTCTCTTCAGAGAATATGTCAAATGTATGTACGGGAGTCTTAGTGTTGACATTATACAGTGAACCAGTGGATTTAGAATCGAGATCTATCGCTCGAATCGTGGGGAAAGATGACCGATGGTGGTGATCTTCCTAAGGGGGTTCGTCCAGACTCATGATCTCCATAATAGATTCGTCTGTAGGAAAAATTTGTGTAAGGGAGTCACTGTAAGGTAAGGATGAAGGGATTCGAGACGATGAACCTACCACCCGATGGTGGTCAATTGTGTCGATCCAGTCGGGAGCCGACTGAATCGCTTGATAGGTTTCCAAATTTTTGTTCAAAGGAATAGCAGTGCTGAGGGATTCGAGCTTGGAAAGACTTGGGACCACCCACAAGTTAGTAGATTCGTAGGGTGGAAAGGTTCTTGTCGAAATCATGTTGATCGAAAAGAACGAGGGTGGAACTTCAGGAAATACCCCAATGATGGAGGAATCTCTCAAAAGACCAACTCCAATGTCTTAAAAGTAAGGCTAGGAGTTTTCCAGCAATGGGACATTGTTGGTGGAATTTTGATGTATGTCCGGAGTGCAAAAATCTAATTGGTCTATCCTAACGATCTTCCCATTATGGGGGAATTGCACCAAGCGAAAAACGGAGGATGCTACTACGGTCATGGCATAAAACCAATTGCGACCGAGTAATAGATTGTAGTTTAACAAAGCATCCATGATTTCCACGTGAATATACACTATTTTCCCCCCTAGTTCTATGGCAAGCAATGAGATGAGTCCGTACGGTTGAAAACCACGTCCATCAAATGCTTTTAAAGTAGTAGGAGATTGGGTCACTTCTGTATAACCAATGGCTCTCCAACAGGCCGAAGACATAATCGAGGTGGAAGCACCTTTATCCAAAATGGTACGATGGATGTTGTGTCCACTGATCTGAGTATGAATCTGGAAGGCTAGTTGGTGGGAAAGCCTAGTTTTGAAGTATTCCAGGTTAAACAAAATCGTGTTGGAAGAATCCGGATCAACAACTCCCAATGCTAACAAAAAAGTTCTAGGTTGTACATGACAGTGTTGGAGAACTTCGAGGGTCGACATGGCACAAGGTGCTTGAGCTAAGTCTTCAACAACATTGTAGTTCTGGGTTGCACGCGTGTTGGGGTTAAAAGTCTCCTTCCAAATGGCGGCCTTGGGAGGGTGCAACATAGTTTCAGCAATAGGTCTCTCAATGTGGAGAGGGCCATTGGGGGAGATGTCGAGGGAGATTCTTTTGAGGGAGGCTTGCCTTGGGCAGTCTCAGTTTTGTTCGAGCCTAGAGGATCGTATGTCTTTGTACATGTAGATATGTGAACTGTCTCATTGGTCATCATGAGGACTTCGCAATTCGAGGACATTTCTACTCTGGAAGGGTTGTTTTGATTTACCCATTGCGGGGTTTCCTGTGTGACCATTTGTTGTTGGTGGTGAGGAAAAGGGTCTGTTAACACTGCCGGATAGGAAGAACCTTTTACAAATATGTTGACTTCCTCTTTGTAAGGATAGTCTCTAGTGTAGTGATCTTCCTGATAGATAAGGCAAGGAAACTTTTCTTTTCTTCTCGATTTGTTATCGTTGTTGGTATGGGATTTTCTTGCTGCATAGAAGTTTTCTTAGGTTTTCCTTTGTTGTTCTTCTTTTTTCCTCTGGATTGTTGTGACAAGGATTGAACAACATTCACTTTGGAGGACTGAGAAGGAGAAATAGATTTCTTGGGTGTAGCCTGAGTTTGGGATGGAGCAGCAGTAGTTTGTTTCCAACTCGATTCGGTTGCAGGCTGGGCCTTTATTGAACCGACAACACTGTCGATGGGGGGCTCAGTCGTGGGATTTGTTGGATCAGTGGTGGTGCAGGATGCGTGAGGAATAAGCTCGCATAATGTTCCAGATTGGGTATATACCAAATCCATAGACTGAGCATGAGAAATTGCTTGTTCCTCCGTAATAGGTCTGCCCATAGAAATATCCATGGCAATGGGGGGAAGAAATGACTTGGTGAACCAATCAGCCAGTAATTGGTCCAGAATCAGTGCTTTGATTAATCTTCGGCATTTCCACCACTGATGAATGTGATCGGATATATGTGTGGCGGTGGATTGGTGCATCAAATTTAACAAATCTGTTCCAGTATTGTATCGAATGGGGAGCTAGAAATGTGTCAATAACTACATGGCCAAGGTATTGAAATCTTGAAAGGAGTGTTGGGGTAGCTCGATGTACCATTTTGATGCCATGCCGATACGTGTGCATTGGAAGAGCCATAACCAAATGGAATCATCCATCAATGAGTTTAATGAACACCAGAGATGGAAGGTCATAACATGGTTCTTAGGGTCTTCCTCGGGCTTGGCATCAAACTTTGGGATGTTTGATGGTAGTTTGGCTAGGATGGGTGGCTAGTGTGGTTCATGCCAGATAGGATTGTTGATGAGCCTAGACAAATCGGGAAATTCTAATGTTGCCAAAAATGAAAGTTGTCGATTAGGTTGCGGGTATTAGTAATATTGGTAGGGTGCAGGGATAGTTGTGGGACCCCGCACAACATATTGCTGCATATTGTACCCAAACATGTTACCCATAGGGTATTGTTGAAATTTTTGTGGGTTGTAGGCCATCTGGTTAATCAGTGGTATATTCAGAATCGTAGGATTAACCAATTGATTCAGAATCGAAGTAGAGACCGGTTGCTGAATGTGTTGTTGAGTGGGGATAAGGGGTGTAGGCCCATGGTATTGTTGTGTCCAAGGGAATTTTCCAACTCCTTGATTGGGTGGGTTACCCATACCTAGGGTAGGGGGTGCCTGAAAAAATGGAGCCCATGGAATGTTTGTTCCAAACTGATTAAAAGGCGAATCTTGAAGGGGTGGGTTCCATGGAGCATTCGAGGCGATGGGATAAGGAATTCTGGAATTCAAGTTAGGGAGAATGAAAGCTTGATGTTGGTTACGTTTCCCCCCAGCTTGATTTGGGTTTGCGAATAAAGTGTACCCCCCATTCGATGGGTTTTTAGGTCCCCAATAAGGAATTGGTCTTGACGAAGGAATTTGGAAGTTAGTTCCAGTTGGGATACTAACATGAAATTGTCCACTGCCAGGTGGATTATATGTTCCCCACGGAGCAGATGATACTGACGGAGGAGGTTGTTGAATGGTTCCTGTTGGGCCGCTAACAAATGGTAATCCTCTAAAAGATGTGGTATGTGGGCCCCACTGAGCCGATGAAGTGGATGGAGGAGGTTGTTGAGTAGCCTCGCCTCGGGCAGAAACAAGTAGTTTTCCTCCAACAGATGGGATCGGTGGTACCCAGGATGTAGATGGTCCGACCAGAGGAGGTTGGTTACTGGGACCAACGTTTCCAATGAACAGTTGTCCTCCAGAAATGGTATATATGGTGGTTGAAGAATGACCTCCAGTCACGTTAGGTGTTCGAATAGTATGGGTGGGTGTTCTTCCAGAAATGACACTAGAAGAGTGAGGTGGCGTAGATTGGCGAACTGCACTAAAGGTTTCGACTTGTGAAGAGGATCTTGTTTTGGTTCCGGATAGTGGTGGTGACAGTGAAAAGATTGGATTATTCCTCATAAGAGGTTCATCCCCTGAAGATAACCCAGACATGTTGTGCGATAATAAGTGTGGGGAAAGTAGTCGAGGACTTTCAGGAATCACATTCATGGGAATTGAAGCGGTGTAAAGATTGTTGAGGGCTTGGCTTGGATTTGTATCCCAGAAAGTGGAGGATGGATAAAAAATGTGGGCTACCCTGTTGGGGTCCAAAAGGAGTTTTGGTATAGTCTAGTCTGAGGGTTTGGATCGACCTAAGAATGATTGATGATATTCCGTGTTAGATGGAGGTCGGGAAGCTCGAAAACCAATAGGATATGTAATTTTAGAAGTGGGTGCAGGGGGATATTGTGAAGCCGATGTGAGCATTCGAACTGTGTCATGTCTAAAGTGTTCCGATGTCAGGGGTGAGTTTGCTAGACTAACCATACTAGATTGAATTGATTCCATAATCTTAGGTCCTAAAGGGAGATTAGAAAAGGATAAGCTGAACAGTACATTACTAGAAGAGCCTGTTTCATAATTATGGGTAGTTGATGATGTAGTGGCGACAAGTGGAGTTTCCAGCTGTCCAGGATATACAAAATCAAAAGGAGATAAATAAAATGGTATAGGAGGTATGGGTTCAGATTCGTCAATGATTTCCATGTCCTCTTCAGGTTCTTCAATGGTTTCAATGTACCCTTCGGGGACATCAAATAATGTTGTCGATTCATGTGTAGTGCTAGTCTTTGGGAGAATGATGCCTTTTGGCGTGACATCAGGTGGAGTATTGACTTCAGAAGCTTACATAGTGTCCACTGTGGCATGTGTTTCTGTCATAATAGTGGATGGTGGTACTGCATGGATCTCAGGTGCACTACTAGTTTCAGTGATTGTAAGAGGATTTGATATGATGTTAGGGTTTTGGGGTACAAGAGGAACTGAAGATGTTGTACTGGTAGGTGGTGGAATGGTCCCCCGACCAGCTCCGTGACCGGCATGGGTAGGAATATGTGAAGCAGGAGGACGGGAAGTTGGTGGTTCGGGGATTCTCCCTTGTTGTCTCTGTGATCTCCTTTGATCATCCATGTGATAGGATTACAAGTTCTAGGGACAATATCGTGAAAAAAGAACTCAAAAACCCTAGAGAAACCGAGTGTGCAAAAGGGGAGCTAGGAAAATACAAGGCTTGCATACCAAACATGAAAGCTCAAAGAACTGTACTGGGATTGACGTCATAGTAAGCGATTTGAAATAAAAGTAGCCAGAATTCCAACAAGCAGCACTAAAAAATAAAAAGACCCTCTACAAAGATGAAATAGCAAGAAAACTTCCTAATTAGGAGCTGGAGACCTCGACAGATCGTATCCTTCACAAGGTGATGAAATCCAAGTCGAAAAATATGAAATGAGAGACCCAAAGTGGAAGGATGTCCCTCTACCGAAAGGGATCTTCGGTAAAAGATCCCTAGAAGAAGAGTCACTAGGCTACCTCGTTCATGACACATCGTAGAAAGTGAACTGGCACTTATGTCTTTGAGCCCAAGTACCACCTATATGGTAAATACAAGGAAGAAAATGGATAGATGTACTTAGGTACTAAGTGGAGTGTGACATTCCAACAAGTCCATCTGGAAATGTCCTCGTGGCTTACCCCCATGGAATGGGAGGCCCTCTATACAAACTGGTCGATGACCGTGACAATAAGTACAAGAGTGTTATTTTTTCAGAATTTACTTCAATCTAATCTACGATCTTAACTGAGAGAATAACATGTACAGCATATCTACATCATATCAATCATGGACACAATAATGCAAGCACACAAGAGACACAAAGTTTCACTAGGGAAAACCAAGAAGGTGAAAAACCCCACAACTTCTTCAGAGATAGATAAAGCAATGATACAACCCAAGCATAAGAGATATACTCCTAGCAGCAGCTTCTCCTCCTCTACTAGTGTGCCACTTGTTGGCTTAAACTGACCCAGAGGTTTTCAAATAGACCCAGGTTCTTTGCGGTTCTCCCTTTGACCAACAAAACCCCTTCGCACCGGCCCTTTCGGCAACAACCTGTGAGCAGGTTGAGGTCTCACCTGAGGTGTATCTCTATGGGGTACTGCGGAATCAGGTTTCCATAGTAAATGATGAGTTGTTTATCTGAACAGGTTGTGCAACGCAGGACAGAAGGACGGTGCTGCGGGCAGAGTGATGCGGTATGCAGCAGGATCTATGATGTGAATAGTACCATGCGGTGGAGGCAACCCTATGGGCCGCACCAAGGGTTTCTTACTCCTGCAAATATTCTACTGGAACTACGAATCACCCACAATTATCCTCTAGTTGGAAAATCTCAGAACCGCTAAGGCACTGAAATGAATATCACTCATCCATTCATTCAGGCACTTACTGGCTATCGTTCTAGCAGTTGTCAAGAACTTGGATTATTACAACATGAACTGAAATGATAAACATGATTAATTGTGCTGCGTTCCTTCACTGTGTTTAAGAAAGTAATTATACTTAAATGAGTGATTCACGGCCTTAACATAGAATTGAAGTGTTCACCATTCATCTGCTTCCGCGGAACCTAGCATATCATTCCCAAACTTATCCTATTGGTAAATGCATATCAAAGTTCTCATATTACAGCATGCAAGGAAACATTCAAGCATTCATTCTACAGAAAATATAGACAGTCATTCATTCATAAACATTATCACATAACACAGGATTTAATGTGGTTCACTTTCCCGGACGGAAAGATACGTCCACAAGAACGGTTGGTAATATATTTCTTTCAAAAGGGATGGGGCAACCGTTCTTAGTCTACGCACTCAGCTGCAAACTCTTCCTACTCTCGGCTAGGTCTCTGCGCACACAGCTGCAGAGCCTTTACAATCTACTTAGCTCAGAGAGATTTTACAATACAAAAAGATTATCTCCTTAAGTTCTCAGCAACTACAAAAGAATAACAATGCAACAGGATAACAACACTGAGAACAACCCACAAAGCGAACCCCCATCCCCTACAAAATGTCTTCTTAAATAGATCATGCCCAAAGGTCATGTATGTACAATACTGAAGACCTAAAACCCAAAACCCTAAGGGTTTCCAAAACTGTGCCGGTTTTCCAAACCAACTTGCTAGCTCGTGGTAGCGTCTGCTTGATCATGGTGGATCTCCACGTCCTCATTCTGTCGCTATCAGCCCTCCTGTCGCACGCGTGCCTGCAGGCTACTTCTGCCGAACCATTTCTCTCTAACGGTTTTACCTTCTGCGCGTGCCAAACGTCGCTTTCCTTAACAACCCACGCGTGGCTGCCTTCCTGTTTTTCCTATGTCCGCCGCTCGACAATCCTAAAGTATCTTTCCAAAAATGGCTGCTACTGGTCGAGTCGGTAACTACACTTGATACTTGTCTAGCACACTGCTTTGATGGCTCCACGTGGCCTCCTAACTCCACAGCACTACTTTTGCGCAGTACTGGTCTTCGCATCACGGCCAGAACTTTGACGCTGCATGCAGCTCCACAGTCTTGTCAAAAGTTGGATGCTGCGCACAACTTCATAGCATCCTCAATACTTAGCCAAAACTGTGTTTCTGAGCTGCACTCAACTCAGCTTTCCCTGCTTACCTCAAAAAGGTGCTTCCCAAAAATTTAACTCAACCTGGGCCCAACATGCCTCTAACACTTACATGTGGCTCATCCTTGAGCCACTGATTGTTTTAGCTGTCTCACTCTGCGCCACGACCGGTGGGACGAACTTGGTTGAGAACTAGTCATATGTACCGCACAACTGCACCACTGCTTCTCTTATATCTTCCTCAACCTGTTTAATTGCCTCAAGCAGTGTTGGAGTTATTTCTTGTCCAATTTGATCTTGTACCTGCTCCTGGTTATCACGCAATTCTATTAACTTATCTTCAATCTGCTGCGACACTGCCATGGCATTCTCGAGGAGCTGCTGCGACTGATTATCCATCTCAGTCTCTTTTTGTCGTAATTCCTGTACTTCTTTCTTTAAGCTGGATATCTCCTTGTATCTCGGCAGCCTTTCTCTAGGTGGCAGAGCTTTCACCTCTGCGTTCAACTTGTCCAGCGCGGTCTGTTTTTCTTGTACCACTGTCTTGACCTACAGCAATCCTTGATCCTCTTCAAGGGTCATGATTTCCTGCGAAACCTTATCCAAAAGAGATTGGCACTTAGCCATCTCACTTGTGATGCTTTTCGAGGCGGCGCTAACTACTTGCTCTCTGACCTGTTGTTCATTTAATGGCGCCTGCTTATTTAGCTTCTCCTTCAATGTAGCAATATCGGCCTCATAATAAATTTCTTTGTCCTACATCTCTGACTACAAGGATCTCACCTTATCTCCAATCCTCAGAACTGTGTCTGTAGGATCATCCTGGATGTCTATGTCTTTAATATCCTTCGCCACATTGGATATGGTAGTCTCCAAATTTTGTAGGCGGTCCCATTCGTTGCATAGCTGTACTTCTGCCTTCTGCTGAATTTGTCTGTTTGCTGTGATGAGTTCTGCCTGTAACTTCATCGATTCAACTATCCGTTCATGCATCTCCTCCACGATCTACATGTGGATGAAGTGCAATCCTGGAAAAGGGATTTTGGCTAAGTCGAGCTCTACCCTCTCGACTCCTTTTGTGTTCAAGGCCACTTGCTCTGCTATTGGCAACACAACATCCAATGGGTCCACATGGACAATCCTAGTCTTCGACGGCAGCGTTATTGCTAGCTGCTGGCTTCCTTGCTGCGAGGTTCCTACCGACCTCCTTTCAGCCCCTGCTTCCTATGGCACAATAAGGCTTTTCTGGACATCATCCATTTTCTTCATTAGGCCTTGCATTGCAAGCCCCGTCTGGTGTAGGTCATCGTGGATGACCTTGTCCTTCTTTTCTTTAGCCGCCATCATCTCCTTCATTTGCTCTGAGATTGTTTCGGCTATCATCTCATAGTCATCATCATTGAGGAATGCCTCCGATTGAATCTTTGTAGCCTTCACCTTTTTCCTTGACTTTGGCTTCTCCGAAGTCTCAGCTTCTTTTCTCTTCCATGTTTCTTCAATGATTGGGCATGAGAGCAGGATCGGCTCATCTTCTGTTGAATCTGTCTCCATGTCCATGACCTCTACGTGGAACTCTACTGGCCAATCTTTCATGAGGTCCTTAATATCCTACTCGTACATGTTGTACTTTCCTGGGAACCACTCTGGTTTCCTTGTTTGTGCTTTCGGCGATATGAATATACATTTCATATCCGCCTCAAAGTCGATGATGTGGATATACTTCACCGTGACCTGCTTTGTAATGCGAGGTGTCTTTGTGATTGCGTCGCGCAGCTGAATATAGTACTAGTAAAAGACTTCTGCGGTTGCATGCTGGTGCTCTAGATTTGTGTTTTCCCAGAGGTTGATGAACTTAAACCCTCTAGGATCCTTGGGATCCATAGTGACGCCCGCATAATCTCGCGGTTCCTTCCATCCACACAAAGCGATCAAGATGATGAGCCAGGTGAAATAGAACTGGCCGCCATTCACCTGGGTGTCATTGAGTTCTTCAAGGAACTCATTCAGCAGAAACTGACACCAATTGAAGTTGTGGCCTTTGGCCGCTGCGGCACCAAGGAGTATTGCGCCCGTAGGCACCTCCGAAGGTCTAGTTGTTTTGAGCATCTTGCCTACAAGCAACTATGTTACAAATCTTGTTGCTCGATCCTCTATGTCTTCTGTCGGGAATCCTCTTTTTCCCTTTACCACCAAGTGGGTCTTCTTCATCTTCTCAACAGCCTCTTTTTCTTTCCTCTTCCCCTGGAAGAAATGCTTCGGATCCTTACCGCGCTTGCTTAGCCCGATAATGCGGTGGATCAAATCAATATTAATATCCACGTTTCTGTCCAACCACAGATAACCTTGATGGATTTGCGCCATGAGTGTGCAAAACAAGATATTCAATTCTGGGGAACGGTCAAAATGTGGTAATCTCAGCAAGTTCAGTAGCCCTGACTGAACGACAAGTGCTAACCAACTGTCAGCTACCAAGTTCAGAGTTACCTTGGCGTCCTTTTTCCAGCACATATACTGGTCTGGTTGAAAATCCGGGTATTTGGGAACATGTGGCTCATCTTTCTTCATTCCTAAGAGGTCATAATCCTCCCATTTACAATCTACTATCTTTCCCAGCAGATTCTTACCAACGTTTACATGCTTTGACATAGGCGACATCGGGATGTCGTATTTTGCATTCTTGAGCAATTTAAACACATGGGCATTCAGTGCCTGCGGAGAGATATATTCAGGTGTCATCTTCAAAGGTTTTGTCTGAAAGGCTGGTGGTTTCTGTGTCGAGGATCCCAACTTTATGATATTGGATCGAGGTGCAATTACAACTTTTCCCTTATCTTTTGGTTTTTCCTGCATTGTGGGATTAATTCTTGGTGATTTGCGGGATCCTTCACCTTGTTCTATGGCTACCTTCTTAACTGGAGTTTTCATTAACTGTTGAATTCCTCCTTGCTGAAAGATCCTCAGGGCTTCTTCAAGGGTTAGTTCTTCTTCTCTAAAGGGAGGTTTGGACATTCACAAATGAGGTATTGACTAAGGCAGATAGCTACTAGCTCAGAGAGGTTAATCGCAAGAGAATTCTAAGTGCTTGGTAACACCCGCGAGTCTCCCAATGGTGTTATTTATAGGCGCAGTAGACCCTCTCCTGCGCCCTTCAACGGCTAGATAAGCATTTAATGTGGTGTCCGTTGGCGAATTTGAGTGTATCCTTCGGTCTTTTCTGTCGTCAGCATGCTCAGAACGGCTATCTTTTCTTTAAATGCTGAAGCGGTTGCTGCAACGGTCATCTTACGGCTATTTTTCTGAAAATCCATGCAAAGGCTATTTTTCTCTGGGTGTTGCGCCGAACTACGTGGCAAGCCATCTACATCCCTGCGCGGATACTTTGCAGTGCCGAAAATTTCCAACTACGTGGCTACTTCGCAGTGCCCAAAATTTCCAACGGCGCGGCTACTTCACAGTGCCAAAAATTTCCAACTGCGTGGCTTCAATTTTTTTTTTTGTGCCGAACTGCATGGCAAGTCATCTGCATCCTTGCGCGGATACTTTGCAGTGCTGAAAATTTCCAACTGCGCGGCTACTTCGCAGAGCCCAAAATTTCCAATGGCGCGGCTACTTCACAGTGCCAAAAATTTCCAACTGTGCAGCTTCAATTTTTCTTCAATTTTTTTTTGCGCCGAACTACGTGGCAAGTCATCTGCATCCCTGCGCGGATACTTTGCAGTGTTGAAAATTTCCAACTGCGCGGCTACTTCGCAGAGCCCAAAATTTCCAACGGCGCGGCTACTTCACAGTGCCAAAAATTTCCAACTGTGCGGCTTCAATTTTTTTTCTTCAATTTTTTTTTTTGTGCCGAACTACGTGGCAAGTCATCTGCATCCCTGCGCGGATACTTTGCAGTGCCAAAAATTTCCAATTGTGTGGCTACTTCGCAGTGCCCAAAATTTCCAACGGCGCGGCTACTTCACAGTGCCAAAAATTTCCAACTGCGCAGCTTCAATTTTTTTTTCGGCTACTTCACAGTGCCAAAAATTTCCAACTGCGCAGCTTCAATTTTTATTTTATTTTATTTATTTATTTTTTTTTATTTTTTTTTTCTCCGCGCAGCTTCAACAGTGTTGCACGGTGCATAGATCATTCTTCTTATCATACCTTTTTCCTTTTTCCTTTTATCATACATGTACAGACTCCTTTACATTTCTAGTGTCCACTTTCAACTGTACTTGACACTTAGAACTTCCTTCCTTGGTTCGTTATTCAGGGTTCTACGAAGCAGTGCTATCATGGTATAGCTTTAGCCTGCTTCCATTTATCAAAGTTGGCAAAGTATCAACAGCTAAATTGGATAACTGGACGGCACCAGTGTTAGTAACATGCATCACAGTATATGGGCCAAGCCAATGCATCTTAAATTTACCAGGGAATTTCATGAATTTGCTATCATACAGGAGGACTAGATCGCCTACCTAAAAACACTTGTTCTTTATATGGCGATCATGCCATGCTTTCTCACGGTCCTTCTAAACTTGCTGGTGGAAGCCTGCGATGAAGCACTCTTCCTCCAAGCCCAGTAAATGTAGTAATCTTTCTTTTAGAGCTTCGTAATCTGCCATCCCTGTAAATGCAACGATTCTCAAACTAGGGACAATATATTCCATAGGCATTATAGCCTCCTGCCCATAAACCAACCGAAAGGGTGTTTGTCCTGTCAATTTCTTACATGTGGTCCTGTATGCCCATAGCACAGATGAGACGCGCAGGTCCCAATCGTCTCTATTTACATTGCACACCTTAGTGAGTGCATTCTCCAATATTTTATTGAAAGCCTCTACAGTACCATTCACCTGTGGATGGTATGGAGTACTGAGCTGATGACGAATGTGGAATTCCTCTATAAGCGCCTCAATCGTCTTGTTCAAAAAGTGAGTACCTTGTTCACTCATCAAAATCTTCGGACAGCCAAATCTAGTAAGTATTTCTTCAAAAATAAACTGCACAGCAGTACTGGCGCTGCAATCCTTAACTGGTTTTGCTTTTGCCTATCTGGTGAGGTAATCCATAGCAGTAATAATATACCTTGCACCTGTTCTTTTTCCTAGTGGGTTTATAGGACCCACAAAGTCTATTGCCCATTTTTCAAATGGCTGCAGTGTCAACTGTGGATTCAATGGCATCTCATCTCGGCGTGATGGTTTTCCTGTCCTCTGACAGACATCACAGTTCTTGCAATGTTCTTTGGCATCTTTATGGATTGTAGGCCACCATAGCCCTGCGCACAATATCTTCTGCGTAGTAGCCCTTCCTGCATAATGACCTCCCGCGATTCCTAAGTGTGCGTCGGCTAGAATAAATGGCTTCTCATTATTGAGTACGCACCTGCACAGGACTTCATCCGGCCCAAGTTTGTGTAGCTGACCTGCAATTATAGTGAAGTCCACGGCACGCACCACCAACTGTTTTTTCTGCTGGACTGAGAATTCCTGGGGTGCTAGCCCTGTGGTTAGGAAGTCAATGACATCCTTGTAATAATCATCGGCAACCTGTATACTAAATAACTGCACATCAGGCAGACTGTCTTCAATATTCGTCGGCTCCTCCCCTGACTCGATCCTTGACAGATGATCAGGTCCCAAGTTCAGTCTATCTGGCTTGACAATAATTTCAAAGTTATATTCATGGAACAACAATAGCCATCAGCATATGCGTCCCCCTAACACTGGCTTGTTGACCAAATATTTCAACGCAGAATGGTCGGTAAACATAAGGAAGTGCGATCCCAGCAAGTAGTGTCTAAATTTCTGTAGGGCATATACCATCGCAAGGCCTTCCCTCTCAGTAGTAGTATAGTTCTTTTCTACTGTCAAAAGCTTTCTGCTAGAAAATGCAATAGGGTGGTCAATACCTCCCTCTCCTGCCTGAGCTAACATGATCCCCGTGGAAATACATGATGCGTCAACATGGACATGGAATGGCTTTGTCCAGTCTGGAAAGACTAGAATCGGCGCAGTGACCATCTTTTCTTTTAATGTGTCAAAACCCTGTTCGCATTCTGCGTTCCAAATGAATGGTGTGTCTTTCTTCAGCAGCTTTTCCATTGCTGTGGTTATCTGTGCATAACCCTTTATAAATTTCCTGTAATATCCAGTATGGCCTAATGTAGATCGCAACATCTTGATTGAATTTGGTGTTGGTAATTTTGCAATAACTGCAATCTTCGGAGGGTCTACCATCAATCCTTGCTTATAGACAATGTGGCCAAGTAAAATTCCATAAGGCACATAGAAAATACACTTTTTCAAATTCAAGGATATTTGATGCTGTCGACACTTCTCGAGCATCATGCGGAGATTCGTGCAATGATTTTTCAATAGACCAAATACGGTCCAATCATAAAAATACGCTTCTAAAAACTTGTGCATAAAATCTTTAAATGCTGCGACGACGACTCTAGAGAATATGGCAGGTGCGTTCTTCAGCCCAAAAGGCATGACAGTGTACTGGAATGACCCCCATTATGTAGCAAATGTCGTCTTATGCCTATCCGCAGGATCAATCCTGATCTGATGATAACCAGAGAAACCATCAGTGAAACAATATGCCTCATTTCCTCCAACGTTATCAAGCACTTCGTCTATGAATGGAGTAGGAAATAGGTCGTGCATGGAAGCATCGTTCAATTTTCTAAGATCCACACAAATCCTGATCTCGCCTTTTGCTTTCTTGTCTTGAACAACCATGGGGCTAATCCATTCGGATTCTTCGACTGGTTCAATGATTCCTGCTTCTAGCATCTTATCTAGCTCTGCGCGGACTTTTTCCTTATAGCGCGGATTCAATCTGTATGGTCTCTGCTTGATAGGATTAGCACCTGGTTTTAAAGGTATTTTCATGACCCCTAGGTCTCCCAAAATTCCTTGCATCTCTATAAATTTTTTTGGAAATAGTTCCTGATACTCATGTAAGGTATCTGCGATCTCTACAATAGTCTGATCGTCCCAATAATCTCCTATTCATGCGAACTTCGGCTCTTTGTCTGTACCAATGTTCACTTTTTGCGTTTTTACTGCTCCAGTCATATCTGGGATTTCCAATGGAGGTCCTTCTACCTCATGCATGCCTTCTGATTCCGGTATATCTATGTTGCGTGGTTCGTCCTCATCGTCTTCATTTGTATCATTGGTATCTTTAGCTAAGTTGTTGTTGATGTATATGTAACTTCGGAATGTATTTCATCTGTGTATTTTATATATATTTATTGTACCCTTATAAGAGATTTGTTATTCCTCTATAAGGAAGTGTCGTCATGTGGATTGACAAGTGTCACAAGTGTATGTACTTGCCAATGGGTTATTAGACCACCATGTGGGGCCAGCCCTGAATTATATATAATATAATGTGGATGTATCTAGATAGACAAGTCGGCCCCATAAGGTCACTGGGAAAAAAGGTTAGTATAAATAGAGATCGGAGATCTCTATTTTACACACTTGGAAAAGTAACTTACTCTCACTTGAAAAGTAGCGCACTAGTGAGCAGGAGGATCATCTGCTATCAGGAGACTATCTCAGTGTTATTTGGTTGTACTTTGGTTGAGCCATTGCTCTCTTTATCTTTGAGCAAGTTGTGGGGTTTTTCACCTTAGGGTTTTCCCCACGGAAACTCTATGTCTCTCGTCTCTTATGCTTTTGATTCTTGTGATGCTTGTCATATTGTGATTGTCATGCATTGATATACTGTAGATGTTATTCTCTCAGCAAAGATCCTAGATTATTGTGAATTAATGCTCAAAATTTAACATGGTATCAAAGCTAACCTGAGAAGAAGACATTTTGCAGTGACGGAAGCTTGAGTTTCTTGTTTATTGGGTTTCTCTCCACATATTTTTTAAAATCAGTATAGTAGATTGACTCTACTCATCATAGCGCATCTATCTGTCCAGTCATAATTCAATTCCGAACATTTTCATATTTGGCCCTAAACATTAGGGTTTCCACAAAAATAGGAATTTCAGGAATCTGAAGACACAGCTGGAAGCTCCTTGCAAAAATCAAAGTTTAGAGCTTTGGATCGATATTTTTGGCTGGGTAGATCTCAGGGAAACTCAAACCCTAATTCAGGGCTCTCCCCAGTGAACCCGGGAGGACAAAAAGGTAATTCTGAAGGGCAAGACTTTGCTGATCTCAAATTCTGAATGCACCAGGCTGATCAGCTCATCAAGGCGCATCTTTCTATCCTTTCAGAAATTTGAAATTCACATTTTGAATTTTTAGGGTTTCTCTGACAAACCCTAATCCGGGACCAGATCCAGTTTTCAGCACTTCAAGTGGTAAGATCTAAATCTTTTCTATTTCCATTTTGAAGAACTCTTTAAATATGTCTCTCCACACCAAGCTTGAGGATAAGCTTGAAGGGGCTGATAACTTCCGAGCCTGGAAGTATAGAATTGGGTTAATCCTGGAAGAGAATGAGTTGGACTCATATGTGAAAGAAGACATCCCTATCCCAGAGGATGAAGAGGCCAAGGTATTGCACAAGAAGAACTTGGTCAAGGCAAAAAGAATCATTATTGATTCTATCAAAGACCGCCTCATACCCCATGTGTCTTCTCTTAAGACACCCAAGGAGATGTTTGACTCTTTGACCAAGCTGTTTGAAGGGAAGAACATAAATCAGAAGATGACCCTACGGAACCAATTGAAAGGAGTAAAATTTCAAAATGGAGAAACCATTCAATCTTATTTTTCAAGGGTCTCCCAGGTCAAGGAACAGCTAGAAGCAGTGGATGAAATGGTGGAGAATGGTGAAGTGGTGATGACCACTCTAAATGGCCTACCCAGGTCATGGGATTCCTTTATCCAAGGAATTTGTGCAAGGAAGAAGTTGATTTCCTTTAGTAGACTACGGGAAGAATGCTCACAAGAAGAAGCAAGGCTTGTGGCACGAGAAGAAAAGATGGGAAATGAAGATCAAGCTCTCACAGCTCACACCAAGAAAGGGAAGTCCAAGAGAGAGCCATCTCACTCCAAGAAATCTTCACATCACTTCAAAGAAAGAAGAATATGCTTCACCTGTAATGAGAAAGGACATATTGCCATAAATTGTCCCAAGAAGAAGAAGGACAACAACAACTCCAACAAGAAGAAGAAGGGTAGCAAAAGAAGGTTTCATGCTCATGCTGCTGAGGATGATGAACCTCCAAAGAAGAAGGCTAGGGAAGAAAGTGATAGTAATGATGACTCATCAAGTGAAGAAGAGTATGTTCTGATCTCTGCTCTCACAGGTACCATCTCCCATGGTTGTAATGATTGGTTGATTGATAGTGGGGCTTCCAAACACATGACTGGGTTTAAGGAATCTTTTGTGAATCTATCTGAACATGAATCACCCCATAAGGTGAAACTTGGGGATGATTATCAATACCCAATCAAAGGAAGTGGTGAATCCTCCTACAACCTAGATTCTGGAAAATCCTTGAAGATGAAAGAAGTACTTTATGTACCTGGGCTCAAGAAGAACTTACTCTCCATCTTTGCATTGGATGCAAAAGGTATGAGGGTTGCATTTGTGGATGGCCAAGTCCTAATGTGGCCAAAGGAGACTATCTCAGTGTTATTTGGTTGTACTTTGGTTGAGCCATTGCTCTCTCTATCTCTGAGGAAGTTGTGGGGTTTTTCACCTTAGATTTTTCCCCACGGAAACTCTGTGTCTCTTGTCTCTTATGCTTTTGATTCTTGTGATGCTTGTAATATTGTGATTGTCATGCATTGATATACTGTAGATGTTATTCTCTCAGCAAAGAGCCTAGAGTATTGTGAATTAATGCTCAAAATTTAACAGTTGTAACACTCGATCAAGTTCTCTTCATGTTCCTTCCATTCTGACTATAGGTGCACAAGAACGCACTCTATCCCAAAAAACTCTTGCAATGTTATGTTTTGATGATGACAGTCATCCTGGAATATGCGCTTCTTGATTAGCTGTAATGCTTCATGGATTAATGGATTCTCGTCTTCAAAACTAAAGTCCTTCCAGAAGTTCGTAGCGAGCAGCTCCCAATCAGTGAGTTCACTGCGCAACTCCAGGTCGAGGTACCATTTCTCTGGGATACCCGCATCCAATGTATGTACAAATAAATGTACCCATTCTGTAACTGGTCTTTCCACCCATGCCTTTGAACATATTTCAATGTGTTGACTAGGGTCTGTCTGTCCATTATACTTTTCAAAGGGTAAAGTAACCTTTTCGGCAAATCGGATCTGCATCTTAGTTCTGCATTGATCCCAATTGGTCAATGTTTTCTTATGTGCATTCCACCATATGGCAGGTGTATCGTGCAATGATATATCTAAAGCTGGCATTCTATGCTCATCTGGTATAGCTGCAGTATATTCCCTTATGAAACTGTAAACATTAGCAGAACCATCATATGTGGGAATAGGACTCACCTCTTTTCCGATCCAGTGCAGTGATTTCGTGACCTGTGCACATCTTCTTGCTGATACTTCATGCATGCGGCTTTGCCAATTCTCCAATCCTGTATTCAAGTCAGAGATACAAGAAGTGTCACGTCGCTAGCTGAGCGTACCGTCCGCAGTAGGATTAATGTAGTCTTCCTTATTCGCAGTCAGTTGGTATAGTCGGTCTAAGTCTTTTGCTTGGGATTCCTCCTGAATCGGCTCACTGTATCTATCACCATATTTAGGATCCAATGGTGCGATGACCCTAAGATGATTCCCTTCAAAGATCATCTTCTTTGTCTTCAAGTTTATAATAGCCAAGTTATCCATAACCCAATCAATTCCCAATATTGCTGGAAAAGGTTGACTATCATCCACAATTTCAATAACCTCAAAGTCTGCATGACTCTGTACTCCATCAATGTCAACTACTACATTAGCTAAGCGGCCAAAAGGTATGACCTTCTCCTGATTAGCCATTCGTAATTGGATTGGTGACCAGAGCAACTTTGGTCGACCCATCTGCTGCCATGTCTGCTTAGTCAAGACATTCACTTCTGATCCTAGATCAAGGATGACTTCATCCATTTCAAAATCTCCTATCTGCGCAGTAAGCCTCATCTCTCGGCCTATTCTTTTGTGCTTCCTTATATGATGTACAGCGCTATCTGGAGTCTTTGTTGCGATCTGAGGTTCATACTGGCTTATAAGCTTCTAGAGCTCTACTATGGCTTTTTCACTTTTTAGTAACTTCATGCAGCTTCGCAAGAACTAGGCAACAGAAGTATGGACATTTGTCGCAGTACTTTTTTTGTCATACGAAGCCGGCATGTCTTCAACATGCGGCGTTTCACTGCGCAACGGGATCCTTGATGACTTATCCGCTGGTTCTCTAAAGGTATCCCGCGCGTCAATGAAGACCTCCTTGTTCTTCTGTAGGTTAAGAGGAGGTGCTTTTCCTGGAGCTTTCCTTATCCATACTTTTTCAAGGGGATCCTTCTTCGTATGTGCCTCCCCTGATGTTGAAGCTTCCACTCCTCTGTCGCGGCCTGTCTCAGCGCCACTGTGCGTGACCACATTAATGCTTGGATCCACTAGTCTATTTTCTATTGCGATCCACTAGACGTTTGGATTCGGAGCCTCTGTTCGTCTTCTCTTCTGCATTTCCACCTCTAATATTGGGCAATCTTCAATGACATGCTCAAATGATTTACAATAATTGCACGTAGTGCATGGGTTAACACAATCTCTAGATACGTGCCCGGGTTGGCCACAATTATAACAAATGACTTGGCTGCGGCCTCTTCCTTGTGCCAGAATAGCATTTCTTCCTCTGCCATGGTATCCACCACCATGACCTCTGTATCCTCCTTGGTCATATTGTGCATTTCTTGTTTTGGATGGGTATCTTCTTGTACGCGGTACAAGCCAGCACCTCGCATTGAGTCCATATCCATTTTTCTTCCATTCATTAATTCATATGTGCGGCAGTTGGATTCATCATGTCCAACTGATTTACAGAAATTACAGTATAAGTTCTTAGGAGTTTTCACATATTTCTGGATGAGGTAACAGTCTTCAGGTCTGTGTCTTGTGGTTCTACAAATTTCACACCATGGGGCCTGATTTTGATTTAATGGGTTAGGCGCACCACTGTTAATATAGTCGCGAAACAGAGGGCAATGCTCACGGTCATGACCTTCTCCTTTAAAACTTGTACACTAGACCTCTTGTCTAGGTTCATATCTTTGTTCTTTACCATTTTTCATACTTTGTAGTTGAAGTGTCAAGGTGGTCAGCTGGTTCTGGATCTGAGACATCTCAGAACTAGTATCACCAATCGACGAATTTTCTAGCTTCATTGCAATTTCCAAGGCCTCTTCCTGGGATAGAACCTTCTGTTGCATCAATGGTAATCTGATATGCGGTAACAGCGCAGCAATGAACCATTCTTTATGTTGTTCTGGAGGTATAACAAAACTTACTTGGTCTAGTAAGGTCTTAAATTTCTGATCAAATTCCCAGACCGTTTCAGTTGGTCTCTGCTTTACTTCCTTCAGCTCAGTTATACACTGACACTCAGACTTAGGTTTCTTGAACTCTGCCACCAGCGCGACTTTAATTTCTGCCAGGGTTCTCAGCTGTATAGTAGAGTATTTCATAAACCAATGTAGCGCTTTATCCCTGAAAGTGGTGATGAGCTGTGCTTGTTTCACAGCATCGTCCTGGATTTGTCTTACACTCCTTACGGCTTCACAAAGGAACCAATGTTGATCAAGGTCTTCTAAGCCAGTTCCTCTGAATATTGGTAGTTTCATATCAGTGTTTTCCATTGTGCTACTAGGTGGTGGGGCGCCAAGATTAGTGCGCGGCTGTTGTAAAGGGATCTGCGCAGTAAATACAAATGGGACTATCGAGAGAGATGGACTAGGTTGATTCTTCTGCAGGGTGGGCTGCGTAGCGGGTGGGTTCTGCGATAAGGGTGGTGCAGTTTGTGCAGCCGGTCGATTCTCAAGGGTAAATGGTTGTGTAACTTCACTATCAAGATCGCAGGGGATCTCAGTATCTATATGAAGTTTAGGGCCTTCCGGATCTTTATTAATTTTATATCTCTTACCACTTCTAAGAGTATGTGTCTCTTCGTCAGAATCGATATATGTACTATTTATCATGACAAACTTCAAGCATATTACTGCATTCTTAGAACACCTTTCTCAGCTAACAGCATCTTAATGTATAGACTGAGGTTGTTCAGAAACTTATCGTGGAATCCTCCAAAAATTTGCTTCTGCTTGGCTGTAGGATTTGAGTGTGTCTACAGCAAATTCTGTTACAAATCCTTCTAGCATATGATCTACCTAATAATCAACTATGCGTGACAATGGGTTGTTTAACGCTTTAAGCTGCGCTGTGAGCTCGGGAGTCCACTCCGTAGGAACTCCTCCTTGGAAATAGTTTTTCTTCTCTGCAAGCTGCGAGATCCACGCATGCAACTCATTTGGAAACGATTCCCAAAAGATCTCGTGAATGTCGTCTAACATATTTCTATCTGACCACTGTGTGTCGCTTAGACGCAGATGTCTATTTTCTTGTCTATTAAAATCGCTTATGGTCTTATCCCACCAAGCTTGGATTTCTGTCTTTTCAGGATGCCAATAATCAGATCCTTCAGGGAACTGATATTCTTCTTTACACATCATAATTGCAACTTAAGGGAACCATTTCAACTCATCATGGATTCTAGCACGGCAATGGAACTATTTGTTGGCTTAAATTGACCCAGAGGTTTTCAAATAGACCCAGGTTCTTTGCGGTTCTCCCTTTGACCAACAAAACCCCTTCGCACCGGCCCTTTTGACAACAACCTGCGAGCAAGTTGAGGTCTCACCCAAGGTGTATCTCTATGGGGTACTGTGAAATCAGGTTTCCACAGTAAATGATGAGTTGTTTATCTGAACAGGCTGCGCAGTGCAGGACAGAAGCACGATGCTGCGGGCAGAGTGATGTGGTACGCAGCAGGATCTAGGCTACGAATAGTACCGCGCAGTGCAGGAAACCCTGCGGGCCACACCAAGGGTTTCTTACTGCTGTGAATCTTCTACTGGAACTGCGAATCACCCACAATTATCCTCTAGTTGGAAAATCTCGGAACCGCTAAGGCACTGAAATGAATATCACTCATCCATTCATTTAAGCACTTACTAGCTATCTTTCTAGCAGTTGTCAAGAACTTGGATTATTACAACATGAACTGAAATGATAAAAATGATTAACTGTGCTATGTTCCTTCACTGTGTTTAAGAAAGTAATTATACTTAAATGATTGATTCACGGCCTTAACATAGAATTGAAGTGTTCACCATTCATTTGCTTCCACGGAACCTAGCATATCATTCCCAAACTTCTCCTATTGGTAAATGCATATCAAAGTTCTCATATTAGAGCATGCAAGGAAACATTCAAGTATTCATTCTACAGAAAATACAGCCAGTCATTCATTCATAAACATTATCACATAACACAGGATTTAACGTGGTTCACTTCCTCAGATGGAAAGCTACGTCCACAAGAACGCTTGGTAATATATTTCTTTCAAAAGGGATGGGGAAACCGTTCTTAGTCTACGCACTCAGTTGCAGACTCTTCCTACTCTCGGCTAGGTCTCTGCGCACACAGCTGCAGAGCCTTTACAATCTACTTAGCTCAGAGAGATTTTACAATACAAAAAGATTATCTCCTTAAGTTCTCAGCAACTACAAAAGAATAACAATCCAACAGGATAACAACACTGAGAATAACCCACAAAGCGAACCCCCATCCCATAAAAAATGTCTTCTTAAATAGATCATGCCTGAAGGTCATGTCTGTATAATGCTGAAGACCTAAAACCCAAAACTCTAAGGGTTTCCAAAAATGCACCGGTTTTCCAAACCGGCTTGCTGGCTCCTGGTAGCGTCTGCTTGATCATGGTGGATCTCCACATCCTCATTCTGTCACTATCGGCCTTCCTGTCGCATGCGTGCCTACAGGCTACTTCTGCTGAACCATTTCTCTCTAACGGTTTTACCTTCTGCGTGTGCCAAATGTCTCTTTCCTTAATAACCCACACATGGTCGCCTTCTTGTTTTTCCTATGTCCCCCACTCGGCAATCCTGAAGTATCTTTCCAAAAATGGATTCTAATGGTCGAGCTAGTAACTACACTTGATACTTGTCCAGCACACTGCTTTGTTGGCTCCACGTGGCCTCCTAACTCCACAACACTGCTTCTGCGCAGTACTGGTCTTCGCATCACGGCCAGAACTTCGATGTTGTGTGCAGCTCTGCAGTCTTGTCAAAAGTTGGATGCTGCGCGCAACTTCACAGCATCCTCAATACTTAGACAAAATTGTGTTTCTGAGCTACGCTCAACTCAGCTTTCCCTACTTGCCTCAAAAAGGTGCTTCCCAAAACTTTAACTCAACCTGGGCCCAACACCACTCTCCAATGAGTGTAAGAGTGAGAAAGTGAATGATCAAATAGAGTGCCTCCCGCACTCTATGTATACTTGAATTGACTTGCCTAATAACCTTTACTAGGTCGGCCTTAACTTAACCACATAACATAATGTTGACAGGGCCGACCCCTAATAGGGTGGTCTAAGAACCCTTTAACCCACATGACTTATACAGGGATGACCCCAACAAGGTGGTTTAATAACCCATCAAGTATAAGTTACAACACTTACAATATAAATGACAACACTTCCGTATAGAGGAACAATAACATCTCTATAGGAATAAAAACACTTCCGTATAGAGGAATAATAACATCTCTATCGGAATACAATATACATATATGAAATACATTCCGAAGTTACAAATACATCAACACTCCTTCTTAACTAGGAATGTATTTCTCGACACAGGTCTTCTAGCAAAAGTCTTCTTCTCTGGATCATCGTCACTAGATCATCGTCATCGAATCATCGTCATCGTCACTGCTGCTGCTATCTCAATCAATCTCTGAACTACTCGTCATAGGAAGTTCTACAGAGCCAGTCCTTTTTCATACTAGATGTAGGCCCACCAACTGTAGGTCTTCATCACTAGCCATACTTTGGAATCCTCAGGACTTATTATGTGCATCACAATGCCTCAAAAGAGTATCCCAGGACTTATTACGGGCACACAGCCCAACCTATCAGATCTCCCAGGTCTACTTATATGTGACCCCCACCACAATGCCTCGAAAGATCATCCTAGGACTTATTACGGGCACACAGCCCAACCTATCGGATCTCCCAGGTCTACTTATATGTGGTCATGGCAATGCCTTGAAATATAACCCTAGGATTGATTACGGGCACACAACCCAACCTATCGGATCTCCCAGGTCAACTTATATGCTCATCTGCACAACCTGTCCACGGCCACAGAGTATCAACCTGATACTCACCATACATAATCCTGATGTACATCATCCTGATCATCATAGCATCATCTTGATACATATCATCTGGAGCAACATCCTGAAGCTCATCATCCATGATCATCCTGATCATACAGTGCATCCACCTGATGCATACCAAGCATCTACCTAATGCATATCATCATACATGATCTACCTGATCATATAATGTATTTACCTGATACATATCATTATACATGATCTACCTGATCATACAATGTATCCACCTGATACATATCATCATACATGATCTACCTAATCATACAATGTATCCACCTAATACATATACAAATACATGATCCAACTGATCATATCCAGCATCCAACATGATGCATATACATATACATGATCCAAATGATCATATCCAGCATCCAACATGATGCATATGCATATACATGATCCAACTGATCATAACAAGCATCCAACATGATGCATATACATACACATGATCCAACTGATCATATCCAACATCCAACATGATGCATATACATATACATGATCCAACTGATCATAACAAGCATCCAACAGATGCATATACATAGCAGTAACTGGAGCATCGTCCTGATACTCATCATCCAGCACTTACATCCACAGCCATGGGAAGGATCCTCCTCTCACCATGCTTGGAATGGCTCCAACAAATGTGTCCATCACTTCTTCCTCGAAGTGTCATTAATCTAAAGAACACCAAGCCTCTCTCTAAAGTACTCAAACTTCACTCTGGCTAGTGGTTTTGTTAACACATTTGCAACCTGCTCATCCATCGCAACATATAGGAGCTTCACTGCTCCTCTCTACACCATATCCCTAATATAGTGATATTTGATCTCAATGTGTTCTACCTGTCGTGGAACACTAGGTTCTCAGACAACTTCACGCAACTCTAGTTGTCACAAGAGATACCAATAGCATCCAACGGGAGATCAAATAACTCATATAGTAGCTTTCTAAGCCATACTGCCTCACAACTAGCCGAACAAGCTACAACATACTTTGCTTCGGCTGTACTCAGTGCTACGCAGGACTACTTCCTGCTAAACCAAGAGATCACACCTGATCCCATACTGAAGTAGCACCCAGAAGTTCTCTTCCTATCTGCAACACTTCCTGGCCAGTCCGAATCAACATAACCCTGCAAGTTAAACTTTTGATTCGCATCATACTTGAGCCCATAATCAGTTGTACCCTTTAGGTACCTCAGAATATGCTTTACAGCAACCAGGTGAACACTTCTCGGATCCGTCAGGAACTGGCTCAATGTGTTTACCGCAAAGCAAATATCTGGTCTCGTATCCGTCAGGTACATCAAGGACCCAATCATTTGACGATATATTGTGACATCAACCGGCTCAGATGAAGCATCACACAGAAGCTTCAGATTCGATTCCATAGGGGTGGCCATGGCCTTGTAGTCCATCATCCCGAACCTCTTCAGGATCTCTACTGCATACTTCCCTTATCCAAGGAAGATCCCACTTGCACTTTGCCACACCTCCATGCCTAGAAAATAGTGCATCATCCCCAAGTCCTTCATCTTGAACTCGGCAGCAAGCTTCCTCTTGGTATCGGCAATCAATCCATCCTCACTTGTAACAAACAAGTCATCCACATACAGAAGTAGTATCACAGGATTTCCTTCCTCAACCTTGTAGTAAAGGTTGGAATCTGCTTTACTCTTAGTAAAGCCCAAACTAGATAGAAAGCTATCTATCCTACCATACCAAGTCCTAGGAGCTTGCTTCAAGCCATACAAGGCTTTCTTTAATCTGCACACATATGACTCCTTGTCATGTGTCTCAAAACCAAGTGGCTGCTCCACATACACTTCCTCCTCGACTACACCATTCAAGAAAGTTGTCTTGACATCCATTTGGTGTATCTTCCATTTCATCACTACAGCCAGAGCAAGTACTGATCTGATGGAAGTGTATCTGGCTACAGGAGCAAAAGTCTCTTCATAATCAATCATTATTTTTGGGAGAAGCCACGAGCTATAAACCTCACTTTGTATTTCTCTATGTTATCATCTGCAGCATGCTTGATCTTATAGATCCATTTGGAACTCACAACAAACTTTCCTTCAGGTCTTGGGACCACATCCCAAACATGATCGATTGGTACTTCTCGACCATGGCATCCTTTTATTGTATCCCGTATCCTGGGAACTTCAGATTCTTCAATAGATAGTTTGAACTTCGTTGCTGGAACAAATGTTGTAGTCCTTCTTTTGTAGGTGATGGTATACAATCTTTCCTACAAAGCAAGTTAAATTGCATGATTAGAAACATCTGATAGTTTTTAGAACAAATTCTTACACATAAAGAAATATGTCATATAGTCATGCAATTATTTTAGCCAATGCTTCAATACAACATTTATCCATATCCCGTAACTTTCTAGATGCCTTCCAATCTCTACCAGAACATTGTTAAGAGTGTGCACAACTCCCAACATGTCAGCAAAGAGGTTTCATTCTAGATAAGTAGCAATGGAATGTTGTACAGTACCATAGGCCACTTACCCATCATATTCATATTAGTAGTATACTGTTCATTAATGCAATTATTCTAATATGCATAATACTCAACCTAAGTCTGGGAACATAAGCATATACATCATTGATCAATATTATTTAAACACTCAAATATACAAGAAATGCCAATTCAAATACTTATCTTTGTTTGTTTGTAGGGTGGACTCCCTCTCAATATTTGCTTCCTTGTAGGAACTACTGGAGTGTGCTCCCTCTTGATCTTTGCTTCCTGGATTACCTATCCTTGAACTTATATCCATCCTCGATCACTTATGCATACTTAATAGTATCATCATTGTGTTATCCTCGAGGTCTCATACATACATTCATTAGTATAATCTCAATACTATCAAAACACAATAATCTTAAACATGTATAGTCATGATCATTTCAAGCACAGATAATAAACATTAGTATTCAAGGTTTCAGGGAATACTTCTTTTACTCGTGCATATTCTTTATTTGACCAAAGGACTTTTCTGGTTAGTCATATCATCAATCAAGGTAAGAGACATAATATGCATAAACCCTTGATTACTTACATTTCTAACTTTATGAATAATCATTATCAACCATACAACAGTATAAGATCCTAACACACGGTAGGATTCTAACTTGATATAGGAAAAACATACCTGGTTATCATATTTTCTAGTTATGTCTAGCAATGTCTTCTTGTTCTCTTTAATGACTTGTGCTAGTAACTTGCATATCTCATAGGTTAATCATTATAGAACCAAGTTATACATACCTCGTAAGTAGATATTCTATGTGATCCATGACAATGGATGAATCCTTGTCTTCAAGTCAACATGGTC
Organism: Larix kaempferi; assembly: GCA_027924585.1. Lineage (NCBI taxonomy): Eukaryota > Viridiplantae > Streptophyta > Pinopsida > Pinales > Pinaceae > Larix > Larix kaempferi. The sequence continues at coordinate 8,919,840 of BSBM01000217.1, read as the reverse complement.
ATATGTTCTTGAACTAGAACATGATCTATCTTTCTTGATGTACCTTTCATGTTAGCAGACAACATCAACCTCATACAACACCACAATGCATTAGTACAATCATAAGTGTCAAAGCCCTAATCAATGAATATCTGCATTCATAATTTTATTAAGGTGATACAACAAGTCTAAAGTTAATCAAGATTTTACTAACCTTAATGAAGACAAACATACCATAAAATTAATCATGAACATATCTCTAAACATATCTGGATAAGTCATACCTATCGAGATTGCTTGTAATCTTCTTATGTAAGGCTTTAGCCCCATCTCCCTCTGAAACAGGAACTTCTTCACTTACGCAAGTGATCAATCCATTCTCTTCTAGGATTAACCCAATCCACTTGATTTGCAGAAATTGGATCTAGAGCTGGATTAGGGTTTGTCAGGGAAACCCTAAATTCCCGGATCCATGAATGAAGGTGCACAAAATCCTATTCTGTTTTGACAGAAATATGCACCTGATTGTTTCTAGTGTAACTCCAAAATTTCAAATCAACAGGGTCTGAAAAGTCTTCTTGTGGTAGCCTGACCTGTTGTATTTCCAACCTAACAGGTCTGACCTCAAATGGATTCTCTGAGAGAGATTTATTCCAAGTGTTGCAACGTGACCTGTTTATGGGATAAAACGGGAGAGTGAACTTGTATGGTGTGCCACGTGTCACTGGTTCAGTTTAGGCCTCTGAAAAACTTACCTGAGAAAGTACAGTCTGTGCCCTACCTGTCACTTTTTATGAAATTTCATTTGTAGCTTCCTAGCCCAAGTTATGACCTTTTTTCCTATGTCACCTTTTTATGACTCAGATCTGGAAGAGGCAGAAACCCTATATTGTACAGATCATAAATCACAAAGTACAACGAATTAGAGGCTGTCCTTTGGAAAAAAGGTACATGGGGATCTTATCTTCGACCTGTAATATTTTCAGATCCTGAAACCTCACTTAAATAGATTTATAGCGAAATTTCTATGATGACTGGTTTTTGCTATATCAAGCCCTAGCTTCGCAAGTGCAACAAGTGTCATAAATGCCATATCATGCCTTCTTTTAGGCTAGCTCTGATACCATGTTAATTTTTCAGAATTTACTTCAATCTTATCTAGGATCTTAACTAAGAGAATAACATGTACAGCATATATACATCATATCAATCATGTACACAATAATGCAAGCACACAAGAGACACAAAGTTTCACCGGGGAAAACCAAGAAGGTGAAAAACCCCACAACTTCCTCAAAGATAGATAGAGAAACGATACAACCCAAGCATAAGAGATATACTCTTAGCAGCAACTTCTCCTCCTCTACTAGTGCGCCACTCTCCAATGAGTGTAAGAGTGAGAAAGTGAATGATCAAATAGAGTGCCTCCCGCACTCTATTTATACTTGACTTGACTTCCCTAATAACCTTTACTAGGTCGGCCTTAACTTAACCACATAACATAATGCTGACAGGGATGACCCCTAATAGGGTGGTCTAATAACCCTTTAAACCACATGACTTATACAGGGTCGACCCCAAAAAGGTGGTCTAATAACCCATCAAGTATAAGTTAGGACACTTACAATATAAATGATGACACTTCCGTATAGAGGAACAATAACATCTCTATAGGAATACAAACACTTCCGTATAGAGGAATAATAACATCTCTATATGAATACAATATAACATATATGAAATACATTCCGAAGTTACAAATACATCAACAAAGAGGGTTTTAGTACCCTAGAGGAAAACAACTATGTCTCAGATGTAAATGACAAGGGGGAATTATTTGTATTCCCATCCCCAGTGTCCTACTGTTGTAGGTACAACAGATCCCATGTTCTAATGGAACATGGGAGCCCCAAGATATTTTTTTAATACAAAGGTAATGGTTTATATTACTTTATCATTATGGGGTTTTTATCATGTTTATTATGATTTTATGCCTTTGCATTGTTTTGGTTTAATTAGAGTTTTTCCTTTGAGATTTCTAGTTTTCTGATTGTTTTTCTAAGGTTGTGTAAAGCTTTGATTTCTTTCAGTAAGTCATTTTTCATCCTGCAATCCCGCAATTGCATATTGTGGGAGCTTGTTTTTCCCTTTTGAGAATTTACCATCCCACAACTCGAAAGTTGCAGATTGCGGGAAGCCCGTGTACATATGTTTGTTGAACTTTTCGTTCCGCAACCCGCAACCCGCAATTGCGGATTGGAGATTGCGGGAAGTGGTTTGAATAATAAAATGCGTTGTGTGTTTCCACATTCCGTAATTGTGGATTGCGGATTGCAGAAAGGTGATTTTATATAAAAAGGTTGTTGGCATTCCTGTAACCCGCAATTGCAAATTGCAGGAAGTTGTTGAATAAATTTTTGAGCAATCCCGCAACCCGCAACCCGCAATTTGCGAATTGCAGAAATATCTTTTGATTCAATAAATGTGGTTTCGATCCCACAACCTGCAACCCGCAATTGCGGATTGCAAATTGCGGGAAGGATGTAGATATCTGCAAAATTGGCCCCCGCAATTTATCTCCCACAAATTTTAAGAATTGATCTCAGCTGTTGATTGATTTTGATCTGACGGCTCATATTTTACCCGTTCAAATTATTAATTAGGTCATTTTTCTTATTTTTCTCTATCATTTTTGAATTTGGAAAATTACATGGCTGCTTGAATTTTACTGTGAATTTTTACCAGAGGTGCTTGCCCGCCATTTTCAGCTGAACCAGGTTGGTTTTCTCTTTTCCTTTATTCAATTATTTACAGTTTTAATCATTTTTGGATTGTTTTTTATTGTTGTTTATTCATTCGTCATAATTTCTCCAGTTTGCAAACATGTCACGCAACACACGTTCTAAGACTACCCAGAAAGACCAGTTGAACAAGGACCCAAATTTTAGTATCTTCTCAAACACCAGTGGAAAGATCACTGAAACCTACCAAGTAGATTGGTCTAAAATCTACTCAATATTTGACAACGATGACCTATGAGACATTGAGAATGACCGCCAAGCCTATGAGAAAATTAGGGATTCTCAGCTCCACGTAATTGCTGCCAGACATGCCATCCTGCCTTATACCGACACAATTAAATGGATAGTAGAGCATGCCAACCCCAAAGACCGCTCGTTCAACGACAATGCGGGTTCACAATTAACCATGTTCCGTCCTGAGGTATTTATCAGGCCATTTTCCTTTAGACCACCTGTGCAGATACTTAATACTACATTCCTGGACTCTGCTAACACTAGGTTCAATTTCAATGAAATGCTCAAATCCTGGATGCACAAACCAACCAGCTTTATGCCTAGGGCTGACAACTTATACCCAGTTTCATGGTTTAAGGAACCCTACTCGTTATTGGAAGTTATGCTTTCCTAGCTCTATGGCCTTCCTAATTGCTCAATTTTTAAAGCAGAATGGGCTCCTATCACTCATCACGTCTTAACGACGGGTGAATCTTTTCCTTGGGCTTCTATTCTGTCTGTCGAGATTAAAACAAAAATTCAAAAGTATCAGAAATCTCCTTCTACTAAGAAGCCACCTTTCTTTCTTTCATCCTATGTGATGGATGTTTTCTGTGCTGAGTTTTCATATCCCAATATGGGATGGAATTGGACTCATGTTGCTCCTCCTGTTCACATATATCATTCTGCATTGTGGGAGGATAACTATGTACCTCTATTATATGAAATTTGTGATCATTTCCTGGGTGCTATTTATCTCAAGATATTTAAGGAAGATGCACCATCTTTCTCAGTTGATGCCAATATTTTTATTGCCACAATTGGAGATTGGTATGTAGGGAAATATTCCTCCTATGTCAGAATATGGGGAAGCAGTGATGTTCACCTGCTGCCTAGAATTGTTCCAAATAGGTTGTTGATTGGAGAAGTATCATATCAGACTATAATAGGAGGAGTGTATCTCAAACTTACAGGTCCGAAGAGGAGAGGATGGCCCAAATTCCCCTTGAAACTTGGACCTTTGGTTATCCCTACTTCCACCTGGGCTCAAGTATTGGGTAACAAGATTGCTTCTTTGAAACTAGGATATGCTCCTAAAAGAAGACATGATCCTAAAGGATTCCTACATTACCATTTCAAGCACCATCATATGAAGATGAGCTATGTACATGAATATGTCCCAGATGACTGCATCTACCTGGGAGTCAATACTTTTTATGAAGTCCTAGCAAAGGCTAAAAGCAGGGATGAACAGAACCAAATTTTGCTATACCAACAAGAGGTCAGAGATAAGGTTTTCAGCTACAAGAAATTGGAATTCAATTTGATTGAGTAGGTAAGAAAGGAAAGAGAAGACAAGGAGGATCAACAAGCTAAAAACCCTTTCATGTTGACTTATCCTGATGATGATAAAGGAAAAGGACTTATGGAGGAGTCTCATAATCTAAGCACTGCTGAACAATATAAAGTATTAATGCAAACTGCCCAGAAAGTGAAGAAAGAACTAGTACAAATGACCTCAGTGCTGCACACCAAAGAGGTCAATCCATCTAGCTCAGTTAGTGATGTACAGGTGATTGTGGTTAGTAATCCAGTAAAAATACAGAAGCTCATAACTGCTCCTTCTCAGATCCCCACTCTCAATATAGATAGTGATGAGGAGGATGAATTCATTTCTTCTGTACCTGTACTGGAGGAAAAAACTGAAGGATCGCAGGCAGTCTCAGATTTGCTGAACATCATGGCTATGGATGAACCCGCTTCAGGTGAAACTATGTCTTAGGTTTCTACTATTCTTGATGCAATAACTTCAGCCACATCACTTTCCTCAGCATAAGTTTATCTTGTTATAACTTCTGAGGTGACACCACCAACAACCATGTCTCAGTTGTTTGACGCATTTAATTTTATCACTTGTACACCTCCATCTTTGACAATTCCACTCTTTATTTCCCCATCAACCATTGCAAAGGTTTATTTTTTGACTGTCCCCCTGCAATCACCCCCATCTCTTTCATTGCCACTAGTTACTGATGTTCTAGATCCCTTTCCCCCTTCTTCACCATCAGTTGTTGACACTCAAGATGCACCACATGAGGTTTTTACTTCCATTCCTTCACCAACCCCTGTACCATCGACTAGTGAAGTTTTCCCTTCCTCCCAAATCTCATCTCAGGTTGTTGTGTCTATTCCTAGTCCTACTGTCACCTAGACACCCCCTTTGGTTACAACAACAGATGTGACCACATCATTCACTGACATGGTGGCTGCTTTTGAAGATGATATAGTTATTCCCCTAGGGGATTAATTTTACAGTAATACAACCAAGGCAGTCATGAAGAAAGGAAAAAAGAGAAGTAGGCATCAAGGAGAATTGGAGGCACCCATTCTTGATCAAATAATCTGGGCTAAGCAATCCGATGATGTCCAGTCAGAAGTAGTGGATACGGCTACAACTTTGGGTGCATTTGCAGGTGAAAACTTTGATTTAGTCAAGACCTTGAATAGGGAGATTGACTTGAAGAAATAAGAACTCAACAAGCTTCAAGAGAAATTGGCAACAAATAAGGAAGAGCATGAAGTTTGTGTTCAAGATATAAAGAAGATATTTGAAGATAAGTTGGATGATCTGCAGCTGCAGAATACTTCTCTTCAAGCTAAACTACATGATGCAGAAGAAGAAAATGTTGTCAATGAGGAAATAATGGTTGTACTTTAAAAAACAACTTGAGGATGCAACTGCAATTGAAGCATCCTTTGTGTTTTCTAGGTTTTCATAGCATGAGTTCAAGGACCTAGCTAATCATGTCAACCAGAAGCATCATAAGCTTCTAGGTGAGCTATTCACTACCTTGAGTGAAATTCATGAGACTTATATCACCTTTGAGAAGATGTCTGGCACCTTGAGCTAGCAAGTAGAGAAAACAAAACAGGCTTCTAAAGCTGTAGAAGACATCAATGATTGGCAGAAGTATATTGAAGATAAGCCAACTGATATCCCTGAGTTGGACAGTCTCAAATTCAGAACGATCAAGACTATCGTATGGGATTGGGAGAATGTCATTGAGATGGTGGAGGAAACTATCAACCAGGCTCAATCCCTTTGTAGAAGAAGATGGTATGCCTCAGACGAGATAATGGAGATACTGGTATTCCCTGCAGTTGGGATCATCGAGGAGGCAGATCCGCCAAAATTGATGATAAAACAGGTCGAAGCCCATTGTGGTGAATTCAAAGAGAAAATCATGTGGATTGAGCACATCCAAATTGAAGACGTGGATTGGTTTATCAGGAAACCTATCTCCATGGAGGGAAAGATGTTTTTATCCACATGTGGCATAAATTGGCCAAAAATGAAATTGAAGGATTCACATGTGATGCCTAGCTAGGGCTCGAATCTACTCATTATCTAGATATAGATGAACTAATGGAAATTTTGGCCAAGTGGCAAGATTTCCTCACTTAATTGAATAGTCCGATTTTGTAATCCCTGCTTAAGGGGAATTTATCGTTTGTATTATTTTTTAAATTACTATTTAAGGGGTAGATCTCTCTTAGGAAAAGGATGATCATTTTGGGGTAGAAATCAACAAAAGAAGTCTGGAGATACTCTGTTTAATGCAGAGCTTGTAATTTCTTATAGACTTTCACTAATACAGTAATGTTATTCTCTTGCATCATCTTTTGTTCATTGAAAAAATTTCTTTGATAAATATTGATTTTTACTTCAGGTTATTATCTATGTTGTTTAATCTTTTGCAATTATTATTTCATGCAGAGATATCTAATCTAGATTTATCCTTTTGTTTGATCTGTGTATACATTATGTTTTAATTGAATTTGTTCAACTAAAATATTTATCTATTTCTGCAAATGATTCGCTGTAAATTATAATCTATGTTAATTTTTCAATTGACATATCGGTTACAGGTTAATCTTGAACGAGCTTAAACACTTAATGTTGCATTCAGTTAATTTTAATTGATTGGTTGTAACTTAAGCATATAAGAATTTGATCTCCTCTACATTTCTGTCAAGTGGATGAACATACTTATCTATTTTCACATTAAATTAATCTGCACTTAAACAAGACACCTTTTAGAGTAGCTCTAATTTAGCTTAGATTTTGCTTCCTAGGTAGATTTGTTTCAAACTGAACATACTTTGTTTTCCTTCATTGGAAGACAGATCCTTTTACGATCAAAACCAAAAGTGTCAACGGAGGCCTTTGTATCCGTGGGAGATCACTATTCCAAACAGCTCGAGGATAGGGTAATACTTGTGCAGGATTATCTGAAGCCTTTGGCTGGGTTTTCTTCCTCTGTTGAGAGATTTGGAACCCATTCCAACACCCTACACACCCGAGGCATCAACAAATGGCGCTAGAAGGAGGGCTAGTAGTAAAACATTCCTAAACAGAATACTAATAAACCTCCTCCAGCAAGAACATCATCAATTGTCACTCGTAGCCAATCACAAGCATCTACATCTGAAAAACCAACTGTAATTCCTGGTACACTTGCAGCTGAGCAGGAAAATAGAAGGGATATCCTTATCATATCACCTACTAGAGGACCCCTTTCACTTGAAAAAATACTGAAAATTTATAATGATAGTGTTTCTAGGATACAACAAAGAATTACTGAACAACGAAATAGAGGACTAGTAGCAATTCAACAGAACACCATTTCACATACTGATAACCAAGAAGGTCAACAAACAGGTGACCAAAGCATTGTGAATCAAGATAAAACTGATCATCCAAGATCCCATGAGTACAACCTTGATTCTCTCTTTAAAGGAGTATCACAAGATCAACCTAACGTTGCAACTGGTGGACCACCACCCACTCCTCCTTCATTATCATCCTCCTCGTCTGAAAGTGAACAATCCTCTAGCTCTTCATCTGAAGAAGAGGAAGAACAACCAATGGCTGAAGAAGGACAGAACAGAACTTGGCTTGAACAAGATGCTGTATTTATACTTTGTTGAGATATTGTAACTTCAAAGAATATTATATTTGTACTTTATTATTCCGGAGATGTTTCATTCCTCCGTGAAGATCTTATTGTATATCCGGAGATGTTTATTCCTCCGTCGGAATGTGGTAACCCGGGTTATTAGACTTCCCTAGTGGGGGTCGGCCCTGTATATGTTATGTGGGTCAAAGGGTTATTAGACCACCCTAGAGGGGTCGGCCCAGTCAGTTGTAGTGGGGTATTTAACCCATTGGTTAAATACGAGCCTACGTGTACCTGTGTAAAATACATGTCAGTGTAGTGTATAAATAGAGGAGGTGTGTTCCTCATTTGACACATACACTCACTTGAGGATAGCGCACTTGTGGAGGAGAGGTCTGCTATTGTGGAGGAGGAGATCATGTCTCAGGGTTTCATCTTTGTATATTACTGGTCATCTATATTGAGGAAGCTTTGCTGGGTTTTCTACCCCATGAGGGTTTCCCAGGATAAATCTCTGTCTCTTGTGTTTATGCTATGCTTGTTGTTTCTTCAGTGATCCTGTATATGCTATTATTGAGAAATGGAATGTAATGCTGCTATTTTTCAGTCTTATCATATTAAATATTAACATGGTATCAGATCTAACCTGAAGGAAGACAAGGTATGGCACTTACGACACTTGCTTTACTTACGACAATTTGAAGGTTAGGGTTTTACATAGCAAAAACCAGTCATCGTGGTACTTTCGCTATAAATCCATTTTGGCGTAGGTTCAGGGTCTGAAAAGTTTACAGGTCGAAGATAACATCCCCAGGTACCTTGTGTCCAAAGGGAATCCTCCGATTCATTTTACTTTGTGAGTTATGATCAATACAAGTTAGGGTTTCTGCCTCTTCCAGATCTCAGTCAAAATCAGGTGACCTTGGAAAAAAGGTCATAACTTGGGCTAGGAATATCCAAATGAAATTTCGTAAAAAGTGATAGGTAGTACACAGACTGTACTATCTCAGAATCTTTTTCAGAGGCCGAAGGTGAACCAGTGACATGTGGCACGCCGTACAAGTTCGCTCTCCTGTTTTATCCCATAAACAGGTCACATTGCGACACTTGGCATAACTCTCTCTCGGAGAATCCAATTGAGGTCAGACCTGTCAAGATGGAAATTCAACAGGTCAAGATATCTCAAAAAAAAATTTTAGAGGCCGAAGTTCAAACAGTGACACGTGGCATGCCGTACAAGTTCGCTCTCCTGTTTTATCCCATAAACAGGTCATGTTGCGACACTTGGCATAACTCTCTCTCAGAAAACCCAATTGAGGTCAAACCTATCAGGATGGAAAGATGACAGGTCAGGCTACTGCAGAAAAAGGGTTTCAGACCCTGTGGAGCAAAAATTTCAGAGTTATAGCAGAAACAATCAGGTGCATATTTCTGTCAAAACAGAATTATTTTTGGAGCACCTTTATTCATGGCTTCCGGAATTTAGGGTTTCGGAGAAAGTTAGAATTTTTGGAATCGGAGTCCACGGCTGAATGATACTCAGGAAAATCGAAATTTAGAGACCAAGATCGAATTTTTTGGTTGGGTGGAAGACCGGGCTTGATCAAAGCCCAGTTCGGGATTTTGATCGGAAAGATGGAAAATTAGGGCTTCAGCAAAAGTTGGAATTTTTGAAGTCTGTAAACACGACTGGAAGCTCCTAAGAAAAATAAGAGTTTAGATCCTTGGATCGAACCTTTTGTTTGGGAAGAAGGGTGGGCTTCATCAAACCCTAGTTCGGGATCCTGTCCAGAAGATCCAGAAGTTTCAAAGGCAATTTTGAGGGGTCAAATTTTGGAAATTCCAAAATTGAAGTATGCTAGTTTGATCAGCTCAGCAAGACATATTCTTTCATCCATTCAGAAGTATGAAAGTCAAAGATTGAATTTTTAGGGTTTTTATAGCAAACCCTAATCAAGCTCCAGATCAAGTTTCAGGGGGAGTTGAGGCTAAGGCCTTACATAAGAAGACTACAAGAAGTCTCGACAAGTATGACTTAAGGAGGCTCAGGTATGTCTTGAAATCTAATTCTTGATTAAGTTCATGACGTGTTTGTCTTCATATTATTTATTAGTACAATATTGATTAATGTTAGAATTGTCTTATCACCCTAGTAACAGTATGAATGCATGTGAATGATCAAAGACATTCATTTATTAGGGTTATATGATTGTACTAATGCATTATGATGTTTTGTGAGGTTGATGTTGTCTGCTAACAAGATACAGGTACATCACAAAAGACAAATCAGGTTCCATGACCATGAAAACATGAAGACAAAGACTCATCCATAATATTTGTTCTACTTATGAGGTATGTATGACTTTGTTATATTATGCTTAACCTATGAGACATGCAGGTTCTAGCTCAGGATCTCTAAATCATTGAAGAGATTGTTTAGGTATGTTGTACATAACTAAGTAGGTATACTAATCCAGGTATGTTTCCCATGAATCTTACCTTGTGTTAGGATCCCTTATGTAAGTATACTTGGTATGATTGGTTATGCTTATTCATAAAGTTAGTAATCAAGGGATTATGCATATTATGTCTTTTATCTTGATTGATGATATGCATGAGTAAAAGACGACTTCCCTGAAATCTTGAATACTAATGTTTATTAACTATAATCATGACTATACATTTTCAAGATTATTTAGAACTATAATGTTTTGATAACATTTAGAACATACTAATGGGTGTATGTTTGTGTATGAGATCATGAGGATGACTCTTGAGCATGCACAGTGGTACAAAATGAATAGAAGTTCAAAAGACATACAGAAGATCAAGCGGGAGGCAACCACACAAACATAAAAGATAAGTATTTGAGTTGTTATTTGAAATAGTAATGATATTGCCTGTAATAGGTTGTATGCATATTTGTATTCCTAGAATATATAATGCTGAGTGTAAACATTCATAGAGCATTGAACAGTATACTACTAATGTGCATATGATTGGTAAGTTGGACAAACATTCCATTGTTGCTTGTCTAGAATGAAACCTCTTTGCTGACATGCTGAGAGCTGTGCACACTCTCGATAGTATGTTCTGGTAGAGATGGAAGGCATCTAGATAGCCATTGTATGCATACAGGATATGGGAAAGTGTTGTGCCAAAGTATTGGTCAAAATAGTTGCATAACTATGTAAATGATATCTGTATGCATAATAGGTTATCATGTCAATATGATTTTATGATTATGAAGTATTACTAATCATGTACTTAATTTTTATTTGTAGGAAAGATCATGATGAATGATGAACACTGAACAAGCGATGGATGTTCAAACAAAAGGATTTACAAATCAAACACACTATAGAAGGCTTGTGGCTAGAAAATTCTCTTAGAAAGAGGAAGAGAATCATGATAAGATGTTTGCTCCAAGTGGCTAGATAAGACCATTCTCTTAATGGTGTAATTAAAGAAGAAGTGTGAATCAGGTTCTGTATGGGTACCCAGGATCGATAATCAATTGATGAGCTTAATGATCACCATGGGTGATGAGGATCTCAACCTTTGCTACAAGGTTGAATATTGTTTCTATACACAGACGATATGGTGCAGAAAGGAACCAAAAGTTTGAATTTGTAACAATGTACTAACCAAACCTCTACCGATCCAATGTACTAACCAAACCTCTACCTCAAGTAAAGTTTTCTGAGACAAACTTAATATAGTTCAGAAGGACCCTCCTCGAAAGGGGGAGTGATGTGATAACTCATGATGAGATTGCCTGCATCGACAGTGAGGTCGATAATGAGGATACCTATATTAGTGATGCCGACAAAGAGGTTGGTGGATGGTCCTTAGATAGGGTCAAAGGTGACAAGGGGATTGCATCATCCTTGAACATATGTTCTAAAGAGAGTCGTAGACGTATGTCTTCGAGAATGAAGTCCTTGGTGGACATGATAGGATTGCATCATCCTCAAGAGAGCCGTAGACGTATGTCTTCGAGAATGAAGTTCTTGGTGAACATGTGAGGGGATTGGATCATCCCTGGACTTCAGTCCTAAAGAAGAGTCGTAGACATATGTCTTCGAGAATGAAGTCCTTGGTGGACATAATAGGATTGCATCATCCTCAAGAGAGCCGTAGACGTATGTCTTCGAGAATGAAGTTCTTGGTGAACATGTGAGGGGATTGGATCATCCCTGGACTTCAGTCCTAAAGAAGAGCCGTAGACATATGTCTTCGAGAATGAAGTTTTTGGTGAACATGTGAGGGGATTGGATCATCCCTGGACTTCAATCCTAAAGAAGAGCCGTAGACGTATGTCTTCGAGAATGAAGTCCTTGGTGGACGGTTGAGGATTAAGTCATCCTTGGACGTAGTCCTAAATGTACGGTTGAGGATTAAGTCATCCTTGGACGTAGGTCCTAAATGTACGGCTGAGGATTAAGTCATCCTTGGACGTAGGTCCTAAATGTACGGTTGAGGATTAAGTCATCCTTGGACGTAGGTCCTAAATGTACGGTTGAGGATTAAGTCATCCTTGGACGTGGTCCTAAATGTACGGTGGAGGATTAAGTCATCCTTGGACGTAGGTCCTAAATGTACGGTTGAGGATTAAGTCATCCTTGGACGTTGGTCCTAAATGTACGGTTGTGGATTAAATCATCCTTGGACAGTAAATCCAGTAATTCCGAAAGGAAGGATAGTCCTAAATGAATTGAGTGGATTAAATCATCCTTGGACAGTAAATCCAGTAATTCCGAAAAGAAGGATAGTCCTAAATGAATTGAGTGGATTAAATCATCCTTGGACAGTAAATCCAGTAATTCCGAAAGGAAGGATAGTCCTAAATGAATTGAGTGGATTAAATCATCCTTGGACAGTAAATCCAGTAATTCCGAAAGGAAGGATAGTCCTAAATGAATTGAGTGGATTAAATCATCCTTGGACAGTAAATCCAGTAATTCCGAAAGGAAGGATAGTCCTAAATGAATTGAGTGGATTAAATCATCCTTGGACAGTAAATCCAGTAATTTTGAAAGGAAGGATAGTCCTAAATGAGATTGAGTGGACTAATCATCCTGTAAATAGATTGGGATTGCCTCATCCCTAGACATGGTGAGATGTCTTAAACTGATAAGGACTAATCATCCTGTAAATAGATTGGGATTGCCTCGTCCCTAGACATGGTGAGATGTCTTAAAGTGATAAGGACTAATCATCCTGTAAATAGATTGGGATTGCCTCATCCCTAGACATGGTGAGATGTCTTAAGTGATAAGGACTAATCATCCAGTAAATAGATTGGGATTGCCTCGTCCCTAGACATGGTGAGGTGTCTTAAAGTGATAAGGATTGATCATCCTGTAAGTTGATCTAGATTGCATCATCCATGGACATGAGAGTTGTCTTAAACTGAGAGGGACTGATCATCCCGTAAGCAGATCAGGATTGTATCATCCTTGGACCTATGTCCTAAAGTGAGAGGGATTGATCATCCCGTAATTGGATCTTGTGTGTTGCAGGGTATGCTGCTATTGTGTATACTTGTATTGATGAGGATACTTGTATTGATGATGTGTATACTTGTATTGATGAGGATACTTGTATTGATGATGTGTATACTTGTATTGATGAGGATACTTGTATTGATGATGTGTATACTTGTATTGATGAGGATACTTGTATTGATGATGTGTATACTTGTATTGATGAGGATACTTGTATTAATGATATTTATACTTGTATTGATGATGTTGTTGATCGTGATGATCTAGATGACGATGTTATTGATCGTGATTATCTAGATGACGATGCTGCTGATCGTGATGATCTAGATGACGATGCTGCTGATCGTGATGATCTAGATGACGATGTTGTTGATCGTGTGATGACGATGCTGATGATTGTGTGATGACGATGCTAATTATCGTGTGATGATGATGATGATGATCGTGTGATGACGATGCTGATGATCATGTGATGACGATGCTGATGATCGTGTGATGACGATGCTGATGATCGTGAGATGACGATGCTGATGATCGTGAGATGATGATGCTGATGATCGTGCGATGACGATGCTGATGATCGTGAGATGACGATGCTGATGATCGTGTGATGACGATAATCGTGAGGATCCAGATGATGATATTGTTGTAGCTGTTCAAGTGCTACAGAAGATAAAGACTCAATACTGAAGATGTCGATGTTCCAGTATTGAAGATGTTCCAGTAACTGCTTGAGTTACTGATGATGTTGAGAAAGCTTCCAATGATTTATAGATGTATCATGTATGATGTTGATGACTCCTTGCTCGTGCAGATGTTGTTATAATATCCTTCTCGTTAAGGGGGAGTGTTGAGATATTGTAACTTCAAAGAATATTATATTTGTACTTTATTATTCCGGAGATGTTTCATTCCTCCGTGAAGATCTTATTGTATATTCGGAGATGTTTATTCCTCCGTCGGAATGTGGTAACCCGGGTTATTAGACTTCCCTAGTGGGGGTCGGCCCTGTATATGTTATGTGGGTCAAAGGGTTATTAGACCACCCTAGAGGGGTCGGACCAGTCAGTTGTAGTGGGGTATTTAACCCATTGGTTAAATACGAGCCTACGTGTACCTGTGTAAAATACATGTCAGTGTAGTGTATAAATAGAGGAGGTGTGTTCCTCATTTGACACATACACTCACTTGAGGATAGCGCACTTGTGGAGGAGAGGTCTGCTATTGTGGAGGAGGAGATCATGTCTCAGGGTTTCATCTTTGTATATTGCTGGTCATCTATATTGAGGAAGCTTTGCTGGGTTTTCTACCCCATGAGGGTTTCCCAGGATAAATCTCTGTCTCTTGTGTTTATGTTATGCTTGTTGTTTCTTCAGTGATCCTGTATATGCTATTATTGAGAAATGGAATGTAATGCTGCTATTTTTCAGTCTTAGCATATTAAATATTAACATACTTGGGGATCAACATAGATTTACTAAAAACCCTGAAAAGTGGCTTCCTAAGTTCAATCTAGATAATAAATCACCTGCATTAGTTCACATCAAAACCTTTATGCAGGCCATTATACTTAGGAGTGTTGTCCATGAAGATGTGGTTTGAAGAGTATTCACTATTAGATTTGAAGGAAAGGCATCCACATGGTACTTTGCCTTAGAGGTCGGATCCATAACTTCTTGGAATGAGTTTGAAAAAAGGTTTATGCAGAAGTTTGGGAATGATAAAACTCCACAATAGCTAGTCATAGAATTGTCTTCCATGAATATTAGAGGTAAAGAGAGGGTCAAAGACTATAATCAAATATTTTCTTATCTAAAAAATAGAATCCCTGCCACTGTTCTTCCTGCAAAAGAACTGTTGGTTGCTTATTATGAAAAGGGCTTAACTGTCCCCATTGCGATGTGGGTCAAAAGAGCACATAAAGACAACTTGTTTGAGGCTTATGCCGAAGTAATTCAAGTTGAAAATGATATGTTCTACCTAAAGGATAATCCTGATGCTTCGGAAGAACAACCTTTCACATCCCGAAAGAAAACTGATAATGCTCCCAAACCCACTACCCAAAACAAAGATGCTTTTGAAATGACTGATATCAAGAAGTTTCTCTAGAAAATATCTAATGAGATGGTTGATTTAAAAAATAATAATAATGAAAATAAAAATAATAACAGAGGTTTTGCAAGGCCACCTTTCAGGAGACCTTATCAACCTCCCCAAAATCCACCACCTCCTAATCCTAATGAAGGATTAACTTCCGAAGAAATTTATTATATATTCATAGCTTTGGCCACAGAATCACAGAATGTCCATGAACCCTCTGATGATCAAACGAATCAGGATCCACAATTACCGGAAGAAGGAGATGAAGAAGAGGATCCACAGATTAATACTGTAAGCTATTTTTCTGAACTCCCAATGAATGAAGAAGAAGAAGAACCTGAGACAATATTCAATGTTCAACATCCTTATAACACTAGATCAAAAGGAAAACTCTCCCAAGAACCTTCATCTTCAACAACAGTTCCCAACAAAGGTAAAAATGTTCCTCAAAAGGATATAGTCATTCCTGAAATGGAGTACAGTTTGGTTGAAGATTTGAAAAGAGTCAAAGAAAATATTTCTTTGTTTGAACTTCTGAAAATCCCTTCTATGAGGGATTCTCTACCTAAAAGCATGATGATAAAACAACCAAGGGAAACACAAAACAATAACTTAGACTCTTTTACCAAAACAGACGATTAGAAACCTGGAAGCAAGAGGACACCTCATTTCTTGCTTCCTTTGAAATATTCAACAGAAATGTACACAATTGTATGATAGATTCAGGTGCCTCCTCCAATGTGATGCCCATGCCTGTCTGCAGAAAACTAAATGCAACTTGGGAACCCTGTCCCACTCAGATTTTTCAGCTTGATAGATCCAAAGTGAGAGTACTGGGGAGATTAATAAATGTTTTGTTGACATTATCTGCTGATCCCCGGATCCACAAGACCATAGATATCATTGTATCTGACATCCTTGAAGCCTATGGAATGTGTCTAAGCAGAGATTGGTCAGAGAAGCTCAAGGGCTACTTTGCTACTGATTGGTCTCACCTGTGGTTGCCCTATAATGGACAACCAAACAAGATTAAGATCAGTAGGGAACCATTTATGAAGCAAACGGTCACTGACCTTAATGACTCAAGTGAACCTGCTTGTTATTTCAGTTCACATATTGAGCATTTCACATTTAATACCTTCTTTGGGAATTTGCCAGTTGATTCTTCACCAGACGAGAATGTACAGAATGAATCATAGATTACCAAGGTTACTTCTGTACCATTCTCTGGAACTATTGTACATAATGTTTATAATGTTAATACAAATTTTAGGATTGATCCTATTTCTTGGACTTTATTCTTTGATGGATCTAGATCTAAAGATGGAGTTGGTGCAGGTTGTGTCCTTATTGATCCAAAAGGGACTAAAACCATGATTGCTTGCAGACTTGAGTTTGAATGTACTAATAATGTAGTTGAGTATGAGGCCCTGGTTCAGGGACTCAAGAAGGCTATTGATATGGGTGCGCAAGTAATTGAATGTTTTGGAGATTCCGAAATCATAGTTAAACAGGTAAGAAACAAGATACATTATTTATCTCTACGTTTAACTAATTATCAAAAAATGGTAAGAGATCTCACTAACTCTTTCTTTGCATTCAACATCAAGTCATTCCCCAGGTCACAGAACTTTGATGCAGACCTCCTAGAAAATACAACATCTAAGTTGATTCCACCCGAAGGCTTGTCACCTGAAAATTTTTCAATAGAACTTATGTATAGGCTTTCCATCCCTTATAATGTAACAAACTGGAAAGTGTTTGATGACAACCATCAAATACTAGACTTTCTCACAGAACAGGATAGCTTTCAAGACATGGAAATAGATGAGGCTAAGCATGAGAAATATCTGTCTAATCCTTCCAACATTATCCCAAAATCCGTCATCAACCTAGAGAAATTTTATGACTTGCAAGATAAGTTCAAACAAAAGACCAACTGTAAGACCCAGAGTTCATCTCTCAACTATGAGCCAGTCAACCTAGGTACTGAACAAAATCCTCGTTTCATCAATCTTGGGGTTGACTAATCTATTAAAGAAAGAAGATCTTTTATCAGGTTGTGTAAAGAGTTCAAAGATGTTTTTGCATGGACCTACGATGAACTAAAGACTTTTGACACTGGCATCATGCACCATAACATACCGATGAAACCATAAGTAAAACCTTACCAGCAGAGGTCAAGGAAGATGCATCCCAGTATAGAACCTTCTGTAAAGAAAGAACTTGATAAGTTACTGACAGCTCGAATCATATTCCATGTCAGACATACACAATGGATTTCCAACTTGGTACCTGTTCGAAAGAAGAATGGGGAAATTAGACTTTGTGTCGATTTCATAAATTTGAATAAAGCTTCCAAAAAGGATAATTACCCTCTTCCTCCTATGGAGAAGATTCTACAGAGAGTAGCAAGGTCTAAGATGTTCTCTCTCCTCAATGGTTGCTCAGGATACAACCAAGTCATGGTTTCCCTTGAATACCAACTAAAAATAACTTTCAGAACCCCTTGGGGCACTTTCTCCTACAGGTGAATGCCTTTTGGGATGATAAATGTAGGAGCCACATTCTAGAGAGTTATGGATATAGCTTTCAGAGGTTTGATGCACAATTCTGTTGTAGTATACTTAGATGATATTACTATTTATTCGAAGAAACGACATGAACATTTGTCTGCTCTGAAACAGGTGTTTGAACGCTGCAGGAAATACGAGATTTCGCTCAACCCTAAGAATTCCATATTTGCAGTAATAGAAGGTAAGCTCCTAGGTTTCATTGTTTCTAAGGAAGGTATGATTATCGATCCTAAAGGCACTGAATCTATTTTGAAGATCGATTTGCCTAGTTCACGCAAATCCATGCAATCATTCCTCGGTAAGATTAATTTTGTACGTAGGTTCATTCCAAATTTTGCACAAATTGTTAAGCCATTACAACAATTAGTTAAAAAAGATGCACAGTTTAGGTGGTCTGAGGAACAAAGAGATTCCTTTGTTGAAATCTGGAGAGCCATCGCAGAAGCCCCTGCTCTGATGTCTCCAGATTTCGACAGAGATTTTATTCTGTACACCTTTGCTACTAACTTTTCTTACGCAGTTGTCCTGACGCAGAAACATGATAATGAGGTTTAGATTCCTATTTCGTTCATGAGCTCAACGTTTAAGGGAGCATAACTTAACTACTCTCAAATTGACAAGCATGATTATGCGGTCTACAAATCAGTAAAGCATTACAGACCGTATTTATTGAAATCTTGAACTAACATTATTGTGCCTTATACAACCATTAGAAATGTTCTGGTTCAGAAAGAATTAGGTGAGAAAAGAGCCCATTGGATGACAACTTTGCAGGAATATTACTTGGAAATCAGACCAGTGAAGATTGTAAAACGACAAGGTTTATGCCTTCTCACCACTCAGTCAAACGATCCTGTACAGCAACAGACTGAATGGGAGCAGGAGGAAAATGTTCCCACAGGTTTTGTTAATGCCATAGAAACTCCAACATCTGAATGCTATGATCATATTAAGTTTTTTCTAAACCACGGGTTTTCTCTTGAAACCCTTGAATTCAAAAAACGTAGAGCTTTAAGATTAAATGCTACTCCATATCAATTTATTAATGGAAATTTTGTTTAGGAAAAATTACAATGGAGTTTTCCTTAGATGTTTGGAAAAAAATGAAACTGATGACATTCTTTTACAATTTCATGTAGGACCTACTGGAGGGAATTTTTCAAATGAAACCACAACCCACAAGATTCTCAGAGCAGGATATTACTGGCCTACTCTGTTCAAAGATGCCTATGCTCATGTAAGAAGGTGTGAACCCTGTCAGAAGTGTGCGGGGAAATTCAAAACACCTGCTTTTCCTTTGCATCCGGTAACAGTTTAGTTTCCATTTCAACAATGGGGATTGGATTTTGTTGGACCAATTAATCATGTTTCCTCCCTGTAGCATAAGTACATCTTGACAGCAACGGACTACTTTACCATATGGGTAGAGGAAGTCCTTCTCAGGAAATGTAACACAAACCAAGTGATTTCCTTCCTGGACAACCAAATAGTCACAAGGTTTGGTGCCCCTGAATATGTTGTCTTTGACAATGCATCTTACTTTTCCTCCATTGATCTCACACAGTATGCCTTGAAAAAAGGATCAAACTGAAATTTTCTGCTAATTATTATCCACAGGGAAATGGTCTTGCTGAATCTTCTAACAAGAACTTGATAAATTTTTTGAAGAAGACAGTAGCCTCCCATCACAAAGATTGGCACACCCAGCTTTAAAATGCTCTTTGGGTAGACTGAGTTACCCCAAAGGAAACTCTTGGAAAATATCCTTATTGTCTAGTTTATGGCAAGGAAGCCATCCTACCATATAAACTTACCATTCCCTCTTTACAACTAGCCCAATCCATCCAAGAAGATGATTCCTCCCCCATGCAGCAGAGAATTGATACCTTGCTTAAGTTGGAGGAAGACAGGGAAAAGGATAAAAACAAATTGTATCAACATCAACAGTTGGTCAAAAGATGGTTCGATGAGAAATCCTCCTCTGACAGAGAGATTTCAGTAGGATATTTTTATTGAGATGGGATAAACAACATAAGGACAAAAATGAATACACCAAATTTCAACACCTTTGGCTAGGACCTTTCATTGTTACAGAAAAGATTGGTCCTAGTACTGTTCGGTTGCAGACACTGGAGGGAGCCATTGACACTTATCCAGTGAATGTTTCTCTGCTCAAGAAGTATTTTGTCTGAACAATTTGATGCATTTTGTATATAAGTTTTGTGTGTTTGCTTTTCTTTTTATTTTGCTTTTTCCTTTTATATTATTTTGTGTTTAGTTAATTCCCACACACATTTGGCAATGGTTGATCGATCATTTTGTCTCAAGATTGATACAGTCTGAAAGTTTTGAGAATGCATGGTCAGTTTCATCTTTCCTCAATCTATGACATAATTTGTTTTGTACAAAATTTACAATCAATAATTTTAGAGCCTTGATTGATACTCTCCCACCTTGATCCATCTTTACACATGTTTTATTTGTTTAATTGAGGTATGGGGATTGATTGGTGTTTCTGATCTTATGTTTCATTAGTGAAGTAGCATATTCTTATAACCTGGTCAATTTTATCTGCTTTGGATCCTATTACATTCACTTTGATAATAATTTTCTTAATAATTGTAGATTACAAGATGGGGGGTCTTATCATAAGCCATCCCATTAGGTTCATAGGTGTTTAGTGGAATGACATCTTCACATCAAGCCACCAAACTTGGGAGATGACTTTCAGTTTCTGCTTAAAGGTGGAATATCCTATTACAGGTCGGTCCATTCATGATATGCGAAGCATCGGTGAGTAACACTACTATTATGTGGTTACCAAGCCATGGTAGTGTCTTGTAATTTACATCCTAATAAATCTTTGTTTTCTTTTATAAGACACTTCTTGTTTATAAGGACAGGGGGGTCTTATCACAAGCCATCCCTGCCATGATCATGGGTTTGATTTTGGACTGAAACTATCATTATGTGGTCACCAAGCCATGATGGTTGCTTTCAGTGTCATAACTGGAAGACAAGGAGTCTCCTTACCGAGCTATCTTGTTCAGTTTGCAGATCAGGTTTGTGAATGGCATTGCTAACATCTGATTACCAAGTTAGGGAAGTGGTATTATATCAACAAGGTCTTATGTACAGTTTTCTATTTTGTTTCAAAATAAAAGAGAAATGTTAAAAAAAAAAAATAGTGAATATAAAAAAATAAATAAATAAATAAAAAAGTGTATATATTGCCAAAAAACTATTAGTATATAATTAAAGCAACTAATAAATCAAGGTGGTCTATAATTTGGATATCCAGAGAGGTTTTAAGTTTGCCTCCAAGTTCAACTCAAGTTGGCTTCCCATGATTACATAATGGTAATGAATTCCTCTCATTTCTTACACCTCCTTATCAGATTTGCATAATTTTTAATGATTATGGGATGGGAATATATGAATCATATGCTTAACTCTGCTTGTTGTTTGTATTTCTTTATAAACATCTTCTAAATACCAGGTTGGAATGTTAGTAGGCTGGCATGTTTTCTTTAACTGGGGTTTTATTCATAGAGATAACTGGTTCATCCCAGTCAGTCGCCATTTGTTGTAGGTACAACAGATCCCATTTTCTAATGGAACACGAGAGCCCCAAGATATTTTTTTTAATGAAAAGGTAATGGTTTATATTCCTTTATCATTATGGGGTTTTTATCATGTTTATTATGATTTTATGCCTTTGCATTGTTTTGGTTTAATTAGAGTTTTTCCTTTGAGAATTTCTAGTTTTCTGACTGTTTTTCTAAAGTTGCAGGAAGCTTTGATTTCTTTCAGAAAGTCATTTTCATCCCGCAAACCCGCAATCGCGGATTGCGGGAGCTTGTTTTTCCCTTTTGAGATTTTACCATCCTGCAACTCGCAACCTGCAAGTTGTGGATTGCGGGAAGACCGTGTAAATATGTTTGTTGAACTTTTCGTTCCGCAACCCGCAATTGTGGATTGCAGATTATGGGAAGTGGTTTGAATAATAAAATGCATTGTGTGTTTCTGTAACCCACAATTGCAGATTGCGGATTGTGGAAAGGTGATTTTATATAAAAAGGTTGTTGGCGTTCCCGCAACCTGCAATTGTGGATTGTGGGAAGTTGTAGAATAAATTTTCGAACTTTGCAACCCACAATTTGCAGATTGCGGATTGCGGATTGCGGAAATATCTTTTGATTCAATTAACGTGGTTTCAATCACACAACCTGCAACCCGCAATTGCAGATTGCGGATTGCGGGAAGGATGTACATATCTGCAAAATTGGCCCCCACAATTTATCTCCCACAAATTTACAAAATTGATCTCAGTCGTTGATTGATTTTGATCTGACGGCTCAAATTTTACCCGTTCAAATTATTAATTAGGTCATTTTTCTTATTTTTATCTATCATTTTCAAATTTGGAAAATTACCTTGCTGCTTGAATTTTACTGTGAATTTTTGCCAGAGGTGCCTTGCCCGTCATTTTCAGCTGAAGCAGGTTGGTTTTCTCTTTTCCTTTATTCAGTTATTTACAGTTTTAATCGTTTTTGGATTTTTTTTATTGTTGTTTATTCATTTGTCAGAATTTCTCCAATTTGCAAACATGTCGCGCAACACACGTTCTAAGACTACCCAGAAAGACTAGTTGAGCAAGGACCCAAATTTTGGCATCTTCTCAGACACGAGTGGAAAGATCACTAAAACCTACCAGGTAGATTGGTCTCAAATCTACTCGATATTTGACAACGATGACCTATCAAACATTGAGAATGATTGTTAGGGATCTCAACTCCACGCAATTGCTGCCATACCTTCCATCCTGCCTTATACCGACGGAGTTAAATGGATAGTAGAGCATGCCAACCCCAAAGACCACTCGTTCAATGACAGCGCAAGTTCACACTTAACCACGTTTCGTCTTGAGGTATTTATCAGGGCATTTTCCCTTAGACCACATGTGCAGATCCTTAATACTGCATTCCTGGACTCCGCTAACACCAGGTTCAATTTCAATGAAATGCTCAAATCCTGGATGCACAAACAAGCCAGCTTTATGCCTAGGGCTAACAACTTACACCCAGTTTCATGGTTTAAGGAACCCTACTCGTTATTGGCAACTATTCTTTCCCAATTGTATGGCCTTCCTAATTGCTCAATCTTTAAAGCAGAATGGGCTCCTGTCGCTCATCATGTCTTAATGACGGGTGAATATTTTCCTTGTGCTTCTATTATGTATGTTGAGCTTAAAACAACAATTGAAAAGTATCAGAAATCTCCTTCTACTAAGAATCCCTCTTTCTTTCTTTCAGCCTATGTGATGGATGTTTTCTGTGTTGAGTTTCCATATCCCAATATGGGATGGAATTGGACTCATGTTGCTCCTCCTGTTCACATATATCATTCTGCACTATGGGAAGATAACTATGTACCTCTATTATATGACATTTGTGATAATTTCCTGGGTGCTATTTATCTCAAGATATTTAAGGAAGATGCACCAGCTTTCTCAGCTGATGCCAAGATTTTTATTGCCACAATTGGAGATTAGCATGTAGGGGAATATTTCTCCTATGTCAGAATATGGGGAAGCAGTGTTGTT
This sequence comes from Larix kaempferi, assembly GCA_027924585.1. NCBI lineage: Eukaryota > Viridiplantae > Streptophyta > Pinopsida > Pinales > Pinaceae > Larix > Larix kaempferi. Next base: position 8,896,095 of record BSBM01000217.1, on the reverse strand, counting down.
CACCTACTGCCTAGAATTGTTCCAGATAGGTTGCTGATTGAAGAAGTATCATATCAGACTGTAATAGAAGGGGTTTATCTCAAACTTACAGGTTCCAAGAGGAGAGGATGGCCCAAATTCCCCTTGAACCTTGGACCTTTGGTTATCCCTACTTCCACTTGGTCTCAAGTATTCAGTAACAAGATTTCTTCTTTGAAACTAGGATATGCTCCTAAAAGAAGACATGATCCTAAAGGATTCCTAGTCGCTCATTTCAAGCACAATCATATGAAGATGAGCTATGTACATGAATATGTCCCAGATGACTCCATCTACCTGGGAGTCAATACTTTTTCTGAAGTCTTGGAAAAGGATAAAAGCAGGGATGAACATAACCAGATTTTGCTATACTAGCAAGAGCTCAGAGATAAGGTTTTGAGCTACAGGAAATTGGAATTCAATTTGATTGAGCAGGTAAGAAAGGAAAGAGAAGAGAAGAGAAGGAGGCTCAGCAAGCTAAAACACCTCTCATGCTGACTTATCCTGATGGTGATAAAGGAAAAGGACTTATGGAGGAGTCTCTTAAGCTAAGAATTGTTGAACAATATAAAGTATTAATGCAAACTGCCCAACAAGTGAAGAAAGAACTAGTACAAATGACCTCAGTGCTACACACCAAATATTTCAATCCATCTAGCTTAGTTAGTGATGTACAGGTGATTGTGGTTAGTAATCCAACAAAAATACAGAAGCTCATAACTACTCCCTCTAAGATCCCCACTCTCAATATAGATAGTGATGAGGAGGATGAAGTAATTTCTTCTATACCTGTACTGGAGGAAAACACTGAAGGATCACAGGCAGTCTCAGATTTGTTGAACACCATGGCTATGGATGAACCCGCTTCAGGTGAAACTATGTCTCAGTTTTTTACTGTTCTTGATGCAATAACTTTAGCCACATCACTTTCCTCAGCAGAAGTTTCTCTTGTTATAACTTCTGAGGTGACACCACCAACAACCATGTCTCAGTTGTTTGATGCATTTAATTTTATCACTTCTACACCTTTAGCTTTGACAATTCCACTCCTTATTTCCCCATCAACCATTGCAGAGGTTTAGTCTTCGATTGTCCCCCTACAATCACCCCCATCTCTTTCATTGCCACCAGTTACTGATGTTTTAGATCCCTTTTCCCCTTCTTCACCATCAGTCGTTGACACTCAAGATTCACCACATGAGGTTTTTACTTCCATTCCTTCACCAACCCTTGTACCATTGACTAGTGAATTTTTCCCTTCCTCCCAAATCTCATCTCAGGTTGTTGTGTCTATTCCTAGTCCTACTGTCACCCAGACACCCCCTTTGGTTACAACAACAGATGTGACCACATCATTCACTGACATGGTGGCTGCTTTTGAAGATGATATAGTTGTTCCCCTAGGGGATTAATTTTACAGTAAGGAAACCAAGGCAATCATGAATAAAGGAAAAAAGAGAAGTAGGCATCAAGGAGAATTGGAGGCACCCATTCCTAATCAAATAATCTAGGCCAAGCAATCTGATGATGTCCAGTCAGAAGTAGTGGATATAGGTGCAACTTTGGGTGCATTTGCAGGTGGAAATTTTGATTCAGTCAAGACCTTGAATACGAAGATTGACTTGAAAAAAGAACTCAACAAGCTTCAAGAGTAATTGGCAACAACTAAGGAAGAGCATGAAGTTTATGTTCAGGATCTAATGAAGATATTTGAAGACACGTTGGAAGATCTACAGTTGCATAATACTTCTCTTCAAGCTACACTACATGATGTAGAAGCAGAAAATGTTGTCAATGAGGAAAGAATGGTTGTACTTATTGAGGATGCAACTGCAAGTGCAGCATCCTCTACGTTTTCTAGGTTTTCACAGCAAGAGTTCAAGGACCTAGCTAATCATGTCAACCAGGAGCATCATAAGCTTCTAGCCGATCTATTCACTACCTTGGGTGAAATTCATGAGACTTATATCACCTTTGAGAAGATGTCTAGCACCTTGACCCAGAAAGTAGAGAAAATAAAACAAGCGTCTAAAGCTGTAGAATAAATCATTGATTGGCAGAAGTATATTTAAGATAAGCCAGTTGATATCCCTGAGTTGGACAGTCTCAAATTCAGAAGGATAAGCCTTTGTAGAAGAAGATGGTATGCCTCAGACGATCTCATGGAGATACTGGGATTCCCTACAGTTGGGCTCATCGAGGAGGCAGATCCGCCAAAATTGATGATAGAGCAGGTTGAAGCCCATTGTGGTGAAGTTAAAGAGAAAATCATGTGGATTGAGCACATCTAAATTGAAGATGTGGATTGGTTAATCAGGAAACCTGTCTCCATGGAGGGAAAGATCTATGTTTTTATCCGCATGTGGCATAAATTGGCCAAAAATGAAATTGAAGGATTCACATGTGATGCCTAGCTGGGGCTCGAATCTCCTCATTATCCAGATATAGATGAACTTATGGGAATTTGGGCCAACTGGCAAGATTTCCTCACTTAATAGAATAGTCCGATTTTGTAATCCCTATTTAAGGGGAATTTATCCTTTGTATTATTTTGTAAATTACTATTTAAGGGGTAGATCTCTCTTCGGCAAAGGATGAGCATTTTGGGGTAGAAATCAATAGAACAAGACTAGAGATACTCTGTTTAATGCAGAGCTTGTAATTTCTTACATACTTTCACTAATACAATAATGTTATTCTCTTGCATCATCTTTTGTTCATTGATCAAATTTCTTTGATAAATATTGATTTTTACTTCAGGTTATTATCTATGTTGCTTAATCTTTTGCAATTATTATTTCATGCAGAGATCTCTGATCTGGATTTCTCCTTACGTTTGATCTGTGTATGCATTATGTTTTAATTGAATTTTTTCAACTAAAATATTTATCTATTTCTGCAAATGATTCGCAATAAATTATAATCTATGTTAATTTTTCAATTGACATATCGGTTACAGGTTAATCTTGAACGAGCTTAAACACTTAACGTTGCATTTAGTTAATTTTAATTGATTGGTTGTAACTTAAGCAGATAAGAATTTGATCTCCTCTACATTTATGTCAAGTGGATAAACATACTTATCTATTTTCACATTAAATTAATCTTCACTTAAACAAGACACCTTTTAGAGTAGGTCTAATTTAGCTTAGATTTCCTTCCTAGGTAGATTTGTTTCAAACTAAACATACTTTGTTTTCCTTCACTGGAAGACAGATTCTTTTAGGATCAAAACCAAAAGTGCCAGCGGAGGCCTTTGTATCCGTGGGAGATCACTATCCCAAACAGCTCGAGGATAGGGTAATACTTGTGCAGGATTAACTGAATCCTTTGGCTGGGTTTTCTTCCTCTGTTGAGAGCTTTGGAACCCATTCCAGCACCCTACACACTCAAGGCATCAACACCTACCTAACTACCAAATTCTTTTTATCCTCAAGTGAGATTAAAGTGTGTTGAGTTAGGGAGATGAATTTTAATGGTTGTTGTATTACTCAATCGTGTAATGGAAGTGCAACTCGTGGTGTGATGACTGACTCAAACCATGAAAATGAGTATGGATCAAATAAGCCTTTCCTTTCTATGAATACTAGCTAAGTTAAGGAGAGAGTTCTTCGATCAATGGAAGCACGAACTTTTCAATAAGATGAAAAAACCACTCAAAAGTTTTTCTTTTTGTTTTTGTAAATATGCCAAACTAATGTTACTTCTTTCAAGATGGATCTAATATATCACTTATTCTACTTCTAATTATTATGACTATGTGACAAATAACAATGAAAATATGCTTCCGAAATACAAAATATGACTTTGATCTTTTCAAAAGAAGGGAAAGACTGTCTCAAAAAGGTCTTTCAATATCAAATTTTATGAAATAGATAGAAAGATGCTGCTTCAAAACAATATACTCTCTCAATAATGTAATGAAGGGTTTCAAATACATATTCTCACAGGACCTTGATTGTTCAAAAAATGACCAAACTTTTGCAGACTATGGTAAGGAGGAAAACAAGCTAGTTATGATGTCACAAGACTCATAAAATCCAATCTCAAAACAGTGAATGAAACAAACCAAACACGCTTGCAACTTTGCTAAGGGATATCAAGATGGATAGAAGACAAGATACAGGAAAATGGTGAGTATGTAGGTGCTACTATAAAAGTGACCTAGTTCTCAAATGGTTCAAGGTGTCTACCAAGGGATCTTGACAAGCAAGCAAAGGTTCAAAAGAGTGAAAAAGAAAACTAAAATGCAAGCGATGTACTACAACCACGGGTCACAGAGGCCTAACAAATGTCAGCAAAACAATATGAAGCAGAGGACAAAAACTTGAAGTGAAATCAACCAAAAAGAAATCAAAAAATGAATTTCTCAGGGAATTTTCGTGGGTCTATATGCAACCCAGGCACAAAAATACTAGATTTTCACATTTCATAGAGTGTATAGGGCACGAAAATGTGATGATTTTTCACTCTGGTAAGGGTGTGTAGGGCACTAAAATACAAAGAGAGCAATATAAAGGCAAGTTTTTAATAAAAAAATTATTTTTTTCTAGGGTTTTCCAACCCAGGGAACTAGATGCCGAGTTGAAACTGAAAAACAATAATCCAATGCAGACAACAGGGGTGTGAATGAGGGTAAAAAGTCCCAATTTCACAATCAATTTGAATGAAAGTAAAAGCAAACTTCATAGTCAAAAGAAAATGGATTCAAACCAGTGGAGTCTCCAGTTTTTGTTATAGAAATTTCTTCCTACAGATAAGAAGAGGCTCTCTTAGGCTAGACTACGATGTAACTAATTCTAATCTAAGACAATTAAGAAACAAATGCTACCTTGAATCCTGAACTAAGCTTATACAACAAGATTAAATGTATTCAGTAGCAATGGAAGGATGTAACTCACCTTCAACAAGACGTTTGTCCCGCTTCCAGCTTTAATCCTGAAGCTCCCAAGTAGAACCTGCCAAGATCAAACAAAGAAAAATCATACAATCTACCAAATACCTTGAAGTAAAGGTTAGATTCAAATCTAACTAGACACACTTCATACTAAATATTCGCACACAATGCACATGAAATGGGAAACAACACAAGTTATCTTTATTAAGAAGCTTGGAAACACTTACATAGGGTTGCTTGATGTCCAAGCCAGCTCTAGCTACAAGACTTCTTCCCTCTAGCTATCTCTACAAATATCCTAAGATCATAGGTTGGATTCCCCAAGTAGTTTCCCCCATGGCTCATGGATGGCCTCTCCTTTATAGCACTTGAGGGATTAACCATAAGGAGAGGAAGATGGATCTCATGAGGGTTTAGTGGATCATCCAGGCTAAATAGAGAGAGGGGGTTGAGATCAAATCAGACATGTCAATCCCAAGGAAATATCTCGAAGGTAGAGATCCAAGTTCCAAGGACAAGGGCTAAATCAGGATTTTCGCGGCCCAAGCACTGAGCATAACGCGAAGATTTGATGATTTTTGCGGGTCCAGGGTTCTGTAGAGCATCAAAATAAGATATCTTCGTGGGATGATAGATATGTAGGGCACGAAAATCGAGTTAAACAAGGTTAGCTTGGAATGACACTTGGTTTAGTAGGTTGTTTCTTGGCCAACAAGGGGTGAATTTGTCTCCAAGGTGTCCAGATGAGACCAAGGAGGGTACCGACACCATGTAACATTCATTAGGGAGAAATGCCGCTAGGTCACATGGTACAAAGATGTGACACCAAAGCTCGAAGTGTAACTTTGAGGTATAACATTGAGTGCAGGTTTGGGAGCTAAAATGCTAATCCAAGTGTTAAAATGAGGAATAAATCTTAACATGCCCTGTAATTAGTGGTTTTGGATTTGAGTAAAGGGTACATTTTTACTAAGGTTATGACAAATGAGTTCAACAAACAACAACACCAACATTGGTGTACATAGAGGGTTTGGTGCTCTTGGTTCAATTCCATTCCTATATCCTCACGCATGATAGAATCCTGTCCTGAAATACTGCAATCTTGCTAGTCCTAAAATGTTGAAATCTTGAAAAATACTAAGTTTGAAGATATGGGAGGTAACAAGCTACTCCAAGTTTAAAATGAGGCTAAAATTATAACATGCCTAATATAATCAATGGTTTTGACTTGAGTGAAGAGTACATTTTTACTAAGAACATGAGAGATGAGTTCAACGAACAACAACACCAACATTGGGGTACATAGAGGGCTTTGTATTTGTGATTAAATCAATGTTTTAAAACTTGGAATTGGACTTGTCCAAAGGTCAACTCGGAATTGGATTTGACTTGACTGGTTTGAATTTTATGAATCAATTTACTAAAAAATACACAAAATATTAAAATTTTAATGAAAAAACCATTAACGATTCCAAACCATTAGAAACAAAACATGCAAAGGCTACTCATGTATATACCATGTAAGGGTGAATATATCAAAATGACATTGAGTGCAATACATAATCAATGAGGCTTAAAATGGTCTCTAAAGTCCAAAAAAAATAGGCTACAAGCTATTGGACTACTACATATCATTGAGCAACCGGATCAATCATCAAACTCATCACCACTACTGGAAATGGGATACTTGGCATGAGCTGCAGGACCATTATTTGCTTCAAATCCCTCCAAATTCCCACCAAAGCTCACTGAGAGGTGTGAGGCAAATATAGGGGGGGTCTCTATATAGTGTTCTTTTAGGATTAAGGGTGAAAGTATATAAGGTTTAGTTAAATATTATTATTTTTCCTCCAGAAGGGCACTTCAGCATGTAGGGATAGAATCGGTATTGACTCGGCTGAGTTACTATGAAGTTGGATGAGTTGGATAAGTTTGGTACCAAGGTTTGAATTGGCTGATTTGTACACTAAAGCAGTTGCTTCAGTACTAAACTGGTCCTGGATCCGGTTTGAAGGTTGAGTTGGTACCTCAGGACATCAAATCAATCAAGTCTAAGTCTGAGTTGGACGAGTCTTAAAAAATTGGATCAAATTCCATTCCCATACCCTCATACATCATAAAATCTAGTCCTGAAATACTGCAATCTTTCCACTCTTGAAGTGTTCAAATCCTGAAAACTATTAATTCTATTGAATTTTGAATGGGATATGAAATTCTACTTTCTTCATATGAATTCGGACAAGGTTGGAACCACTCTCAAATATATTGGAACTATAAAGGTTAATGTTAAAAATTTAAGTAGAATGATAGAAAGCAAAAAATAAAAGAGAATGCCAACTTATAGTCTTTTACCATTTATGGCTTTGATATTTCCCTTTTTCCTTTTATTTCATGTATTTTCTTGAAATGGCACTCTTGTGGGTCCCTAGTTGGGCATCAATTCAGGATGGAACTGGGTTGAACTTGCCTACAGGTTTGGTTCATAGGATGGTTCTAGGTTTTCTAGTTTTGGGTCAGTATGGACCAGCTAGTTCTGGTCTATTCCACTGGTTTTTATAACTTTAATTGTGATACGCTTGGCATCAGTACAATACAACTAGAATTCAAAACAATATCACCATGGGAAAATATCTATCTTTTGAGGAATTACTTGATACTAGACATTTGACGAGGCCTCTCTTGATGGTCCTTCAAAAAATTTTGTCCTTTTGTGTTCTCTTTTTTTTTGATTTGGTAAAGCTTGGGGGCTTACGCATGTAAATCCATCCTTATTAAGTACCCATGTTTTCCCCATGGCTTGGGAAGTCCATATCTTTAGCTTAACCTATAACCTAATTTCATAGTGACGTCTCTTCTTTCATCAAATCCAAAATTTCTTCTGCATAATGATGAGGCCTCCTATTAAGGGTCTAGGTTGTACCCTTGTAATAGTTTATTCATTATTGTCTAAGTTTTTCTTAAATAAATGTATAGTCTGGTGAATGGTGACCTGGGTTTCCAAACAATGCTAGGTACTCTACTCGGTATTTTGTGAATATAGAGAGTAATACATGAAATGGGAGTAGATGATGAATCCATATAATAAAATAGAATAAAGAGAAGGATTGGTGCCATATCTCTATCTTAATAATTTTTTCAGGATGTTTCAACACTCTTCTTGGAATGTCCATGGGTGCATGATATCTTATAGTTTAAAACTATAGAAGGTATAGTTTAATATCTTCCTAATGATGAAGGTATAATTGGATAATGTTGGTTCCTAATGGTTGAAGATTATAAATGTATAATTTTAACATTATGCTTAGACACTGCATATATAATTCTAAACCATATTTTGTGAAATAATTTTGCAGGTTGGGAAGCGCTTAACAATAAATTATGACAATAAGTGCATACTACTGAGACATCAGGATTCCAAAGGAGAAGACCATAAACTAGTTGATAAAACAAGAGTTGCAATAAAAAGCTTACATACAGGGATTAAGGTTTCTATCCATGCAATTGATTATGTGTCAAAGAGAATCCAGAAGTTGAGGGATGGGGAATTGCAACCACAACTTGTGGAAATAATACAAGGGTATGCATTTACTTTTTAATTTACTATACAACATCAAACAACCGTATAAAACACTCTGAAAATAATGCACACTAAATAGCCAATCATAATTGGGAAAAATCAGTATAGTGATTCTATAGTAGTGGGTATATAACATGTTTGACGAAATTCCTGCATTAAGTTACCTCGAAAGTTAAATAAAAAAACTAGAGTAAGGATTTGCAAGGTAATTGGATGGGGATTTCTTGTAGGGGTTTTGATTCCATCTATTCTACAGATGGGATTTTTCTTCCTATTCATATGCAACTCACCATGAAAGCAAAGAAAAGTTCAGCTTTCCATGCTTGGAAATGATTGTATACAGTACCTTCTGAAGCAGAGGAGGATCCATCGCTCGACATATTGAGTGAAGCTATGAATCCTCAACCCCTCCATTGGATTATAGGGGAGGAAACCTTTCCCACCTACTGTCTCGACAATGCTCCTATGTAGCCTAGTCTGGTGGGTAATTAGCTCTGCAAGGGATCTTCTCCATCATCACGTTCCTGCTAATGATGTTCTCCTTCCTTTGTAGGTGGTGTTCCAATGGAATTTTTGTTGTTGCTTCTATGTGAAGGGATTGATCCTTGGCTTCTACCAGTCCTCAATGAAAATAGGGCAGTCCATACCACCACAAAATGAGATGAGGGAAATTTGTTCGTTCTTAGTACTTGGAAAATGCCCCTCATTATACCTTGATAGTTGAAGGTTTTAAGTAGGGATTTAGGGATCTATGTTGAATTAGTTGATATAACATAATCCACGCTGCAATTTGATTTTCATGCAGTGCTATGGATGCATTTGTATTTACAACTGTGATGAATTTGTTTTCTTGGGTAGTGATTCCTTTCTTAGACAATGATTTCTTCCTTCACGACTAGAGTATGCACGATTCGTCCTCCAGATCCTACCATTCACAGGTTCAAATTCCAAAACACGGCAACCATCCCTAGTCTACCCTGCTCTTTCTTCCATGAATAATACAAGGGAGGATATTTTGACAAAAAATAGCGCGATGCTTGTTTTTTGAATTTAGTGTAATTTTTTTTTCAATTTTTAATATAACTAAACATGGCACATCATGTGATTGTTTTGTTGGTGACATAGTTCAATGTCCAGTAGTGATATAAAACCACTATAAAACCAACTGTGGCGAAATTTATACCTCAACACAATTGTAGGATGGGTTGTGTGTATAAGGTTATTGTTCGATTAATTTGCATCACATGCATAAATAACAAAGGCATAGGCTAAAGGGCCAATAATTTGGCTCTTTCCTACTGCCCCCTCATTCATTGGTTCCCGCATTTACATGCTCTTATAATTCCACTTCAGCAAATGGCATAAGCCAAACTGTCATTGTTATCCCCCTTTACAGATGCAAGGTTCCTATATTTAAATTTATTTGAGTTGGTTGGAGTACGCTTTTGATGTTGGATCCACTTTACCTATTAGAAAAAATACACCTCTATAAATTTGATCCCTATAAACTCTTATAGATCCAATTTTTTTTTCTATAAAAAATATTTCAACTCGAAAAATTTGATGTCTATAAACACTTATAGATACAAATTTTAAAATTGACTTAGGCTTGTTAATGATACATAATTTGAAAACTTCATTGTCAGAATTGTAATTTTCCATTGCTAGATTCCATCAAATAACTTAACAGAAAGGGGAAAATGCTCAATGATTAGCCTACTCTGATAAAACATTGTGGTATGCGATATGGAGGATATTTAGATAAAATGGTATTAGAGATAGGGTTACCACAACATACATTATCTTTTTTTATTTCTTGGGTTTTCCTAGGTTACCAAGGTCATAGACCCCAACTTGGAGACTTTAGACTTTGGGTAGAATGTCCCCACTATTTAATTGCCCATATTCTGGACAAAAGAGGAGTTGTCAAATATTTGGAGAGTCTCCCGTGCATTTAAGGAAGATATGTACCTTGTTTCCTCTACTCAAATTCATGAGGATCATGAGACACTTGGCAGTATTTGGTGCACTTTAAACTTTGGATCGAATGTTGAGGATACCAAATCAGATGGGTTTCTTTACTCTTCTCACAAAGAACCCCAGGTTAGGATGACTCCTCGATATTTTCCCTAGGTAATGGAGGTATCAATATGTAAATACCTTGGTGCAAACTTCGTGCCAAAAACTATCACACATGTTTCAGAGTTGAATTCAGAGCAAATTGGATACAAAACCATAAAAATAAATAAATGTATCATGTGCAAGAAGGATAAGGTTAACTTGGCACTTGGACTTGATGCTGGGATGGATAGGGTTGAAGGACTAATGAGTCAGGTGTTGGTCAAAAGGTTTACCTAAATTTGGTTAAGGGGGAGTCATTGACGATGATAACTATGAAATTGATGATGATGACCTAGATGACGATAACAATGATAGTGATGATGATGACCTAGATGATAATGAATATGATGATGAACTAGATAACAGTGACAACGATGATGATGATGACAATGATGATCATGATGATGTCGTCATCATCATGATTATTATATCCATCCTCATCATCATCATTAGTACAATCATGGACCATGAGCCTTATAAGAAAGTGTGGGGTTCTAAGGGTATGATTTATGTCCCCAGACAATGGTCCAAACCTCAAAATGGTGCCTACATACCACACATAAGATAAAATTTTAATCTACATGTCTTGTGTAGTAGTATGACACATTAGGAATAACCATGAGTCCTTGAAGCAATTGTTTGGGATTGCATCATTATCATTGGATTGCTTCTCACTTTGTTATATTATCATTTTCATTGTCATGTCATTATCATCATCATTGTCATCTACGCATTAATCCTCAATCACAAATGTGAGTCGATAGATATGAATTAAAATAAATATGATCATGAAATAAAGACTGTCATATGAGAAATCCCAAATAATGCCTCTAAGACACTAACCTAACACAACCAACCTATGTAAATGACCCATGCAATGAATTGATGCACCTTGCTGCCATTTTTTTATTTTTTGAAATAATACTCCCTGACATGTGTCCAAGCATTTCTATGTTAGCCAGTAATTCCATCCAATAGTCAGAAAAAAGTATACTCTGTACTATAGGTCTTCTATTAAATTAACAAGAGATTGTTTGAAATTTTAACCAAGGAAGAGAAAAATTCTCAAAAGAGAAGGGGAAGAGGTATCATAGGAAATTCATGGTCAGAGCCTTAAAAAAGTTGTGATGTGCCAGGAACAAATATTCAGGCATTTCATTAAGAGTAAATATGGATTATGAAATGTCTAATTATTGCAACTAATTCCCGGATTGTAGCCATTTTTTTTAGTGGACATGACTTATGATTTCGAGTGGTTCATTTTCCTTATGATCATCCCTTGTATTTACAAAGCCTTTGGTTATTATGTGAGAAAACATGATGGACTCAAAAATATTTAGTGGACAGTGTTTAATAAACAAGTAATTTCAAAGGAAGCCTTTGGAGGATAGCGTGGACAACTTGTTGATTGCTTGGGTGACTTGGTGGGTTGAGGACCTCATTTTGGATATTGCTTTGAGGAGGTCTTGTGGGAATTGGTTGGAGCAGGTTTCATTTTGATATATATCATTAAGGAGGCCAAATCAAACAAAGTACAGTATATTCCTGCTTTGTGGATTTCCCTAAGGCATTTGATACAGACTTTTGACACCTACTAGTTGAAAAGCGTTAGGCATTGGATATGCCACCCTTGGAAGTTTTTTTCCTGATGACCCTTTATGAGACTATTTTTGGCAAGGTATGAACAAGAAATAGTGTGATAGATGATGTCCATAGTACAATAGGGGTTAAACAAGACTGCCACTCTCTCATCACTCTTTTAGATCTACATTGGCTAGCTAGAGAAAACCATAAAAACACATTGGGAGCCATTGATGGATGTTTACTCTTTCGAGTATCTATTTCCATTATTCTATTTGCATATGAAATTATCCTATCATTTTGCTCAATGAATGGTCTTCAAATTCAATTGGATATTCTAGCTTCCCTTTATGATACTCATAACCTTTAGGTTAATTTCACAAATGTCATGGATTTTAATATCTGTAAAAGTGAGGCTAATGAGGTTTATTTTGATTTACAAAAGAGAGAGGAATGAGGTTGTCTCTTCATATATATATATATATATAAGGAGGTCCTCTTATAATTTTATTAGCTTGATGGAGTTGGAGTTGAATATTTTGGAACTAAGAACACCAAAATCATAACCAATTTGATTATTTATGTTATATATGGTCAATAACAAATCCCTTAAGCATGGTTTCATATTATTACTATTCAATTCAAAAGTGATTCCATAATCATAACCAGATTGATTCTTCATATTATTTATGAAGAATAATGAATCCCCTGTTCCTGGTTTCATACTATTACTACCCAGCTCATATGTGCCTCTAGAAACCACAATTGCCTCATTTTCCACCTCTTAGGAAAAGGTGGTATCTCCCCTTTGCGACTAGATCTTACAAACTTTCTTTCGGCATCAACCATTAATTAAAATCCCTCAAACTTCTTGTTAGCTTCAAAATCAAATCTCATTGGGCCATCCATATTCTGCTTGAGCATTGCTTGCTCTCGATCCAACATTGAACCATTTATGTTGTCAAGATTCATCTTGAGCTTGGGATAGGTGGCTTGGTGGATCGATGGGTTTACGTGATCATACAATACATAAACATCATCATCATCACCACCATATATCATCATGATAATCATTCATGTCATCATCATTGAAGTAATCATATATCATCATCATAGTCAATGTAGGCATCAATTGTGATCAATATCATCTTACAATTATCAAATCATCACTAGGTCCATAATAATTGTCATAATGCATCATCATCATGTTTTTAGGGTCAATAATATGCCATTAGTGTCTCTCAAATGTTGTTAGGGACATTCGAATTCCATTAGATCCATTTAGGTGAGAATAGGGTCACTCAAACACCATTATGATCATTTAGGTGCCATTAGGATCAATCAAAATCCAAAAGTGTTATCACATGTATCATCAACATTGAAATCGACATCATCATCCTCATCGTCGTCCTAATCATCATTTTAAACATCATACAATACACCACCACCACCACCATTATCATCATCATCATTGTCATCGTCATCATAGTCATTCATGTCATAAACGGTTTGATGATGAACAAGGAATCCTACTACCTTACAAGAATTTCATAAAGGACATTTTCCCTCTACTAAATGGGTCAATGGGTCTTAATAATTAGTAATTACCATGATCCTCGTTGTCATCATCATCATTGTTGTTATCATTAACACCATCATCCTAGACATTGACATTATCACCATCATCATCATCATTGTCATCATAGTCTATCATCACAGTCAATGTCATGATTATAATCGTCATGATAATTGTGATGATGAAAACGGCATCAAACTGCATATTAATTAAATGGGTTTCTTAAAAGAGATTTGGCCTACAGCTAGGAATGTAGGCATCAATTGACATTGCTACTATCTTATAATCAGATCATCATAAATTCCATCGTTTTTATCATCATGCATTATCGTCATCGTCGTCATGATGTTAGGGACACTTATATGCCATTAGGGTCACTGAAATGTTGTTGGGAACAATTGAATGTAATTAGAATCATTTAGGTGGCATTAGGGTCCCTCAGAAACCATTAGAGTCATTTAGGTGTCATCATGATTGTAGCTAGGGTTTTACCCCTAGCTTGTGCCAATGAGCACCTACTAAGGAGAATGGACTCCTTAGTAGCAGTTCAGTATATTAAACTAATAATGCAATAAACAAAACATTAAATTATTTCTAATACAAGCATAAAGCATAAACACCAAAATGAAAGAATGTCTTTGTATTGATGTTACCTTGAGTGTCAAGGTTGGTGAAGCCCTTTGCAGTGTCCAAGAGGATGCTCCAAGCTCCAAGAATGCTCCTTCTCCTTCTCCAATGTTGGGGATGGGCCAAAGGTGGCTCTCAAGGTGAAACTAGTTCAAAGGTGGACTAGGGTTTCGAGAGAGATTTTGGCAGAGTAAGGGTGCTTGTGATTGTGGATATGGAATAAGGGATCTCCATCACCTATTTATAGTTTTTTGGTGGTGGAGTGTTGACCCATGGTTTTAGGAAACACATGGTTTTAGGCAGCTGTATAGGGTTTTTTCTTCCTTTTCCTCGTTATTTTATATTTTTATTCCCTTTTTAGGGAATTTTTGCTATTTTTGGAGGAAAAGGGGGTTTTTTAGCCTTTTTTAGGCTATTTTGATGGTTTTTTTGGCCTTTTGGAGGCATTTTAGGCCTTTTGGAGGCTTTTTAGGCCTTTTGGAGGCTTTTTAATGGGTTTTTTTGGGATTTTTAATGGAAATATGGTAGGAAAATGGACAAATGAGTCATGTAATGTGGTAAATGAGCTAGTGAGCACTTTTTGGGTGTTAACAGGAGCATACGAATTGGTGGCTCCACAGTGGGATGTAGCCCGCGAAAGGTCGGGGCCAGTACTAGTACGTGCAATGGAAAAGGGTTAGTTATGTGATGCAACATGGCCAATGATACCATCAGAGGCATGGGATTCCCCCGATGTGTCATTTCGAGAGGAATCGCTGCGGGGAGCATCGGGTATAATGGTATATAGGTAACCAGACTGGGCGTAGATAAGGTCAAATTGCTGGGCTTTTAAGATGGCTTCTTCTTTAAACTGGGGTCATTCGGATGCCACATCCTTAGCAATGACGGGAATGAGAGATTTTAGAAACCAATATAGGAAGATGCGGTCATCTAACTTGATTTTGCATAGGCTTCGATGTCGACGCCACTCATGAATGTGATCAGTGATGTGGGTAGCCATAGTATGTCTACAAGATAGTAGGAATTGGCACAGTGATAGGAATGGTGGGTGTGGGCCCCATCGAGGGCATACTGAAAGCATGTGTGGTTGTGGCCAGTGTGGTAGCAGGGGTTTTGTGGACGTTCCACCGATGGTACCTACAAGAAAGGGTTGGAGGTCATGCCAACCATGGTGCTGGTTGGTGCTGTGTAAATGGGGTTTTCCGACTCTGCCTTAGAATCAGATGTGAAATAAGGGGCATCAGAGTCAGGGGACGAAGCTCTATGTCATCGACGAATAGAGTCAAGTGACGAAGCTCTAGGTCTATAACGAGTGGTGTCAAGTGATGAAGCTCTACGTCTATGACGAGTAATGTCAAGTGAACCGTGCTGCGGGGGCTCACCCCGGAGGCGCCAAGAGTGTCTAGGGGACTCAACGGTGACAGATGGTGTCAAGTATCTGGGGGTTGTGTCGAGTGAAAAAACAACTCAAAAACCTTAATGCAGCCGAGTGTGTAGAAGGAGAGCACAAAAAATACGGCACTTAGGCCAAGAACCAGCTCAAAACACTCACTGTAACAACTGTGCTACAATAAGCGGAGTGTCAAAATGATGGTCAAAATACCAACAAGCAGGAGGTTTCCTAGAAATAAAAATGGTGGACTCACTAGACCAAAGGGAGGTAAGGGAGCATGCAAACACCTAACTAAATAGTATTCTAATTGAACCAAACATATCCTCTGCAAGGTGATGAAAACCAAGTCAGACAATATGGGTAGTAAAATCAAGTGTCTAAGGGTATCCCCCTACCGGGAGGGACAACGGGTAAGACAATCCTAGAAGAAAGGAAACTAAGATACCCCATTCATGACACATCTAGAAAGGTGAATATGCAGCTCCAGTCCTATCACCATGTGGGCCTAAAAGGAACACTACACGCGGACAACGAGTAGGTAGCCTTCGGTTATTGAATGGATTGCGGAATTCCACTCAGACTTTCGGAACCAGTCTCGCCACTTCAACCCTCCTAAGGAAGAGGCCCTCTAATAAATTGGCCATGATCTTTCCAAAAAGTACTAGGGGATTTTGGTACCCTAAAGGACAACCACTATGTCTCAAGTGTAAGCAACTGAGGGGTGTTATTTGGATGCCTATCCCCCCTGTCCTACCTAACTACAATATTCTTATGTGTTTCCCAAGTGGGGTTAGAATGTTGGTTGAGTTAAGTAGTTTTTAAGGCTCACTTGAATTAGGTAACAGAGTGTGTGCGTGTGAGGTAATGAACCCAACAAAAGTGCCACGCGTGGGAAACTTTGTAACCAATAATGATGCAGAAATTTAACTTGCAATGCAAAATTTTATTTTTCCAATGTAAATGCTTAAAATATTTTTATAAAAATTCTTTAAATGGAACAGAAAGAAAAATCTAGAAAAAGCTGTAGATAACTGTGGCTACAGACAGGACAGGTGGCTGTGCAGGTGCATAAAATATTGCAGAAGAATTCTGGGCTAAAAAGGGAAAAAATGCAGAAAACAGATCGCGAGTTTGTGACTGAAATGCGCGGCCTGGGGCGCGGCTGTCGGGCTGGGACCTGTGGTCTGAACCGTGAGTATGGGAGTCGGGTGTGCGGCTGGAGCACGACTACAGGTTAGGTTTATGTGGTCAGGATCGCGGCTAGGGTTTCACAACCGCTGCGATGGATACGACCTAGAAATCTCCATTGAATTTACTAGGAATCTGAAGCAGTTAAAAGAAAATGAGTTTGTTACTAGGGTAAAGGGCTTAAGTATTTACCTTTATGAATCCCAAATGGTAAGATACACTGGGCTTCCTCCGAGATAGCCGTGGACTAAAGATGAGAAGGAGCCAATGAATCTTTCCAAGAAATAATTCTTCAAGGAAAAGGATATGTATGAGGAAGATAGGAATGGAGTGAAAAGGGAAGCTATGCCTATTCCCTAGAAGGAGGTAGTATCTCAAGTACATTAAGTATATTACTTGAACTGATCGCCTGAGTCAAATTCTTGTGTTTCACTTCAGACTATTAACTCTTTTAAGGTACAGGTCCCACCTCAAGCCAGAAGAAAATATCAGTGTCCCTTAATTCCTGTTGTGTTCTTTGTGAGAGATGTCCAAGAGGGTGAGACAAGGAAATACTAATGCCTTATCCCACCATTGTCTCATCAAATTGATTAAGACAGAATTGCAACAATAGATTCCTCAATTATCCTAGGAGGAGTTGATCAATATTTTTGCAGAGGATTTTCACTTAATGAGAACCCTAGGATCGGTACCTATGTCTGTCATAGAGACAAGTAACAAGATATCCTAAAACTCATTCAGGGATCCCCACTCAACTCAGTAGGGAAAAAGGAAAGAAATGGCTTCATCCATTACAAAATCAAAAACAAAGAGAAAGATCCAATTGGAGGAAGAATATGATGATGACGTTGTCATAAGCACCTTGGATGGGATGAAGAAGCATGAGTCGCCTACTTCCAAGAAAGCAAAGGATTCTTCTACCTTTGGGTATGAGTATAGGAGAACTCAAAGGAATTTAAGAGCACAAGATCTTGCTTCAAGGGAGCACTAGAGAAAATCTAGGAAGGAAATGAATTATAATGATGATTCTGAAGAGACCATCCCAATTGATATAGACAACAGAGAAGAAGTGGTGCAGTCACCAAGGGAACAAGAGGTAGTAACAGAGAGAATCTAGATCCAAAATACAATGAATGAACTAACATTAGTTAGGGATGAATTGTCACAGTTGAAAGAAATGTCGCAGTCCTCAATGGCCACTCTCTGAGGTGAAAATGAAGCACTGACCAATGAAGTATTTTTGTTGAGGGAGAAGATATGAAGGGCCTGAAAACTTAGTATATAGAAATTCAAAAGAAATTAGAGCAGAGGAACATTGAGATTCAATAGGAAGTAGAATTATATAAGGGGGGACATGGAAGAGAAGTGTCAGAAGGTAGAAGATTTGGAAGGTATCCTGAGCAAGGGTACTCAACTCTTTGAACAAATAATCGGTTGTCAATCCCCATCAAAAGTTTATGATTTATTTTTAAGGGAAATATGGTGCAGATACCTGCCATATTGAGTTAAGAAACAAGTTCCATACCGCATCATAAATCCAAAATATTTTATTGAAGCCTACCCAGATAGTACTGAGGAAGAAAAAGACTTATTGAGCGAGTTATATGTGCACAACTTCATTCTTCCTTGGCCCTACAAGTGGTACTCAAACCCTTATGTAGGGGATGTACGACTAATGGATTTGTGTTCTTGGTTGACCAACGAGGTTGACAGAGATCAGGATGTATATCTATACCATTCAGAGGAATGGATGACTAGTTTGTGGATTAGAGCCGAGACTCCCCATATTGATGTTATCATTCAGAGTCATCAAACCTTGACTACTGACTAGGACCTCATTCCTATTCTATGAGAAAAGCAACAACATGTTATAGCCCATTTTGATCAGATTCTAAAGGGGATACAAGCAGATTCCATTAGAGAGAATGTAGAAAGATGGAATGGCCTTTATCCTGAACTGAGGAAGAAGGAACCTCACTCCCAAAATGGTATGAAAATAGCCCTCTTCAAGGCCCAGTTGTATAAGTAAACTCTAAAAAGAAAATGACTCGAATAGATTGGTCTTAAGTTAAATCCACCTCTCATACTCCCTCTCATGGACATTGAACAGATTTATGAAGAAGCATAAAGAGAAAAATGGGATCAAGTGGAACAGAGTTTGGGATATTATAAACAGGGGGAGTTTCCAAGAATTGTTGCCTACAATGGAAGGGAAGTAAACACTAAAAAGGGGGATTCCATAATGCCAGAGTGATTGATTTCACATGAATGTGCAATCCCTTCAGTTGGTGAGGATGATGAGTCCCAATTTTGATAGGCAAAAGACATATCCAAAACCTTATTATGAAGTTAAGAGGTATTATTTCAAGAGATTGGTTGAATATTTCAAGGTCGATTATGTATTTGTGAGTAGAATGATGATGATATAAGTGTTTATCTTTCTTTTGATTGATTTAATTTAGTTTGGTTAAAAGAGAAATTTAATGCATGGTATTAGCCTATGATTGTGGATTGTAGAGAATCACGTCAGAAGTTAAATTCAAGATCCAACATTTTCCCTATTTTGAGAACCGATTTGTGAATCATTGTTACATGATTGCTACCACATTTCCAGGGATGACATAGCCACAACCGAATTCCACTACTGGAGTTCACTAGTACCAGTAGTCTCAGAGATTAATGAAGGAATGTACAACCGATAGAAGTGGTAGTTACACTCTTCACCAAGAAATTCCGAGATCCTGATCCAACTACTAGTTATTTCCAATGTTCCAAGAATGAAGGCTTAGTTGTGATTAAGTTTAGACTTAGTTTAATTCTAGTATTTAGTTTTGATTACACATTTTTATAATAAATAAACCTTTGGGATTTAGGATGAGGGTTCATCCCTCACATATTTTTG
Organism: Larix kaempferi; assembly: GCA_027924585.1. Taxonomy (NCBI): domain Eukaryota; kingdom Viridiplantae; phylum Streptophyta; class Pinopsida; order Pinales; family Pinaceae; genus Larix; species Larix kaempferi. Next base: position 8,876,215 of record BSBM01000217.1, on the reverse strand, counting down.
AGAAACAATGGATACAACACTTTTACCACATGTTTATCTTGTTTACACATTTTTATATGAACACTTAATTGGATTAATGATGATTCTCTATTTACTGTATTTCACATGTGCTTAAGTTCCTTTCACTCCCGTGTTTCTTTGGGGAATGCCCCCCTCATCGCAACCACAAGAGTTCCTAATTCATTTGATTAATATAGTTAATGCATGATCACACTTTGTTATAATTCAATCATTTTATTTAGCTGAAAGTTATGTTCCATATTCTGTAGCATAGATTAGTTAATGTTGTAGCACCATTCACACATTGCTATAGATTTATGTGGAATCATTTTCCTGCACAATAAGTTTAAATTCATAGATTATACATGCATCCTTTGATTATTTAGTTCTGCAAAGTTTCAATAATTAGATGAAGTCGCATGCTTCCTTAGGTTTCCCTTTTCAAAATCAACTTACTTTTACTTTACTACTTGCATAAGTTCTCACATATAGATTTACTTCCATCGATTTATTTCTTTAAAATTATAGTCTCTTAAAATGATTTTGTATATTTTCATTACTTTCATTGCTTTTTGTCCTTAATTTGCAGTAGTTTAGTTCATTGCTTTCATAGATCTGTTTCCTTAAAATGCAGTAGTTTTATTCATTGCTTTCGTAGATTTCTTTCCTTAAATTGCAGTGGGTTAGTTCATCACTTTCATAAATTTCCTTTCTCAGATTGTAGTAGTTCAATCAATTGCCTTCATAGAATTAATTTATGTAGTTTTATTTCCCGCTTCATAGTTAAAGAGTTGCTAATTCATTTCACACATAGGCATTTTTTCTAAGCAATCTTCCTTGCTTTTATCTATGATCTAGTATAGGCATGTTACGATTTCATGAAACCCTCTATTCTTAATTAGGGGTCCATTTCGTTCCCACTGTAGGATAGATACTCTTGGAAGTTGCACATATAGTGCCAACACCTCTTAAGTTTATACGATCTTGTATTGATAGAATAAAGTAGTAACCCTATTGTGATGACCCTAGAATTGGTCACCAAACTAGTGAGCCACCACCTATATTTGTTGTTTATTTCCATTCCTTCTTACTCCTAATTATTTGGCATCATTGCCTCCATTTCTTGATGGGATTGGTGATTCATTTTCTTATGATTCCTAGAACTAGGCTCGAGCTTGTTTTATTATGTTTTTGTTAAGTCTAATGCATATTCATGGAGTTTTTTGTGTCTTTCTTTCAGTTTTTCATAGGGATAATAGGATTTCTATTTGATTTTCATTGATTTCTCATTGTTATAGGTGACCATGCTCATGTCATTTTCTATATATGAAAGGTATTTTTTCATAATCAAATTTTTCAATCCATTCATCATCTTTGTTTCACCATGCACCCCACATCACATGAAGCGCACCCCAATCATGTTTTAAACACTTTCAAGGAAACCCAAAATGTAACATTATATGTGAAGATTTCCATTATGTCCCTTGCACACAAGAGCATGACTATAGGGAAGCTTTTGGCTCCTATTGTGAGTTCAATTATTCATTTGAGTTTTGAGTGCTTGACAATAATAATAAACTTACAATGTTCCATCTTAATCGTAGATCTTTAAAGTACCCTAGATTTTTTCATGACAATTTCTTTTTGATCTCTCTCCATCTTAATAATTTTAAGATTAAAATGGATCTCTACTAATTAGTATCTCAACTCTAACCATCATGAGTCCAATATCAACTTTTGTTAATAGCATGCTTTTTCCCAATAGCCTCATAGATTTGAGCATGTCTCTTTTATGGCTTTGATTCTATGAATAATATGCAATAAATATGACTTATATATCTACTTGAAATGGCCCTTTGTTTTCTTATACATCGGTGCACTTTTATTATAGCGGGTCACCTCTTCTCTTCTTTAAATCACTCCTAGTCTCATTTCTTTCTCATGAATTGTGCATAATCCTAGCAATGGTTGTGCTAGAGGAATCAAGCACACCAAGAATATTTTTTTTCTTCATACACGTGTCTAATCCTATCAATTGTTATTCCTAATAACATCTAGGAAATTATTCATTCACAAGGACATGATCTACTGCATATATTCTTTGTAGCATTATATCTCCCTCCATATTTTCTTAGATCTTAATAATATATTTCTTTTTTACGTTTATAAACTTGGAATTTCATAAGCATTAACTTTTATTTTACAATGAAAACATAACTTTCGTTTAGTTTCCTTGCCTTTGTCTCTTTTTTTCTAAACTTTTTTTAGTTTCCTTGCCTTTTTCTCTTTTGCTAGTGGTGATTGGTGTTTCACAATACCTTAACTCCTTTTTTATTTTTCTATAGTGCCTTAGTTGCTTCACCATTTTTTCTTTAATGGTATCCGTACTAACTCTTTATAATATCAAAGATCCACAGAACATAGGATAAATATAAACAAAAAATGGAAAGTAGAGAATGTAATTGACTTCATTATTTAATGAAAAATGTCTTGATACATAATAATGGGAGGCATATATGCCAAATATAATATGTAATTCCCAATCATCTTGTAACCTATAACTTAGTCTAGGTAATCATATTTATGATTTTAACATGATTTTTTACACAACGCGAAGTATAAAGTATATAAACTATACATTTAAATCCTAATCATGATCATCATATTATTAGAGTAATATCCTCCACTGCCTTTGTGAACATTGTAACTCACAAAAGTGCACTAGATACATTGAGGGATATGCATAGTAAGGAATTATAAATGAGGGATATGCATAGTAAGGAATTATAAATGAGCACATTTTCAGTTATCCAATATAAATTCATTACATTCCCTTCTATATTATCAAACATAATTATGTATTTTATATTTACATTTTTTATTCTAATTCCACTGAGCCTCATAATGGAATATACTTAGGCATCTTGAGATATCGCTTTGTCGTACACCAAATCATTTTCCTTGTTTTGAGCTCTTTCATAACATGTCCACTGAGCCTCATAATGGAATATCCTTAGGCATCTTGAGATATCGCTTTGTCGTACACCAAATCATTTTCCTTGTTTTGAGCTCATTCATAACATGTCCACATGATGCAATTAGGTCTTATAAAAAAATCCTAAAGAAGGTGCATAGAAAGCTATGCACATATCGACATTCTCCATTTAGGGTTAAGTTTTGTAGTAAGGTCTAGATAGGTGTAAGCATCTAGATATTAAAGGCTAATGGTTCAAAGTTAACTAAGTTAATGGTTTTATGGCCCTGTTATCATTTATTTTTTCACTCTCTAGATGGACAATAGAACCTAAAAATAAATACTATAAACATAAATGAATGATAGATGGTAATGAGTTGAATTCACTTTTTTGCATTAGTCCCTTCCAAATTCATCGACTAGCTAAGAACTAAGGAATAGTTGTAAGAAACAAAAGAATTATACAAACTTATATAATAGTTAGTAGTAATTTCGTTCTTTCACTACTCTTTATCATATCCATTACATGAACTCATGTTAGAATTTATATTTAGTTAAAAATAAAGTAAGAAAGAACTAAAAAGATGCCACATCTAGAGAAAATTTCCAATAGAAATTTTCAATACTTGAATCATCCAAACATCCATAGAGATGGCGATCACAACACTCTTGGAACATCAAAATGTATCATCTACACAATGTCATATAAGATGGATAATCAACTAACCAATACTTTGTTTATTCAACCATTTTTAACATCTTATCAATAAAATTAAAATGGAAGATGCCAAAGTACATACTTTCTTGAGCTTCACATGGTTTTGAGAATAATTTATTCTCTACTGAACAAGCCCAACCACGTGAAGGTGGAAGCTCATGTGTCCCCTCCACCCTTCACATCACTCTCAATTCCCCATATCCCATCTACCTAGTGCAAAATAAATTAAATTAACTTAAAATAATTAAACATGTAGATTCCATAAGAGAGATAATTTACAAAATAGTACCAAATATATTATATTAACAAATTTCATTATACAAATATTATAATACAAAATTTATTATATTAAAATTTTTCATTATACATCACTTCCTACGGGGTTTCTTAATCTTAAACAAATTCATAAGAGGCACACCATCCTCTTTTGTGTTTGGTGGTAGTTTCTCCTGCTTTGTTGATTCATGCTTCCTAACATGGGAACACAATGTACTTTTCATGTAGTGTATAGGTTGAGTGGGACCAACATCTAGACCAACATCCACTATACAAAAGTGAAAAACATATAATTTTTTTAAAGTTCAAATTTCTATTGAAACTAAATACAATTTACAGGGCTATAAAGATTCATTTGCCTTCTGAGAGAGGAATCAAATATATGATGAGGACCCAATAAATTTAGAGTTTTAAACCATCTAAAAAAACTGTCCAGCAGAAAAAAGATATAACTGACATAGAGTTCTAGACAAGATACTTCCCCCATAGGTTGGGGGTTATGACCTTGAAAACCAGAGCAAAGAGCAGAAAAATGGCTTTCAAAACTAGATAGACAAGAGGAAACCTGCAACTATGATCATAACTAATCATCATCTGAAATTAAGATAGGAGGAGAGGCCAATTGATCGGCACCTGAAGGTTCCAACTTGGCCTTCAACCTTTGTCCTTGATTACATGCTTAAGGGTGGCATCGAAAGATCATTTGAGTAGGTGAAGGATTCAATGGAGGAGTCTTGATGAATATCTTGTTGGTCAATTCCCTGGAAAGGGAACCAATCTTCATATTGATACGCTCATTCGATTCCAGTTGGGCCTAGGTGAGCCAACGCAAGCAACCTTCCAAACGAGTGAAAAGAACTTCCAAGCTTAGAACCTAGGTATCATTTTGGAATTTACCCTCAGCATAATCATACATTTCTTTCCCTAAAAAATATTTTACATGCCACCCAGAGTCTTAGTATGGTGCATATCTCGGGTTTGGGTAGAACTTGAATCCTCAATCATTTTACCAAATTCTTTGATAAGTTTATATGGCGCATGTTGTCAGCCACAATGACAAATATGAGCTTCCATATTTGATATGCATTCCTTGATAGCAGGATGAACTAGCTTGTCATAATAGGTCCAAGATTTTTCCTTGTCCCAAATTTCCCTAGGCATATGTGAGTGACGAGGACCACCCACATTTTTCTGCTATGTTATTTTGGAGCGAACCATGGTGTGAGAAGAGACCCGGAGATGAAGAGAGAAGGGATATCACAAACTGAGCATCCAAAAGAGCAACAAATGATAAGAGAAGAACTGAACAAAAGACTAGCAAGGGTAACTCCCATAAAAAACTCTGCAAAAATGTTTATGTTTGCTCCACATGGTAAGCAACCAAATCATGATTTGGTCTACAAGGTACAACAACTATGAAAAATATTAGTTTCCATTAATTTCTAGGCTGTGGAGGATCTGAACAAGGGGAGGTTGGAAAGACAAATGCTAGTTTGTGCGAGTGAATCCATGTTTCCAAACCTTTCCATAATGAAAATGAACATAACACTTTTCTAGCTAAGAGATGAAGCGACATGCACCATGATATATGGCTTGCCTCGGAGGAATCTGTGTGTCTTTTTCATGATTAAGACATGAGGCGAAGTACCATACCACACTTGTCATGGAGAAAAAAGATATATAATTAATCTTCATGAACGTAGTTTAATAATTGTTCATTGTTAAAATATTAAATCAATGTTTATTACCTTCTTGATGTGGAGAGGCCATGGTTTGAGGTACAATTCTTTCCTCTTCTCTCCTAGTTTCCTCATATACAATCTATGGACCTAAAACAAAATTAAAGTTATAATTATATGAAATATAATCTTAAAATTCAATATCACATACATTTGATAATCATACAATCATACTACCGTCATGAGGTTGTTGATCTCCTCCAACATCAATATTGCTCATTCTCTCCTACATTAAGAAATAAAAACATTGAAATATAGGTGGTTGATTTTATAGAAAACATAATTTCCTTTTTTAAAATGACGTTAAGCATAAATATAAGTTTCAAAACTAACATTTGTTTGGTCGTAAACTTGCTCCCCATCATGGACATGTTCAAGCACAATTTGAAACCGACATTTGAACGTGAGCTTCCTTTCCTCTTCCATGGGTGCTCATTTCATGACACCCCCTGTATTTCATAACATATCAGTAATGAATTGGTTACTTATTTTTAATAATACTATGGTAAAATAATTTTCATACTTTCAAATCAGGCATACAACTTCAAGTATCCACCTTGGCCAAGTTTGTGTTGGACATGCTTCTCTAACTTGGTATGGGTGGCCTTTTTTGTATCTTTAATCCTACAAGAAGTTTTAAGGACATCATATAATTCAATTTTTATGTTGAACTTTAGAGAAATATCATACTTAATGAAATTTCGATGTTATGCCTTCCTCCATCTAGAGGCATCTTTTCTTGTCTTCTCATACCTTTTTTCCTTTGTGTCCTCCTAAAGATCCTACCACTCTCTCTCATGAATCACATGAGGTCAATGATAGCTAGGGTTTTTTTATAGATTAAACCTATATGTATATCTTATCATTTTCAAATATTTACTTATAATAATGGTTACTTTAGATTGGTTGAAAATTCATCAAAATAGACCAACCATGTAATCCAAAAGCTCATCCTTCAAATTAGAAGGTTGTTGGTTAAATCTGGTATGAATGGTTGTCCCAAAAATATATAAATCCTTCTCTTGTAGGATCTTCCAAAACATATAATTTCCTATCAAACCATTACTATTAAAAAAGATTAAAAAGTAATACAATTATATCAAGTTATGGCACATAAATTCATTGTTAGTTACTTGGGAGATTTTGTAGCTTCAATGGGACTAGGTTTTCATCCATGAGAATCTCAATGAATAATGTCCCATTGATATTGATGCAAATTGCTCAATAAAATGTTTCACATGAACCAAGTATGGGGACATCACCTCCATCAAAAACTTCATGAGGATTCATGCCATGCATAGGGGTGTCATGTGAGTGACCAAAAATTGAACTAGGAGTATAAAAGACAGGTGTCGTACTAGTATTCAAGGGGGAATAAGATGATGAAATGTGAGAAAGAGGTGGGAATGGATATAATCTAGTGGCTATGTTACTGGTGATGTCGGGGGCGTGTAATGGTATAGTCACTGGTGTTGCGTGGATGCTTCCAACACCAGAATGATGAGGCTCAGTCTATTGAAAAAAAATATGATACTCCTATGCCAAGCAATTCCATTTTTTATTCTAGGTTCATATAAGGTTAAATAAAATTGTAAAATATTGAACATGATAAAATAGAAAACTGAAGTTATAGCTTACTTGAAATCGCCTTAGTATATCGACCAAAATGTTTCACCTCTGTATTTGTTCTAGTGAGTTGGAATCAAATAATGATAACAATCCTTTATAGTCTTTCATATAATCTTACAAATACTTTCTTGTGGGTTTGGATCATCAAGATAATTTTCATTGTCATCACCCACATTGGGATCATGTTAAGCAACAAATTTCCAAAGAGAGCATGAAAAGAGAAGAAATAGACCACAAAGAGTACTCCACGCCTTTAATGAAGAAAATTGATGGATAGCAAGCCTCTTCGAGGGGGAAACCTCCGTATACAATGTAATAAGTACACAAGGCACGACAATACAAGATGATTCAAATGACAAGGTATCCTTCTTATATATAAGACACAAATAGGTACAATTACAACTAATGGGCCCAAGCTAACGTAACAAATATAATAATACTAATAATAATTACCACTAATAGATTCAATACAACATCAATAATATGTAATTATCCACAATATTATTAAGGATTTAAGAGCATTAATATATAATAACATGCAAGAGAAATAAAATAGGACAAGCAACCATTAAATATAGACACACAATGTTTACATGGAAAAACCAAATTGGGAAAAACCACCATAATAGATCTATTATCTCCCTTGACCTAAACTAGTCAAGCCAGGCCAAGTGAGCTAGCCACCGCTCAACTCCAAGCCACATTACAATGGAGTATTCCAAGCCCTTTGTAGGCTTCATCACATGCAATACCATAGGCCAATACCATGGGCCACCAAATACCATTGGACACCAAATACCAGGGAACACCAAATACCATTGGCCACCAAATACCACTGATCACCAAATATCATGTGCCCAAAAATACATGTGGAGACGTAAACCATTTGACTCATCCCTGAGTCAAGTTTAACCCTAAAAACGCCCCCTTTAAACTTGACTTGGAGTAAATCACCAAATCCCCTCAACATTTTAACTGAGGAATTTCCACATGCCCCCTTATAACCTAGGTTTGCATGACTTTACCGGTGAGTTACCATGGATTTCCCCTATCACCTAGGTCTACCTAAACTTTACCGGTGAATTACAAGGGGTACACTTGCCTAACCAATTCTTAGAACAATATTTCCATTTACATGCAATTACAATTTTCAACTCCATTGTAATAATTTTTTTTTTCATGTGTATCATGGTGACTGCACCATCACCATCTGTTGCTACATCCTCTCGCTTTTCCATACTTGTCATCTTTCGTGCCTCCTTTTCATTGACGCCCATATAAAAATAATCCATCTATTGTATTACATGGGTCCTAAGCTGCTTTAACCACCAATTATATAGGAACTCTCTTCACATACATGGTTCATCAATATTGCTCCCAAAACTGAGATTAAACCATCTCACATTCCTCCCGCAATCAAAGACTCAACCTCTATTAACCTCATCAAGCTAGGCTACGAGTACACCTGCCACCCTCGTGCCTACCCAATTGTTCGTTGCACACTTGATGCGACATCCTTTCTTTATGCATAAGAGGGATATGATTGGTTTTTTTCATGCTTCTAAGCACTCGAAGAAATCACATTATAACGGGAACCAAAAGTTGCAGGGGTTTCAGGTACCACTGAACATGCACCCCATACAATATTAATTTAGATACAAGGATATGGACTCAAGGATACCCAACCTTGCACTCTGATACCACTTATTAAGGATTTAAGATAATTAATATATATTAAATTGCAAGAGAAAGAAAATAGAACAAGCAACTATTAAAGATATCTACACACAATGTTTACGAGGAAAACCCAAACTGGGAAAAACCACCACAATAGATTTATTATCTCCCTTGACATAAACCGACCAAGCTAAGCCAAGTGAGTTATCTACCACTCTCCTCTAGGACACCTTAAAATGGAGTATTCCAAGCCCTTTATAGGCTTCATTACATGCAATACCATAGCGAAATACCATGGGCCACCAAATAACATTAGCCACCAAATTCCATGGAACACCAAATACGATTGGCCACCAAATACCATTGATAACCAAATACCATGTGCCCAAAAATACATGTTGAGACCTAAAGCATTTGACTCAATCTCAAGTTAAGGTTAACCCTAACAAATATAGGGGGTAATGTGCCAACATTTAGGGATTAACATGCCCCTCCCCTTTAGACAAATGTTGTCCTCAATGCTTGATTAGTTGTGGATGCTTTTGTATGAAGGACTCATATTCCCATGTCGAATCTTCAACTGGTAAATTCTTCCACTTGATGAGGTACTTAGTAGTAACATGATTGTGTAGTTGTTTGGTCCTTGTTTGAGTGAGTTGTTTAGGTTCCAATATCAATTTTCGATCATCATCAAGATTGGGAAAGATTGTTTGAATTGGGATCTTGACTCCTATTACCTTCTTTAATTAAGAAACATGGAAAACTAGGTGTACCCTTGAAGATGAAGGTATCTCCAATTTGTAAACCATACTGCCAATCTTTTGAACCACTTTATAAGGACCATAGTACTTGGGTGCTAATTAATATTGTCTTTATTTAGTTTCTCGAGGGACACATGTTTGTAAGGTTGCAACCTCAAAAATACCCAATCCCCTTCTTCAAAATTCCTTTCACTGCGATGTTGATATGCTTGTTTCATCCTATTATTTGACATATCCAGGTTTTCCGTCAGTAACTAGAGAACTTCTTGCTGGTGCTCTATTTGATCTTACACAACTTGAAGTTTAGATTTTCCTTTTAAGGGAGATGTGATAGATGGAGGATGGTACCCATAAAGTGCCATAAATGGAGACATTTTTTATGACATGTGGAAGGAAGTATTGTACCACTATTTTGCCAAAGATAACTATTTTTCCCACTTTGTTTGTTTATCAGATGCAAAGCAACGAAAATAGCCTTTCAAACATTAGTTCACTATCTCAGTTTTCCCATTGGATTGTGGATGATATGAAGAAATATGAGCCAACTGGGTACCCAAACAAGAAAATAATTTATTTCAAAATTTTCTAGTGAATATTGGATCTCTATCACTTACAATAATATTCGGGTTTCTGTGTAACTTCTGAACCAATTCCATGAAGGTTGTAGCAACTGTACTTGCATTACAACGGTGAGAGAGTGCAAAAAAGTGTGCATACTTTGTGATCCTATCAATATTCAATAACCACCATAATAAAATTCTTCCCTTATGACTTGGGTAGATCTATGATAAATCCATTGAGACTTCCTCCCAATGCTGACAAGGTATTTCTAATTGTTGTAAAAGACCTGGGGTGTTAACTATTTCAACCTTATTTTGTTGGAAAACCAAACATTCTGCCATGAAATTTTGAACATCAGATTTAAGACCTTCCCAAAATAATTCATTCTTGACATTGTGGTACATTTTTAGGAATCTTGAGTTCCCACCTATAGGATAGGTGTGTAATTCCAAAAGGATCTTTAGTTTGAGTTGGAATTTCTTACATCTATATAAGCGATTCTTATACCATAATGAATCATTTTTCCACACAAAAGTATCTAATACACTGGGATCATTTTGTATCTTTTGAATGAGTGTCCACATAGATAGGTCATTCTTCCATTCTTCCCTTGTTACTACTACCCAATTGGTTTGTATAATAGAATCACATAAAGTAATGCCTCCACATCCTCATTTTTTCTGGAGAGTGCATCTTCCACTACATTCTGGTTCCCTTTTTTTATAGATGATTTCAAAGACATATCCAAACATCTTAGTTACCCATTTTTTTCTCTTCTGAAGATAGTGTCTATTCCAAGAAGTATTTAAGACTATCACGATATGTTTTGACCTTGAAGTACCCACATATTAGATAAGGACGCCATTGATTAAGTGCATGTAGTATTGTCATAATTTCCTTCTCATAAATTGGTTTCTGTAAGTTCTTTACCTTGATTGGTCAAATTTCAAAAGAAACGGGCTATCCTTCTTGCATTAGAACCACACCGATTCCATTTCCTAAGGAATCACATTCCACAATGAATGCTTTTGAGAAGTCTGGTCACGCATGGAAAATTTTAGGGGCTAATATTAGCCCATGGGATAAATTTAGGGGATTTAAATTCTTAATGGGCTAATTTTTTATTAGACACCCATTAGGTATGATTAGCTCACATTTTATTTATTTGTTTTTAAAGAATGGGAGGTTAGCCCCATGAAATTTAAAATAAGGATCCAAGAAAAAACAATTTCACCCCACTAAAAATGGATTTAAACCTCTGTTTGCCCATGAAAATCGCTAAGAAGCTCCCATTTTTTCCCAATTTCCAAAAATAGTAGTTGCTAGGGACTCTTTTGTCTTCTACCTATAATGGAAATCGAAGTCATACTTACATTTGTCCATATTTTATGGTTTGAATCTTGTTTTTCATTTTGCTTAATGTCCACATGAGAAGGGAAGTTGATATTTACTATCAGGTTTTATAGTGACCCATTTGCATCTAGGAGAGTTCTAAATCCCATCACCATAGATCCAATTTTCCCCAAGAAACATGGGGATTGTGAAGCTTGTGATCGACGATGTGGCAATATCATTTTTGTGGGTGTTTGGGGCATCATGCCTAGGTGATGGGACTTCATTCATATCCATGTATTTGGGAATGTAGGGGGCATGACTTTCCAAGGAGAAACTTGTCAAAATATTTGCCAAGACTTCACAAGGTTTTTAATTTTAGTGAAAGATTCACCAAGATTTTACAAGGGTTTATAATTTAGTGAAAGATTCGCCAATATTTTACAAGATTATATAATTCAATGAGAGATTCGCCAAAAACTTATATATGCATAATATAACATTGATAAAATATCCTTCATATTTTCCTATATATCATGGGGATTCGCCCATTTATTATACATAGAAATTTAGGGGGGGTTCTTAAAATTTTCCCTGGTCTGGTGTGGTGAAAATAGGAGCTTTGCACATTGCCTATTTAAGTTTTTCAAATGCATGAGTTGCCTCTGGATTCCACGAAAATGATTCCTTCTTTAATAATGTTGTTAGAGGTGCTTCTATTCTTCCATAGTTTCGAACAAACTTGCGGTAGTACCTTTTCAAGACTAAGAATCCTATAAGATTATTCGAGGTTTTGGGAATCAGACATTCCATCATGGATTTAATTTTTTTAGGGTCTACCTTGACACCTTCATGAGATACAATATGACCCAAATAATCTACCTCCTTTACCCCAAATAAACATTTGGAAGGTTTTGCATATATTTGTTGCTCATTTAGTAGTTGTAGCACCCTGTTGACATGTTGAACATGTTCTTCCCAAGATTAGTATATCATCAAAAAATACTAATACAAATTTTCTAAGGAAGGGCTTGAAAATGGAATTCATCAAACCTTGAAATATGGAAGGTGCATTTGTAAGGCCAAAGGCATGACCAGAAATTCATAACGACCTTCATGAGTTCTCAATGATGTTTTTGGGATGTCTTCTTCCTTAATTCTAATCTGATGATACCTTGAATGGAGATCCAACTTTGTGAAGTAATCTGCTCGATGTAGTTCATCTAACAATTCATCAATGACAGGAATGGGAAACTTATATTTAATGGTGATCTTGTTGAGCTCTCTATAATCTTGACACATACACCATGGATGTCCCTCCTTCTTGTGTACCATTACCATTGGTGCAGAGTAAGAAATTTTGCTAGGCCTTATTATGCTAGCCTCTAACATTTCTTCAACCATGCACTCAATATCACTTTTCTAGACATAGGGGTATCTGTAAGGTCTGATGTTAGGAGGAACACTTCCTGTAATTAAGTGAATAGCATGATCAAAATATTGAGTAGGTGGAATAAATTTTGGAATATCTTCAAATACCTTGGAGCTCTTTTCAATGACCCTTTGGAGATCTAGGGGAATAGGAAATTACACCTTGATGTCCCATTTTCAAAAAATATATCATACCATTAGAGTTTATAACGTTGCTTGGATTCCCTATGATACCCCTTAATTCAAATTCTTTTCCTTCCCAAGAAAATTTCATGAAAATTTCTTGAAAATTAAAGGCCACTGTTCCCAATGATTGTAACCATTGAACCCCTAACTAGACAACATAAAAAATACCCATTGGGATAACAATAATTGGACTATTCAATACATATTCCCCCATAGTAATATTGATATTATGTCATTTCCCTGAGCAATTGATAGTTCCTCTATCTGCAATCATTACTTGCAACTCTGGTGTTGGATATACAAAGAAATTGAGATTTTTGTCTAATTTAGAGTGAATGAAATTATGAGTACAAACATAATCAATCAACATTGTTAACATTTTATTTTTGATATATCCTTTGATATTGAGAGTTTAAGGAGTGAAAATTCCATCCAATGCATGACAAGACATGGTGGGAGTAATCTCTTCTATTTCTTCATCTTGAGATGGTTCTTGTTCTTTTGCTTCTTCCTCTTCACAATCTATGTAGAATAATTTCTTCTCGCCACACTTATGTCCCTTACTATACTTGCTGTCACAATTAAAACATAAAGTTTGTAATGTACTCCGGGGCTAGCAGAGTTTGTAAGGGACATATCATTACCTTTCTAAGGATAATTACTTGATTTTTAGTGCAACGGATAAACCATAAACACTTAATTTCTATTTTTCAAAAATTAATTACGACACAAAATCCAATAATTAACAATAATTTAATTTAAATTCATTAACACATCCAAAATATGATCTAATGGATGGGAAGGATTTTTAACATAATATAACATCATCAAACCTTCAATCCAAGCCATATAAGAGATGATAACCACTTATAAGGCTAATTATTCTTAATCACAGTTAACTAGTAATTAAGGTGTTAATTACGACACTTAACAACAATTAGTGCACCAATGACGACACTTATCACAAATCCAATTGTTTAAAAAATAACCATCGATTATAAATCCCAATGGCTTAATGACATATAATTACATTTAAATAAGGCCTAATTACCAAAATTACAATAATTAATCATGGTAATTATGAAAAAGAATCTACAAGACTAGTTAACTAGTTTTCCAATATAAGTAGCTAGTCTTGCACAAAATCAACTTGTAACCATGCCATTAAACCCAAAATAAATCATATAGAAATTAAAAACATATTTAAGCGTGCACCTACAACAAATTAAACTTTTGTTTTCATATCATTCCAATTGCACATAAGGTAATATTTTCCATCAATTCCAGTGAAACTATTCAACATTCACCTCAAGGAATTGAGTCTAAATAAATGCACCAAAATGAAATGAATCCATAATTAAAGGATCACACCTGATAAGTAGCCACCTAAAACACAATAACATGTTATAAACAGAGCATATGGCTGTAGCATTCCGTTTTTACCAAAAGAGAGATTTCAATCCACAACTAGTTATCAATTTTCACCGCAATGTACCTAGTTTCCAATTTAACTTTCCAAATTCCAAATAAAGAGAAATATATGAATACTATATCTCATGGAAATCATATCAGGGTTCACCTATATTCATATCGTTGTATCTTTCCGCCCATATACATTCCATTACATAATTCACAAAACTAGCTAATTCTACTCATCTAAATTGACTAGTAATTCTAGGAATCCCTAGAAGAATTAAATACAAAGATTATAGAATCACTCAAATTCCATTCCAAATATAAATAACATGTTTTATCATTCATAACAGAGGTATATCTCATTTTATCATTTCGTCAAACACTTCATATGCAAAGTCAAAAATCTACTCGAAACAATTCCATTAAAGGAGCTAGAAATTGGAAATTGATCTAGAATTTCGGTAGAAATTTCCCAAACAATATCAATAAGATTTCCACTCACATTATCACACACATTTAAAGTGTATTTATCATACATAAGCATAAAAATTACACTCAGGAATTTTTAGAAACACTTCATGTGCCAAGTCTCCAAACTATGCAAAACAATCCAATCGAAGAACTAGTTTTCGAATAAAAGGTAGATGAATCAAATAGAAGTGTATTAAACCATTCCGAGGCTACTATAATATAAAAATACAAATTATATAATGAAAATATGCAGAAATATTAGTTATGTAGTATATTTTCCAAAGAATAATTCCCTCAAACAATTTGTGCACAAAATCACAAAAACTAGTTCCCAATTCCTTCACAAAATTTACTTGCATAAATAGATTGAATTCCATGAGAAATTTATTCCACAAATAGCTCATACATTTCATAAAAAATTTCATGTGAATACATAAATAAATCATATCAGATCAAAATAAATGAAATAAACATGAGATAAAGCACTTATCTTTTCCAAATACGCAACCGGAATCGACCGTGCCACATTCCACCCAGTCGTACACACAATGCAAGACAAAAATCACTTTGCAATGGTCACCCCCAAGCCGGATCCATGATTCCACAAGAAAGATATTACTCAACCAAAAATTCTCTCAAGAAATAAGTCCAGCTAAAACCCAATGGAAAGTGTGTCCTCTACGTCCATTCCGAGGCAATTCCAGTGGCTCTAGGACAACAGTGCAACCACAACCTAATGGAAAGTAGCACTTCCAATCCATGGAAATTCCAGTGGATCCAGGACAAACTCAAATCCAAGGTAGTGGAACTCATACCTATGTCCAAACCAAGATATCTAGAGGCAATACACAACTCTTCCCAACCTCAAATCCAATGGCAGTGGACCTCACACCTACTGCCAAACCAAGATCTCCAGAGGCAATTCCAGGACATACAACAGTGGCTCCATATTAAATTAGCTTGGGAATAGGCTCCACAAGGGCACAATGATAAAAAATGATCTCATACCAAGAGAAGCAAAATAGAACCACAAGTTCCAAACACAAGCACAAGATCAAAAGCATGAACCAACACACAAGTGTGATTTGCCAACACAAGCAAATCAAATTCCTTCATGAGAAATTTGAATTGGGAGAGAGAGGGACACAAGCATGAGAGTTACATTCCTAGAATAGTAAACTAGATTTACACATCAGGTGGATACATTAATAGAAACACTAATCCAACTCATGAGGGCGCACTAGGTGAGAGAGGGACTCCAATCCTCAATTAAAAAAATTAATCTCGGGTTAAATAAAACCAAGGAGTGACATAACACATCAGGGTGCATAACCAAGAGGGTCCATCAAGTACATAATAAGGGTGTACAACATTAACATAAGCTCAACACACAAAGGTAAACACTTTTCCACAACCCCCTGCTCGTAACATCATGGTTCCTCATACTCTCTTCTGTGGCATCGGTCGTCCAATTGTTTTTTATTTTATTAATTATTTTATAAGTTCAACATAATAAAAATAATAATGATGTGCAAATCATAGCCCAGGATCCTTGTGCCACTTATATGTCCAACATAACAACAATAATAATATGTCCAGGGGCTAAACCAGAGGGTATTACAGACCTTTTTCTCTTCTTTCATCCAATTATTGAGGTTTCAACCTTTGAAGTGGGTTAGAAGAAGGAACATCATTCTCTCTATATGTGTTGGAGGTGGTCCTTCTAGTAGTCATCGCCATATTTTTACTTTCGATTTTCCTTTCCAAAATAAAAGCATTCTCTAATGATTTAGGTTCAAGGACATGCATCTCATGTTAAATATTCTCCTTTAAAGTGCCAATAAAGGGATCCAACAAATTATCTTCTGAAATATTATTCAGTCTAAGACTTAACTTCTGAAAATGTTTGATGTACTCTGAAACTGGACCTTTTCATTTGATATTTATCAATTGACTACATAAATTGTTGCTATTAATATCGTTGTAATGTGCAATCAATTCTTTGGTGAATATAGACCAAGAGATAATAGAGTCCTTTTTATGGTCACAAAGCCATTGGTACCATACAAATTGATTAGGCTCTAAATATAATGATGGAATAGTCACCTTTTGCAAACTTGGCACTTGGTGTAGATCAAAGAATTGCCCCATCTGGAATATCCATGTTATTGGATCATTGCCATAAAAATTTCTCATGTCAATCTTGGGAATAAAGTAGTTCTTTGAACCTAAGTTGAACCTGTGATGATGGAGCAGATCATCAATTTTGGGGAATCAAACCTATTATTCTCTAACTGTTTTTTAATTTTCTCAATATGTGACTGGAAGAATTCCTACTTTTCCTCCCTATCCTCTTCTTGAGTAGACGAATGTGTAGGAAAGCTAAGTCTTATCTCATTTAGTAGTATATTCAAATCTTCTAGATCCTCTTTTCTATCCATCCCCTTGATATCCTCTTTACTGGCCATCTTATTTTCCAAGTTAACTAAATCAACCATTTTCATAGTCCCTGTAATCATATCTTCCAAATTGGACACCCTAAAAGATATGTCTTCTCTTTCATCGTAGGTCAATGATGAATCCTCTGGTGGTTTGAGTGGAGTGTGATTTTTTCCACTACCTTTTGGTGGCATTTTGAACAATATAAATAGATATTACACCTTTGGTTTACTGTAATGTACACAAACATAGGTCTAGGAAAACTAACTCAAAAATTGACACTTGGGTTTACAAAGAATGGCTTGACACAGAAAAAATATGGAGTTATTTTCGACAGTAGGCACATTCTAGAGGCATCACACCTACATGGACCATTTGGGTAAACCAAATGAACGAAGGCAATTTACCCAGGAATTATGTGGACTCTTCTGCTTCTAGTGCACCACTGGAAAATAATGGACCATTGGAAAACTAATTGAAAATTTTCCAACCTGCTATGTGCTCCACTTGACTTGACCAACAAATATTTGACAGTGAAATTGGTGACTAGGTGCAAAGATCAAAACTTGGACTAGTGAAGGAGGTAGTTTCCAAACATGATCGAATGGAACTAGAGGCTCCCAAATATATTTTCTATGAATAGAAATTGGCTCAATTACTTCATTTTTATTTACAGGGACCTTTAGACCAATTTTTAAAATCACCTTTAACAGTTAAACACTTTAAGATTGAAAAATTTCCATTTTTCTTAACAATAGCGCAAGCAACGAAAACAATTAATTTCAAATGCTATCTAGAGATCACGGATTCTGAAAATAAAATTGGTATATGAATTCAAATAAATGTCATTCAACAACATCATGATTCACTTATACATTCAAAGGCACATTTAATAATCAACGAGATCAAAACTTGTAGTATGTCATAGATTCACTATAATTTGTAACATAGAAGCAAAAATAGAGCGATTGAGAGTAAGGAAGGGATATTTTTACTATTGGATCTGATAAATATGCATAAGTACATCATATTAAATCCCTCTGATTGC
Organism: Larix kaempferi; assembly: GCA_027924585.1. Taxonomy (NCBI): domain Eukaryota; kingdom Viridiplantae; phylum Streptophyta; class Pinopsida; order Pinales; family Pinaceae; genus Larix; species Larix kaempferi. The sequence goes on along the minus strand of BSBM01000217.1, from coordinate 8,857,557 downwards.
ACATGAACAACATCTATAGTTCATAGGGGGCGCAATTCATCAATCTCGCTCTCTCTACTGCTACAAAACACTACAAATTGAACACTATTGCTTCTGAGATTCTACTACACCAAATTGAAACTCAACCACATCATTCTGAAGCTCAGATTAGACATGCAAGAAGAAATTATTATCTGCAATAAACCTCCGCGAAAATAACCATGTTTTCTCTTCCTCAAAATCCAATAGGAGGATCTCACAATCTCTCGATTGGATTACTAGTTGCAAAGGGGAACATCTCCCAATGCTGGCAAGGGGAAAACCAACCAAGCCTATGAGAAGCAAATATATCTCCAAGTTGAATACCTTAGGTGAGATATCCATCCTTATCGGGATGGGGAATTCACGAGTGATAACCTAGCGTATCAGTTAGTTGCTACCGATGTAGAGTGAAAAAATATGTGCAAGGGAGTGATCATGCTCCTTTTATCAACCTTTGATAGATTTTTCCTTCCTTCTAGAGCTTACCTTCTTGAAATTCGAGCCATAGATGAGTTGGATGCTTCTTTGGTAAGTTTCTCTTGCATAGGACCTACTTGTCTCCATAATTGAGCCCACATTGGATAAAATTAGCATCTGTATCTTTCCTGAGGCCTCTTTCTTTCTTTCCTACTTTTACTATTCCTTCTTGATCCTTATCTTCAAAAATATGGAAACTTCTTCCTTCTTTGATTTTCTATTGCTTTTCCTTCTTTTCCTACTTTAGGCTGCTTTTACTGCTTTCTTTCTAGATTTTATTTAGGGAGACAACTCATATTCCTTATCCTTCATCCTATGTGCCCTCTTGAGCCACCTAGATAAATTACAAGTCATAAACAATAGTTAGTAAAGTAATTATTCTAAAATTGTGGTCCCCATCATTCTTTCATTATTTATTTAATTACATAAGATAACTATAGCCAAAATTAACTCTCTTATTAATTAATTCAATTGTCCATTAGGACCAACGGGAATTGAATGGGTTAGTGTTTTGACCAAGTTTCCCTCAGGTAGGGGACATTAACTTCACCTTAAATAGATCCGTGTACTAAAATTTATTGAAATTTAAAATAATGTACCTTTTTCCAACCTTGATTTGAAGACTCATTTGTCAGTCAACCTTTCTACTGAGGTAACCCTGAAATTTCGGCCCCTCTAAGTCTTAAATATAGTCCTATGGTATCTTGATATGTCCTTTTTCTAATGCTGCAGGAATCATTGAATTTCGTTTTGCCAAACAAAATTTGTGACAATTTTCTTAATGCTTGTTATTTTTGGCCTATTCAGAAGAGAAAGAGTGAACGGCTTTCCACATGTCAAATATTTTGAGTTTGGTTCTGAAATTCATACCCAAGGTACTGTGGTATTTCTTATTTTTGATACAATAGGTCTCACTCAATTTGGATCTTGTATGTTCCAGATATAACCATGTTTCCCAGAACACATGCTTTAGACTAGTTTTTGGAGTAATAAAAAACCCTAACTTCCAATGGGTATAACTTCGAACTTGTAATGAGTCAGGATCTAAAATGTTTACCATAGATAGTTCGACCCATTTTCTAGAATTTTTTTGAGTTTCACTCTGTGAATATTTTTAGAAAAAAAATTATAGCGAAAATTCCAAGATGTCTTGTTTTGGAAGCATCCAAGCTTTGATACCAAATGATAAGAAACACATTTTCAAAGAGAGCATGAAAAGAGAATAAATAGACTAGAAAGAGTATTCCATGCCTTTAATGAAGAAAATATATGAATAGCAATCCTATTCAAGGGGGAAACCTCCTTATACATTGTACTAAGCACACACGACAAGACAGGGCAAGATGATTGAAATGACAAGGTCTCCTTCCTATATATAGGAGACAAAGAGGTACAATTACAACCAATGGACCCAATCCGACATAACAAATATAATAATACTAATAACAATTACCACTAATAGACCCAAGATGAAATCAATAATATGTAATGATCCACAATATAGGGGGTAATGTGCCAACATTTAGGGATTAATAGATCATGGGTAGTGTCCTTCCCACATATCACATGTATATTTTATGATAACATTAATTTTAAAAAAAAATACGAAAAATTAAACATATGTAGAAATCAAAATGAGATATGATTTTACAGGTGGCTGTATAGTTTGTGTAGATTCCTTCCTACAATCATCCTACCAAAATATTCAAAATAATATTATTTACAACAAAATATGTAGAGAGAGTTATGTAGAGAATGGAACATTTCATCAATTTAATATGTAAAGAATAGAACATAAGTACCCCAATGATTGTAGGGTTTGGCGCTTCTAATATATAGTACAAATCATAATTTATCAGCAACTCCTCCCTTGCTACTATTGTTTTTATTGCACATACCACTACCTAATTGCATTCATGTGCCTCAAATATGCAATTGGGTGGCTTTTTAGTTGTCCCTAGTCGTGTACTATTTATAAACCCTACAATATTTATGGAGGTTTTTGGTATGGCATCAATATATATAGTTTCTCCTTTATTTTGTTTAGATTCTTTTATTTGTATATAGTTTGCAAAAAATTTCATATCTACATATGCTTGTCATATATTGTGCAAGCCTAATCCAAACTCCATAACTATAACATGGTCCAACATACTCCATCAATTCAGCTACCCTACCATATTTGACCTTTATGCCATCCATGGAAAATAAGACGAGACCATGTAAAAACGATGTTCCAATGTGATAAATTATTTCATTGATCCAAAATTTATCGTCCATCTGCAAAAGTTTTTTCAATTCCCACTGCTTGACTAGATGTTTGTACCTCAAGGGGACCTCAATGTCACCTTTTGTCTCATCATCATAACAACAAGTCCCTCCTTCAACACAAAAAATTCCATGTGTCTATGAAGTTTTTTTCTTATCTTTTGACATCTAGTAATTGATATGACACTATTACATCTAGTAGATGTCTCACTTCCCCCATTCCTCCTAAACTATCCTCTCTCTCAATAGATAGATCTGATAGATAGCTATTTGGAGGTACCTGCAAGTGAAAATATACATCTAATCATATTGATCCCATTTATTATCATAAGTATAAGGTATTGACCCAAGTGACGTTTGACAAAGGAAAAAAGTATCACCTATTTCACCATTTTTTTAACCAAAACAACTCACCCAACCTCATGAACAAGATACATGAATTATTTTTCTCATTTTTGAGAATATCCTTGGATGGTTCATATCCAAATTAAATTTGGGGTATGTATTCATCTATCAACTAATTGGAAAACAAATGAGCCACCCAAGTGAGGAAAGAAGTAGACACAACTAATTGTCCTCCAACTCAAGGAATAGTCTACCTTAGAATAATAAGTATAACAATATGATAGAAGAAGTAGATGCAACCAATGCTCCAACTCAAAGACTAGAATAATAACACTATGTGCAATAAATAATATCATGAATGATGCAAGTATCTCAACTTGACAAGCCATGACACTCATGAATGTTGTTACTTGAAGACATTAATTACCTAAACGACATTCCTTAAGATGTTGTACTTGACCTCATTTGTCTTGTCTAAGGACCATTTTCCAAATGACTAAGGCACCCTTTGACATCTCTGAAGAAAATGAGATACTATTCCATACCTATATTCTTTTTTGTCAAATTCCTAGGATAGTTCATAACAATGAGGTCAGTATTTTCTTACCTCAATTACAAATACAATAAAGTTTATCTATCTATAATAGTCACTTAGCAAGATAATCTCTTTGTCTTTATTCCTCATCTCATCTCCCATCCACTATAATTTGATCGCTTATTTTTAGTCATTTTACAACCCAAAACCTTGTGAAAATTTGGCCTACTTCCATTCGCATCTGCTATTAAGTGTGAAAATCTTGTTCACACCAAGATCTACTCAAGCAATTACAAACTCTCACAAATTTCCTTGCAAAAACTAGTCATAGAACACATAAAACAGTCATGAATATGATCAAAATAGTAAAAATATATTGAATAAGTCTACATCATCCAAAATTGGGATATGCAAAGGATTTCCAAATATATAATTACATGAGATATTTGAAATCCAAAGAAGTTGATTCAAAATCCTCAGAAAAATAGGCTTACTAAAAAGATGAAAAAGAAAAATCCCCTAGGTGCAAAAAGTGCTTTCCAAATCACCTCTAAGGCTCATGAATTGGTAAATTCCGAGTATGATGGTGATGTAGGGTGGAAAATCATTCTAAGTACAACTTTTAGAAAGAGGAAACATCATGGAGGGCGATTTGGATAAAAAACTGCTAAAGCCAAGTCAATTAGCTTTTACCTTTTCACCAAAACAGTAAAAAGAAGGATAGCACCCTTCTAATCCAGGAATGGAAAAAAAACTCACAGATTCTTAGGAAATCTTATCCAGGATCTCCATAAGTGCTCCCTAGTGACTCAGGATGGGTTGTGGTCCACACAAAAGACAAATAATGGCCAACTACCTAGTCAACACCTAGGAATTAATCAAAAAATGACTAATTAATCTATCCTACGTATTAAATGGATATGGATGGGTTTTTAATATCCAAAACTAAGGATTTTAACATTTTATGGATGATGGCTGATGCAAGGGGGTAAAGGTACAAGGGGAAGATGGCAATATGAGTTATGAGGATCCTGAATCTAAGGATCCCAATGGAGAATTAGGTGGAGACAATGAATAATTAGTTCTCACATGTTGAGGTGGAAAAATGGTTCAACCATAAATCCCATAAAGAGGGGGAAGTCCTTGAAATCTACGAGAGTACCTTAGTGGAGAAATGGTGACATAGTGTAGGATTACCAATCCAACTAAATATCTCAACAATAATTTTAATTAAAAGAGTGCTTAGATCAATGATATCTACTTAATAAATGATGCTAAATCAAACGATGAGTGCCACATGGGTGCAACAATTGATCTTATCTAGTTGAAAAGTAAATAGAAAATAAACACCCTATAAAAATAAAATACTCACTAGTTCTAGGAGGTGAACTACAAATAACAAATGATGTGAAAAAACAAATCTTTATGAAATATAGGGTTCCAAGTACACTGCCAAGAAAGATTTAGAAATCTGATTAGGGGCCTTCCAAATGCTAAACCTGAATGGGTTCCCATGTCCATCAAGTCAGTTAGTGAAGGTACGCATGGTACAGTTATAGAAAAGGTCACTGGGGGAACTCCAATCAACCCATTCCTATCTTCCCCAGGTGCGCTCTCACTTGTGATATCCACCTCTAGGTAAGATGCCTAATATAATGGCAACTAAGATACCTCATTCTTAGACATGTCCAATATGTTTCCTGCACCTTTTGCTAAAAGACACGATCCAAATTATATTTGGAACTGAAAGGGAAAGGTGCTCCAATCAACCCTCGGGTTTTGGTCTTGGCACATACCTCCATCAAAGGATGGGCTTGCTAATAAAATGGTCTTGAACATGTCCAATACAAGAGGATTTTGGTTCCCTAAAGTTTAACCACTATGTCTCAAACATATAATGGCTAAGGGTAATTGTTTGGATGCTTATCCCAAAAGTCCTAGCCTAGCTACAAAATTCTTTTTGTTCTCAAGTGAGGAATATTAATGTGTTAAGTTCGTGTTGATTTTAGGCTCCAATTGGATTAATGAACCAAGTGATGTTGAGATTAAGGTGTGAAAAGTGTGAGCACAAGTGGTGTGTATGACTAGTAAATGAGATTACAAGGAAAGCAAATGCTTGTAAAGTAATGTAGAGAAAAATAAGATAAATTTCAATACTAAAAACTAATGACGTTTCTTTCTTGAAATAAAATCTACAATTCCTCTAGAATGCAAAGTACCACTACCAATAAGCAAAAAAAACCTTAAATGTGCATGCAAAATGAATAGTCAACCAATGATGGATTTGCAAATTCAAGGGTTTAAAATTTGGTCCCCCCAAATTTGATTGATTAGTTATAGGTTGGGGGGTTGACCCCTCTCATAGAATAGGTTGGATTTTACCGAATCTGGACAAGTGTTTTTTGAATACTCTAGGAAAATGATATTAAAGAACAAATGATGCTTTGGAAATGGAGAATATACAAATTATTATAAGTCTCTAGTAGATTTGTGGATATTTTAATATCATTAATACAAATGAGGATAATGAGTGCATGGTTCTCTTATAAGTTCCTTATGAGGAGAAAGCCACCTAGAATGTCCTTAGAGTTAGGTTTCAACTTTATGGATTCAATAAATTTAGATGGGAAGGGCCATGCAAACTATGGTTTACAAGGTATAATTTTCATAATGATAATGAATAAATAATTTTTGTCTTGTGAATTTAATATTGTGGCCATTTCAAGTTTTTTCATAGTAGGGATGGTTCTTAAGGATAGGTTCATGGTCTAGGAGAAAACAAAACACTGCAGGCCACTACATTATTTTTGGGTCTCATGGTCCACACATGGCCTTGTGGTCCATGTGTAGGATCTAAATCCATCACACAAGCTGTAAATAGTATTATTTGACCTATGACTTCAATAATGTGGGAATTTCAATATTTGGCACACTTGTAATGGTTCATTAGGATATGGATAATGGTGTAGGGGGGAAAATTCATCATATTAGGCCATGGATATTTTCTTTTAATCTCATGGGACATGTGCAATCCCTTGAGAAATCATAGATGCCAATAATAAGGAATATTTTCTATGCGAGTTCAATATGGTGGTCATTTCAAGGCTTTTTCTCTAGGAATAGTTCTCATGGATATGGTGTTTTAGGGTCAAAATAAACATCTTAGGAAATCACATTTCCCCTTGCATATCATCGGCTATGTGTGGTCCCAAATGAAATCACCCATACCTTAAGTAGGGGATATTTAGCATGTCCATGTGTCAAGCTAGAATAGAGTCTCTATCAAAGACTAGGGAAAATTAATTTTGAGACACATCTACAAGAGGTGAAGTTTGGCATTACTTTCATATTTTGAACTTATCAACCAACTAGGACTACCATTATATTTGTCATGAGACTTGAATTGTATTTTTCTTAGAGCTGGTACTGTCTTGGATGTGTTTTTGAAAGGGAATAATGCACCATTAGTCCTTTCCCCTTAAAATTTTGGTTCACTAGAACCTAAAACTAATAGTCCTTGGGGCATACATTTTCCTTTAACCTAATGGTACATGCATTCATGGGACATTAGGACATCAAATATGACTTGAACAGAGAATCTTTGGCATGCAAGGTAAGTATGGTGTCCATTTCAAGGTTTAGCACACAATTAGGAATGGTTATTGAGGATATGTCACATGTGTCCCTCCAAATGATCAATTCTGCTTGAATAGGGAATATTTGGCATGCAAGTTAAATATGGTGGTGATTTCAAGGTTTCATATACTAGGAATGGTTATCAAGGATATGGCCATGGTGTGGGGCCAAAACTTATAATCTTATGCCATAATATTTTTTTTGCATATTATTAGCGAGGTGTAGACCCTTGGGCCATCACACATGCATTGAATAAATAATGTTTGTTTTGTGACTTAATATTCTGGCTATTTTAAGGTTTTTCACACTAGAGATAGTTCTTAAGGATAGGTTCATGGTCTAGGAGAAGTATGTTGATGTATATGTAACTTCGGAATGTATTTCATATATGTATATTGTACTCCTATAGAGATGGTATTATTCCTCTATACGGAAGTGTTTATATTCCTATAGAGACGTTATTATTCCTCTATACGGAAGTGTTGCCATTTATACTGTAAGTGTCGTAACTTATACTTGATGGGTTATTAGACCACCTTGTTGGGGTCGGCTCTGTATAAGTCACGTGGGTCGAAGGGATATTAGACCACCCTATTGGGGGTCGGCCATGTGGGTCAAAGGGTTATTAGACCACCCTATTGGGTGTCGGCCCAGTCAGCATTGTGTTATGTGGTTAAGTTGAGGCCGACCTAGTAAAGGTTATTAGGCAAGTCAAGTCAAGTATAAATAAAGTGCGGGAGGCACTCTATTTGATCATTCTATTCTCACACACACTCTTTGGAGAGTGGCGCACTTGTGGAGGAGGAGATGCTGCTGCTAGGAGATGTCTATATCTTATGCTTGGGTTATATCATTTCTCTATATATCTCCGAGGAAGTTATTGGGGTTTTTCACCTTTATGGTTTTCCCCAAGTAAACTCTGTGTCTCTTGTGTGCTTGCATTATTGTGTCCATGATTGATATGCTATAGATATGATGTACATGTTGTTCTCTCAGTTAAGATCCTAGATCAGATTGAAGTAAATTCTGAAAAACTAACATGGTATCAGAGCTAGCCTGAAAGAAGGCATGGTATGGCATGTATGACACTTGTTGCACTTGTGATGCTAGGGCTTGGTATAGAAAAAACCAGTCATCGTAGCACTTACACTATAAATCAAGTTTGGAGAAGTTTTCAAATCTGAAATTTTTATAGGTCGAATATCAGATCGCCATGTACCTTGTGTCCAAAGAAAAACTTCTAATTCATTGTACTTTGTATTTTATGATCTGTACAATCTAGGGTTTCTGCCTCTTCCAGATCTAAGTCATAAATAGGTGACCTAGGAAAAAAGGTCATAACTTGGGCTAGGAAGCTCCAAATGAAATTTCGTAAAGAGTGACAGGTAGTGCACGAACTGTACTTTCTCAGGTAACTTTTGCAGAGGCTGAAACTGAACCAGTGACACGTGGAACGCCGTACAAGTTTGCTCTCCTGTTTTATCCCATAAACAGGTCACGTTGCGACACTTGGCATAACTCTCTCTCAGAGAATCCATTTGAGGTCAGACCTATGGGGTTGGAAAAATCACAGGTCAGGATACCACAGGAAAAATGTTCAGACCCTTTGGATTGGAACGTTCATATTTACACCAGAAACAATCAGGTGCATATTTCTGTCAAAACAGAATTATTTTTGAGCACCTTCATTCATGGCTCCGGGAATTAGGGTTTCAGAGAAATTTGGTATTTTTGTAATCAGAGACCACGGATGAATTCTATTCATCAAAATAGAAATTTAGAGACGAAGATCAAATTTTTTGGTTGGGTAGAAGGTCGGGCTTGATCAAACCCTAGTTCGAGACTTTGATCGGAAAAATGGAAAATTAGGGCTTCTGCAAAAGTTGGAATTTTTGAAGTCTGTGACCACGGCAGGAAGCTCCTCAGAAAAATCAAAGTTTAGAGCTTTGGATCGAACCTTTTGGTTGGGTAGAAGGGTGGGATTTATCAAACCCTAGTTCGGGATCCTATCCAGAAGATCCGGAAGTTTCAAAGGCAATTTTGAGGGGTGAAACTTTGCAGTTTTCAAATTCTGAGTATATCGGCTTGATCAGCTCATCAAGGCGCATCTTTCTATCCTTTTAGAAGTTTGAAATTCAAAGTTTGAATTTTTAGGGTTTCTCTAACAAACCCTAATCCAACTCCAGATCCAGTTCCTGCAAATCAAGTGGATTGGGTTAATCCTAGAAGAGAATGGATTGGTCACCTGCATTAGTGAAGAAGTTCCTGTTTCAGAGGGAGATGAGGCTAGGGCCTTACATAAGAAGATTACAAGCAATCTCGACAGGTATGACTTATCCAGGTATGTTTTGAGATTTGTTCATGATTAAGTTTATGGTATGTTTGTCTTCATATTATTACGGTTAGTACAATCTTGATTAAATTTAGACTTGTCATATCACCTTAATAAAATTATGAATGCATGATAGAAGATATTCATTGATTAGGGTGTTGACACTTATGATTGTACTAATGCATTATGGTGTTGTATGAAGTTTATATTGTGCTCTAACATGAAAGGTACATCAAGAAAGACAAATCATGTTCTAGTTAAAGAACATATGATCATGGTGACATGAAGACAAAGATTCATCCATTGTCATGGATCACTTAGAAGATCTATTTACGAGGTATGTATAACTTGGTTCTATAATGGTTAACTTATGAGATATGCAGGTTACTAGAACAAGTCATTGAAGAGAACAAGAAGACATCATGTGGGTATGTTAGACATAACTAGCTAACATACTAATCCATGTAGAATCCTACCTTGTGATAGGATCTCTTATATAAGTATACATGGCATGATTGATAATGATTATTCATAGGTTTGAATAATCATGGGTGTATGCATATTATGTTTCTTACCTTAATTGATGATATGACTAACCAGAAGAGTCATGAAAGTATAGGTTTGAGTAATCATGAGTTTAGGCATATTATGTTTCTTACTTTAATTTATGATTGTTGATGTATATGTAACTTCGGAATGTATTTCACATGTATATGTATATTGTATTCCTATAGAGATGGTATTATTCCTCTATAAAGAAGTGTCGTCATTTATATTGTAAGTGTCGTAACTTATACTTGATGGGTTATTAGACCACCTTGTTTGGGGTTGGCCCTGTATAAGTCATGTGGGTCGAAGGGTTATTAGACCACCCTATTGGGGGTCGGCCATGTGGGTCAAAGGGTTATTAGACCACCCTATTGGGGGTCGGCCCACTCAGCATTATGTTATGTGGTTAAGTTCGAGCCTACATGAGTTAGGTAAAAAGGCAAGTCAAGTCAAGTATAAATAGAGTGCGGGAGGCACTCTATTTGTTCACTCACTTCTCACACATGATCTCAAGGAGGAGAGGCGCACTTATGGAGGAGGAGGATTGCTGCTAGGTTATGGCTATCTCTCTTGGTTGGTTGTATCATTGCTCTATCTATCTCTGAGGAAGTTATTGGGGTTTTTCACCTTTATGGTTTTCCCCAAGTAAATCTTTGTGTCTCTTGTGTGCTTGCATTATTGTCTCCATGATTGATATGCTGTAGATATGCTGTACATGTTGTTCTCTCAGTTAAGATCCTAGATCAGATTGAAGTAAATTCTGAAAATTTAACATGGTATCAGAGCTAGCCTGAAAAAAGGCATGATATGGCATGTATGACACTTGTTGCACTTACGATGCTAGGGCTTGATATAGCAAAAACCAGTCATCGTAGCACTTTCGCTATAAATCTATTTTGGAGAATTTTTCGGATCTGAAATTGTTACAGGCCGAAGCTAAGATCTCCAGGTATCTTGTGTCGAAAGGACAACCTCTAATTCGTTGTACTTTGTGATTTATGATCTGTACAATATAGGGTTTCTGCCTCTTCCAGATCTGAGTCAAAATCAGGTGACCTTGGGAAAAAGGTCATATCTTGGGCTAGGAAGCTCCAAATGAAATTTCGTAAAGAGTGACAGGTAGTGCACGAACTTTACTTTCTCAGGTAACTTTTGCAGAGGCTGAAACTGAACCAGTGACACGTGGCACGCCGTACAAGTTCGCTCTCCTGTATTATCCCATAAACAGGTCACGTTGCGACATTTGGCATAACTCTCTCTCAGAGAGTCCAATTGAGGTCAGACCTATCAGGATGGAAAGGTAACAGGCCGAGCTATCTCAGAAAACGTTTTCAGAGGCCGAAGTTAAAACAGTGACATGTGGCACGCCGTACAAGTTCGCTCTCCTGTTTTATCCCAAAACAGGTCACGTTGCGACATTTGGCATAACTCTCTCTCAGAGAATCCAATTGAGGTCAGACCTGTCAGGATGGAAAGATAACAGGTCAGGCTATCTCAGGAAACTTTTTCAGACCCTGTGGATCAAAAATTTCGGAGTTAAACCAGAAACAATCAGGTACATATTTCTGTCAAAACAGAATTATTTTTTTGGTACCTTCATTCATGGCTTCCGGAATTTAGGGCTTTGGAGAAAGTTGGAATTTTTGTAATCGGAGACCATGGCTGGATGCTACTCATCAAAATAGAAATTTAGAGACCAAGATCAGAATTTTTGGTTGGGTAAAAGGCTGGGCTTGATTAGACCCTAGTTCGGGACTTTGATCAGAAAAATGGAAAATTAGGGCTTCTGTAAAAATGGGAATTTTTGAAATCTGTGACCACGGCTGGAAGCTCCTCAGAAAAATAGAAGCTTAGAGCTTTGGATCAAACATTTTGATGGGGAAAAAGAGTGGGCTTCATCAAACCCCAGTTCAGGGTCACGTCCAGTGAATCCGGAAGTTTCAAAGGCAAAATTGAGGAGTGAAACTTTGCAATTTTCAAATTCTGAATATACTAGTTTGATCAGTTCATCAAGGCGCATATTCCTATCCTATCGGAAGGTTGAAATTCAAAGTTTGAATTTTGGGGGTTTCTCTGACAAACCCATATCCAGCTCAAGTTCCAGTTCTTGCAAATCAAGTGGATTGGGTTAATCCTAGAAGAAGATGGATTGATCACCTGCATAAGTGAAAGAAGTTCCTATCTCAGAGGGAGATGAGGATAAGGCCTTACATAAGAAGATTACAAGCGATCTCGACAGGTATGACTCATCGAGGTATGTTTCGATATTTGTCCATGATTAAGTCTATGGTATGTTTGTCTTCATGTTATTACGTTTAGTACAATTTTGATTTTAGATTTGTCGTATCACCTTAACAAAATTATGAATGCATGATAGAAGATATTCATTGGTTAGGGTGTTGACACTTATGATTGTACTAATGCATTATGGTGTTGTATGAGGTTTATGTTGTCTACTAACATAAAAGGTACACCAAGAAAGACAGATCATGTTCTGGTCCAAGAACATATGATCATGATAACATGAGGACAAAGATTCATCCATTGTCATGGATCTCATACAAGATCCATTCACGAGGTATGTATAACTTGGTTTTATAATGGTTAACTTATGAGACATGCAGGTTACTAGCACAAGTCACTGAAGAGAACCAAAAGACATTATACGGGTATGTTAGACATAACTAGCTAACATGATAATCCAGGTATGTTTTTCCTATATCAAGCTAGATTCCTACCTTGGGTTAGGATCTTATACTATCGCGTTGTTGATAATGATTATTCATGAAGTCATAGGTTTGAATAATCATGATTGTATGCATATTATGTTTCTTACCATAATTGATGATATGACTAACCAGAAGAATCATGATGGTGTAGGTTTGAATAATCACAGGTTTTATGCATTTTATATCTCTTATCTTGATTGATGATTCAACTAACCTGAAGGGTCATAGGCTTGAGTAATTACAGGTTTAGACATGTTATGTTTCTTATGATTTGACTAACCATAAGAATCCTTGAATGCTAATGCTTATTATTTCTGTTTGAAATGATCATGACTATACATGCTTGAGATTATTGTGTTTTAATAGTATTCTAATGAATGTATGATTTTATATGAGATCACAAGGATAACACATTCATGATACTAATAAGCATGCATAGGGACCAAGGATGAATATGAGTTCAAGAACAGGTAATTCAGGAAGCAAAGATCAAGAGGGAGCACACTCTAGTTGTTCTTGCAAGAAAGCAAAGGAGCACACTTCAGTAGTTTCTGCAAGGATGCAGATATTCAGAAGGAGTTGATCATCTCTCTACATTTCACAACAGAAAGGTGTAGAAGAAGCTACCTCAAATTAGGACTCCAGCAGCTCCTGCAAAGAAGCAAAGACTCAGAGGGAGTCCACCCAACGAACAAAGAAAGATAAGTATTTTAATCATCATTTCTTGCATATTTGTTTGTTTAAATAAAATTGTTCAATAATGTATATACTGATGTTCCTAGAATTAGGTTGTGTATTATGCATATTAGAATAATTGCATTGATGAACAGTTTACTCCTAATATGCATGGGTAAGTGGCCTATGGCACTGTACAACATTCCATTGCTACTTATCTAGAATGAATCCTCTTTGCTGACATGTTGGGAGTTGTGCACACTCTTAACAATGTTCTGGTAGAGATTGGAAGGCATCTAGAAAGTTACGGAATATGGATAAATGTTGTATTGAAGCATTGGCTAAGATAATTGCATGACTGTATGGCATATTTCTTTATGTGTAAGAATTTGTTCTGAAAACTATGACATGTTTTCTAATCATGAAATTTAACTTGTTGTGTAGGAAAGATCGTATGCCATCTCCTACAAAAGAAGAACTACAACATTTGTTCCAACAACAAAGATATCTATTGAAGATATTGAAGATATTGAAGTTCCCAGGATCTGGGATGAAGAAATGAAATGCCATGATCCGTCGATCATGAAGAATGATGTTTGGGATGAAATCCCAAGACATGAAGGGAAGTTTGCTATGAATTCCAAATGGAACTATCAGATCAAGCATGTTGCAGATGGCATCATTGAGAAATATAAAAGTGATGAAATAGAAGATACACCAGATGGATTCAAGACAGCTTCCTTGAATGGTGTAGTTGAAGAAGAAGTGCACGTAGAGCAGCCACTTGGTTCTGAGACACATGATAGGAAATCATATATGTGCAGAACTTGGTATGGTGAAGATAGATTGATTGCCGACACGCAGCGGAAGCTTACTACCGAGTTCGAGATGAAGAACTTGGGGATGATGCACTATTTGTTTTTGGCATGGAGGTGTGGCAGAGTGCATATGGAATCTTCCTTGGACAAGGGAAGTATGTAGTAGAGATCTTGAAGAGGTTCGCGATGATGGACTGCAAGAATATGGCCACACCTATGGCATCGAATCTGAAGCTTCTATGTGATGCTTCATCTGAGCCGGTTGATCGCCAGATGATTGGGTCCTTGATGTACCTGACGAACACGAGACCAGACATTTGCTTTGCTGTGAACACATTGAGCCAGTTCCTGACGGATCCGAGGAGTGTTCACCTGGTTGCTGTAAAGCATTATCTGAGGTACCTGAAGGGTACAGTGGATTATGGGCTCAGGTATGAGGCGAATCAAAAGTTTAACCTACAGGGTTATGTTGATTCAGATTGGGCTGGCAGTGCTGCAGATAGGAAGAGCACATCTGGGTGCTGCTTCAGTATGGGATCAGGTGTGATCTCTTGGTTTAGCAGGAAGCAGTCCTGCGTAGCACTGAGTACAGCTGAGGCAGAGTATGTTGCAGCATGTTCAGCTAGTTGTGAGACAGTATGGCTACGGAAGCTACTGTTTGAGTTATTTGATCTCCTGTTGGAGGCTACTGGTATCTTCTGTGATAACCAGAGTTGTGTGAAGCTGTTCAAGATCCCAGTGTTTCATGACAGGTCAAAACACATAGAGATCAAATATCACTATATCAGGGATATGGTGCAGAGAGGAGCTGTGAAGCTCCTGTATGTTGCGACGAACGAGCAGATTGCAGATGTGCTGACGAAGCCACTAGCCAGGGTGAAGTTCGAGTACTTCAGAGAGAGGCTTGGCGTTCTTCAGATCGAGGACACTTCGAGGAAGAAGTGATGGACACATTTGCTGAAGCCATTCCAAGCATGTTGGAAGGAGGATCCTTCACATGGCTGTGGATGTAAGCGCTGGATGATGAGCATCAGGATGATGTTCTGGTTTCTGCTGGATATGATCAGTTGGATCATTTATGTATGTATGCATCATGTTGGATACTTGGACCATGTATCTGTATATGTATCAGGTGGATACATTGTATGATCAGGTGGATCATGTATGGTGATATGTATCATGTATTTGTATTTGTATCAGGTGGATACATTGATGATCAGGAGGATCATGTATGATGATATGTATCAGGTAGATACTTGGTATGCATCAGGTAGATGCATTGATGATCAGGAGGATCATGTATGATGATATGTATCATGTATTTGTATCAGGTGGATACATTGATGATCAGGAGGATCATGTATGATGATATGTATCAGGTAGATACTTGGTATGCATCAGGTAGATGCATTGATGATCAGGATGATCATAGATGATGAGCTTCAGGATGTTGCTCCAGATGACATGCAGCAGGATGTTGCAGTGATGATTAGGATGATCATAGATGACGAGCTTCAGGATGTTGCTCCAGATGACATGCAGCAGGACGTTGCAGTGATGATGATCAGGATGATGTATGGTGAGTATCAGGTTGATACTCTATGGCCGTGGATCAGGTTGTGCAGATGAGCATGTAATTCGTTGCCCTGGGAGATTTGCAGATGGTCTTACGAGGTTTTTCCTATGGCATGTAATTCGTTGCCCTGGGACATCTGGCAAATGCTCTTTCGAGGTTTTGCTCTGGGAGGACATGTAATTCGTTGCCCTGGGAGATCTGCAGATAGTCTTGCGAGGTTTTGCCTATGGCATGTAATTCGTTGCCCTGGGATATCTGGCAGATGCTCTTGCGAGGTTTTGTCCTATGGCATGTAATTCGTTTCCCTGGGAGATCCGATAGGTTGGGCTGTGTGCCCGTAATCAGTCCTGGGATGCTCTTGCGAGGTTTTGCCATGACCACATGTAATTCGTTGCCCTGGGAGATCCTATAGGTAGAGCTGTGTGCTTGTAACAGCCTGGGATGCTCTTGCGAGGTTTTGTGGTGAGGTCACATGTAATTCGTTGCCCTGGGAGATCCTATAGGTAGAGCTGTGTGCTCGTAACAGCCTGGGATGCTCTTTCGAGGTTTTGTGACGCATGTAAAAGTCCTGAGGATTCCACAGTATGGCCAGTGATGACGAAGACCTGCAGGTGGTGGGCCTACATCCAGTATGAAAAAGGACTGGCTCTGTAGAACTTCCTATGACGAGTAGATTCAGAGATTGATTGAGATAGCAGCAGTAGTGACGATGATGATGACTCGATGACGATTATCCAGTGACGATGATCCAGAGAAGATGACTTGTGCTAGAAGAACTGTGCTGAGAAATACCTTCCTAGTTAAGAGGGAGTGTTGATGTATATGTAACTTCGGAATGTATTTCACATGTATATGTATATTGTATTCCTATAGAGATGGTATTATTCCTCTATAAAGAAGTGTCGTCATTTATATTGTAAGTGTCGTAACTTATACTTGATGGGTTATTAGACCACCTTGTTTGGGGTTGGCCCTGTATAAGTCATGTGGGTCGAAGGGTTATTAGACCACCCTATTGGGGGTCGGCCATGTGGGTCAAAGGGTTATTAGACCACCCTATTGGGGGTCGGCCCACTCAGCATTATGTTATGTGGTTAAGTTCGAGCCTACATGAGTTAGGTAAAAAGGCAAGTCAAGTCAAGTATAAATAGAGTGCGGGAGGCACTCTATTTGTTCACTCACTTCTCACACATGATCTCAAGGAGGAGAGGCGCACTTATGGAGGAGGAGGATTGCTGCTAGGTTATGGCTATCTCTCTTGGTTGGTTGTATCATTGCTCTATCTATCTCTAAGGAAGTTATTGGGGTTTTTCACCTTTATGGTTTTCCCCAAGTAAATCTTTGTGTCTCTTGTGTGCTTGCATTATTGTCTCCATGATTGATATGCTGTAAATATGATGTACATGTTGTTCTCTCAGTTAAGATCCTAGATCAGATTGAAGTAAATTCTGAAAATTTAACAATGATATGACTAACCATAAGAGTCCTTGAATACTAATGCTTATTATTTATGTTTGAAATGATCATGACTATACATGCTTAAGATTATTGTGTTTTGATAGTATTGAGAATATACTAATAAATGTATGATTATGTATGAGATCTCGAGGATATCACAATAATGATACTTGTAAGCATGCAAAGTGATCGAGGATGGATATAAGTTCAAGGATAGGTAATCTAGGAAGCAAAGATCAAGAGGGAGCACACTCCAGTAGTTTCTGCAAGGATGCAGATATTCAGAGGGAGTTGACCACTTCTCACAATCCACATCAGAATGGAGTTGCAAAGATTCAAAGGGAGTCCACCCAACAACCAAACAAAGATAAGTATTTGAATTGTCATTTCTTACATATTTTTTTGTTTAAATAATGTTGTTCAATGACGTATATGCTTATGTTCCTAGACTTAGGTTGTGTATTATGCATATTAGAATAATTGCATTAATGAACAGTATACTACTAATATGCATGTGATGGGTAAGTGGCCTATGGCACTGTACAACATTCCATTGCTACTTATCTAGAATGAAACCTCTTTGCTGACATATTGGGAGTTGTGCACACTCTTAACAATGTTTTGGTAGAGATTGGAAGGCATCTAGAAAGTTATAGGATATGGATAAATGTTGTATTAAAGCATTGGCTAAAGATAATTGCATGACTGTATGACATATTTCTTCAGATGCAAGAATTTGTTCAGAAAACTATGAGATGTTTCTAATCATGCAATTTAACTTGTTTTGTAGGAAAGATCGTATACCATCACCTACAAAAGAAGGACTACAACATTTGTTCAGCAACAAAGTTATCTATTGAAAATATTGAATATATTGAAGTTCCCAGGATTCGGGAAGAATGCCATGATCGAGGAGTACCAGTCGATCATGAAGAATGATGTTTGGGATGCAGTCCCAAGACCTGAAGGGAAGTTTGCTGTGACTTCCAAATGGATCTATAAGATCAAGCATGTTGCAGATGGTAGCATGGAGAAATACAAAGCGAGATTTGTAGCTCGTGGAAAGAAGGAATAGATTGTGAAGAAACTTTTGCTCCTGTAACCAGGTACACTTCCATCAGATCAGTACTTGCTCTAGCTGCAGTGATGAAATGGAAGATACACCAGATGGATGTCAAGACAGCTTTCTTGAATGGTGTAGTCGAAGAGGAAGTGTATATGGAGCAGCCACTTGGTTTTGAGACACATGACGGAAAGTCATATATGTGCAGAACTTGGTATGGTAGGATAGACAACTTTCTATCCAGTTTAGGCTTTACCAAGAGTAAAGCGGATTCCAACCTTTACTACAAGGCTGAGGAAGGAAATCTAATGATACTACTTTTGTATGCGGATAACCTGTTTGTTATAGGTGAAGATAGATTGATTGCTGACACGCAGCGGAAGCTTGCTGCCAAGTTTGAGATGAAGGACTTGGGGATGATGCACTATTTTCTAGGCATGGAGGTGTGGCAGAGTGCAGATGGAATCTTCCTTGGACAAGGGAAGTATATAGTAGAGATCCTGAAGAGGTTTGGGATGATGGACTACAAGGCCATGGCCACACCTATGGCATTGAACCTGAAGCTTCTGTGTGATGCTTCATCTGATCCGGTTGATGTCACTATGTATCGTCAAATGATTGGGTCCTTGATGTACTTGACGAACACAAGACTAGACATCTACTTTGCGGTGAACACATTGAGCCAGTTTCTGATAGATCCCAGAGGTGTTCACCTGGTTGCTGTAAAGAATATTTTGAGGTACTTGAAGGGTACGGTTGACTATGGGCTCAAGTATGATGCGAATCAAAAGTTTAACCTGCAGGGTTATGTTGATTCAGATTGGGTAGGCAGTGCTACAGATAGGAAGAGCACTTCTGGGTGTTGCTTCAGTATGGGATCAATTGTGATCTCTTGGTTTAGCAGGAAGCAGTCCTGTTTAGCACTGAGTACAGCCGAAGCAGAGTATGTTGCAGCTTGTTCAGCTATTTGTGAGGCAGTATGGCTCCGAAAGCTACTGTCTGAGTTATTTGATCTCCCGTTGGAGGCTGCTGGTATCTTTTGTGACAACCAAAGTTGTGTGAAGTTGTATGAGAACCCGGTGTTCCACGATAGGTCGAAAGACATTGAGATCAAATATCACTATATCAGGGATATGGTGCAGAGAGGAGCAGTGAAGCTTTTGTATGTTGCGACGGATGAGCAGATTGCGGATGTGCTGACAAAGCCACTAGCCAGATTGAAGTTTGAGTACTTCAGAGAGAGGCTTGGTGTTCTTCAAATCGATGACACATTGAGGAAGAAGTGATGGAGACATTTGCTGAAGCCATTCCAAGCATGTTGGAATGAGGATCCTTCACATGGCTGTGGATGTAAGTGCTGGATGATTAGCATCAGGATGATGCTCCAGTTACTGCTCTGTATATGTATATGCATCATGTTGGATGCTGGATATGATCAGTTGGATCATTTATGTATGTATGCATCATGTTGGATGCTGGATATGATCAGTTGGATCATTTATGTATGTATGCATCATGTTGGATGCTGGATATGATCAGTTGGATCATGTGTATGTATTTATATATGTATCAAGTGGATACATTGTATGATCAGGTAGATCATGTATGTTGATATGTATCAGGTATGATCAGGTGGATCATGTATTTGTATATGTATCAGGTGGATACATTGTATGATCAGGTAGATCATGTATGATGATATGTATCACACAGATACTGTGTATGCATCAGGTGGATGCATTGTATGATCAGGATGATCATGGATGATGAGCTTCAGGATGTTGCTCCAGATGACATGCGTCAGGACGATGCAGTGATGATGATCATGTGTACATTCGGATGATGTATGGTGAGTATCAGGTTGATACTCTGTGGCTGTGGACAGGTTGTGCAGATAAGCATATAATAACGCCCTGGGAGGTTTGCAGATTCTCTTGCTAGGTTTTGCCGCTGGCATATAATAGCTCCCTGGGATATCTGGAAAATGCTCTTTCGAGGTTTTGCTTTGGGAGGACATATAATAGCGCCCTGGGAGGTTTGCATATTCTCTTGCTAGGTTTTTCCGCTGGCATATAATAGCTCCCTGGGAGATCTGGCAAACGCTCTTTCGAGGTTTTGTCCTATGGCATGTAAGTAGACCTGGGAAATCTAGATAGGATGAAAAAGGCCTCAGATGCTCTTTCGAGGCATTGCCATGACCACATGTAATAAGTCTTGGAGATCTGGACAGGATGAAAAAGGCCTCAGATGCTCTTTAGGGTTCTTGCTTGACAAGACACTCTTTTAAGGTTTTGTGGTGGGGGTTACATGTAATAAGTCCTGGAGATTTGGACAGGATGAAAAGGCCTCAGATGCTCTTTAGGGTTCTTGCTAGTCAAGATACTCTTTTAAGGTTTTGTGACAGTCACATGTAATGTGCTCCTGGGAGATCCGACAGGTAGAGCCGTGTGCTCGTAATAGCCTGGGATGCTGCAACCAAGTTTTGTGATGCACGTAATAAGTCCTGAGGATTCCGCAGTATGGCCAGTGATGATGAAGACTTGCAGATGGTGGGCCTACATCCAGTATGAAAAAGGACTGGCTCTGTAGAACTTCCTATGACGAGTAGATTCAGATATTGATTGAGATAGAAGTAGCAATGATGATGATCCAGAGAAGAAGACTTGTGCTAGAAGACCTGGAAGTTAAGAGGGAGTGTTGATGTATATGTAAATTTGGAATGTATTTCATATATGTATATTGTCGAGAAATACCTTCCTAGTTAAGAGGGAGTGTTGATGTATATGTAACTTTGGAATGTATTTCATATATGTATATTGTACTCCTCTATATATATGTGTATTTCATATATGTATAATGTCGAGAAATACCTTCCTAGTTAAGAGAGAGTGTTGATGTATATGTAAATTTGGAATGTATTTCATATATTTATATTGTACTCCTATAGAGATGGTATTATTCCTCTATACGGAAGTGTTTGTATTCCTATAGAGATGTTATTATTCCTCTATACGGAAGTGTCGTCATTTATATTGTAAGTGTCGTAACTTATACTTGATGGGTTATTAGACCACCTTGTTGGGGCCGGCTCTGTATAATTCATGTGGGTCGAAGGGTTATTATACCACCCTATTGGGGGTCGGCCATGTGGGTCAAAGGGTTATTAGACCACCCTATTGGGTGTCGACCCAGTTAGCATTGTGTTATGTGGTTAAGTTGAGGCCGACCTAGTAAAGGTTATTAGGCAAGTCAAGTCAAGTATAAATAAAGTGCGGGAGGCACTCTATTTGATCATTCTATTCTCACACACACTCTTTGGAGAGTGGCACACTTGTGGAGGAGGAGAAGCTACTGCTAGGAGATGTCTATCTCTTATGCTTGGGTTGTATCATTGCTCTATCTATCTCTGAGGAAGTTATTGGGGTTTTTCACCTTTATGGTTTTCCCCAAGTAAACTTTGTGTATCTTGTGTGCTTGCATTATTGTGTCCATGATTGATATGCTGTAGATATGATGTACATGTTGTTCTCTCAGTTAAGATCCTAGATCAGATTGAAGTAAATTCTAAAAAACTAACAAAGAAAATAACATCATAGGCTATGGCATTAATTTTTGGGTCTCAAGTTCCACACATGGCCTCCTTAACTTATAATTGTTATGTATGTAATGTATTACCAACTATTATTGTATAAAATGTTCCTTTGATAAAATTACATAGGAAGCTAGTCATTTTTTCTAGACCAAGATACAAAACATGAAAGCAATAAAGCCATTCTATTTTTGATCCATTGTCGAGAGAGAGGAGAGACTACCAACCCCACCAAACCATGTCCTACACTACACTACCTACCCTATATTCTTAGATACTTGCCTCCTCACCAAATCAAGCACAATATTTTCTTCAAGGGACATTCCCATGAGCCTCCCTTCATTTGGGGGGACATCCTGTAATGGTTAGTCACATTTTTTGTGAGAATTTTGACCTGTAAAATTATGGCTAGACAGAAAGATACATATACTACCTTTTAAATCTTGAGTGAAGTTGTGAACTGTCACTAGTAACCCCATAAATATGGGACTAAACCCATCTATGCATGACAAAATGAATGAATGAATTATATATAGGGTTTTATTCCTGTCCAGCCCCCAATCGAAAGCATGAGATTGAAGACGATAATTTTTTTTAGTTTTTGTTTCATAAGTGCAAGAACTTGGAGTGAATTAGGATCATTCTCTTATCCAAGCCAAATAATATTATTTAATGCCCTCATTGAATTCTTCAACCACTCAAAAACCAACCTCCATTTATAGCCCAATCAAAACAAGGGTTTTATAGATATTGGTTTTTTATAAAAAAAATGAGGCACTTACTAGTTTTCTAGACATTGTCGGCTTGATTGGGCTTGAGTTGTCTCCTTCTCCTTTGGTTGACTATTCTTTGGTCTCTATTGGTCCCTTAGGATTGATTGGGATTTGAGGCTACAGTCAATCTATTGTATTGTGGGTTCCAATGCCATAGGCTCAACTGATCGTGTCTCTATTGCGAGGTATAAGGGTATGGACATTTTAAATGGGAACATGCGGGAGCATCTCTCCAATACATATGTTATATATATGATAATATTATAAAATATATGTAATATATGGTATATATTATATAATTTATATTTATAGAATATATACTGTATATTTCATATATGTTTTATAATATATATTAAATAATTAGTTTATGGGGTTCAAATTATATTGTATGGTTAAGGGATTTAAGGGATAGATAGGGGATTTAAGGGTTATGGGGGATATGGGATAGGGTTAGCATTAGGTTAATCTTAACTCAGTTAAAGAGTAAAAAATGGTTTATTGTCATCATCGTCGTCATCGTCGTCATCATCATCATCATCATCATCATCATCATCATCATCATCATCACCACCACCACCACCACCACCATCACCACCATAATCGTCATCATCATCATCATCATCATCATCATCATCGTCATCATCATCATCATCATCATCATCATTGCCATTATATTCATCATCCTCATCATAATTTTCATTGTCATCGTCGTCATCATAATCATCATCATTGTCGTCTTCATCATCATCGTCATCGTTATCGTCATCATCGACATTGCCATGATCATCATCATCGTCGTCGTCATCAACATCATAATCATCATGGGAATCATCATTATCATCCTTATTGTGTCTTCATCATCATCATCAGCAACGTACTCATCATTGTCATCATTGTCATCATGATCATGATCAAGATCATCTTGATTGTCATCATCATCATCTTATTCATCATTGTCATCATCATAGTCATTGTCGTCATCGTCGTCATCATCATCATCATCATCATCATCATCACTGTTATTGTTATCATCATCATCATAATCTCCTATAGCCCCTAAAATGTGTAACCCCCAACACTTATATCCACCAACCCATTTTTTTTATTAACCCTTAATCCTAACCTTTATAACTGCATGAGTACCTAACCCCTCACACATAGATTTTATAACCCCTACTTCCTATAAACCCTAACTTCTATCTCTCATAACCCTTAAACCCTAATACTAATGCATACAACACTAAATTCAAAACCCTTATAACCAAGCCAGTTAGAACTAACCCTAATATCCTTAATCAAATAACCTATATATACCCTTAAGCACAATAACACATGA
The DNA here is from genome assembly GCA_027924585.1 of Larix kaempferi. NCBI lineage: Eukaryota > Viridiplantae > Streptophyta > Pinopsida > Pinales > Pinaceae > Larix > Larix kaempferi. The sequence continues at coordinate 8,833,377 of BSBM01000217.1, read as the reverse complement.
ACCCTATCCCATAACTCATAATACCTCCACACATTAAGTTACTTATATAAACCCTAACACCTACTCCCTAACCCCTAAATCACATTATAATCCTTAAACCATATAACCCCTAAAAACTAACCTACATAATTTATAAAACATTATCTTCAATATAAATCCTATACACTAACTCCTAAATCATATAACCTTTCTCTCATAACTACTACCCCATAACCCCATAACCCCATAGCTGCTAACACTTAATCCTTATAAATCCTAAAACTATTACTAGTAACTCAAATAACTCCTAAACCTTAACAAGTAAGCAATTAAACATTAATTATATAAATCCATATCCATGTATACCCTTTGTAACAATACTAACACCTAAGTCCTACATTATTATTCTAACTCCTAACTATTGAAGTTCTAAATTTCTATGATGCATAACCCTATTACTCCTAATCCCCAACTTATAATACCATAGTCACCATCATCAACATCATCCATGTCATCATTATCATCATCAACATCATTTTCATTGTCATCGTCACCATGATAAACATCATCATCGTTATGATTATCATCATCATCTCAATCACATTAATCATCATCATTGTCATCGTCTTCATCATCCCCATCATCATCATTGTCATCTTTATCCTCATCCTCATCATCATAATCATCATCGTCATCATCAACAACAACATCATCATCATAATAATCATCGTTGTCGTTGTTGTAATAATCTTATATGACTGCTACTATCCCTAAACCCTAATTCATAACACTTATAATAATGGCTTTAACCTATAGCTCTTAATCCACACAACCCTTAAACCTTAACTACTATAATCCTTACATCACCATTAACACCTATCTCCTATCACCCCTAACACTTATAACCACTATGATCATTATCACCATTACTAAGGTTAAATCATAACCTAACATGTCTAACCTTAACTATTTTACATTTGTAACCCTAACATCTATCACCTGAAATCCCATAACACTAAGTCCTAAACTCGTAAACCCTTGTTATGTGCTAGATTCCCAAAAATAGCGTAAGACAATAAGAGATAGTATTCCAATGCCTTAAGAATGCAATAAAAAGATGAATAACTAGCCTCTTCGAGGGGGAAACCTCCTTTACAGTGTTTTTCAAATACAAAACAAGATGAGATGAGATGATTCCAAATTAGATCTCCTGTGTGTGTGTGTGTGTGACATAATGTGTGAAATTACAATTATAGATCCTACATAATTACAATTAGGGTCCCGGTTGACTAATAAAGATAATACTAATATGAAAATAGAAATGTAATGTCACAACATATAGGGATTAACATGTCCCTCCCCTTCAAACAAGTTTTGTCCTCAACACTTGATTAACTTTGGGTGTTTCTACATGAAGAACTCATATTCCCATGTTTCTAATTCTATTGGAAAGTTCTTCCACTTGATGAGGCACTCAATAATTGCTCAATTTTGTAGTTTCTTGATCCTTCTCTCAATGATTGTTTCAGGTTCTAGTATCAATTTCCCTTCTTCATCGGTCTCTAGTAAAATAGTTTGGATTGGGATCTTATCCCCAGTTACATTTTTTAGGAAAGAAACATGGAAGACATGATGTACACGTGAATTTGGTGGTAAATTCAATTTATAAGCCATACTTCCAATCCTTTGCAACACCTTATAAGGGACATAATACTTCAATGCTAATTTGTTGTCCTTCTTTGGATTCTTGAGGGACATCTGCTTGTACAATTGTAGCCTAAAAAATACCCAATCTCCCACTTCAAATTCCCTTTCACTGTGATGTTGATCTACTTGTTGTTTCATCCTATTTTGTGATATAACCAAGTTATCCTTTAATAATTGGAGAAACTCTTGTTGGTACACTATGTGATCCTCCATTGCTTGAACCTTAACTTTCTCTTTCAAGGATGATGTGATGGAAGGAGGATGATAACCATAAAGTTCCATAAATGGTGACACTTTTGATGTAGTATGTAAATATGTGTTGTACCACAATTATGCTAAGGGAAACCACTTGATCCATTGTGTTTGTTTATCAGATGCAAAGCAACAAAGATACCCTTCTAAGCATTTATTCACAATATCAATTTTCCAATCTCGATTGAGAATGGTAAGAAGAGTTGTGAGCCAATTGGGTGTCCACTGTCCAAACAAGAAAATAATTCCTTCCAAAAATTACCGATGAAAATTGGATCTCTATCATTTACAATAATGTTGTGGTTTCCATGTAGCTTTTGAACTATTCTCATGAATGCCACAACCACTGTACTTGCTTTAAACGGATGATAATGAGAGCATAAATGGGCATACTCTATGATTCGATCCCCCACTTCCATGATGACAATATTTCATTTTGAATTTGTTAAAATTGTGATAAAGTCCATTGAGATTTCTTCCCAAAGCTTACTTGGTACAACTAATGGTTGTAAAAGACCTAATGTCTTGATTGTCTCTTCTTTGTTTTTTTGACAAACCAAACATTTTACCACAATAGACATCAGTTTTAAGACCTTCCTAGAAGAAATCCTTCTTGATCCTATGGTATGTTTTCAAGAACCCTAAATGGCCTCCTATAGGAGAAGTGTACTATTCCAAAAGGATATTCTTTTTGAGTTGAGAGTTTTTACATAAATATAGGCAATGTTGGTACCATAGTGAATCATTCTTCCACACAAATTTATCTAGTGAATTGGGACCCTCTTTTTAGTTGTTTAATAATATTTCCCTCCTTTTGATCTTGTTTCCATTATGTATTAGGCTTATTCTACCCAATCATATTCCATAATGGAAATATCACAAAGTAAGCCTTCAATTTCATCTTCTTTTCTTGAAAGTGCATTAGCTACCACATTCTTTTTTTCCTTTTTTGTAGATAATTTCAAATTCATAACCTAACATTTTTGTAACCCATTTTTTTTCCATGACGATAATTGTTATTCCAACAAATACTTATGGTTGTCATGATCTATTATTACTTTGAAGTGTCTTCCTATTAGGTAAGGGCGCCATTTCTTAATTGCAAGGAGTATGGCCAATGTTTCCTTTTCATAAACTGGTTTGCGTAAGTTTTTTCCTTTAAGTTGGAAACTTTCAAAGGCCATGAGACTTCCTTCTTTCATTAAAACTGCACTAATTCCATTCCTCAAAGCATCACATTCCATAATAAAGGTTTTTGTGAACTCAGGCTTGGCTAATACATGGGTTATACTCATAGCCACTTTAAGTTTTTCAAAATCTTTGGTTGCTTCTTGACTCCATGAGAATGCCTCTTTTTTCAATAACCTTATTAGAGGTGTTTCTATTTGACCATAATTATTGAAAAACCTATGGTAGTAACTTGTCAATCCTAAGAATATTCTAAAATTCTTCAATTTATTAGGAAATGTCCATTCCATGATAGCCTTAATTTTGATAGGATCCACTTTGATGCCTTCTTGACATGTAATATGACCCAAATATTCCTCTTCCTCAACCTTAGAAGGATTGGAATATAGTTGGTGCTCCTCTAATAGTTTTAATACCTTGTTAACATGTTGTACATGATCTTCCCAATATTTTCTATAGATAAGTATATCATCAAAAAATACTAACACAAATTTTTAAGGAACGGTTTAAATATAGAATTCATCAATATTTGAAATGTAGAAGGTGCAATGGTAAGGACAAATGACATCACCAAAAAATAATAATGACCTTGATGTGTTAAGAAGACTATTTTTGGAATGTCTTGTTTCATCATTCTAATATGATGATATCCAGAGCAAAGATCCAATTTGGTAAAGAAATTTTCTCCTTTTAATTCATTTAATAATTCATCAATGACATGAATATGAAACTTATCTGTAATGGTCATCTTATTGATCTCTCTATAATTTGGACACATACGTCATGAATCTTCCTCTTTGTGAACCATTACCACTAGCATAGAGAAAGGACTTTGGATAGGTTGATTGATTCCTGCATCTAGCATTTCTTGAACCAATGTTTCAATCTCACTTTTTTGTGCATATGGGTACATGTAGGGTCTGATGTTAGGTGGTACACTTCCTAGTTGCAAGTGACTAGCATGGTAAAGATCCTAAACAGGGGGAATACCTTTAGGCATATCTCCCAATACCTTTGAATGATTTTCAATAACTTGTTGGAGATACAGTTGAATAGAGGGTATATATTCTTGAACATCTAGTGAGCACAATTGTACAATTACTCCATGATGTCCCTTTTTTAACAATTTCATCATGCTATTAGAGCTTATAACTGTAGAGGGTTTCCATGGAATACCTATGAGTTCAATTTCCTTCATTTTGAACAAAATATCATGAACAATTCCTGAAAATTAAGAGCCATTGTTCCCAATGATAGTAGCCATTGGAACCCTAGTACAACACCAACACCACCCATTTGGATTGCAATCATTGGGATATCCAATAAATGCTCACCCATAGTAAGCTTAACACTGTGACACTTCCCTAAAATTTTTATGGTATCCCCATCTGCAATCATTACTTAATATTCTGGTATGTGATATATAAAGCAATTGATAAATTTGGCTAATCCACAATCAATGGAGTTACGGGTACTACCAAAGTCAATCAACATTGCTACCTTTCTCTTTTTGATATATCCTTCTATCTTGATATTTTGAGGAGTGTTAATTCTAGCCAATGCATGACAAGCTATGGTTTCATTTATATCTTCTATATCTACCTCATTAGGTTTTCCCATAATTGGATCATCTTCCTCTTCATACTCTATGTAGAATAGTTTCTTCTCACTACACTCATGCCCCTTATTGTAGTTGCTGTCACAATTGAAACATAGTCGCTTTGATATTCTCTCCTTCACTTGTTGAGGTGTTAACCTTGTAGGTTTAGGTTGAGTGGAGTTGGGAGGGTAAACATTTCCCTCTCTATAGGTGTTAGTGGCAGCTCTTCTAGTAGCCACATTTTTACTTTCATGTCCTCCTTCTAGCACCATATTTTTATTTTCAATTTTAATTTCCAAACTAAAATCATTTTCTAGTGATTTAGGTTCAAAGGTATGTACCTCAAGTTGAATATTATCCTTTAAATTTCCCATTAATATATACAACAAATTATCTTCTAGAATGTTCTTTACTTTAAGACTCAACTTCTAAATCTTTTGCAAAGTTGGCACTTGGTGTAGATCAAATAATTGATCCATATGGAATATCCATGTTATTGGATCAAACTTTAATTTCTCATATCAATATTGAGAATGAATTAGTTACTTGGATCGAATTTGAACCCATGACGATGTAAATTATATAGTGATGGATAATCATATGTTAGAGAATCAAACCTCTTGTTCTCTCACTATTTTTCATTTTTCTCAATCTGTGACTGGAACAAGTCCTTTTTTTCTTCCTTATCCTCTTCTTGAGGATATGAATAAGGAAGAAAGCTATGTATTATCTCATTCATCATTTCCTTCACCTCTTGAAGGTCCTCTTTACTATCCATGTGTTAGACTAGAAAAACGGGATCACATAACAATAACATAAAATAAGATGCATAAATAAAACACATAAACACAATACAAGAGAGACACCGATATATGTGGTTCACCAATCCAGGATACATCCACAGATAAATTACCAACTCTTTTATTATATCGTCCACCAAATGAAGGGATACAACCCGCAACACATTCGCTGCAATTTCCTCTTCACCCTCTCACAGTCTCTCTCACACAATCACATAGATATTTACAATACTACCATACATAGCCATATTACAATTCCTTCCTTTTAAATAGGGATTACCATGGGCTGGTAAATCACCCATTATTGACCAAGTCATGACTATGAAATTACAACATTTTACAAGGCATTTTTTGCAAAAACATTGCTATGCGGGTGATGCCCCCAAATCCCTGTCGGGGGGAATTCTCTCCCCATGGACCCCCCATGGTGACTATAGTGGGGGGGGGGGAATCCCCCCCACACCCCCTCTCATGGGTTGGAATCCAGACATGGGTAAAACACGACCTCTGAATCAAGATCAGGCTCTGCAACCAACAATCTCCCACTTGGAGACTGGTCAAAACAACTCCACCACTATTGCATTTGCTGGACTATGCTCCAAATCTTGGACCTAGCAAATTTCTCATCTTCACCTTCATGCTTGAAGTCCAAATGAAATTGAGCAGGAACTCAGTTTCTCTCTGGTTACTACCTTTGTCAACATGTCTGTGGGATTTTGGCTAGTATGTATATTTTCCAAGTTCAATAGTTCATCTTCCAGAACAAATCATATGGAATGGTAATTGAGATATATATGTTTAGTCTTATAATGTAAGGCTGATTTCTTTGCAATATTAATGGCACTCTGGATGTCATTGTACAACCTGCTATTCTCCTGCTTCTTACCCAATTCCTCCATGCCATGAACATTTGTAGCCAAATCATTTATTTACTAGTGTCTATAGAAGCAACATGCATTGCTTCTATTGTTGAAAGTGCAATAAAATTTTGCACTTTCGAAATCCAACTTAATATTGTTCCACCTGCAGTAAAAACATACCCTATGGTGCTCCTCCTGCTATGCTTATCACCTACCATATCGACATCAAAATATCCCAGCAGAACAATGTCCGAACCTCCAAAACATAAGGCATGAGTAGTAGTACCTCTCAAATACCTAAGAATCCACTTTACTACCTTCCATTGTTCTTTACCTAGATTTTTGATACACCTACTCACAACTCCCACTACATGTGCAATATATGGTTTTGTGCACACTATGGAATACATCAAGTTGCCAACTGTTGATGAATAGGGAACCTTCGACATGTATTTTATTTCCTCCTGTGTCTTGGGACACATCTCCTTATTGAGCTTGAAATGGATGGCCAAAGGTGTACTAAATAGTTTTTCTTCATACATTCTAAACCTCTCCAACACCTTTTCTAAGTACTCACCTTGAGACAATGTCAATTTGCAATTTTTCTTGTCTCTTGTTATTCTCATACCAAGGATTTTCTTTGCAACACCCAAATCCTTCATCACAAATGAATTAGCTGATTTCCTTTTGAGCACATTTATATCTTGCATGTTAGACCCTGCAACAAGCATGTCATCCACATATAATAACAAGATAATATATCTTCCATTATCTAGCCTCTTGAAATAAACACATTGATCAAAATGACATCTACTATAACCTTGTTCTATCATAAACTTATCAAATTTCAAATACCATTGCCTTAGATATCGCTTCAGGCCATATAATCTCTTCTTCAACTTGCATAATAAATTATCCTTCCCTTTGACCTCATACCCCTATGGCTGTTGCATATAAATATCTTCCTCCAAATCCCCATGGAGAAAGGCCGCTTTTAGATCTAGTTGTTCAAGATGCAAATATTCTACCACCACTAGACTTAAAATAGTCCTAATTGAAGTCATTTTAACAAAAAGAGAAAATATTTCATCAAAATCTATACCTTTCTTTCGTGCGAACCCCTTTACAACAAGTCCGTCCTTGTATCTCTTCTTGCCTCCATCTTCTTCCTTCAACTTGTAAACCCATTTATTCTGCAATGTTCTTTTACCTATAGGAAACTGAACCGGATCCCAAGTCTGGTTTCTTACCAATGAGTCCATCTCTTCATTCATGCTTTGCTCCCACTTCTTTCTAGTTTCCACCTACATTTCTTCTTCATGACATTTTGGTTCACCAGAATTGATCATCAATAAATAATACAGTGAAGGAGAGTATCGTTCAGGGGGTCTACTTAACCTGGTAGATCTTCTAACACTTGCAAGAGTTTGAGGCACCTACTATTGTTCTTCAATTTATGGCACCTTTGGAGTTTCATTTTCTTTGTTTCATCAAGCACTGTGTATTCTGTGATTTCCTTTTCATGTTTCTTTCCCCGCAACTGATTTTTATACATGACCTTTTCATTGAATACCACATCTCTAATCCTAATTATTTTGTGATTTTCATAATCCCATAAGCGATAACCAAAATCATCAATCTTGTATCCAATAAAGGTACATTTATGGGATTTAGCCTCAATCTTTGTTCTATTTTCTTTATCAATATGGACAAATGCTTCACAACCAAAAGTTCTCAGAAATGAATAGTTTACCTTTTTACTTGTCCATGCCTCCTCTGGAATCCCACCATCCAAAGCACTTGAAGGTCCTCTATTTATTAAGTAAAAAACATTATCTACAACATCTGCCCAAAATTGTAAGGGAAACCCTGCATGCAATCTCATACACCTTGCACTCTCCATGATTGTTCTATTCATCCTTTCTGACACACCATTTTCTTGTGGTGTTCCTAGAACAGTCCTCTCTCTATGAATCCCATGGTATGAATAGTAACTATCAAACTCATTGTCGCAGTATTCACCTCCATTATCATATTTGAGGCAATTTAACCTTTTTCATGTCTCATTCTCAACCAAAGCTTTCCATTTCTTAAAAGTAGAAAAACGTCAAATTTTATTTAAATACAATAAACCCAAGTTTTTCTGGTTGCATCATCAATAAAAGTAACATAATAATGAGACCCACCAAGATATTGTACCTGATATGGTCCCCACACATCTGTAAGCACAAGCTCTAAGTTTTCACTCTTTTTTTGCTTCCCAACCCTAATAAATCTAACTCTCTTATGTTTTCCATAAACACAATTCTCACAGAATTCCAAACTAACCTTCTTCAAATTTGGTAGCAACTTCCTTGAATGGAGAATCTGCATCCCCTTCTCACTTATGTGTCCAAGCCTATGATGCCACAATATTGTATCTATTCCTGTGGAAGCTAAAGAGATAGAACAATCAATATTGTGAGGAAATAGATACAACGTACCTATCATGTCTCCTTTTGCAATCACCAACAATCCTTTACTGATTTCCACCACGTTTCTCCAAATGTAGATAAACAACCACCATCTCCCAACTGCTTTGTTGAGATCATATTTCTTTTCATAGTAGGGATATGCCTTACATATTTCAGCAACCATTCACCTCAATTATTTAACTTTATCCGTACCTTACCCATTCTAACAATTTTACATGGTTCATCAACACCCAATAAAACATGTCCAAAATCACTTGGAACATAATCACGAAATAATTTCTTATGGGGTTAGCATGACATGAAGCCCCTGAATATACTACTTGGTAATCACTAGTATTATCTAATGCAAGAATTAAATCATTTTGTAAAACATCACCTACTACATTTGCTTCCTAAGTAGTCTCCTGCTGTCCATCTCCTTTCTTCTTTACATATCTGCAGTCTTTCTTCAGATGTCCTTTATTCCCACAGTTCTAGTAGTCTATCTTTCCCAGTCTGGACTTGTATCTACCCTTTCTAGACTTCCCACGATTAATTGGGATCTTTCCTCTTTCCCTTTATCACCCCCTACTCTCCATGGTCAACACATTACCTGATGTCTCACCTGTGATTTTCTGTCACATTTCCTCGCTAAGAACAACACCAATAACATCATCAAATTTTAGAGTGTTTGAACCAGAGACATAGTTACTTACAACAATAACCAAGTTGTTCTAGATTTTTGGTAATAAGTAAAATATTAGAAGATCCCTACCCTCATCATCGAATTTCACTCCTACAGAACTTAACTGATTAGTAACCATATTTTAAATGGTCAACAACAGATCCACCTTCTAACATCTTCATATTAAATAAACGCTTAATTAGAAATACATTGTTGGAAGCCAAGGGTTTTTCATACAGTTGATCCAATGTGCTCATCAGACCCTCCGTTTTCTTTCCTTTTGAAATACTGAAAGCCACCGACAAAGCTAGGTACATTCGTATTGTTCCTAGTTCATTTCTGTCAAGAACCTCCCATTCGTTGTCCTTCATAGCCGCTGGTTGTTTTTCTTTTCCTCCCAATGGCAGGAATATATCCTTTTGATACATATAGTCCTCCATTTGCATATTCCATAACTAGTATTTTTGGCCATTAAATTTTTTGAACCTAAACTTTCCTTCTTCCGCCATTGCTCCCACTCGAACCAGGAACCCCTCTTTCCTGTGAGTTTATGTGCCAAATAGGCCTTTAGCTTTGATACCAATTGTTAGAAAAATAGGATCACAAAACAATAACATAAAATAAGATGCATAAATAAAAAACATAAACATAATACAAGAGAGACACCAATATACGTGGTTCACCCAATCTTGGCTACGTCCATGAAGAAATTGCCAGACCTTTTATTATACCATCCACCAAATGAAGCGATACAAACTGCAACACATGCACTACAATTTCCTCTTCACTCTCTCTCAGTCTCTTTCACACAACCACATATATATTTACAATACTACCATACACAGTCGTATTACAATGCCTTCCTTTAAAAGAGGGATTACCATGGGAAAATACCACGGGATACCCAATACCATGGGTCGATAAATCACCCCTTATTGACCAAGTCATGACTAGGAAATTACAACATTTTACAAGGAATTTTTTATAATTGTTTCTCTACAGGGGTGCTTCCCTTGAACCCTTGCCAAGGGGGGATCCCAAAAGTATTCGCCCCCACATCCCTACCCTCCTGGATCCTCCATGACGACTATAGTGGGGGGGAAATACCCCCCACACCCCCCTTGTCATGGGCTAAGATCCATACATGGATGAAACATGATCTCTGAATTAGGAAGATCAAGCTCCACAACCAATGCCATGTTTACCATATCCTCTTTACTAGCCATCTCATTGGTCATCTTTACCATATCCTCTTTACTAGCCATCACATTGGTCATCTTTACCAAATCATATTTACTAGTTGTATTCTCAATCTTCTTTTGCATATCCTTTTTTAATTTTAGGAATTCAACATTATTTACCATAATTTTATCGTCAAGGTTTCATAATTGGTTGGAAAACTAGACAAATCATAGTTCACTTCTTTTCGGAGTCCTCTTGTGTCATATTTGAGCCTTTATAAGGTTTAAGGGGAGTAGGAATTTTTTCCACACTTTTTTCCATTTTATCCTACTAAAATTTAATAGATTTCCTCTATATTTCCTCTTTATCCCACTTTTTCGATCACTCAAATCAAACCTTCCAATCAAAAGTTATGCAAAATTCAAAATAACATACCTTTCAAAACCCTGATTTAGAGACTATTTTGAAAGGTGGCCTTCCAACTAAGATAATTCTGCAATTTCAGCCCCTATTAGTATGAAATTGTTTCCTATATTATCATGATATGTCTTCTTTGCAATTCCACAAGTTTGACCTAATTTTGATGTGCCACGAAAAATTTATGGTAATCTTAACAAAACTTGTTATTTGTCCCTTCCAAAAGATCAAAAGTGTATAGCTTGCCATGTGTCCAAATTTTAGGATATGATTATGAAATTTCTAACAAATATACTATGTTCTTTTTTTATATTTCTGATACAACATGTCTCACTCAATTTGGATCTTTCACTCTTTATATATAACATTTTTTCCTAGAACACCTATTTGAGACTAGTTTTTGGATTAGTAAAAAGTCCTAACTTTCACAGGGTATAACTCCACACCTGTAATGAATCAAGACCAAATTTTTTTATCAGGGCTAGTTCAATATCTCCTCTATGGACCCTCCAAGATTTGTTGTTTGAAACGTCCTAGAAAAAAATTATAGAAAAAATGGCTATGATACCAAATGTTATGCACAAGATTCCCAAAAATAGCATAAGACAATAAGATATATCATTCCAACGCCTTGAGAATGCATTACAAAGATAAATTATCAGCCTCTTCGAGGGGGGAAACCTCCTTTACAATGTATTTTAGATACAAAACAAGATGAGATGAGATGATTCAAAAGTAGATCTCCTTGGTGTGTGTGTGTGTGTGTGTAGGAGATAAAGTGTACAATTACAATTCTAGACCCTACATAATTACAATTAGGGCCCTTGCTGACAAATAAGGATAATACTAATATGAAAATAGAAATGTGATGTCACAATATATAGGGATTAACAACCCTATACATTAACACTTACAAAATCTCACTTACAATTTATCTAACCCATATTAATTACTCTAACCATGATAATGTCTAACTCTTATGACATATAACAATGTACCCCTATAAAACTTAACGTTTATAATATCTTGCTCATAACCCTTATAAATCAAACTTGATACCACTATAAACATTCCTTAACATATAGACCCTAGTCCCTATAGTCCTTAACCCAACACCTTGAACCCCTTACGCATAACCCATAAACCCTAGCTCCTATAACCCTTATAACCCCTAGTTGTTAACCCCTCTCCTATGAAATTCTTATAACCCATCTCCTATGAAATTCTTATAACCCATCATTTGTATAATGCTTAACTTTTATAAATCTTAAATGATATTCCCTTTATAATTATTATTCTAACCCTCTTATAACCCATCATTTGTATAATGCTTAACTTTTATAAATCTTAAATGATATTCCCTTTATAATTATTATTCTAACCCCTAATAATTGAAGTTCTAAATTTCTATGGCGCCTAACACTATTACTCCTAATTACTCCTAATCCGAACTTATAATACCATTGTCCATAATCCATATAACCTCTACAAGCTCTCTATAAAAATTAAAAATAAAGATCCCTAACATTGATTAAGCAACATTGGGTCGACATAAAACCTATGGTTTCAATCCCAATTTGACGTATAATAAACACGGACTTAGCATCGATACCATAGGTTTTACATTGACCCAACATCACTCAATCGATGTTACGGATCTTTATTTAGTTTTTATTAATCTACTGTATTTGCTTAAGTGACGTTATTAATAATCCTCTATAATGGTTGGTCCCGATATTATCAGTTATGGTATGTATGTATATATCCCTCAAATATTTAATAATTTAACTTTCCAACTTACGTTCTAAACCTCAGTTGTATGGTAGGGCTATTAATTTTAGACACTTTAATGAATCTCCTCACCATATATTTTAAATTATGTTGCTATCTAAGGAAAGGCAAACATCTCTATGTTAAAGTTTAGGCATGTTTAAAAATAACCAACACACTTGCAACAATATAATTACTCTTAAAACAATAATATAGTAAGAAGATGCTAACAGAGACTATTGCAAAGCCTTTGATATGGTTCCAATGTAGTATTGTTCAATAAGTTCAAGGTTTTAATACTATTCTTCTGGTTGATGAACCTTTATGAGATGATGGCCACGTTCATGTAATCATATGTTTTTGAAATGTAATCATATGTTTTTGAAATGACATTGTTTAGTTATCTCTCATATTCATGAATCTTAAAAAACAACTTGATATTGTTAGTTCATTATGGGATGATTGTTACTTGCACCTCAGTTTTGGAAGGATAGATGATGGTAGTTAACATATCTAAAAATAAAACATTCAATATTAATCACACCTTCAAAAACTAGTGAAAATGTTAGCATTTCACTTACATAGAGTTGATATTATTGGAATATTTATTAAGACTAATTCCATTAGCATGAGAAACCCTAAGGGATACATAACAATAGAAAAAAATTGTAAGACAATTACCTTCAACTCCCAATGAAGGTAATTTGGGCTATCATTCCTCTCTTTTGTAACTTAGTGATATCTTATTTTCATTGAGTAAGTGAGGCTTGGAGCCTATACATAAGCTTGGAAAGATGGGGCCACATTAAGAGATTTGTTGTCATTTTGTCTTCCACATTTGATCTTAGTTAAGTTTAGATCTAACTCTCTTTCAACATTTAGATATACTCCTAGATATCGAGCCTGGACTTTATAGAGCTCTTCAATTTTATATTTCCCAAACTATGTCTAGATGTGGTATGATACAAGTGTCCTAATTTTTATTTTGTTTTAACTTTATTAAAATATATAAGGGTGAAGAAAATGTGTATCCTCTATAGACTTTAACATTCAAACCAATGCATAGAGTAACCTAAGGAATTTTTTGGAAAGCACAAAGGAATACAATGAATAATTTTGCTACATGAAAAGAGCATGGAGGTTTCTAAAAAAGGAAGAAACTAATACTATATTTTAAGCTAGAGCCCTTAGCAAAAAACATTCAAATTATTCTCAATGGAGATCTAATGAATTGCATATTCATGGACCTGGTTCTAACATCATTGAACTCTAACATCCTAGAATAAAACACCCATAGTAATTGAAAATCAATTACATTCAACTTGACTAGTGAAAGGGTCCAATGTATTTTTTTTTTGCAAATTGTGATTGCATATGTTGTAATCTAAGGGGTTACATGAGGTTACCGGTAGCAAAGTAATACATAACAAGATATAAGATTCATACATGCATAAAGATAAGATAAATAACACAAGTAATGGTGGTAGAAGAAACATGTTGTCTTATATTAACATATCATCATACACAAGAAGCGTCATTACATCTTCTCGCTCACCAACCTAATATATACTGCAGATAAGTGGTTATTCAATTACAATTTTCTAACTATCTGACCTATTCACCTAACCGACTTGACTAACTTGAGTTGACTAATCCCTTAATCGGTTGGGAGGACCTAGTTGGATGGTCGACCAGGATCCTCCAACATCACCTCCACCCCAAAACATTTCTTCGTCTCGAAGAGAACATGGGGATGTGACTTTTATACAAGTTTTACAAAATTACAAAAAAAATGATTTTTCAGGGTTGCTGTGACCTAGATGCTTGGCCTGGTAGAGTAAATTCAATACATGCTTCAACAATTGCTGGGAAGAGAAAGCGAGGCGGTTTTTAAAGTCCTCCCATTCAATAAGGACAGTCCTAATATTTGCTACCAAGCTAGTGAGTTTTGATAGGCAGATGAGCTTAAATTGCATGTGTTGATCCACCATATTCTACACGTCTGGTCCAAGGTTCTGCAGTTTGATTTTAGTTGATCTCATCAGTTTGTATATGCAACTAGTGACCTGAATGACTTCTTCCTGAGATCCCTTTCCTTCATGAAACCATTGGTATTCGTTTCTTCTTAACTGGTCCTATCGCTGCTGCTCCATGCTAATTTGGTCATATAGGATTCTATTCCTGTCTACTGGATGATCCTGGTCTCAATTCCTAAAGGGGTGCTAAAGAAGCTTCGTTAGTTGTTTTTTTGCTTTATGTGGAAATGAAGTTCTGATGCTGGTTACCATTGGGTAGCTTGGTCGGCTTTAGCCAAACTGAAGGAAGTTGGGGGGTGGGGACTGAAGGATATTGATCATTTTGGTAAAGCTCTAATAGGGAAATCGCTTTGGCAGTTTTTGACTAAGAGGGGTAAGTGGCAGTATGTTTTAACAGCTAAATATTTGAAAACAGAATCTGTTTTGGAGTGGGGTAGGAACCCTGTAAAGAAGGGTAGGAATGGATCTTGGGTTTGGAAGTCAATGGTGGGAGCCTTTTCTATTATTGGGGAGCATCTGGCGTGGTTCGTGGGAGACAAAAATCAGATCTTAGTGGGGAAGGATCAGGTGGTGGGGGCGAGGAATAATATTCCCGGAGAACTATCGCAGTTGTTGACTGAAACGGGTTTTAAGTGCCTGAAGGATGTGGCTAGTGGGGCTATGGGTGGTCTAACTCAACGGTGGCTAACGAAGACTGAGATGGGCCTTTCGGACCGGTGGGCAGAGGCTTGGACCAGGTAGATAAATGATATGAACCAGGGCTTCATATGCTTGAGGGAGGAGCCTGATCGGATGGTTTGGACTAGGAATCAGGAGGGGGGAAGCTATGTGGTCAAATTAGCTTATAAGCTTTTTTGGTATGAGGATATTTCACTTGTCTACTGGTGGTGGAAAGCGGTATGGAAGACGTAGGTTCCTAAGAAGATGAAGGTGTTTATGTGGCTTATCCTGAAAGGTAAAGTCATAACTCAGGATAACATGACAAAGAGAAATGTGATCGGTCCTATCTGGTGTTGTTTATGCCAGCAAGCTGAAGAGACGATCTCCCATCTGTTTCTGGAGTGTCCCTTCTCGATTAGGGTATGGAAAGGAATGGAGAATTTGCTTAAGCGAGATCACCTATGAGAGGCATTGTCGTTGGAAGAGAACCTTAAATCCTGGCATGTTATCAATGATCTTAAATCGATCCACTGCGTCCCTTACTTGGTTACTTGGAAGATTAGGCTAGCTCGTAATGGAGCAATTTTTAATGATTATCTGTTACCGGATTTTGTTGTTATAGCTAGAGTTCAGGCGGTTTACAGGTTTTTTTATTACTCAGGACTTGCCAAAGATTCCCAGATTTATGAAATCGGTAAACTATGATGAGGATTTAGCTGGCTATCTCGACGGAGCTTGTGAGAAAGAGGAAGGTATTTGTGGAATGGGAGGAACTTTTTTTCTGCGGGATGGGGGGTGTATCAGTTTCAAAGCTAATGGTGGTGTAGGAACAAACAACAGAGCTGAAGGTTTGGCACTTAGATTATTGTTGTTTTTCGCCAAAGAAGAATAGGTAAAATATTTTCACGTCTCTGGAGATTTAGAATTGTGGATAAAAGCAATGAGGGGGACTCAGCAGATTAAAAATTTGTAGCTGAAAGGTATAGAACAATAGGTGGAAATATTAAAAGGTTCCTACGAAACTATTAGTTTTATTCATGTGTACCGGGAACAAAATATGACTGCAGATCTATTATCAAAGGAAGGGTTGCGTCTTCCATTGGGATTTTGCAAGAAGATTACATGTAGGGGAGACCACCAGGAGTCTGAAGTTTTCTCTTCAGCGAATATGATCTAAAGAGATAGATCTGTCTATGCTATGAGCATTATAATGTTATGATAAATGAACTGTTTGTGTCTGAAAATGAGTGACAGTAATACTTACTAAGGACCTATAAAATAAGCTAAGGAGATTGATTTAGTATTTTGATAATTGATCAGTTTTTTGTAATAATTTTCAGAATATGAGAGACAGTCCTACATGTTTGGGACCTGAAGAATGTAATCTTTGTTAAAATTCAATATGCTAAGACAGAAAATAGAAGCATTACATTCTATTTCACAATAATAGCATATACAGGATCACCGAAGAAACAACAAGCATAGCATAAACACAAGAGACACAGATTTATCCTGGGAAACCCTCATGGGGTAGAAAACCCAGCAAATATTTCCTCAATAAGATGATAAACCAAAATACAAGATGTGCTCCCTCCTTCTAATCCTCCTTAGCAAATCTCCCAGACAAGTGCTCCTCTTTTCAAGTGTGTGAGTGTGTCAAATGAGGAACACACCTCCTCTATTTATACACTACTCTGACATATATTTTACACAAGTACATGTAGGCTCGTATTTAACCATTAGGTTAAATACCCTATTATAACTGACTGGGCCGACCCCCACATGGTGGGTCTAATAACCCTAGTTGCCACAACTCCTCGGAGGAATAAACATCTCCGGATACATAATAGAATCACCTCGGAGGGATGGAACATCTCCAGAATAAATAATGTACAAATATAATATTCTTAGAAGTTACAATATTCAACACTCCCCCTTAATGAGAAGGATATTATAACAACATCTGCAGGAGCAAGGAGTCATTGACTACATCATCTATATATCATCGGAAGCTTTCTTCAATTCATCATCATCAGTAACTCAACTAGTTACTGGAACATCAACATCATCAGAGTTGATATTACTCGATCATCAGCATCGTCATCATCATCGTCATCACACGATCACACGATCATCAGCATCGTCATCACACGATCATCAGCATCGTCATTACACGATCATCAGCATCGTCATCACACGATCATCAGCATCGTCATCACATGATCATCAACATCGTCATCACACGATCATCAGCATCGTCATCATACGATCATCAACATCGTCATCACATGATCAGCAGCATCGTCATCGTACGATCAACATCGTCATCATACGATCAGCATCGTCATCACACGATCAACATCATCGTCATCATACGATCAACATCGTCATCACACGATCAGCAGCATCGTCATCACACGATCATCATCGTCATCATACGATCAGCATCGTCATCACACGATCGACAGCATCGTCATCACACGATCAGCATCGTCATCATACGATCAGCATCGTCATCACATGATCGGAAACATCGTCATCACACGATCATATTACAGGATGATCAATCCTGATCTCTTTAGGACATAGGTCCATGGATGATGCAATCCATATCAAGTTCCAAGATGATCAATACTTATCTCTTTAAGACAAGTCTCATGTCTAGGGATGATCCAATCCCACCACAGTGCCAGTCCTTTTTCATACTGGATGTGACCTAGATCAGATCTAGGATTTACCGCCACAGAGCCAGTCCTTTTTCATACTGGATGTGTCACATCTATAGAGCCAGCCCTGTTTCATGCTGGATGTATCACATCTACAGAGCCAACCCTGTTTCATGCTGGATGTATCATATCTACAGAGCCATCCCTGTTTCATGCTGGATGTATTACATCTACAGAGCCAGCCCTGTTTCATGCTGGATGTATCATATCTACAGAGCCAACCCTGTTTCATGTTGGATGTATCACATCTACAGAGCCAGCCCTGTTTCATGCTGGATGTATCAGATCTACAGAGCCAGCCCTGTTTCATGCTGGATGTATCACATCTACAGAGCCAGCCCTGTTTCATGCTGGATGTATCACATCTACAGAGCCAGCCCTGTTTCATGCTGGATGTATCACATCTACAAAGCCATCCCTGTTTCATGCTGGATGTATCATATCTACAGAGCCAGCCCTGTTTCATGCTGGATGTATCATATCTACAGAGCCAGCCCTGTTTCATGCTGGATGTAACCTATAACAATTCTAGGATTTGTCATGTACATTTTGAACCGAGGTCCAGGGATGATCCAGTCCTATCATGTACCTTTTGAACCGAAGCTCAGGGATGATCCAGTCCTATCATGTACCTTTTGAACCGAAGCTCAGGGACGATCCAGTCCTATTCAATTCTCGGAGACCTCATGTCTACGGTTCAATTCACAAGACCAAAGTCCGAGCACGATCCAATCCCCTTACCTGTTCATTCAGTATTTTGTTCTAGGAGACATCATGTCTATGGCTCTCTTTAGGACTGAAGTCCAGGGATGATCCAATCCCCTCAAGTCCACCAAAGACTTCATTCTCAAAGACATACGTCTACGGCTCTCTTTAGGACTGAATTCCAGGGATTATCCAATCCCCTCAAGTCCACCAAGGACTTCATTCTCGGAGACATATGTCTATGGCTCTTCTTTCAGACTGAAGTCCAGGGATGATCCAATCCCCTCACATGTTCACCAAGAACTTCATTCTCAAAGACATACGTCTACGGCTCTTATTTCGGACTGAAGTCCAAGGATGATCCAATCCCCTCACATGTTCACCAAGAACTTCATTCTCGAAGACATACGCCTACGGCTCTTCTTTCGGACTGAAGTCCAGGGATGATCCAATCCCCTCAAGTCCACCAAGGACTTTATTCTCGAAGACATACGTCTACGGCTCTCTTTAGGACTGAAGTCCAGGGATGATCCAATCCCCTCACATGTTTACCAAGAACTTCATCAAAACATGTTTCAATCATGTATCCTCATCATCAAAACATGTATAACAAAACATGTATCCTCAACATCAAAACATGTATAACAAAATATGTATCCTCATCATCAAAACATGTATAATAAAACATGTATCCTCATCATCAAAACATGCATAACATCTATCATCAAAAGCATGTATACATCTATCATCAAAAGCATGTGTACATCTATCATCAAAAGAAAAAATATAAGATTCCTAAATCTAAATAATTCTGAGTAACTAGGTGCAGTAAATAGGTAACCTCATCATTGATGAGACAGACTTGTTATCAGATACTATGCTACTCCCCCTTTCGAGGAGGGTCCTTTTGGACTATACCAAGCTTGTCTCGGAAGTATTCAAACTTTACTCGAGACATAGGTTTAGTCAAGATATTAGAAATATGATCCTCAGTACTTATATACTCGAGCTTGATAGCTCCTCTCTGCACCATATCTCGTATATAGAAGTATCGGATCTCTATGTGTTTTTGACTTATCGTGGAATACAATATTTTCTATCTTGATGCAGTTTTGAATGTCACATATAATCATAGTGGAATTCATTTCTAAGTCAAACACTCCATATAATAGCTTCTGAAGCCACACTGCTTCACAGCTGGCAGAGCATACAACTATATATATATTCTGCTTCAGCAGTACTGAGAGCCACACTAGATTGTTCCTTGTTGAACCATGAGATCATGGCAGATTCAAGACTATAACATCCACCTGATGTACTCTTTCTGTCTGAGGCACTTCCTGCCCAATCAGAATCTGAGTAACCATGTAAACGGAGTTCATGACCTCCAAGATAATATAGACCAAAATATAATGTACCTTTTAGGTACCTCACTACATGCTTTGTAGTTATTAAGTGAACCTTTCTAGGTTCTACTAGATACTGACTTAGGGTATTTGCAACAAAGTATATATCTGGCCTAGTATTTGTTAAATACATCAATGACCCAATGATTTGTCTATATAGGGTTAGGTCCACTAAATACGATGAGTCATTAACTAACAACTTCAAGTTGGAGTCCATGGGAGTGGCCATGGCTTTATACTCCAACATATCAAATCTTTTTAGAAACTTCACAGCATACTTACCTTGAATTAAAAGATTCCTTTTGGATCTTGCCATACTTATAGACCTAAGAAGTAGTGCATTAATCCGAGATCTTTCATTTTCATTTCTGCAGCCATTTTCATGACCTGTTTCTCATTCCTTGTCAGAAAGAGATCATCGTCATACAATAATGGTATGATAGGTTCATCATCCACAACCTTAAGGTAAAGGTTAGGAACAGCTTTACTTCTGGTAAAGCCCAAGCTTTGTCATGAAGCTGTCAATTGTCCATTATTCACACTCAGCATTGAGTGATCTTCTGCATATCTATCTGTGCCATCTCTCGTCAGATGGGTCTACTAAAATGAGCCTCAAAATCATTCGAACTCTGTGGTGAGTTCCTTCTTGCATCCATGTCATATGTGTATAGAACCCATATTCAACCTTGTAGCAAAGGTTGAGATCCACATCACCCATGATGATCATTAAGCTCATCAATTGACTACTGATCCTGGGAACCCATACATAACCTGATTACATTATTAAGAGAATGGTCTTATCTAGTCCCTTGGAGCAAAACATCTCATCATGATTCTCTTCCTCTTTCTAAGAGAATCTCTTAACCACAAGCTTTCTATAGTGTGTTTGATTTGTAAATATTTTGTTGAACATCCATCGCTTGTTCAGAGTTCATCATTCATCATGATCTTTCCTACAAATCAAAATTAAGTACATGATTAGTAATACTTCATAATCACCAAATCATATTGACATGATAACCTATTATGCATACAGATATCATTTACATAGTTATGCAACTATTTTGACCAATACTTTGGCACAACACTTTCCCATATCATGTATGCATATAGTGGCTATCTAGATGCCTTCCATCTCTACCAGAACATACTATCGAGAGTGTACACAGCTCTCAGCATGTCAGCAAAGAGGTTTCATTCTAGACAAGCAACAATAGAATGTTTGTCCAACTTACCAATCATATGCATATTAGTAGTATACTGTTCAATGCTTTATGAATGTTTACACTCAGCATGATATATTCTAGGAATATAAATATGCATACAAGCAATATCATTTACTATTTCTAATAACAACTCAAATACTTATCTTTTATGTTTGTGTGGTTGCCTCCCGCTTGATCTTCTGTATGTCTTCTGAACTTCTATTCATTCTGTACCATTGTGCATGCTCAAGTGTACACTAGTGTCATCCTCATGATCTCATACACAAACATACATTCATTAGTATATTCTCAATATTATCAAAACATTCTAATTCTAAATAATCTTGAATATGTACAGTCATGATCATTAGTATTCAGGGTTTCAAGGAAGTCTTCTTTTACTCATGCATATTCTTGTTTGATCTAGTTAGTTAAATCATCAACCAAGATAAGAGACATAATATGCATAAACCCTTAATTACTAACCAATCATACCAAGTATACTTACACAAGGTAAGATTCTAACATGACATAGGAAAACATACCTGGATTAGTATACCTGCTTAGTTATGTACAACATACCTAAGCAATCTCTTCAATGATTTAGAGATCCTGAGCTAGAACCTGCATGTATCATAGGTTAACATAATATAACAAAGTCATATATACCTCGTGAGTCTTTGTCTTCATGTTGTCATGGTCATGGAACTTGATTTGTCTTTTGTGATGTACCTGAACCTCCTTAAGTCATACCTGTCGAGACTTTTTGCAGTCTTCTTATGTAAGGCCTTAGCCTCAACTCCCCCTGAAACTTGATCTGGAGCTTGATTAGGGTTTGCTAGAGAAACCCTAAAAATTCAATCTTTGACTTTCACACTTTTGAATGGATGGAAGAATGTGTCTTGCTGAGCTGATCAACCTAGCATTCTTCAATTTTGAAATCTTCAAAATTTGACCCCTCAAAATTGCCTTCGAAACTTCTGGATCTTCTAGACAGGAACCCGAACTAGGGTTTGATGAAGCCCACCCTTCTGTCCAATCAAAAGGTTCGATCCAAGGCTCTAAAATCTTATTTTTCTGAGGAGCTTCCAGCCGTGGACTCTGATTCCAAAAATTCTAACTTTCTTCAAAACCCTAAATTCTGGAAGCCATGAATAAAGGTGCTCCAAAAATAATTCTGTTTTGACAGAAATATGCACCTGATTGTTTCTGCTATAACTCTAAAATTTCTGCTCCACAGGGTCTGAAAATGTTTTCTGCAGTAGCCTGACCTGTCATCTTTCCATCCTCACAGGTCTGACCTCAATTTGATTTTCTGAGAGAGAGTTATGCCAAGTGTCGCAACGTGACCTGTTTATGGGATAAAACAGGAGAGCGAACTTGTACGACGTGCCACGTGTCACTGTTTGAACTTCGGCCTCTGAAAAATTTTCTTGAGATAGCTCGCCCTGTTATATTTCCATCCTGACAGGTCTGACCTCAATTGGACTCTCTGAGAGAGAGTTATCCCAAGTGTCGCAACGTGACCTTTTTATGGGATAAAATAGGAGAGCTAACTTGTACTGCGTGCCACGTGTCACTGGTTCACCTTCGGCCTCTAACAACGTTTCCTGAGATAGTACAGTCTGTACACTACCTGTCACTTTTTACGAAATTGCATTTGGAGCTTCCTAGCCCAAGTTATGACCTTTTTTCCAAGGTCACCTGATTTTGACTGAGATCTGGAAGAGGCAGAAACCCTAACTTGTACTGATCATAACTCATAAAGTACAACGAATTTGAGGGTTCCCTTTGGACACAAGGTACCTGGGGATGTTATCTACGACTGGTAAACGTTTCAGATCCTGAAACTTCGCATAAATGGATTTATAGCGAAAGTTCCACGATGACTGGTTTTTGCTATATAAAACCCTAACCTTCAAATTGTCACAAGAGAAGCAAGTGTCATAAGTGCCATACATTGCCTTCCTTCAGGTTAGCTCTGATACCATGTTAAAATTCAATATGCTAAGACAGAAAATAGAAGCATTACATTCTATTTCACAATAATAGCATATACAGGATCACTGAAGAAACAACAAGCATAGCATAAACACAAGAGACACAGATTTATCCTGGGAAACCCTAATGGGGTAGAAAACCCAACAAATCTTTCCTCAATAAGATGATAAACCAAAATACAAGATGTGCTCCCTCCTTCTAATCCTCCTTACCAAATCTCCCAGACAAGTGCTCCTCTTTTCAAGTGTGTGAGTGTGTCAAATGAGGAACACACCTCCTCTATTTATACAGTACTCTGACATATATTTTACACAAGTACATGTAGGCTCATATTTAACCATTAGGTTAAATACCCTATTATAACTGACTGGGCTGACCCCCACATGGTGGGCCTAATAACCCTAGTTGCCACAACTCCTCGGAGGAATAAACATCTCCGGATACATAATAGAATCACCTCGGAGGGATGGAACATCTCCGGAATAAATAATGTACAAATATAATATTCTTAGAAGTTACAATATTCAACAATCTTAAGTCGTACGATTCAATAGATTATGTCTTTTTTCTTTGGAAAAAAAAAGGATCTATGTTGTGGCCAGGTCGGATCCTTGCTTCTGCTTATAAAGCTCCAGTAAAGTGCTTTGCATATGTTGAATTTCTACACAAAATTTACCATAAAACAAGTTATACAACTTGATGAGAACCCGACATTGTTCTTGTTTTTTTGGGGGTCAATTTTAGTAGTTGTTTTTACCTTTGTTTCATTTTGAGCCGTTTTGTTTTGCGATTTTGAAACTTCTTGGTCATAAAAAAACTACAATTTTTATTTACAAATGTGTTTTTTCAAATTTTACAAAAAAATATTCATTTAGTAGTTACTTATAATGAAAAAAAATATAGATTTTTGAATTTTTTTAACATTTAGAAGCTAGTTATAATGAAAAATATATACATTTTGGAAGTTTTTTCTTTATATCTTTTTCTTAAATAAGTCATTTTTTGGGCAAATTTGTAAATAAATGAGAAAATAAATACATTTCAAACCATTTTTAACACATTTTTAGTTATTTTATGTATAAAAAAGATACCATTTAACATTATTTTCCATAAATTAATTATTCACATAAACTCAACAAAAACTATACCATATATTTGTAAATAACATATTAAAACATAATATTTATTCTCAAAATAAAATCTTAAAGTCAAAACATTACAAAAATATCTTATAAAAAATTTGTCAATTTTGACATTTTTCTCAATGACATGAAACTAATCAAGAATGTCATGCAGGCCGAAATATTAATTGAAATCGACATTTTCTGCAGCCTCGCTCTCTTCATGGACCTCAATGTGTTCTTCCATTGGGTCCTCTACTTTTTAAAAATGCCAAAAGTGATAATTTCCTAACATCCCTTTTAATGCTGGTTGAGGATCTTTTCACATGTTTTCCACAAGTGACTCACTAAATTCTCCTTTCTTTAAACCAACTTCCTATATTTCATTTGGAATAAATTTCATAGCATTATTTCTTTGCTTGATATAATTGCATTGTAGTGGATCATTATCAATGGATATGCAATTTATTCCTTTTTGTAAGGAACATGCGATTGTTGTACATAATTACCACATACAAAAAAAAGTTAAATAACATAACGAAACATAAATTTAAAAAAATATAGATTAATGGCACTAGTTTCATATGTAATATCAGAAATATTAGCTCATCCTGAGAACCAATCTAAAACCCAATGTCCTTCTTTTGAAAATGTATCTATGAGATAATTAATCAATGCTTATGGCTTCTGGTAGATTTTTACAATCTCTCCTTTCAAATCCCTGTCAACCTTTTAACCACGACATTATAACTCAATATTTGACTATATTTTCCTTCACTCTTTTCTTTGATTAAAAGAGATTGATAGGTCCCATCTTTTGTCCAACATGCAAGATGTATGTTCTTAGTATCACTCATAAATGGATCAAGAGCTGCGAATATTAGGCTTATGCCTATACAAAAACAAATAAAAATCTAATTAAGTTATAGAAAATAAATTTGATTTCTAAATTCAAATGCTTAATAATACACTACAAATATATTACCAATAAAGTTGCTCCCTTGAGTTTGATTTACCCTTAGAAGGATTTTAGCATTGCTCCTCCTTGTACTTTTGAATGGAAAATAAGAAATCTACATAGAGGTGATGTTGTGACATCCATAAATCCAAAAACCACTTTATTGAATGATTGGTAAGTATAATGCTCACAATCATAAGTAATTACTTTGATATTGTGTCTATGAGGGATATCTGCAAGATAGTTCGTTCAATTGTTTCATGACTTGGTAGGACTACATTGTTGTCCACTGGGTAGGACTGCATTTTCAATCTGTTCAACTATAGTTGGAGACAAAGGTTTCCTAGGTTGTTGAAAAACACAACGTTGTAGACTTTGAGTAGAGTTATTTGTAATGGAAAAAACATCAATAGTTGATCTTTGAGGGACATTTGGGACCATATTTTGTAAAATAGAGTTGAATTTGTGGTAAGGGGTCCTATGTTGAACATTACGATTCACTCCAATTGAAATTGGAAAACAATGGTTGCTTAGGTTGTTTAGCAACACAACTTTCTATACATTGATAATTGTTTCCTCTAATGGCATCATCATCAACATCAGATATTTGAGGGACATTTGGGACCGCCGTTTTTGAAATATATTTGATATTGTGGTAATGATTCATATGTTGAACATTACCACCCACTTCAACTGAAATTGGAGAAAAAATATGCCTAAGTTGTTAAGAAACACGACTTTCTATACATTAATAATAGTTACCTATAATGGCAGTAGCATCAACAACTGATCTTTGAGGGAAATTTGGGACTACATTTTGTGAAATATAGTAAATTTTGTGGTAAATAGTCCTATATTGTACATTACCATTCCCTTCAACCGTAATTGGAGACAAAGGTTACCTATGTTGTTGAGAAACATTGTTGTTATTGACACACATTGATTACATATCGGACATTGATTTTCAACAAATGTTGCATGATTTCCTGCTATTTGAGGGAAACACACAGTATCATTTTCTGGTATGGAGTTTTGATTTGAAAATCCTTGATGTTGTTGATGACTAGCACATATATCATCTTTTTTACCTCCAACGGACGTGAATTGAATGACAATGTTATGTGGTTACAAAATTGGAACATTACACAAATCTACTTCCTTCCATTGACCTCTTTTCGATGCATATTTTCTTGATATGGTTGGTTTGAATGATCGATTGATGAGTTACTATGCAAAATCAACAAAAAAATCAACATTGGCATTAGAAGGGAGATTAAATTTCTCAATTTAAAAAAAACTTGTAATTTATCATAACTATGCATATAAAAACTTAAGAAATTACTTCCATGGACTACAAATGCATGCCTAAAAGGTTTTGATTTATGTCTGTCATTCCATCTAACATTAAGCATCCTCATATGTTTTTAGGTCACTCATTCAATGTTTATAATGTCGTGTTAATATCTAACCCACAAATTATCTCATGGAGGTTAATTATGAAAAAATAACACTCGGAGTTTGCTTCCCAAAATATATAGTTATCATAGTACCAAATTAATTTAATATGGGAATTTAATAAGAGTGATTTGCATACACTTTAAGAAGGTATTCCGAGCCTTTATTCAGAGTAAACATTAATACAAAGTATAGCCTAGGCAACTTAGAAATATTTGCAAACGAGGATATTTTAAGAATCAAAATTAAAATTCCCACGGGGAATAGAATAGACGGTGAAATGGTGTATTGTTAAGGAAGTGCTTGTGTTAAGTCACCGGTTCGAAAATATGTGGGTACTAGCTTACAAAAAAAGAATCCAAATTAAAATATTTGTAATGTCACCAAAAATATCTATTAATTTTTTTTTCGTTATAGAGGACATAAATTTGGCTGAATTATTAGCCATTAATATCGTATTCAAATACAGCCCTTGCTTCATTTGTTTGAACAATTCTGTATTATTGAACAACCCATATAAATTTGTATAATTATTAATATTTCCAAATTGGTCTTAATGCTTTCCAGCAGGCCTTATAACTAGCTTTGTTTATCATGATAGTCCTTTACAGAGTTTGTAGCATTCAGTTCATGTCTCACAATCCAATACATAATGAATATCCTCATTGATGTTTTAACTTCTATATATACATGTTTATTTATATAAATTTATTACTTCCATCTTTTATGTATTTATACTAGGCATGCATTAATCGAGTTCTTGGTCTATTTTTAATTCAAGCTTACTTGTTTTCAATCCATTCCAGCACTGCTTTCAAGCTTAGTTGCTTTCAATCCTAGTTTACACATGCTATAATAGCCACTCATTATGATGCTCCATTTATGACTTATGGTTGGTTCCATAATCAATCTGCAAACATGTATTATGCTAAGTTATTCCCAAACTCTACCTTTATGTTTATAGTCATGTCTTTTTACCTGTTAACTTAAGCATTGTTTATACTAAGTGAAGTTGGCCTTGGGGAGGTCATGGCCACCAACCCATAAATTACTTAGGAATACATACTAATATTTATTAATATTTGATTGCAGGTGTTAAACTATTCAACATCCAAGTCTTTACAAAAATCCATGGTGCAATCCACTCACCAATGCAGAGGGTGTTAATACCTTGGTCCACCGTTCATTCTTTGGATAAATCCTATGGTGCGATCCATATGTCCTTGCACATTAACTTGTGATGCGAACCATTTAACATGAAGACAGTGAAAATCCTAAGTCGTATAGCAAGGTTGGAGTGCCATAAAGCTGGAAATGAACATGCATTAAATGAGGCAGGTAAATCCTCCCTCCTCGAACTTCCACGAGGGATATTCGATGGAAGGAGGAGTAATTGGTTGTTGTATACTTCACTCAAAATACTAAACCCTTTATTCTGGATTATTCATTCCTCATTTGCGTTCTAGCTGGGTCGTGAGACCTCTTTTCGCCTAGGGTATTTTCCCCTCCATTCGACCTCAGGTCGCAAAGGTTATTCCTGTTCATTAAAATCCTTCTCTAGCTGGACTAGACTCAGTGGTTCAATGTTTAAGTCTCTTGTTGTAGAGAGGAAGAGTTCCCTTGTTCTTTTCTTCCTGGATAATGGGGGTTCAATCGCCCAGCTTGCTCCAATGCTTCCAATGCATACAACTCTTCGCTAAGGTAAGATCTATGGTCATGATTACATTACTCTGTTACTGTTTCATTATTTACATGATATATTCATTGTATTTACAAGTTTGTTTTGTTTGCAATAGAATAACCAGGTATGGAGCGTGGCTTGTTGAGTTGCTTGTTCAAAATAAATATCTCATAATCTCATGGCCTTATTGGGTCACATTCCTCTCTGGAGGATGGATTTTATGCTGAGAAGTTAAGGGCTATGCTTCCCAGAATGATATGGCCGAACTATTGTAGATTCTAGTGTCTATTTTATAACTCCCAAGATTATTTCATGAGGGATTTTTTCCTTTGTTTAACAAGAGAAGTATTTTTTTAATTATACCATCACAATTTCTGTGCATCGACTGTGGGTCGATTTTCCCTCTGTGGCATTGACTCTTTGTATTAACTGGTGAAGCGTCCGTTCCAAGGTTTAAATGATATTCTTCTTTATATATATCTTGTTTAGGGCAAGGATCATGGATTTATGCATTTATTTCCTCTTATCATTTATCATCCCTATAGGGCGCAGGGTTTGTTGGACAACATTGAGTTATATATTGTATTTGTTTTATTAAATTCCTATGTGGAACGTTCTACCAATTTTGTGTATTATACAGAGCATAGGGATTTCTCTCAATATATCTCTGTTATTGTTTAAATTTCCTAAGATTTTTTTAAAATAAAGTCTGTTGATTTCTGGGATTCGATCCCAGGTTATTGATTATGTTTCCTTATGCTTTGATTGTATGTTAATGTCTTTAAATATCGACGCCTTCCTCACGAGGATGGGATGTGAGCTTAAATTCCCAACTTAGACGCCTTAGGCTTAACATCATGCTCACGGGATACCTTAACGAACAAAGATTAATAATGTGGGGTGTTCGACCCTATGCTTTGATTACTCAGTTAGTTATTCAACTTGACTCTCGCAGTTCTTTTGTGTTTTGAAAACTTGAGGTTTTTATGGTTACATATGGATATTTATTAGCCATATTCAGGCTATCAGTTTCTTACTGTAATTATTTAAGAACCTATTGTTATTATTTAAAAGCCATGAATTGATTATTTAAATCCTATGATGATTATATAAACCCTTTAAGATTTTACGATGATTGTATAAACTCTTTCAAATGAAATCCTGAAACCCAAGATGAGGTCGAGAGGCCATAATCACCATGATTTTGATGTTGTAGACTTACCTCAACATATGAATCGCCCTCACAGGCTCGACTTCTTAGCTTGAGTCGATGTATCTTTAACTCTTCCTATAACGATCAAATTGAGTGCAAGTCGATTCCCTTTGAAAATCGATTTAGCATTAGAATATGGTTTATAGGCATGTGATTTGGATTTTGATTAAATCTTACGTGAGATGGACTAAGATTTGTTTCCAAGTTTGTTTTCTTTAAATTAAATAGTAAAAGCATCTCTTGTTTTATTTGATGTCTTGGCATAAATTGGAAAGCTTGCATGCTTTATGATTTAGAGTTTAAAGTTTTTGTTTAAAATCTTAGTTACTTTCCATTGTTTATTATATATTGATTTGATGTGGTTTGATCATGCCCTTATTATGTTAAGTTATCTTTTTCATAATAGTTTTGTTTATTAATATATAATAATTATAATATTAATACAGTATTAAAGTGAGGTTGGTTAAGGGCTTGGCCCTGGATTCTTAAGTTAATCGTCTCCATCCTTTGCTTAATGACGAGAGTTTCCTCTCTAGGCCATCAGGTCTATGATCTTATGTTTATTAATTTAATTATTTTTATGTATGATTCTACCTCATTAATGTGATTAATTAACTTTTAATAGGTCTATTATTAGAACTAATAGTTCACCCTACAATTACAATTAGTCTATAAAATCAAGGAACTAATAATTCCAATTCATGACAACAGAGAAATAAGTAAGACTTACAATTAGCTGCCGTCAGACAAATAAATAAATATTCATCTAATAATAAACAAATAATCATTAATTTAACTAAGGTTAAATAAAACAATGAAATATGAAATTGTTTACAGAATTATTAGGACTAATATTATAAAATTCTAGAATGCAGAAATAAGATAATGAATCATGAATTATAATGAAATAATCTAAGCTTAATCCTTAAATCAATATAAGTCTAATTTAATCATTAATTAATAAACGGAAATATAAACAGCCTATAGATTTATTAGAATTGGGGGTCTAGTCAACATATATTTAGGACAATTATGCCAATCAAACTACAAAATACATGAGAACAACTAACATCACTAAACCATAAATCAAAAGTTATAATACTTATCCATATTTAATAGGCTTGTGTGACTGAAAATTTGGTTGCAACATTCTACCCAACCTACTAGATCTCTATCTGATGTATATTCCTTCCGTTGAGAGGCCACCCCCGAGCTAGGCAGGAATCCACAAAGGAAAGGGATTAAGGATAAACCTTCACAATGACTTCTTGTCATGGCTCTAATGTTAATAGCCACCTACTAGGAATTCCAATTAACCTCCCAGAATCTCCCAATTAAGTTCCTTCTTAGAGTTCTTGCCTCTCCTCCTAGATGATTGGATTTTCTTGTTGTTTGTGCCCTCTTAAAGAGATTGAATCTCCTTAGCTTATTGTTAGTTTTCATGTTTTATCTTTAAATCTAACAAAAAATGGTCTCTTTGTTTATCTTTTCTTGATTGCCAATAAATTTCTAAGATGAAAAGCTTTCAAGATATAAAAGCATTTATCCTTTTGACTAAACTGATCATCAACCTTTTTCTTTAAGGCATATAGCCTTTTTTTGTATCATTTGACTAGAATAATAATTATGTACATATTTTATTCTCCTCTTTATAATATTCAATATAATAAAATCAATTTAATCACTTTGTCATGAATAAATTTTTGTGTATATAAATATATGTTTATAATAGGACACATCCATTGTCTCATTTCCGCACATAAGTCTGTAGAATTACTTGTGGTAATTTTTATTGGCCTGCTATGCCATAGTAAAATAAGTAATAGTATACCTTTAATAAACTAGTAATGATACTTAGCTTATTTTCCTTGGCATCCTTTGCTAGGGATAAGATATGAATTATATCTAGACTAACTCTTTAATTTTACTCAATAGTACTTAATATTAGTTAGCCTTATGAAAATCATTAGGTCATATGAGCTTGTTACTGCCTTGCCACGACTAGTAGTTTCTTCGGTGTCCTTGTCTAGGACTAACCTTTAACAACACTTATAAAATCAAGTGCCCATCTAGTGAACAACATAGTTCCTTTTTCTTTAAGTTCCCATGGCACCAAGATGACACCCGTCATCAAACTCATGGTTACCTAGTCATTCATCCTCTCCCCCTAGTGGATTCCATGCCCCTTTCGTTTAGTTGCGTCAAGCCTTTAGTCTCCTAAGTCTAAAAATTTAAAATACAACTTCGGAAATCATAACCATACTTACAAAGTTTTACCTACAGAGCCTTTACCTTGAGCTCCTTGCCATGGACAAGTACACAATTGCACTTTTTGTTGCAAAAAAATAGGGGTAAAAGAGGGATGTTACATCCTCCCCCCTTGAGAATAACACCATCCTCGGAGTTCATACCGTTCCAAACTTTACTTCCATCTTTCAATTTCCTTTGTAAGCATAAATTTTAAGTTTTCTTTTGTTGGCACGGGATTAGTTTGCAGAACGTGTGGAAGACGACAACTGCGAAAGGGATAATCCGCGGAAGAAAGGGTCATTTGCGGAGAACGCGGAAGTAGATAGTTAGTTAGATAAGGGTCATGTGGACCATTTTGTAGCCACTTAGTTTTGTATAAATAGGAGTATGATTGTAAGCCTAAGGGCATCCAAATAGATGATGAATAGGATAATTGATCTGTCGAGTTTTGATCCAGTTGTTGATCTGTTTTGTATCCGCAATATGATGTATTGTTTGTCTCTGCGAAGGTCATTCCACAGGTTTTAATGAATGCATGAAGATGTTTGATTATGATGCTACCTGTGTCTTTGTTTCTGTTAATTGGTGAATGCGAATGTTTGTTTAATGTTTAATGCTGTGTGGGTTCGATAATTTTTGTTCATGAATAGTTAGATCATGTTGATGCGAATGGTTATTATGAGTTGATTCTGCAATTGATGAATATGCAAATGATGAAATACTAGTGTGAAAGATATAATCTTTGGTTTCTATGGTTTCCAAGTGTGTTTGATGCATGTCCTCAACTCCACTGCGGAAACTTGGTTCCTGCAGCCCCCTTGTTCATCTCGGGTGAGACTTCACTCAATCTGCGAATGTTGTTGGAAAGGATAAAACCTTTCTGGACCGGTACGTAAGGGAGTTTATTTGATGATTTGTTGATGACAGTGCGAAGTGAACCCTTGTCGACAGTCATTGTGTCAACAAATGGTTCTGTTGCCGGGACCTTGAAGAGGAAAAGAAGAGGATATGCTGTGGCAATCGACGAAACATGAGATTTAGGAGTGGTTTGACAAAAAGATAGAGGATTTCGCAGAAGGAGAGAAGCAAAATCCCAGATAGACGGTAAGCAGTTGGTTGTAGAAGTACATTTATTGAGATATCCACAAGATATTTTTCTTCGAATTCCCAATACTGCTCCACGAGTGGCTAGCGCAGCTAACATTCCAGAAGCACCATTTCGAAAAGACTGAGCCTGAACATTGGACACCAGAACTGATTCGACAGCTGAAACGTGTCAACAACATAGTATCAATGGCTGTCGATTTCTGGGTGGATAGTATCCTAGATGGATATGTTACTGAGTTCGTAGTAGACACAATCAAATAATACAACGACGCGGAGAGGAATTTCTTCAGGGGACCAAGGGGAAGGTTCTTGTTGTTGCTAAAACTGTGGATTAAGATGCTCGCCTGTGAAAAGGGCATATTGAGGATGACTTCTGACAAGTAGAAAGATCAGTGTGCGGAGGTTGTGGGTATCATGTGAATGTGGATCTGATAGAAATATGTGGGTTAGATGGACATGAGCGATGACGAGTTTCTAAGGGAAGTTGACAAAGAGTGTGGTACCTTGAGGATTGGGGTGATATTTCGACGTCCTGAGAAGAAGAGGAGGACAGAGAGAGAGTCTCCTGAGAGGATCAGAACAAAAGACTGCGAAACAGGACCACAAGGGAGAAAGCAGCCCTATTGCAATGAAGACGGTGACCAAACTACCCCAGAAGCAGAAGAGGGACGGATCGTAAGTTACAACATACCTGCAACCCTATGCACTACCCATAATTTTACAGGAAGAAACACAAGATATTCATAAAGTTTCCCTACATGTAGCGGTAAAAGTAGTAAATCAGTAAACAATAACAGTAGGACTGTTAGAATGGCAGATGACACAAAAATGCCCACTTTCCAAGGGAACGGGACCAAGGATACCGAGCAGTTTTGGTTTCTATGCGAAGTAGTATGGACTATGAAGCAGGTACAAGATTAAGATATTAAGAAGGGACAACTAGTGACTACCCTTAGGGGTTGTGCGCTGGATTGGTTCATGAAGTTTACAAGGGTTCCAGTAGGAACACTAGCCAAGTCGTTGGCGTAACTAAAATCAGGAATGATCGATGAATTTAGGAAGCCAAAGTTGGAATCCCAGTATGACAGAGAGCTCAAAGAAATCAAGCAATACCCAAATGAGCCAGTGTGGGAGTTCGATTAGTGGTACAAAATGTTGATAGCAAAGGTAAGTTTTGGGATAAATGATATGCAACACAAGGACTAGTTCATCGCAGGATTGGTACCACACATCCACAGACCACTAATGTAACAGAAGGTTGCGACCCAAGTGGAAGAATTGGATATTGCGATGAAGCTGGAGGCTTCACTAATAGGCGAAACATGGTTGGGTATGGATTGAATACAAGCGCAGCTAGAAAACTTGACGATCCAACTGCAAGATATGAAGAAAGGGAAAGAGGCTCGTGAAGAGGTCTAGTGCACCAGGTGTAGGACAGAGGGACACCACAAGGATCAGTGCCCAGACTTCCGAGAGTATTTGCAATCCAATGCACCAAATCCCCTTAGTCAGGGAAGGTTTCCTTGGTGTCATATCTGTGTTACCGAACAATCTACCGAAAGCGGACTTAAGGCGCGATCTCCCTAGTTCAACATGAATCTAGAACAAATGGGACAAAATATAACCTACTTTCCTAGATCAAATTGAAGTGCAAATAGATAGATAGATCACTTACCTCATATTTGCAGATCCCTTTTATCTTTGTTGATCCAGTGCCCCAGTATTGTCAGATCTCAAGCTGCAAGACCCTGTTGAGCATATAGAAACCAATGAGTAGTGAAAGCATACATTTCATATGATTGATCTAAGTTAACAGTTAAGGAAGAAAACTCTAAACATTATCAATGAGACAACATTAATGAAAATATATTATATTAACTGTAAAAGAAGGAGTTACATAGAAAGGAGAAAGATACAACCAAAGCCTTAACATCGCATCCTCCATCCAACATGTCCAATCCAAACCTCCAAGATGGTACAAGCTTCCCAAGATGATTATGGATCACCAATATGGATTCTACCAGCATAAGGATACTATAGACCTTCCTCCCCTTCCCATGGGGAGAGGGGGTGTTTATATAGGGCTAAATAGATAGGGTAGGTTGAGGATTAGGGGGAGATATTTAAGGGATCCTCCCATTAGGTTAGGAAACAAAATTCCACCTCCCCTAAATTCTAGAGATGGGTCTCCACCTCAACAAACCTCTAGAAATACCTCGAGACTCCCCAAAATAGCCTTTAACTAACCCTGTCGTACCCTGGTAGAGGAGACAGAGTGCCAGAGAGGGTCAGGTGCACCCTGTAGGAGGACAAAGTGCGCTAGTGTCTCACCCTAGCTGACCAGGAAATGCGTCGTCGCACCCCAGATGAAGGAGAAGTGCGCCAGCCTACTCAGCAAGGTCAACCAGGTAGGGATAACCTTCAGTTTAAATGTGTTTTAGCCTAGTATGAGTTTAGGGGTCAGAGCAAATGGTCATGATGACGACACTAGGTCCTGATAATGACATTTGCATAATGGTCATGACAACGACACTAGGTCATGATAACGACACTTGCAACACTTGTGACACTTGCACAAGGGTGATGACATTTTGGTGTAACAGAATGCCCCCCAAAGCATGAAGCTAACGGAAAAAGACAGGTAAAATGATTTGTAGTAAGAAAAGAATAATGGCAAGGAATTGTTGGTTGGAAGGAGCTGCTGCAGAAATGACCCTGAGATCCACAAGTCTCATACAACACAAAACATGGCTATCGACCAATACACTACATATCCATGGTAGTAAAGACCGACTGAACAAAATCATGGCTACTAGACACAAGCGTAGATCCATGATGAGATGATAACTGTCACATACCCAAGTTCTAGACATTTTATGCTATTGAGTAAACATTATGTTTTCTTTTATTATAAAGTTTTATGATTATTGACCAAGTGGGGTAATGAATGATTGTAATTAATTACTTTGAATATTTTATTATAAACAAATAAAAGTGGAGACAAACATCCAAAGGAGATTGTTGAATGATTGTTCACTGACCCACTAGGGGGATTGGACTATGGTGGAGAGAAAACTGACACTTGGCAGCATCCTCAACTCACTTCTAACTGTTGCAAGGGGAAACTTCCCTACTTTTATGGTCATGTTCCCCAAGAAAGTGAAACTGAGCAGGTGGCTCATTTACTGAAATAAACTGACCAAAAGACCTAGGCATGCTATTTATCTACCCATCGAATTCAGCAGGGGGCTGTTCATTCTTACCTTGTGATAATTTCTGAGCACAAAAGATTTGATGAGGGGAAAGTCAGAAGTGTTTGAGTGAAATAAGACTCATTTTGAACTAGTGTAGCCACATTGCTGAGTTCAATATTGCTAAAGGTGGGAAGTGCTATTGCTAAGTACTACTGCTGAGTTGCAAGGGAATCTATTCCATTAATCCACACAGCATCTTCGTCCTAGTGGTTCAATGAACAAGCTCGGGGGTTCTAAGGCAAGTAGCTTGGCTGTCTACAGGAGATTGGTTGGGTGGAACGGGCTCCTTTGGCTATTTGTTTCTTCTTCTATATTTCCAGGTTCATATTGTGTTATCTTATTTACTTCTGTCAAGTTATTAATTTAAATATGAATGTCTTATGTTATCAGTTCTGCAAATAAACTTCAGATATCCTGTACTATTAATGAATATCTTTACTTTTGTAAATTATAACTGTTAGGATAAAATGACTATGGTTGAAGTAGTTAAATGATTAGAATGATTGAATAAAATTTATTTCCTGCATTTTTCCACACACTAGTCATAGTGCCGTACTATAGTACAGGAAAGAATAATTAAATCCAGATATGAGTAGTGATATGCAGTAAATAGAGATGGATGAATGCATATAATACATCTGTACTGTAATTTTATTTAAATGAACAAAACCGTTTCTATATTTTCTATATAAGAGCAAGACAATATTCAGTAGATAAACTATTGTTTTTATTTACAGAAATTCCTAACAATACAAGTAATTAATTGTATACATCTGTCAAAACTTAGACTGTTAGGGCTTTAATCCTATGAATCGTAAATTACTTGTCAAGAATTTCTGAGCATAAAAATTCTCATTTTAAAACATACTTTACAAAGATCCCAAATACTTCAGTGTTCATGCTTACAATTGAATCCTATCTTTTATTCATAAACAGAAATAGTATTCTAAATAATTCCTTATCAGTAAGCCCTAGTATTATTATTATAGCAAAGAAACAATATGCGTGCATTCACAAAAACGAAGTATTCATTATCATATAACTCTATCACTGTAGGTTTCAACATAAATCTAAGTATCATCACCGGATTACGAAGTCACTAAGGGTCCAAACCCTAAGCTTTAAATCTTCTTAACTTTCCAGGTTTTCCTCCATTTGTATCATGTAAACAAAAGACTAGAAAATGTACAGGGATTTAAACCCTTAACCAAAAAGAAAAATACATTAAACTTCTATAGTAGGGTTACAAATCCATCCTTACGGCTTGGTTGGGAACATACAATCGAAACCCTACAACTCTTCATTTACTGAAATGGGCTTTGCCCAAACAATTGCAATAATTATCAAACATTTCAAACATTTCTGAGGAGCCGAACACCTTTTACGACTGTCAAATGATTTATTCATGGCAAAAGAATTTTTCATTTCAGGCTGGTTCATTATAAAAACATTACAAGTTACGGGCCAAGGGTTCAACCCTCATACCACTCATCTTAAACCAAAAACATTTTTAACACCATTCTTAATAGTGAAATGTATCGTTTTCTTTATTTTCACTTTAAGCAAACAACATACAATATTATGAACTAAACATCGAGAAGTCGATGTGAGTCGTAGCTCGAGGTTTGGGAAACCTGAATAAAATTCCTTATGGCTTAGTGGTAAAACAACCAAGGTCTAAAAAAATCATTCGAATCCTGACGAAACCTGATTCTTAAATAACAACCTCACTGCTAAAACAATCGAAACATGCTCAGTGACAAGTTCCTCGGGGTATTGAATAACCGTGAGATGTCTCCGAGGCTTACCCGTAATCCATTCATAATCCTTTATCATTATTTCTTCGACCAACTGCAACCATTTACAGAAGGGTTCACCTGCCATTTCAAACATTTCAATGAAGGTTAAATTAAGAATATGTATTGAAATTAGCAGAGACATTCTGTAAAACAACCATTGAATTATTTTTAGCAACAAATGCATCACCTGTAAGATTTTGGAGCACGGTTGAATACTTAAGGTTCACCAACACAGATAGTGGGAAAAGAAGTTCCACTTTAAACTCCAAGGATTTCAACACTGTACAGTTATGAATGACGAGATAGACCTGAATCGTTGAACTCTGCTAACAGTTTACAGCTCATGAGGAGATCACCGCTAACTTAAACTAAGACCTGTACATTGCAAACCACTTTGAAACACCGTAAACTATCAAAACACCAGTAAAACCCTACCAACAACAGATCACGGTATCGAAACTTCAAACGCAACACACTATGGTGCGAAACCTATACATTGTACTCTCTTTTAACATTACTCCTGACCAGTTGCAGGTGGATAGGTCACACCATCGAAACCCTGGGAGGCAACAAACAAAACATTCACAAACCCATGAAACTAGAAGGCCTGTCGGCTTCTTCCCTCAACTCGCTCATGCAAGAATGAATGCTAAAGCTTTGGTCTCGACGATAGTGTAGTGGTGAGTTAGGGTTTAGTCCAAAAACCAAGAACACCACAAATCTATGGTGAGGATCTAGCCAACGAAGCTCCCAGCTTTAAAGTTCACAAACTGCATTAACTTGCATTAAATTAATATCACCAACGTCGAAATGAGTATGCCATTGGAGATCCAATGAAGACTCGTTTTACATCAAGCCATGTACAGATCGACGCCTCGTATTATGTCTAGTTAAATACCAACACCGTAATCCAAGTGAAGCATGTGAATTTAGCCACGAGAGCAGCCACCAAAGCTTTCCACTACAATAGCATTCATGGAAGCATTAAATGCCTAAGCTTGAGTTCCTGCCATTACATATCACTATAGTGTTAAACTGGATTCCATCGTGGCTTAGCATATAGTCTTTAAGGTTAATATTTTAACGTTTAAACTATATAAGTATTACATTGCACCAAATCAATACTTAAGGTCAATACATATACTAGTGGTAATGAAAGTTAGAGCTAGGGTATATATAAATTCATTGGTTTCATATGCTTAGTCTAGACTCTATAGTTGGAGAGCATACTTATAACTTTCACTTTTACTCTTGATTATAAATTTCACGTAACTATGTTACACATAGTCCATACATTTGG
Source organism: Larix kaempferi (assembly GCA_027924585.1). Classification (NCBI taxonomy): domain Eukaryota; kingdom Viridiplantae; phylum Streptophyta; class Pinopsida; order Pinales; family Pinaceae; genus Larix; species Larix kaempferi. The sequence continues at coordinate 8,793,607 of BSBM01000217.1, read as the reverse complement.
TCTATTCATATAGTTTATGCACATAAGTATAAGCATAGCATGCACTTAAAGCATGTGATTTTTGTCTAACCATATTGCATAAGTATGAGGTATCATAATTATTACAATCCAACTATCATTCCTATAGTTAATGTAATACAATGTTTATCCATAGTTTGGATATTATTATGTGCTAAAATATATGTCCATCGTCTTAGTAGCATTTAGAGTAGATGGTTAAATGAAATTAAATAGTTGAATAATGATTTGTATAGTGAAACAAATTATACCAAGTTATCATTCCAAAGACTTTCAATACCTGAGAAGTTGCAGAGTAGATATTCTTCTACACATTCACCTTGATAACTAAAAAAGCCATTATAGTGTTGTAGATTATTTTTGAAACACTTATGAAGGCTGCTTTGGAATCTCTCTGTCTTACCTGTTCATTGCAATAGAATTCAAGAGTGTTAGCTAAGTATGCCTCGGGGATATCCAAGGACCCCTTCACGTCATCAAAACAAACGTTTAGTATCTAGGACCAATCTTCATGTTTTAGAACGAAGAATTTATGACAGGTTTTTCTGAACATTAAATACTTAATGTAAGTTTGCAAATTCCATAACATCCGGACAGTGAGACGACAATACAAGACATAACGACATTTTAATACACTAGTTAAAAGTAATAGAAGCAACAACAGATATTTTATTTATGAGAAACTTAAACCATTAGACTTTACGACAGTTATAGAAATTGTTGTCGTTAAGCTTGTTCTATTTAAGAATGCCTAAGTATGTTTAAGTTAACATTTAATACTACTGTACAGTAATCATAAGTAGTAAATGCTACTCGATTTTTTTTTTAATTTTAGTGAATTTTTGGGGATGTTACATGTGGTACCAGCGCGCAAGTTCAAATACTAGGCTTGAAGTGGCTCATGCGCGTTAATGAAAATCTATAACAGAATTACAAATTACTGATTCAATTTATTTTGTTTTCAGTTTCATCATTTTATAATTTGAGTCTGTAGGTATGGAAGGGCCAACAGAGTCAGCTGAGGAAAGGTCCCTTAATAACAAATAGATTAATAATGAACAATGACACATTAATACAGAAAATTTATTTGTCGAATTGAATGATAATTCCTCTGAATGGTTGAGAATAGTGAAAGATTTAAAAATTGAGATAAAAAACTGTTAAAGAAGAAAATGAACGAATTTTGAAAGATCAAGAGGAGATGAATCAACTCCTGCTGGATAATTTTCATAAAAATGACCAAGATAAGAAAACATAAAATAATGTTGAATCTGGAACTACGTCCTACCAACGAAATGATAAAAAGGTAAAATTGACTAATTATGACAGCAATTCATATTCTGAAGTGGATGCAAGGGCATGCAGGAAAAAGCATAAGTACTCTAGTGATAGTAATGACAGTGGCTACTACACTAAGAAAAAGAAGTACAGACCCTATGAAGAAATTTATGGTGAGTTTAAAAAGATCAAACCACCAAATTTTAATGGAGAAATAGAAAGGAGTGAGACAGTTGAAGCATGGCTGTCCGGAATGAATAAGTATTTCCAGATTTACAATTACTCAAGTCATCTAAACACTAAAATGGAAATTTATAACTTAACTGGAAAAGCAGACATCTGGTGGAAAGATCTGAAATGAGTTAAAGGTTTAAAAGAGAAAAGTGTAAATTGGAGTAATTTTAAGAAATATTTTAAAAGAAAATTTCTATCAAAACAGTATTATGAGGAACAAGCTAAGGAGTTTTATGAGTTAAAGCTAGGTTCCATGGATATGAGGGAGTTTTGAAGCAAGTTTTTGAATTTATTAAGGTATGTTCTTTATTTCGTTGAAGAAAATCCTAAGGTACAGAGGTTTCTGAGCTGCTTTCCCTCTCACATAAAAGACATAATTGAATGTGATAGTCCTCGAACTCTTGAAGAGGCTATGAGAAAGATGAACATCTGTTATGAACAGAATAAGAGAAGAGAAGGCATACCAAGCTGGAAAGAAAAAAGGCCTAACAACTTTGAGCAAAGGAAGAAGCAATTTTCTTTTAATCGTAATTTTGGGAATAACAATTCACGTAACTACTCTAACAGAAAGTTTCTAAGAAATAATGCAGCAAGTAATACACAATCAAAATTTACAGCTGCAAGGAAAAGTAAACCACCTAAAATTTTTGTTAAAAATAATGAACAGAAGGAACCTATTAAGTGTTGGTACTGTCAGGTACCTCACTATGTGTCAAACTGTCCACTCAGAAAGAATGCTGTCAACAACATCCATACTATACAGGAGGAGGCTACTATTGGTGACTTAGCGAGAGAGATGCCCAGGATAAAGGCAGCTTTGGAGAACAGACAAGCTGGGCATCAAACTTCCATGGTGGAAATGGAAGGTATGCTGAAAAATAAACCGATTTCTATTTTGATTGATATAGGGGCAAGTCTTAGCTATATTTCGCCTGATTTAGTTAAATGTTGCAATCTGAAAGTAGAGAAGTTTGATAAATCATGGTTGGTTCAATTAGCTACTGGCACGAAAAGAAAGGTGACTGATTATGTAAAAGAATGTGAATTGTTGATGAATCAGTTTCAGACTCATGTTAAACTGAATGTGTTACCTTTAGGTTTTTATGACATTCTGATTGGAATGGATTGGTTAAAAAAACATAGAGTTGTATTAAATTTCTTTGAAAAGACTTTTACTTGTTTAAATGATGCATTTGAAACTGTAACGGTAAAAGGGATTCCTAGAAAGATACATGTTAGGCAAATTTCTGCATTACAAGTTAAGAAAGTTGTTTGAAAGGGGTGTAAGTTATTTGTTGTAAATGTAATTAATAATGAACAGTCCACTAATGAAGATAAGTTAAAGCTGGAAGACATACCCATTCTTAAGTAATTTTATGATGTATTCCCGGAAGAAATTCCAGAACTACCTCCGAAAAGGGAACTCGATTTCACCATTGAGTTAGTACCAGGAGCAGTACCAAACTCAAAGGCTCCTTACAGAATGAACATTCTGGAGCTTAATGAACTAAAGTCATAACTTAAAGAATTGATTGATAAAAATTATATAAGACCCAGTGTGTCTCCATGGTGAGCACTTGTAATTTTTGTTAAAAAGAAGGACGGAACTATGCGTTTATGCATAGATTATCGTCAGCTTAATAAAATGACCATAAAGAACAGGTATCCTCTGCCCCGCATTGACGATCTGTTTGATCAACTGCGTGGTGCAATGATATTCTCTAAAATGGATTTAAGGTCGAGGTACCACCATGTCAGAATTAAAGATGAGGACATCTTTAAGACTGCGTTCCGAACTCGCTATGGACACTATGAGTTCGTGGTTATGCCTTTCGGACTGACCAACGCTCCCGCAGTTTTCATGTGTTTAATGAACAACGTATTACATAAGTACTTGGATAAATTTGTAGTGGTTTTTATTGATGACATTCTAATCCATTCTAAGACGAAAGAGAAACATGGCGAACATTTAAAGATAATTCTACAAGTGTTAAGGAAACACCAACTTTATGCTAAGTTCAACAAATGTGATTTTTATAAAGATAAAATTCAGTACCTAGGGCATGTAATATCCAAGGATGGGATTGCAATAAACCCAGACAAGATAAAAGCAATTAATGAATGTCCTGCCCCAAAAGATGTAACTAGTGTACGATCTTTTATGGGAATTACAGGTTACTACTGTAAGTTTATTGAAGGATTTTCTAGAATAGAAAATCCTATAAAGTCTTTACAAAAGAAAGGTAAGAAATTTGTATGGGATAAAAAATGTGAAGAAAGCTTTAAGAAACTAAAAGAGTTATTAACAAAAGCACCTATTCTAAAAATTGTTGATCCCAACAAAGATTTCATAGTATGCATGGATGCATGCAATGACGGACTTAGCAAGGTCTTATCACAAGAAGATCATGCAATTGCATATGAGTCTCAGAAGTTAAGGATTCATGAAAAGAACTATGCAACCTACGACTTAGAATTAGATGTTGTAATACATGCATTGAAAATGTGGCGACATCATTTAATTGGACAAAAATTTATCTTAATGACTGATAATAAAGGATTAAAATACTTGTTGGATCAACCAAATCTGAACGCAAGGCAAGCTAGGTGGCTAGCTTTCCTTAGCGAGTACGATTTCAAGATTCAACAAATTAAGGGAAAGGAAAATAAGGTTGTGGATGCATTAAGAAGAAATGCGAAAGTAAATTTTATTTTAACAATCAGCACTTATAAAACTGATCTGGAAAATCAAATTAAGGAAAGAATCGAAATGGATGAAAAATATCAGAATTTACTTAATAAAATTGTTGAAGATAATGCTGAAAATTCTATAACAAATTTCAAAATTGATGAAAGAGGGTTACTGCTGTATAAAAACAGACTTTATGTGCCTAATGTTGTTGAAATTAAATTGTTGATGTTAAATGAATTGCATAAAAGTCCCTACTCAGCACATCCTAGTTATAAGAAAATGATAACCATGCTGAGAAAAGATTATTTTTGGCCATGTATGAAAAGTGAAGTAGCTGAATATATTGCTAGGTGTATAGAGTGTCAGCAGGTAAAGGCTGAACACCGACACCCAGCTGGTTTGTTGCAGCCACTACCTATTCCAGATTGGAAGTGGGACATAATTAGTATTAATTTTATTACTGGTTTACCTAAAAATTAGAAACATAATGATTCCATAATGGTAGTTGTGGATAAGCTTAGCAAAGCAGCCCACTTCATACCTGTTAAGACAACTTACAAAGCTGCTAACATTGCTGAAATTTTCATGAAACAGATTGTTCGTTTGCATGGTATTCCGAAAGTTATAATTTCTGATAGAGACTCGAAGTTTACAAGAAATTTCTGAAATTTTTTATTTAAAGGTTTATATACTACTTTAAATTTCAGTACGTCATTTCACCCACAAACAGATGGGCAGACTGAAAGAGTTAATCAAATTCTTGAGGACATGTTAAGATTGTAAGAGATCAGCCAGGTAAATGGGAGGATTATTTACATCTTGTTGAATTTGCTTATAATAACCATTACCAGGCTTCTGCAAAGCTTAGTCCCTTTGAAATATTATATGCTAGAAAATTTAATACTCCTGTCTCTTGGAGTAATCCAGTTGACAGGTTAATGCTAGGACCTGATTTGTTAAGAGAAATGGAACTAACCATGAAACAGGTTCAAGGCAATTTGAAAATTGCACAAGATAGACAAAAAAGTCAGGCAGATCTAAAAAGAACTTAGAGAGAGTTTCAGGTTGGTGAACATGTGTTCCTAAAGGTAAAACCCAAGAAAAGTTCCCTAATATTGGGAAGCTGTGCTAAATTAGCACCAAGGTATTGTGGACCTTTTGAAATCTTGTCCAGGATAGGACCAGTGGCATATCAGTTGGCATTGCCACCAAATCTTAAAGTACATAATGTATTTCACATCTCTCTTTTGAAAAAATATGTGCATGATGCTACTCATGTGATTAATGGGAATGATGTACAGGTGGAACCAAAAGGAGATTTTCTGGTGGAACCGGACTCTATCCTCGACAAGAGGGAAATTTTGCTTCGTAATCATACCATTGGATAGGTTAATGTGCAGTGGAAGCACCTTAGTCCAGATGAAGCTACTTGAGAACTGGAAAGTAATATGCGGGTGGCATATCCAATGTTGTTCTAGGAGGAACGAGAGGATGATGAATAAAGAAACATCGAGGACGATGTTGAACTTAAGAGGGCGTGTTTGTCACATACCCAAGTTCTATACATTTTATGTTATTGAGTAAACATTATGTTTTATTTTATTGTAAAGTTTTATGATTATATACCAAGTGGGTTCATGGATGACTGTAATTAATTACTTTGAATATTTTATTATAAATAAATAAAAGTGGAGACAAACATCCAAAGGAGACTGTTGAATGAGTGTTCACTGACCCACTAGGGGGAATGGACTGTGGTGGAGAGAAAAATGACACTTGGCAGCATTCTCAACTCACTTCTAATTGTTGCAGGGGGCAACTTCCCTACTTTTATGGTCATGTTCCCCAAGAAAGTGGAACTGAGTGGGTGGCTCATTTACTGAAATAAACTAACCAAAAGACATAGGCATGCTATTTATCTACCCATCGAATTCAGCAGGGGAATGTTCATTCTTACCTTGTAATAATTTCTTAGCACAAGAGGTTTGATGAGGGGAAAGTTAGAAGTGTTTGAGTGAAATAAGACTGCATTCTGAACTAGTGTAGCCACATTGTTGAGTTCAATATTTCTAAAGGCAGGAAGTGATACTGCTAAGTACTACTGCTGAGTTGCAAGGGAATCTATTCCATTAATCCACATAGCATCTTCGTCCTAGTGGTTCAATGAACAGGCTCGGGGGTCCTAAGGAAAGTAGCTTGGCTGTCTCCAGGAGATTGGTTGGGTGGAATGGGCTCCTTTGGATGTTTGTTTCTTCTTCTACGGTTCCAGGTTCATATTGTGTTATTTTATTTACTTATGTCAAGTTATTAATTTAAATCTGAATGTCTTATGTTATCAGTTCTACAAATAAATTTCAGATATCCTGTACTATTAATGAATATATTTACTTCTGAAATTATAACTGTTAGGATAAAATACCTATGGTTGAAGTAGTTAAATGATTAGAATGATTGAATAAAATTTCTTTCCTGTATTTTTCCACACACTAGTCATAGTGTTGTACTATAGTACAGGAAAGAATAATTAAATTCAGATATGAGTAGTGATATGCAGTAGATAGAGATGGATGAATGCATAGAATACATATGTACTGTAATTTTATTTACATGAACAAAACTGTTTCTATATTTTCTATATAAGAGCAAGACAGTATTCAGTAGATAAACTATTTTTTTTATTTACAAAAATTCCTAACAATACAAGTAATGAATTTTATACATCTGTCAAAACTTAGACTGTTAGGGTTTTAATCCTCTAAATTGTAAATTACTTATCATGCATTTCTGAGCATAAAACTTCTCATTTTAAAACACACTTTACAAAGATTCCAAATACTTCAATGTTCATGCTTACAATTGAATCTTATCTTTTATTCATAAACATAAATAGTATTCTAAATAATTCCTTATCAGTAAACCCTAGTATTATTATTATAGCAGAGAAATAATATGCTTGCACTCGCAAAAACAAAGTATTCATTATCATATGACTCTATCACTGTAGGTTCCAACATAAATCTAAGTATCATCACCAGATTACGAAGTCATTAAGGGTCCAAACCCTAAGCTTTAAATCTTCTTAACTTTCCAATTTTTCCTCCATTCATATCATGTAAACAAAAGACTAGAAAACATACAGGGATTTAAACCCTTAACCCAAAAAAAAGATACATTAAAATTCTACAGTAGGGTTACAAATCCATCCTTACGGCTTGGTTGGGAACATACAATCAAAACCCTACAACTCTTCATTTACTGAAATGGGCTTTGCCCAAACAATTGCAATAACTATCAAACATTTATGAGGAGACGAACATCTTTTACGACTGTCAAATGTTTTACTCATGGAAAAAGACTTTTTCATTTCAGGATGGTTCATTATAAAAATATTACAAGTTACAGGCCAAGGGTTCAACCCTCTTAATACTCATCTTAAACTAGAAATCATTTTTAACACCATTCTTAACAATGAAATGTATCATTTCCTTTATTTTCACTTTAAGCAAACAATATACAATATTCTGAACTAAACATCGAGAAGCCGATGTGAGCCATAGCTTGAGGATTGGGAACCCTGAATAAAACACCTTATGGATCAGTGGTAAAACAACCAAGGTCTAAAAACATCATTCGAACCCTGACGAAACTTGATTCTTAAATAACCAACTCATTGCTAAAACAATCGAAACATGCTCAGTGACAAGTTCCTCGGGGTATTGAATAACCGTGAGATGTCTTTGAGGCTTACCCGTAATCCATTCATAAGCCTTTATAATTCTTTCTTCGACCAGCTGCAACCATTGATGGAAGGGTTCACCTGCCATTTCAAACATTTCAACAAAGGTTAAATTCATAAATATGTATTGAAATTAGCAGAGACATTCTGTAAAACAACCATTGAATTCTTTTTAGCAACAAATGCATCACCTGTAAGATTTTGGAGCACGGTTGAGTACTTAAGGCTCACCAACGCAGACAGTGGGAAAATAAGTTCCACTTTAAACTCCAAGGATTTCAACACTCTACAGTTACGAATGACGAGACAGAACTGAATCGTTGAACTCTTCTAACAGTTTATGGCTCATGAGGAGATCACCACTAACTGAAACTAAGACCTTTACATTGCAAACCACTGTGAAACACTATAAACTATCAAAACACCGGTAAAACCATACCAGCAACAGATCACGGTATTGAAACTTCAAACGCAACACACTATGGTGCGAAACCTATACATTGTACTCTCTTTTAACATTACTCCTGAACAGTTGCAGGTGGATAGGTCACACCATCGAAACCCTGGGAGGAAACAAACAAAACATTCACAAACTTGTGAAACCAAAAGGCCTGTCGGCCTCTTCCCTCAACTCGCTCATGCAAGAATGAATGCTAAATATTTGGTCTCGATGATAGTGTAGTGGTGAGTTAGGGTTTAGTCCAAAAACCAAGAACACCATCTAGCCAGTGGAGATCCTCATTAAATTAATATCACCAACATCGAAATGAGTATGCCAGTGGAGATCTAGTGAAGACTCTTTTTACATCAAGCCATGTACAGCTCGATGCCTCGTATTCTTCCTAGTTAAATACCAACACCGTAATCCAAGTGAAGCACGTGAAGTTAGCCAAGAGAGCAGCCACCAAAGCTTTCCACTACAATAGCATTCATGGAAGCATTAAATGCCTAAGCTCGAGTGCCTGCCATTACATATCACTATAGTGTTAAACTGGATTCCATCGTGGCTTAGCATATAGTCTTTAAGGTTAATATTTTAACGTTTAAACTATATAAGTATTACATTGCACCAAATCAATACTTAAGGTCAATACATATACTAGTGGTAATGAAAGTTAGAGCCAGGGTATATATAAATTCATTGGTTTCATATGCTTAGTCTATACTTTGAGAGCATACTTATAACTTTCACTTTTACTCTTGACTATAAATTTCACGTAACTATGTTACACATAGTCCATACATTTGGTCTATTCATATATTTTATGCACATGATTATAACCATATAATGCACTTAAAGCATATGATTGTTGTCTGACCATATTACATAAGTATGAGGTATCATAATTATTACAATCCAACTATCATTCCTATAGTTAATGTAATACAATGTTTATCCGTAGTTTGGATATTATTATGTGCTAAAATATATGTCCATCGTCTTAGTAGCATTTAGAGTAGATGGTTAAATGAAATTAAATAGTTGAATAATGATTTGTATAGTGAAACAAATTATACCAAGTTATCATTCCAAAGACTTTCAATACCTGATAAGTTGCAGAGTAGATATTCTTCTACACATTCACCTTGATAACTTAAAAAGCCATTATAGTGTTGTAGGTTATTTTTGAAACACTTATGAAGGCTGCTTTGGAATCTCTCTTTCTTACCTATTCATTGCAATAGAATTTAGGAGCGTTAGCTAAGTAAGCCTCGGGGCTATCCAAGGACCCCTTCATGTGATCAAAACAAACATTTAGTATCTAGGACCAATATTCATGTTTTAGAACGAAGAATTTATGACAGATTTTTCTGAACATTAAATACTTAATTTAAGTTTGCAAATTCCATAACATCCGGACAGTGAGAAGACAATACAAGACATAACGACATTTTAATACACTAGTTGAAAGTAATATAAGCAACAACATATATTTTATTTATGAGAAACTTAAGCCATTAGACTTTACAATAGTTATAGAAATTGTTGTCGTTAAGCTTATTCTATTTAAGAAGTCCTAAGTATGTTTAAGTTAACATTTAATACTACTGTACAGTAATCATAAGCAGTAAATGCTACTCGAAAAAAATTTAAATTTTAGTGAATTTTTGGGGATGTTATGATAACACAACCACAACCAATACAAAGTGGATCCGTGTAATATGACTCAAACAATCTCCATCGTAACCTGGGTAAAATATGACTCCATAGGGTCTTCAAGCCGAACCCGCAATGACATGAATCTATACATGTGATTACAAATGTCTTGACATTGAACTTGGTAGAAACCACTTGATTACCGGTCATTAATGTATACCGTTAACAAGCGCGAGGGAAATCACCATTAATGTCAATAATCCCCAAGGTATCATAGTACATATCATCAAGCGTGAATAAATTAGTTGAATTCAAACGCTGGATAAAATCTTTCAATCAAGAGTCCATGATGCAAACTCATGTCGAAAGCGAGGTAACCTACAATTGAGGCATGCAGGCACAAGTTACTTGGTTGGTTTCTAGATTCAATCCTCAGATGATGTGTTGAGGTCGACAAGGAAGAATCTGTCAAAGAAGGTCTATAATGAATCCCTCATCAACAACACAAAATTCGATAGCAGATGTTTGGAGTAGATCGGATGGTACATTAACATGCATGACTGACTTAGAGTAGACCAACATGGTGGAAGGTGTACTGACTGCAAATGATGAGCGGTGAATGTATCCTTGAACATGGGCATGGCACTACTTGGCAGTATTGACATGACGAGAATGACACCAACTCCTAATACAACTGATGATGGAAGTATTCTTTGGATGACTCAAACGAATAACAAGACTCAAGAAGTAGGAAAAACTCGAGGACAAACAGATGATCCAAGTATTGTATGCAAATGAAAATGAGTGCCATGTTCAAGAATGACTAAGTACTACCACTGGTAAAGGCGTAACACAAAAAATTTCCTTTTTCCCCATCATGACTAATGAGTACCTCATGTGTTTTTTATGAGCTTGATGATGGTAACCAGATGCTTGGTATAGCTCATCTCATAGATGAGTCCAATCCCAAATATTTTCCGAACCTAGGAAAGGAGGGGTTCGTCCCATGGCAGGCCCTTCAATGTTGAATTTTAACGAGTCCATATAAGGTAAACTCGGTGTCATTTCATGTTTAGAGAGTCTGAAAAGAAATAAAGAAGTCTCCAAAGTTCCTTTTTCGTAAGGTTATCCTCTTCGCCCGGAAAAGGGTAAAACAACGAGAGAGAGGACTCTTCCAGTCATGAATGGCTGGAGTATTCCTTTTTCATAAGTAGTGCCGCCTGGTCCGAAAAAGGGGTAAACTATCACCAGGGAGACAATCATTCAAATAATTTTACAAGTGTGAACGCATCAAGTTCACTTGGCGATCTTTTCATATTTAGAGAGCTTGAAAAGAGCTTAAAGAGAGACTCCCGGGGGTTCCTTTTTCGTAGGAGTTTAACGAGCCCGAAAAAGTGATAAACTATAACTCAGTGACTTATTCTCATCGTTTTACGAGCACGAGAAAGAACAAAGAGTAAGCTCGGTGTCATTAGTAATTGAATTTAACAAGCGAAATAATGACAAAAAGACGCTTGAAGAAGTTCACACCTGATAATACTTATGAGATGATCATCACGATGAAAAATGGCATTAATTAGGCATTTAAGTTCTCCTGCAGCTCAAACACTAGGTCAAAAATAGTTAACCAAGCATTTAAATGCAGTAAATAATCCAAACTATAGTAAAAAACCCACTAAAGCATCAAATTATAAAAGGAATATTCCATTTTTTGTTATAAAATGGGTGAAATAGTGAAAAGAAATTACAATTTTTTTTACCAAGTTTGGAGAGTGCGAAGTGTCGTTTGGAGCCAAACTTCAACTGCTGATTCCGGGAGCTATGGTCCACCATTTCGCGAGCCATCAGAAGCAGGTAGGCCTAAACTCATCTATGCAACTTTTTAGTGGATTAGTTTCATGTTTTTTGCTTAATTTTCAAGGTTTTGAGTTGTTTTGCTTGGTCGAAATGGGCCCACGAGTCGGCGCAAGACCTCCTTACAGGAACTGTGATGGCCATGCACCGTCGCAAATCATGTAAGGGTCATTTGTGATGATGTTGCACTATCTGCAAGGACATCCTGCGACGATGCAAACGTCCAACTTCAACTTATTGCCCAACCAAAAAGAAAAAGTTTTGATGCATGGGGTGAATTCTAATGGTGCTTATTTGTCCTTCTTAACAGGTTCATAGTGATAAACATGGTCATTGAGTGGAGAGAACGAAAACACGAGGTGGACGATGCTCAGTTCGAAAATGACCCCCAATGCATTGTTGCATTGAGGAACTGCAGGTTACTCAAATACTTATGAGTGCCGGGCATGAGGGTCCAAGTTTCACTGCTGACACACATGATCCGATGTTGGGATCCGGTGCAGCAACACTTCAAGATCGGGGTGCATACGTTGAGTATAGATGTCAAGGACATCTACTTTCTGACAGGGTTATCCTGGAGGGGGGAAACTATATCTCTTACCGGATCACGAGGAGGCGACCGGATAGTGGAGGATATGATTACTCAGTACTGCACTGGGGGCACTACGGCTACTAGTGGGAAGATTCCCATCAAAGAGATTTGAGACCGTCCTTTACATGTCGTGCTCTTCACCCTGGTGAGGGTGGCGGGGATTCATTTTGCTCACCTTGCGAGCAAGTCCCAGTTGATGTACGTGGAGGAGTGCATGGCTCCCATGGTATTCAACTGGTGCGAGGGACTCCTTACCAACCTCTGGAGTCAGCTTACCAAATGTCGGTGTGGGGCATTGAAACAATTTGGATATGGGTCTGTGGTGATATATTTTCTACTCGAGTGGGTACCTCATCTGTGTCCACGGGTGGACTTGGATGACCGAGATGCCAAGGATCCACATATGATTCGGTGGGCAGAGGTGATGGCCCGCCATGGTGGCGGGGGTCCCATCATAGGTTATGGCACTGGGTTCTTCACTTGGATGGAGGGATAGCTCCTCATGATAGAGGATGACCCTTACAGCGGGACAAAATTCAGAGGTGATCCTAACCTAGTGCTTCCTGAGGGAGCACAATGGGGTGACATCGGTAAGAAAAACAACTTTTGTGTTTTTCATTTTATATATTTTATGATTTTTTGGAGTAGTGTTGATAACTTGGTGTTATGTGCAGATGTGGGTCCATCGCGACCAGTTGGGGTCTCTCTCATTGCAAGGAGAGGAGAGGTGTCATTCATGGGTCCCGCGGTGCGATATGCCACTAAGGAGGTGGAGGAGGTTTATGAGAACCTCCAGAGGCTGACCCTGGATATCCCAGAGCCGGGTGTTCATGAGCTGCCTCAGGGCTACCATAAGTACACCGTCGGGGTGTCTACCCGTTTTGGCGCGCTGCTAGCTAAAGTGGCGAGGGTCGTAGTATGCTTTCATGGGCAGCAACCGGGAGCTTTGAGACCTAGGGCTGAGCAACCTTAGACTTAGGCTCATGTTCTACTTATGTATATTGAAATCTTGCGAGCTTCAGATTGTGTAGAGACTTACTGAAAGCTAGTATGCTTCATATTTTGTATCAACACCATCATTTTGTATGGATTTATATATATATACAAACATTTTCGGCGGTTTTATACATTATGTGTTCTATGGATGATTAATGTGATCTTGTTTACATGTTTTCTTATACAATGGATGGTTTACATGTTATGTATGCTTTTATATTTTATACAAATGTTATGTGTGTGCAATGTACCAATCTAGAATGAAGTTGGCCATCGAGTCGGCAACTGTGTTCATGTCTCGTGGAATGTGCAGGTATTGAATAGATTCAAAGGACCTTTCCAGAAGACGGACTCTTCTAAAGAGATGGAGTAGAGTAGGGTTGCAGATAACGTAGATCCGGTTAAGATGAGAGACCACTAGTTGTGAATCCAAATAGATAACAACGTGGTCCATACCCAAGGAAAGAGCGTTGGTTAAAGTTCCAATGACTGCTTGATATTCTGCGACGTTATTGGTCACATATCCTAGACAACTTCTTCCTGAGCTGATGAGCTCGCTGGTGGGAGAATAAATTACCCAGGCTTTCGAGGCAAGGTCATGGGTATGCCAGCTTGCGCCATCCGTGAATCCGTAGCAAGTTTCCATCTGCACATGTAGACAAAACATGGTATAAGAAACGAAACAAGAGCTAGACACACTAAAACAAAAACATCGCACCACACAAAACACACACACCATGTACAATATATACAAGATGTCTATGCGTGAAATACTTAGGCATAGTTCTTCTTTAGGTAGAGCCCATTGCGGGGCTCACCAAAAGATATCCCATCGTAATCCTCTAGTTCGTAGGCTCCTTTTTCAAGAAAACATTTCACTATATACGGTCTGTGCCACATGGACTCGAACTTACCTGCCCCCAGCTTATCGTGCCTTTGGTCGTATGTGAGGACCAAATCACCTTCATTAAAGATGCGAGGTTTGACCGACCTATCATATTGTGCCTTGATGCGCTTCTTATGTGCCTCGTTGGAAAGAGCAGCATCGCAGTGGGTCTCGTCAAGCTTTGCAAGGTAAAGGAAACGTTCTCCCTCGGTAGTGGTGTTCAGAAGAAGTTCGACTGCGAGTTTGAGTGATGGAATCTCGCACTCTATTGGTAGGACTGCCTCCAATTTGTAAACTAACTAGAACGGTATAAATTTGGTGGTAGTCTTAACGGAAGTCCGGTATGCCCATAGTGCGGAAAAGAGCATTTTGTGCCAGTTGGACTTGTGGGTACCCACCATGCGTTGAATCATGGTTTTCAAGACCTTGTCGACGACCTCTACTTGTCCATTGGACTGTGGGTAGTAAGGGGCTAAGTTCTCATGACGAAAACCCAATCTGACGCTCAACTCATCGACCATATGGTTTTGAAAGTGAGATCCATGGTCAGTGACTATGGCTTGTGGAACTCCAAATCATGAGATAACATGATTAAACATAAAGAGTGCGATGGTTTTTTCGTCATCAGTGTATGTAGGCATAGCCTCGACCCACTTTGTAAAGTAATCCACGGCTATTATGACGTAACCATGCCCCTCGGTCGAGGTAGGCTTACAGTGCATGAAGTCAATGCCCCATTTTGCAAAGGGGCCAACGACAATAACCGGGTGTAACGGGGTTCGATGGGTGCGCTTTTTCATTTGAAAATGCTGGCATGGTTGCCAAATTTGTTACTGGACAATCTACCGAAAGCGTACTTAAGGCGTGATCTCCCTAGTTCAATATGAATCTAGAACAAATGGGACAGAATATAACCTACTTTCCTTGATCAAATAGAAGTGCAAACAGATAGATAGATCACTTACCTCAGATTTGTAGATCCCTTTGCTCTTTGTTGATCCAATGCCCTAGTATCGTCAGATCTCAAGCTGCAAGATCCTGTTGAGCATATAGAAACCAATGAGCAGTGAAAGCATACATTTCATATGATTGATCTAAGTTAATAGTTAAGGAAGAAAAATATAAACATTATCAATGAGACAATATTTATAGAAAAAGATTATATTAACTATAAAAGAAGGACTTACATAGAAAGGAGAAAGATACAACCAAAGCCTTAACATCGCATCCTCCATCCAACGTGTCCAAGACAAAACTCCAAGATGGTACAAGCTTCCCAAGATGATTAGGGATCACTAATATGGATTCCACCAGCATAAGGATACTATATACCTTCCTCCCCTTCCCATGGAGAGAGGGGGTGTTTATATAAGACTAAAGAGATAGGGTAGGTTGAGGATTAGGGGGAGATGGTTAAGGGATCCTCCCATTAGGTTAGGAACCGAAATGCCACCTCCCCTAAAGTCTAGGGATAGGCCTCCACCTCAACAAACCTCTAGAAATACCTTGAGACTCCCCAAAATAGCCTCTAACTATCCCTGTCGCACCCTGGTAGAGGATACAGAGCACCAGAGAGGGTCAGGCACACCCTGTAGGAGGAAAACGTGTGCCAGTGACTCATCCCGAAGGGAAAAATATGTAATTTCTTTTATTTAATAAGGAAAGGCTTGTTCGATGTAGGAGGACAAGGAAATTTGGAATTGTTCCACTTATAAGGGGCCCTAATAAATTGTTCTGCTTAAAAAGGGTAAGCTTACCTTTCCTTTCCCCGTTTTAGGCCACTGCCCAAGAAAGGGGGCCTAATGAATAAATTTCAGTCACCCTACTTGACCAGGAAATGCATCATCGCACCCCAGAATAAGGAGAAGTGCGCCATCCTACTCAGCAGGGTCAACCGGGTAGGGATAACCTTCAGTTTGAATGTGTTTTAGCCCAATATGAGTTTAGGGGTCAGATCAAATGGTCATGATGACGACACTAGGTCTTGATAATGAAATTTGCACAATGGTCATGGCGACAACACTAGGTCATGATAACGACACTTGCGACACTTGCACAAGGGTGATGACATTTTGGTGTAACAATCTTCCAAACGAGAGGCCATCGACCAGAAGAGTGTGTGTATCTGCAAAAGATAGTGTCGAAACCAGAGAGATTGCACTGCAAGTTCTGCAAATCGGTTGGCCACGATGAAAACAACTACAGAGCTTATGGCCTACTCCAGGAGAGGACTGTAGATGCATACTTTATGGTAGCAAAAGAACAGGCACCGGGTCAACAACAACAACAGTATAATCAACCGATGGCCCAGTATAATCAACAACCGCAGCAGTATGATCAGGGAAAGTATGGGAAACCACATTATGGTTAGCCACAGTATCCAGCACCGCAGTATTCACCACCATAGTACCCACCATATGGACCACTGAAATAGCCGCAGTATGGGAAACTGCAGTACCCACCATATGGTCCACCGCGTGGAGGGTCTAAAGGAGGATTCTGCGGAGGTCGGGGTGCTGGCGCAGGATGAGGAAGAGCTTCTAGACTAGGACAAGGACTGATTATATGCTACAATTGTGGGTAGCAGGGGCATTATTAGAGGGACTTCCCGAATCTAGCGCCACATTGCACTTATTGCGGCACTGTGGATCATGGTGTTGAAGATTGTCCGCAGCTCATCGCAAAGTGGCAGACAAAGAATCCACCACCACCTCCATAGAACCAGAATCAGAATCCACCGACTGTACAAATGATATCAATGGAGGCTCGAAGAAACTATGTGATTGTTGAAGTGGTGACATGAGGAGGAGCGGTGACAGGAGCCGATGGGCCATGAGTTACCACCTGACCAACAGCACAGAAACATGTCACCTTTGATGTGGAGGTCGAAAGGGATATCTTCTTGAAAGTGCATGAGGCGATGAGACAGAGGAGGAAGTTACCTCTTCAGGAAGAAGTTATCTACGATATTCCATGGACGTCTAACGAGACGAGGTCGTAGGGAAAGGCTAAGACCTTAAAATCCTTCTTGAAGAGTTGCCTAGAGTTGGAAAAAGATCAGGATGCACTGGAGGAGATATCCAATCTATTGACTCGACGGGAGGGTGTATGCCAGGAACAAAAGGTCAATCGCATACACAAGAGCAAGACAGGGAAAGAGATGCGAATGTTGGCACAAATTGGATCATTTGATGTCGACTCAATTATCTTGGACCTGGGGTCGGATGTCAACATTCTGACCAAGCAGACATGGGAGACAATGGGGAAGTCGCAGTTGGCCTGGTCACCAATACAGTTGAGATTAGCAAATCAGAGTAAGGTTACTCCACTTGATCGGGTGTACCAACTTCCCGTTGAGATTCAGGGCCTCAAGACTTATGCAGATTTTGATGTAATTGAAATCATGGACAATACGAATCCCTACCCAACGCTGCTAGGGATCAACTGGGAAATCGATAACCTAGCTGTTATCAACTTCAAGAAGCGTACTATGTCATTTGAGAATCGTGATATGAGGGCCATTACACCTTTGGATCCTGCGGAAGGGCAGCGATACGTTGAACCAGAGAGAGATGAATTTTTGGAGGGATGGGATAGCGTATACAACATATCTGAGGATTACATTAATCCCACTACAAACGAAGAATTGGGATGGTGCAGTGTCAGTTTGGCATCGTCGGATTCAGATGAGGTACTCGAGCATTTGAAGAACCAATGCATGAAGTGTCATTTAGAAGGTGTGCCCGGATCACACAGTCACTATGATGGGTAGCCACATAGAAGTGCACGCTATCAACATATGAGGGATTTCCCAACTTGAGCACCTTTCTCACTGAATTTGAGGAAAAAGTGGCAGAACCACAATGTCTATTGGCCTTGGAGGAAGCCTTGAAGGCTACTCCTGCGCGCAAGTGGGAGGCACACAAATCTAATATCACAAAATGGCCACTATGTCGCCACCTATTGATGGTTAGGTTCGGCGATGTGGAAGGATATAGCGGAAGGAAGTTTGATGGAAGAAGTGACCCACAAGCACATTTAGATGAGTATGAAAGAAACTGAGGATTATGAGCAAAAGAGGAGTGGGTCCATGCATTCGTTCACAAATTGGATGAAGTATCGTGGAGTTGGTATGTCGCAGCAGAAATGCGACGCGGAATGATTTCTTGGGAGAAGCTAACACTTGGCTTCAGCCAAATGTTTTGTTTCTCAGATGATAACCCTTTCATCCATAGTGCACTACAAGTGATCCGCGAGAAGATATTTGAAGCAGTATCGATAGAGAAACCATTAGAACTTCAGTGGACTGCAACACCAAAAATGATGATGGAGTGCTATAACATCACAGGAGAGCCGGATGATGAGGACGATTCGAGGGATACACATGTACCAGAATTGAAAGGCAGTCGCAGTGTCGAGGCACCAGAAATACCTCCCAAAAAATTCCAACAACAGCTGAAGAACAAGAAAGTCAACATTGGGTCAGAGGAGAACTCGAAGTTTGCAAACATTGGGGATTATTGGGATGATTCCACCATTGCGAAGATGACTAATATGTTGCATGAGTTTCAGGATTTGTTCCCAACGAAATTCTCAGAGATGAAAGGAATTTCCAGGGACTTAGGCGAAATGAAGATCCGCCTGAAACCTGATGCGAAGCCAGTCAAGCAACGGCCCTACCGGTTGAATCCAAGGCACACGGAGAGAGCACACGCTGATATTGTGGGAACACCGGATGCAGGAAGTGTAGAACCAATAATGAATGAGTTCAGGAAGTACATGACCCCAAACCAACGTAGTCAAAAGGGATCAGCGACAACTATAAGAAGTGCGAACATAAGAGCATACTAGGACATAGCGACACAGCGAAGATTGATGCGCCGCTAACCAAATAACGCGATTGGAGAAAAAAAAAACCTGCAAATCACAATAGGCACCTGTCAACAAGGCATTGGTCGACAACAACAACATCGATTGACAGAAGGATCGAAGCACCACGAGCCGTAGTGCAAAGGAATCAAATCTCGTCATAAATGCAGCAATTAAACCACAATGGACAATAGAAAAAATGAAAAACCGACATTTAATACCCAATGCATGCGGTAGATTTGTAAAATCACCGCCGGATTTGGTAATCATGGTCCAAAATCGGTTGGATGCGGTCAACCAGCGTTATAAATACAGGCAAAGGGGCAGGAAAAATGCATTGAGTGATTCAGTATTTGCAGAGCCGCATGGAAGTGTATGTTTCGAGTACCAACAATGAAAGAGAAAAAACCACACCAATTGCACAGGAGCAACCAGAAGTTATGTATGGAATTCCACTCAAGAAGAAGAGGAGCGCGAATCGACCCCCAGAGACCGGTCGTGCGCCGAAGAAAGGAACTCGGGCTTTAGCACGGTTCACCACCGAAGATGTTGGTACTTCCAGCCCAAAAATCCTGTAAGAAGGGAATCATGTCCCAAGGGTTTCAGAGTATGTTCCGCCACACCGGAGAGAGGCACCAAAGATACGGATAAACAAGAATGAAAGGTACACTACTGTGATGTTGTCAGTACCGCAGGGAGTTCTTGAGGTCGGGGACATTGTGCCCAATCTGCAGAAGTTAATGTACATTGACCATGACCTTGCGATCTTCCCAGGAAAACCTAGAAGTTTATGTTGACGTTCCCCACAAAGGAGTCCCAACCACGAAGGAACCCGCAGGATGGGCAGCGGGATTGGAGTAGTCGGGGCTATTAGGCATCACCTAGATGCCTCACTTCGGGCGGTTAGCGCAAGCCAATGCATGTGTCAAGCAATTGCTGGCGTGTTTTCATGGAGGGTGCCTATGGTTGCACGAGCAGATTCCTATCACCATTGAATTGATCTCAAGAATCACCGAGATGACTAAAGATGGGGCCGACCCATCCCAATTTTTCCAGGGGAAGGATAACGACAAGAAGCTTGCAGAAAACTTGCGGATGAAGTACAACGTGGACAAGAATTCTAGAGGGTACCTAATCCACACAATTAAGAACCAGGCCGTCAGGTTTGCGGCAAAGATACTCGCAGTTAAAGTAGTGCGAAAGAACATACACAAGGAATGTAACTCAGGCATCCTTGCCACTGCGGAGCTCTGTGCCAAAGGAGAGCGGTTGAATTGGTCCAAATTCCTGCTGCACGAGCTGATCGAAGATGCACATGATGCGTAGGAGCATGGAAAGGCATTTACATACTCTTGGCTCATAATGCTAGTCGCATTAGCGGGTTGGAGGGAACCTGAGGACTATAAAGGAATGGACATCTAGAAGCTCGGGTACGCGAAGTAGCGCAGTACTAGACTCTTATGGGAAACAGATGATAAAGATCAACACACAGATAACGTTCTACAGTTTTA
The DNA here is from genome assembly GCA_027924585.1 of Larix kaempferi. Lineage (NCBI taxonomy): Eukaryota > Viridiplantae > Streptophyta > Pinopsida > Pinales > Pinaceae > Larix > Larix kaempferi. The sequence continues at coordinate 8,772,843 of BSBM01000217.1, read as the reverse complement.
TGTGCTATTTGAAAGGATGCAGATAGATGCGCAGATGATACCAAAGATAATAGAGCAAGCCACGACGAAGTACCGAACGGTTGCATGGCTATCGGTCGAACCCCAGACAATTTTCCTTCAGGCTCGAGCGGACCCGAAAAAATAGTGGCTGCCAACGCAGTATAAGCTCACCGAGGAGGAACTTGACGCCATCATCGCCAAATGGATAACAAAATGGAAGGTTCCAGTCAATGACAAGGATATAGAGAATGGGAAGGAAACAGTTCGACTGAACCCGACTAGGGAAAATGAAGTTTCAGCCAGTCAAAAGGAAGGCGCAGGACAAGATGATGCTTCGAAAGATCAGTTGTCGGAATGCAGCCATGATGGAGTTTCGACAACAAACGCCCTGACAGATTCAGAGCTGGAGGCGCAACAGGATGATTTGAGAACAAAGAAAAGGATGGACTATGCTAGAAGAAGCACATGGGAAGGGATCACTGCATAGCAGGTCAACATACTTCTAGAGAGCATTATAGAATTAGTGGAAAATAGCCGCGATCAAGTTACATAGCATTCAGTCGAGCAATTCCAGCAGATAGGCGAGCTACTAACCACAACAACGAACACAATAATTAATAGAAGCGTACAGAATGGGGATATTCAGCAAAATCAATCAACACCCAGAGTTGAGGTAGAAGTCGACACCCAACCACAGATAGTCCAACTAGAATCCCATGCCATTAGAAAAAGTGATGAGGCCTTGGACTTCGAGGTTCGAAAGGATGACTAGGTTATGCTAAATTTCAATTTTCTCCCAATGTTAACATTACACTGAATCCAAGCCACAGCAAGTACAGAGATCCACGACTGTGAGGCTGCGATGCACAACAAAATGGTTGAATACAAGAATCAAATACACACCAGAGAGACGGAGGCACAACGTCTCCAAGACGAGCAAGCCACAGCACTAGCCAAGAAAGAGAAGACTATAGAGGAACGGGTAAAATTAGAAAGAGCGCTTGTGAAGGCATGTGAAACGGCGGAGCTAGATCTGGACAAAGACCCCGAAGCAAAAGCTGTTATGTTAGGGGTGGCTCTCACTGAGCTTAGGAAGGAAAATGCAGAGCTCCAGGCTAGAGTGGTACCTAACACAATGTCGGGACAGATTCAGAGTCGGCAGATAGTGATCGAGGAAGCAATGAGAGAGATCCAGGAGATGGAACAGGAAGTACAGACAGTCGTGGAATGCATCACAGAGTTTTGGGGCAGTGTAGTCGAGGATGACCAGCTGGCCACGCTGAAGGGACAACTCAGCGAAGTGAAATCCTAGTTAGAGGCTTTTAAGGGATCGCTCAAAACGATGCCCACAATGATACGAATGACAAATGCAGCAGAATTGAAAAGCATGAAGTAGCGTGTAACAAAGGCTTGTGAAAGGCGGCAACGAAGGGCCACGCACTTGGATGAGCTCCAAATGAAAGCCGAATTTCTCATAGCAGTGTGGTAGAGGTAATGAAACAGGTTCAGGAGCAACAGGAGGAAGCACGACAAAAAGGTTGCGAACACCCAACGGAGCAGCAGATGGGAGAATGTGTGCAGATTAGAGCATCAACAAAGGAAGTAGTCGACCAGCTCAAAAATGCATACGATGACTTCCAACAACAGGTGAACAAACCAGCGGTGTCCAACTGAGGTGGCTCGAGGGTGAGCCAAAAGTTTGTTTTGGGGTCCTGTTGGCACGGGATTAGTTCATAGAAAGTGCGCAAGCCGACAGCTGTGAAAGGGATAATCCACGGAAGAAAGGGTCATTCGCGGAGAACTCAAAAGCGCGGAAGTAGATAGTTAGTTAGATAAGGGTCATGTGGACCATTTTATAGCCACTTAGTTTTGTATAAATATGAGTATGATTGTAATCCTAAGGGCATCCAGATCGATGATGAATAGGGTAATCGATCTGTCGAGTTTTGATCCAGTTGTTGATCTGTTTTGTATCCGCGATATTATGTATTAACTGTCTCTGCGAAGGTCATTCTGCAGGTTTTAATGAATGCATGAAGATGTTCGATTATGATGTTACCCGTGTCTTTGTTTCTTTTAAATGGTGAATGCAAATGTCTATTTAATGTTTAATGTTGCATGGGTTCGGTAATTGTTGTTCATGAATAGTTAGATCATGTTGATGAGAATGGTTATTATGAGTTGATTCTGCAATTGATGAATATGCGAATGATGAAATGATAGTGTGAAATATATAATCTCTAGTTTCTGCGGTTGCAAACTGTGTTTGATGCATGTCCTCAACTCCACTGCGGAAACTTGGTTCCTGCAGCCCCCTTGTGCATCTTGGGTGACACTTCACTCACTCTGCGAGTGTTGCTGGAAAGGGTAAAACCTTTCTGGGCCAGTGCGTAAGGGAGTTCAGTTGATGATTTGTTGACGATAGTGCGAAGTGAACCCCTTTTGACAGTCGTTGTGTCAACATCTTTCCTTCCTTTGACATCCCTTTTGGTGATCTTCTAGGTTTCTTGTCTTTCATACCTGTACTTTTAAAAAACAACACAAGTTGTTTCTAGTATTTCATCATAAAACACATGCATACATATGATTTTTCAAAATCAATTAGAACATAAGTAATAAGTTTTCCCTTGCAACATCTTGTTGCTTCCTTTTCATGATGACTTTTTTAGATTTTAATTTACTTACAAAGATTCACTTTGTAATATCCTACACCTTCACATCTTTCAATCATATATGACATATATATAAATCATGATCTAAGATAAATATCTTCAAAATTCCTTTAATGGCACATAACCTTGCCATGTATTCTATTACCTATTTATTTTCATGGCACCTAACTCTTCCATATAAACATCCTCGTCCATACTTCCTGTATGGTAGTACTTCTTCCCAAGTACTTTTAGTCATTCTCAACTTGCTTTTCCTCACAAGCAATCATATCAATTATCATAACATGAGTATAGCATGAACATAACATATCATGTACATAATCTAAGCATAGCATGTGCATAACATAAGCATAACATGTGCATATCATAAGCATAACATAAGCATAACATGCTTATAAGCAAAATATGAAATCACATAGTGTCCATATCATTCATAACTCACCCAACACGAGGATGATACCCTTCATTGGCGTATCTCCTACATTTGTTATTCAGGGTGGTAACACAGATAGTTTTATTAATTAGCACACCAAGTGCTAAGAGTACACCAAGTACTCATAGTACATCATTTACTTTGGTAAATCATTTAAGCTAACCAGATCTAGGTTCTACATAGCATACCAACTCAACACTAAATAAGTTTGATCAGTCTAGGTGCTCCAGAGCATACCAACTCAACACCAAATAAGACTTATTATTCTATGTGGTCCAGAGCATACCATCTAAACACCAAATAAGTCTCATCAATCTAGGTGCTTCAGAGCATACCAAGTCAACACCAAATAAGACTTATCATTATAGGTGCTCCAAAGCATACCAACTCAACACCAAATAATACTTATCATTCTAGGTGCTCCAGAGTTCTTCCCAACTCAACATCATGGCATATATATCTTTGTCTCTTTATTCTTGATGCTCAGGGTTCTCAACCCAACATCAAGTCATCATAAATAATAGTGATGCTCCAGAGTCCTCCAACTCAACATTAGGGATTATATATATCTTTGTCTTGTTATCCTTGATGCTCCAAGGTTCCCAACCCAACATCAAGTCATAATAAATAGTACTGATGCTACAAAGTCCTCCGAATCAACATCAAATTAGCATAATGCATATAATTAGTCTTGATGTTCCTGATCCTTCTTGTTGGTTGTGGAGCCAGATCTACCAGTATCATAGATGATATTGTCTTAGTTGTGCACCCCAGAGGACTGTACACCCATGCACCAACCTTGGGGCCCATGGTTTTGGGTAACCTGTGGTATTTTCCCATTGTATTTCCATTATAAAAGAAAAACATTGTAATATGGCTAGGGTTAAGATGTATTAGGTTTTATGCATTGTAAAGATCTCTGAGATCAGGAGAGAGACTGTGAGACAATGAAGAGGAAGTGCAGCGGCTGTGCTGCAGGTTGTATCCCTTCACTTTGCTGGACGGAATAATAATAAGGACTGGCAACTTCAGTGTGGACGTAGCCCAAGTTGGGTGAACCACGATATATCTGTGTTTCTCTTGTGATGTGTATGTGTGAATATATTTTCATTTTTGTTTATTGTTATTGCTCTGTGATCCTATTTTTCTAACAATTTGGTATTAGAGCCAAAGGTCTATTTGGCAGATAAACCCATAGGAAGCTAGGGTTTCTGGTTCGAGTGGGAGCAATGGCAGAAGAAGGAAAGTTTAAGGGAGAAGTTTAACATCCAAAACTTCCATCTATGGAAGATGCAAATGGAGGACTATATGTACCAGAAAGATCTATTCCTACCATTGGGAGGGAAAGAAAAGCAGCCAGTGGCCATGAAGGACGAAGAATGGGAGGTTCTTGACAGAAAGGCTCTGGGAACAATACGGATGAACCTGGCTTCGTCGGTGGCTTTCAATATCTCAAAAGAAACGAAAAATAGAGGGTTTGATGAGCGCATTAGGTAAGCTGTATGAAAAATCCTCGACCTCCAACAAGGTATTTCTAATGAAGCGTTTATTTATATGAAGATGTCTGAAGGTGGATCTATTACTGATCATTTAAATGATTTTAATACGGTTACAAATCAACTAAGTTCTGTAAGTGTGAACTTCGATGATGCGGTTACGGCTCTTCTAATCTTGTGTTCATTTCCAGAAATATGGAATAGCTTGGTCATGGCTATAAGTAACTCTGTCTCTGGTTCAAACACCTTGAAATTTGATGATGTTATTGGTGTTATTCTTAGTGAAGAAATGCAAAGAAAAAGCACAGGTGAGACATTAGGTAATGCGCTGACCATGGAGAGCAGGGGAAGAAAAAAGGAGAGAGGAAAGAGCCAAGGTAATCGTGGGAAGTCTAAAACGGGAATATCCAAGTCCAGACTGGGAAAAATAGAGTGTTGGAACTGTGGAAAGAAAGGACATCTGAAGAAAGACTGCAGATCTCTAAAGAGAAAGGAGATGCACAGAAGGAAACTACCCACGAAGCAAATGTAGCAGGTGATGTGTTACAGGATGCTTTGATTCTTGCATTAGATAATACTAGTGATTATTGGGTAGTAGATGCAAGGGCTTCATGTCATGCTACACCCCATAGGAAATATTTTCATGATTATGTTCCAGGCGATTTTGGACATGTTTTATTGGGTGATGATGAGCCATATAAAATTGTTGGAATGGGTAAGGTATGGATAAAAGTTAAGAATGGAACTCATTGGTTGTTGAAATATATTAGGCATATTCCTACTATGAAAAGAAATCTGATCTCAACAAGGCAGTTGGGAGATGGTGGATGTCTATCTACATTCAGAGAAAAGTGGTGGAAGATCACTAAAGGATCAATGGTGATAGCAAAAGGAGACAGAGTAGGTACGTTGTATTTATGTCCTCATAATACTGACCATTCTATCTCTTTAGCTTCCACAGGAACAGATACAGCATTGTGGCATCATAGGCTTGGCCACATGAGTGAGAAGGGGATGCAGATTCTCCACTCAAAGAAGTTGCTGTCAGATTTGAAGCAGGTAAGTTTGGAATTCTGTGAGAACTGTGTTTATGGAAAACAAAAGAGAGTTAGTTTTCTTAGGGTTGGGAAACAGAAGAAGAATGAAAAGTTAGAGCTAGTGCATACATATGTATGGGGACCAGCTCAGGTACAATCTCTTGGTGGCTCTCATTATTATGTTACATTTATTGATGATGCAACTAGGAAAACTTGGGTTTATTGCATTAGACAAAAATCTGATGTGTTTACTACTTTTAAGAAGTGGAAAGCTTTGGTTGAGAATGAGACAGGAAAAAGGTTGAAGTGTCTTAGATATGATAATGGAGGTGAGTACTGCGGCAAAGAGTTTGATAGTTACTGTTCATACATTGGGATTCGTAGAGAGAAGATAGTCCCAAGAACACCACAAGAAAATGGTGTGTCGGAAAGGATGAACAGAACGATCATGGAGTGTGCAAGGTGTATGAGATTGCATGCAGGGTTGCCCTTACAGTTTTGGGAGGATGCTATAAATATTGTTGTTTATTTAATAAATAGAGGACCTTCAAGTGCTTTGGATGGTGGTATTCCAAAGGAGGCATGGACAGATAAAAATGTAAACTACTCATTTCTGAGAACGTTTGGTTGTGAAGCATTTGTCCATATTGATAAAGAAAATAGAACAAAGCTTAAAGCTAAATCCAAGAAATGTACCTTTATTGGATATGGGGTTGATGAATTTGGTTATCGTTTATGGGATTATGAAAATAACAAAATCATCAGGAATAGAGATGTAATATTCAATGAAAGGTCATGTATAAAGATCAATTGTAGGGAAAGAAACAGGAAAAGGAAAACACAGAGTACACAGTACTTGATGAAATTCAAGAAAATGAAGTTCCAAAGGTGCCAGAAAATCAAGAACAACAACAAGTACCTGAAACTCCTGCAACTGCAAGAAGATCTACCAGGTTAAGTAGACTCCCTGAACGATACTCTCCTTCAATGTATTATTTATTGATGACTGATGCTGGTGAACCAGAGTGTTAAGAAGAAGCAATGCAGGTGGAAATTAGAAAGATGTGGGAGCAAGGCATGAATGAGGAGATGGACTCATTGGTAGGAAACCAGACTTGGGATCTGGTTCAATTGCCTGCTAGTAAAAGAGCATTGCAGAACAAATGGATTTACAGGTTGAAGGAATAAGAAGGAGGTAAGAAGCGGTACAAGGCGAGACTTGTTGTAAAGGGGTTTGCACAGAAGAAAGGTATAGATTTTGATGAAATATTTTCACATGTTGTTAAGATGACTTCAATTAGGACTATCTTAAGTCTAGTGGTGGTAGACGATTTGCATCTTGAACAGTTAGATGTAAAAACAACCTTTCTCCATGGGGATTTGGAGGGAGAGATATATATGCAGCATCCACAAGGGTATGAGGTCAAAGGTAAGGAGAACATGGTATGTAGGTTGAAAAAGAGTTTATATGGCTTGAAGCAAGCTCCAAGGCAGTGGTATTTAAAATTTGATAGGTTTATGACAGAACAAGGTTATAGTAGATGTCATTCTGACCACTGTGATTATTTCAAAAATCTAGACAATGAAAGATATATTATCTTGTTATTGTATGTGGATGACATGCTTGTTGCAGGGTCTAACATGCGAGATATAAATGTACTCAAAAGGAATCTAGCTAATTCATTTGCGATGAAGGATTTGGGTGCTGCAAAGCAAATCCTTGGTATGAGAATAACGAGAGACGGGAAAAATCGCAAATTGACATCGTCTCAGGGTGATTACATACAAAAGGTGTTGGAGAGGTTCAGAATGCAGAATGCAAAACCAGTAAGTACACCCTTGGCCAGCCATTTTAGTCTAAGTAAGGAAATGTGTCCCAAGACATAGGAAGAGACAGATTACATGTCCAAGATTCCCTATCAATCAGCAGTTGGAAGCTTGATGTATGCCATGGTGTGCACAAGACCAGATATTGCACATGTAGTGGGAGTTGTGAGCAGATATATGAACAATCCAAGTAAAGAACATTGGAAGGCAGTACAGTGGATTCTCAGGTATTTGAGAGGTACTACCACTAAGACATTATGTTTTGGAGGTTCAGACACTGTTCTACAGGGATATGTTGATGCAGATATGGCAGGTGATAAGGATAGCAGGAGGAGCACCATAGGGTATGTGTTTACTGTAGTTGGAACAGTAGTAAGTTGGATTTCAAGATTGCAAAAGGTTGTTGCACTTTCAACAACGGAAGCAGAGTATGTTGTTGTTACAGAGGCTAGTAAAGAGATGATTTGGTTGCAAAGGTTTATGGAGGAAGTGGGTAAGAAGTAGAAGGATAGCAGGTGTTGGCCTGGTTTTGCAACCAGGCTTAGTGCTATGGGCACCTGCTAACTAGTAGCAGCAGTTTCAATAGAATTAAACAAGAAACTAATCTAAACAAAACTAATCATGGATCTATGCAAGAATATAAGCAAATAATATAAACATTTAAAAAACAAGAACAAGAAAATATTAAAGAATGAATTTGTATTGAAAAATGGGGGGCAAGCAAGTGCTTGCGATAATACCTTCAATGGTGAAGGTTGATGGTGAGCAACTCCCAAGATGAGTAGCTCCAAGCTCCAAGAGGTCTCCTTCTCCAAGGTTGCTTACAATGGCCAAAATGCTCAAGGAAGATTTCGGCAGCATGAGGATGAGATAATGGATGGATCTGAAATGAGGAGCCCCTACCACCTTTTTATAGGTTTTGGTGGTGGGGAATACCATTTGTGGTTTTGTGGAAACCAAATGGTATTGACCAACATGGTTTAGGTACTTTTCCCTCCTTTTTCCTTTTTTGAATAAAAATAATATTTTAATTCCCTTTTTAATATTTTTGGGAATTTGGACCCTTTTTGAGGGTTTTTTATGCTTTTCAGGAAAAATAATCTTTTTTTAATGGAAAAAGGGGTGTACTAAGGTCTTTTGGTGACCTTTTGTTGGTTTCAGAGGCTCAGATGGTGGAAAAGTGGACAAATGGGTCATGTGAATAAGGGAATGAGCTAGTGAGCACTTTTTAGGTGTTAACAGCAGGTTGTATAGTGACAGCTAGAGTGCCATTCATCTTGCAAAGAACTCAGAATTAAATTCCAGGACTAAACATATACAACTCAAGTACCATTTCATACGCTCTGTTCTGGAAGATGAACTGTCACAGCTGGAAAAGATACATACTAGCCATAATCCTGCAGACATGTTCACAAAGGTAGTGACTAGAGAGAAACTGAGTTACTGCTCGGTTTCAGTTGGCCTTCTAGCATGAAGGTGAAGAGGAGAAAGTTGCCAAGTCCAAGACCAGCAAGTACATCAGCGGTGGAGTTGTTGTGATTAGTCTCCAAGTGGGAGATTGTTGGTTGTGTATCCAGATATACCAGTCTCATAGATGATATTGTCTTAGCTGTGCACCCCAAAGGACGGTACACCCGTGCACCAACCTTGGGGCCCATGGTTTTGGGTAACCTGTGGTATTTTCCCATTGTATTTCCCTTATAAAAGAAAGACATTGTAATACGGCTAGGGTTAAGATGTATTAGGTTTTATGCATTGTAAAGATCTCTGAGATCAGGAGAGAGACTGTGAGACAGTGAAGAGGAAGTGCAGCGATTGTGCTGCAGGTTGTATCCCTTCACTTTGCTGGACAGAATAATAATAAGGACTGGCAACTTCAGTGTGGATGTAGCCCAAGTTGGGTGAACCATGATATATCTGTGTTTCTCTTGTGATGTGTATGTGTGAATATATTTGCATTTCTGTTTATTGTTATTGCTATGCGATCCTGTTTTTCTAACATTCTGGCCAACATCAATCAATGTATTAATCTTCCCATACTTTTACATCCTCTTTTGAAGTTGCATTAACTTATTTCCTACAGTTACAATGTAGTAATAATGACATATAATATAATATTTTAAATGAAAGGCCCTTGTTGTTATCAATTCAATTTTTTTACAGACAACCATGGGCTCATCTGCTCAAGTGTACATGTATCATTCCTAGCTCATCCAAGGTTTACCTTTCATAATACCACATCATGCATTTTGATACAACTATATTTGCACAATGTACACTATTCATTTCACATTTATTTTCTAGAACATACGCTCAACATCATCAATCTTAGTATGCATATTTTCACAGTGTATCAACATTATGTTCTTCTGGATTTCACTATCTCAAAATTTAACCAGGACCGACGCATTTCGAGTGGACTCTCCACCCATCTTCAGGATCTAGTTGACGTTGTTAGCAAAAAGTAAGAATGGTGAAAATAAATAGTGAAGGAGGGAGAGATAGCCGTTCAGAGAAAAAGGTGGATTAGTTAGCAAAAATAGAATTATTTAATAGAAAGATAGAATCAGATTGGTAGGGGCCTTGTTTTGGGGTTTAGAAAAATTAAGGAAATTACATAAATAATTAGTAGACAAGTAGAATTAGTTGAATAATTAAAATAATTAAATACAAGGCTAGGAATTAAGTTAGCAAGTGGGTAAGGTAAGAGAAAACTGAGGAAAAAATATAGTAATATTAATCTTAGAAATTAATAATAAAAGATAATTGATTTTAGGGTTTAAGCAATGTAAATTTTATAATTTAGCAATAAACAAAATTTATGTAAACTTTTTAAAATTATGATTAAAGAAAATATAATTAAATAAGAGAGGCCAAATAGAGTACTATTAATATCAAATTACGTCAAGAGAGACAAAAAAAAAATTGTTTTTAGAAAAATAGAAAAATAATAAAAATAGAGATGAAAATAGAAAGGAAAAGAAAAAGGGGGTACTATTAATATTAAAATAAAATTAAACTAGGCCATGAGTGAAAAAGCTAACCAAAAGAAAAAAGTTTAAATAGAAAATAGAAGTAAAAAGAGGGGGGGTGGGAAAAATAGAAATCCAAGGAGGAGGGGGGAGGTAAAGATTGAAGAAATTGTAGAAAAAGGTGGAGTAAAATAAGGTTCGGGGCGGGGGGGAATTAGAATTAATGACGAAGATGGTGGATTAAGGGTCGCCAAGATTGACTTAGTTTATATCCTTCTTCACGATTAAAGTTCAGAGAATGTTTTTCAATTTCGAAGGCTTCTCTAACTAATCAGGAAGAGTAGTGTGAAGTAGAGGAAAAAAATTTTGTTTGATCGAATTAGATTTGGTGTTTGGTGTTAAACGAATGTTCCCTTAAGAATCATCAATATTTTAAGCATCATATTGAAATTTCATATTTTGATACTGGAAATGCATGTGTAAACCATTCCAACATGCTATCTATTCTAGCTCACATAAATTTTCTAGCATAATCCAAACAAGTTATACATATACTTGCATAATGCATTCGGTTTCATTTGCATGCTTCTTTCTTAGTACTAACAAAATTAATATGCAGTCATGGTGTCTGTAACATACGTAACCAAACACGCAAAGATAACTAGAGCAATCATTACTTCAAATCCCTGTAACTAGGTAAAACATTTATACTTTATGATAGCTTACGAACTCATTTACTTCCGTGCATTACATTTACCAAGTCAAGTTTTTTGGAAGCATTTTTATTCCAAAAACATTCTAAGTAATCACTTTAGTCGAGTATTTTTGCAACATAACTGAAATCATTCATACTTTAACATACGACAGGGAAGTTGAGCATGTCGATCTTTATTTCTAATTTTTTAAACAATTATGCTAAAGACTTGATTTTTATCATTTCCACAAGATTTACATGGACTGACTTTAGTCACAAAACATAGGGATTTTCTTAATCGTTAAGGAATTTTACTTCCTATGTATAACAAGAAATAATCACATATTTGATTAAGCATACCGCACGTTATATTACACATATTCAACCTATGCAATTCTTTTACTTGCTTCTGACTGTAGTATGTAAACTATATCAACAAATATTTCAAGTATACCAACTTAACTCATACTTACTTTAGCATACATGTCGATAATTAAATTCTTGCTGCAAACAATTTGCATTTAAAATAATCAATACTTCACAGAGTACACAACATACCTCTACGTTTGTGAGTCCATTAGGTCATAGTGTTTTTACTCTGGTTTGATACCACTTGTTATGTCACAAAAAATACCATAATAATATTTTTTATTTCGCTATAGTGGACATAACTTTGAATGACTTATTAGCCATTAATACTGTATTCCAATACAATCATTGCTTCATTTGTTTGATCAGTTCTGTATTATTGAACAACTCATAAAATTTGTATAATTATTAATCTTTCCAAATTGGTCTTAATGCTTTCCAACATTCCTTATAACTAACTTCGTTTATCAGGATAGTCCTTTACGGAGTTTGTAGCGTTCAGTTCATGTCTCACAATCCAAGACATAATGATTGTCCCCATTGATGTTTTAAATTCTATATATACATGTTTATTTATATAACTATATTACAGCGATCCTTTATGTATTTATACTAGGCCTGTATTAATGGAGTTCTTGTTCTATTTTTAATTCAAGCTTACTTGCTTTCAATCCATTCCAACACTGTTTTCAAGCTTACTTGCTTTCAATCCTAGTTTACGCATGCTATAATAGCCACTCATTATGATGCTCCATTTATGAATTATTATTGGTTCCATAATCAATTTGCAAACATGTATTATGTTAAGCTATTACCAAACTCTACCTTTATGTTTATATTCATGTCTTTTTACCTGTTAAATTAAGCATTGTTTATACTAAGTGAAGTCGACCTTGGGGATTTCGTGGCCATGAAGCCATGAATTACTTAGTACTACATGCTAATATTTATTAACCTTTGCTTGCAGGTGTTAAACTATCCAACGTCCACGTCTTTACATAAATCTATGTTGCGATCCACTCACCAATGCATAAGGTGTTAATACCTTGGTCCAACATTCATGCTTGACATAAATCCTATGGTGTGATGCATATTCCCTTGCACATTAACTTGTGATGAGAACCATTTAACATGAACAAGGTGAAAATCCTAAGTCGTATAGCAAGGTTGGAGTGCCATAAAGATGGAAACGTACAGGACTTAAATGACGCAGGCAAATCCTCCCTCCTCGAACTTCCACTAGGGCTATTCAATGGAAAGACGAGTAATTTCTTGTTGTATACTTCACTCAAAATACTAAACCCTTCATTCTGTATTATTCATTCCTCATTTGCGTCTTGGATGGGTCGTGATACCTCTGTTCTCCTAGGGTATTTTCCCCTCCATTTGACCTCAGGTCATAGAGGTTATTCTTGTTCATTAAACTCCTTCTGGAGCTGGACTGGACTCAGTGGTTTGACATTTAAGTCTCTTATTGTAGAGAGGAAGAGTCCCCTTGTTCTTTTATTCCTAGAGAATGGGGGTTCAATCGCCCAGCTCGCTCCAACACTTCCAATGCATACAACTCTTGGATAAGGTAATATCTATGGTCATAATTACATTACTCTGTTAATGTTTCATTATTTACATGATATATTCATCGTATTTACAAGTTTTTTTTGTTTGCAAAAAAATAACCATGTATGGAGCGTTGCTCGTGGAGTTGCTTGTTCAAAATAAATATATGGTAAGCTCATGACCTCATTGGATCACATTCCTCTCTCGAGGTTGGATTTTAGGCTGAGAAGTTAAGGGCTACGCTACCCATAATGATATGGTCAAACTACTGTAGATTCTAGTGTCTATTTTCTTACTCCCAAGTTTATTTCATGAGGGCGTTTTTCCTCTGTTGAACGAGAGAAATATTTTGTTTAATTATACTATCACAATTTCCGTGTATCAACCTTGGGTTGATTTTCCCTTTGTGGCATTTACTCTTTGTATTAACTAGTAAAGCATGCATTCCAAGCTTTAAATGATATTCTTGTTTATATATATGTTGTTCAGGGCAAGGCCTGTGGATTTGTGAATTTATTTCCTCATATCATTTATCATCCCTACAGGGCGCAGGGTTTGTTGGATGACGTTGAGTTATATACTGTATTTGTTTTATTAAATTATTGTGTGGAACATTTTATCAATTCTTTGTATTCTACAGAGCATAGGGATTGCTCTCAATATATCTCTGTTATTCTTTTAATTTCCTAATATTTTTCTTTAAATAAAGTTTGTTGATTTGTGGGATTCATTCTCAGGTTATTGATTATGTTTCCTTATGATTTGGTTGCATGTTAATGTCTTTAAATATCAAAGAATTCCTCATGGGGATGGGTTGTGAGATTAAATGCCGAACTTAGAAGCTCGAGGCTCGACCTCATGCTCACGGGCTACCTTAACGAACCAAGATTAAGACTGTGAGGTCTTCAACCCTATGCTTTTATTACTCAATTAGTTATTCAACTTGAATCCCGTGGTTCTTTTGCATTTTGCAGACTCAATATTTTTATGGTTACATGTGGATATTTATTAGCCATATTTAGGCTATCAGTTTCCTAGTGTAATTATTTTAGAACCTAATTTTTTTATTTAAAAGCCATGAATTGATTATTTAAATCCTATTATGATTATATAAACCCTTTAATATTTTACGATGATTGTATAAACTCTTTCAAATGAAACCCTCAAACCCACGATGAGGCAGAGAGGCCATAATCGACGTGATTTTTATGTTGTAGACTTACCTCAGCGTATGAATCGCCCTCACGGGCTCGGATTCTTAGCTTGAGTCCATGTATCCTCAACTCTTCCTATAGCGATCAAATTCAGTGCAAGTTGATTCCCTTCCAAAATCGACTTAGCATTAGAATATGGTTTATATGTATGTGGTTTGGATTTTGATAAAATATTACGTGAGATGGATTAAGATTTGTTTCCAAGTTCTTATGTGTGGAAATGAGACAATGGCAGTGTTCTATTATAAATATATATTTATATACACACAAATGTATTTATGACAAAGTGATTAAATTGATTTTATTATATTGAATATTATAAAGAGGAGAATAAAATATGTAAATAATTATTATTCTAGTGAAATGATACCAAAAAAAAGGCTATATGCCTTAAAGAAAAAGGTTGATGACCAATTTAGTCAAAAGAATAGATGATTTTATATTTTAAAAGCTTTTCATCTTAGAAATTTCTAGTCAATCTACAAGAAAATATAAATAAAGAGACAAGATTTTGTTAGCTTTAAAGATAAAATATGAAAACTAACAATCAACTAAGGAGATTTAATCTCTTTAAGAGGGCACAAATAGCAAGAAAATCCAATCAACTAGGAGGAGAGGCAAGAACTCCAAGAAGGAATTGAATTGGGAGATTCTGGGAGGTTAATTGGAATTCCTGGTAGGAGGCTATTAACATTGGATCCATGACAAGAAGTCACTGTGAAGGTTTACCCTTAATCCCTTGCCTTAGTGGATTCATTCCCAACTTGGGGGTGGCCTCTTGGTGGAAGGAATATAAGTGGGAAAGAGAGCCAATAGGTTGGGTGGAACGTTGTAGTCAAGTTTTCAGTTGCATAAGCCTATTAAATATGGATAAGTATTCTAACTTCTGATTTATGGTTCAGTGATGTTATTTGTCCTCATGTATTCTGTAGTTTGATTGGCATAATTGTCCTAAATAAATGTTGTCTGGACCTCCAATTCTAATAAATCTACAGGTTGTTTATATGAACTATCAGTTCTAATAATAGACCTATTACAAGTTAATTAATAACAGCAATGAGGTAGAATCATACATAAAAATAGTTAAAATAATAAACATAATATCATAGGCCTGGTGGCATAGAGAGAAAACTCTCGTCATTAAGCAAATGATGGAGAGGATTCACTTGAGAATCCAAGGCCAAGCCCTTAACCAACCTCGCTTTAATATTGTATTAATATTATAATTATTATATATTAATACACATAACTATTATGAAAAAGATAGCTTAACATAATAAAGACATGATCAAACTCTAAATTGTAAAGCATGCAAGCTTTCCAATTTAAGCCCAAGACATCAAATAAAATAAGAGATGATTTTTCTATTTAATTTAAAGAAACAGTGTGTAGAATTACTTGTGGTAATTATTATTGGCATGTTATGCCATAGTAAAATAATTTAAAATTACCCCTTTAATAAACTAGTAATGATACTTAGCTTATTTTCCTTAATGATATTTTATTGGCATCCTTTGCTGAGGCTAAGATATCAATGATATCTAGACTAACTCTTTAATTTTACTCAATAGTACTTAATATTAGTTAGCCTTATGCAAATCATTAGGTCATATGAGCCTCTTATTTCCTTGCAACGACTAGTAGTTTATTTGGTGTCCTTGTCTAGTACTAACCATTAACGACACTTATAAACTCCAATTCCCATCTAGTGAACATCATAATTCCTTTTTCTTTAACTACCCATGGGAGCAAGTTGATACCCGTCATCAAACTCATGGTTACCTAGTCATTCATCCTCTTCCCCTAGTGGATTCCATGCCCCTTTCGTTTAGTTTCATTAATCCTTTAGTATCCTATGTCTACAAATTTAAAATACAACTTAGGAAATCACAACCATACATACAAAGTTTTACCCGCGGAGCCTTTACCTCGAGCTCCTTGCCATGGATAGGTACACAATTGCACTTTTTGTTGCAAAACAGTAGGTGTAAAAGAGGGATATTACAATATTATAATTCATGACTCATGATGTTAAATGAATAAATACATCATTTCCAACTGGAATGACTAAAAAGGACCCAAATAAGAAGCATACTTGTGCATCTTTCTAAGTTGAGCAATTTTATGTAAAAATACTAAAATTGCCAACTTTGCAGGTTTAATTCAGACATTATACATTGATTCCAAGAAATGTGAAATAGGTTTTTGTCAAAAATATTTCTAAATTCAATAATTTAATCTTAATTTCATAAAAGGACACGTATACAAGGTTTGGCATGCATTTTACTATGCCTAACTTTGATAAAAATTGACTTTGTTTTATACTGCATTCTTAATGCAAATATATCATTCTTGTTGAAAAAACACTCCTTTGATAGAAGTTGAAAATGTGGAAGTGTATAGGGGTATAGAAAGAATAAATAAATCTTATCCAATTTGAACCACTCAATTTGATTTCATAATGAGGCATGCGCATGCTTTTTAGTGTTCATGTCTATTTTCAAAAATCCAGGCAACTTAGAAATATTTGCAGGAGAAAAATAAAATATTATAATTCATGATGATGTAAAATGAGGAAATACATCATTTCCAATTACAATCACTAAAATTGACCCAAATAAGAAGCATGTGGGGGCATTTTTCTAAGCTGAGCAATTCTATGTAAAAATACTAAAATTGTCAACTTTGCAGGCTTAATTCAGACATTATACATTGATTCTAAAAAATATGAGATAGGTTTTTGTCAAACATATATCTAAATTCAAGCATGTAATATTATTTTCATAAAATGGCACTTGTACAGAGTTTGGCATATATTTTACTATGCCTAACTTTGATAAAAATTGACCCTGTTCTATATTGTATTCTTAATGAAAATATATCATTATTGTTGAAAAACCACTCTTGTGATATAAGATGAAAATTTGGAAGTGTATAGGGGTATAGGAAGAATAAGTAAATCTATTCCAACTTAAACCACTCAATTTGACTTCATTATGATGTATGTGTATGCATTTTAGTGTTCATGTCAATGCATTTTAAAAAATCTTGGCAACTTAGAAATATTTGCAGATGAGGATATTTTTAGACTCAAAATTAAAATATTACAATTCATGATGATGTAAAACGAGTAAATACATTATTACCAACTGGAATCACTCAAAAAGACCCAAATAAGAAGCATGTGCCGGCATTTTTCTAAGTTGAGCAATTTTATGTAAAAATACTAAAATTGCCAACTTTGCAAGTTTAATTCAGACATTATACATTGATTCCAAAAAATATGAGAGATGTTTTTGTCGAACAAATATTTAAAAATTCAAGTATGTAATCTTATTTTTATAAAAGGGCATGTGTACAGAGTTTGGCATACATTTTACTATGCCTAACTTTGATTAAAAATGACTCTATTTTATACTGCATTCTTAATGCAAATATATCATTCTTGTTGAAAAACCACTCTTCCGATAGAAGATGAAAATGTGGAAGTGTATAGGGGTATAGGATTAATACTTGAAACACTCAATTTGACTTCACTACATGAGGCATGTGTGTGCATTTTAGTGTTCATGTCCATGCATTTTCAAAAATCTAGGCAAATTAGAAATATTTGTAGATGGGGATATTTTCAGACTCAAAATTAAATTATTATAATTCATGATGATGTAAAATGATGAAATACATCATTTCCACCTAGAATCGCTAAAAATGACGCAAATGAGAAGCATGTGCATGTATTTTTCTAAGTTGAGCAATTTTATGTAAAAATACTAAAATTGCCAACTTTGCAAGTTTAATTCAGACATTATAAATTGATTCCCATAAATATGAGAGAGTTTTTTGTGAAACATATATCTAAATTCAAGTCTGTAATCTTAGTTTCATAAAAGACTATGTGTACAGAGTTTGGAGTGCATTTTATTAATCCTAACTTTGATAAGAATTGACTTTCTTTTATATCACATACCATTTTTATAGCTAATAACTACACTTATGAAACATATTAAGCTAAATAAGAGTATTTCAATGATTAATCCAACAAATTTAAGAGTGATATTTTCAATGAATTATATCTTTCGGAGGAACAATTATTTGGCATATGCTTTATCTAAGGATGGTCTACTTTCACCCGTGGAGTGGGTTGTCATTGAATAAATACTGGATAGACATGTCATTGTCAATAATTGGGATTTGAGCTCTGTTTTGCTTTGCATAAATCTGTTTGAATAAATCTATTTTGGTTTGAATAACTCTATTTCAAAAACTCTATTTTGTATTGAATAACTCTGTTTCAATAACTCATTGAATAACTATGTTTTGGTTTTGGTTTTAAGAGCTCATTGAATAACTTTGTTTAAGTTTGATCACAAACCAATACAATGATTTCAATGATTTACATCTTTTGAGAGCACAATTCCTTGGGAGATGCTTTATAAAATTAAGGCCTACTTTCCCCTATGGGGCAGGTTGTCATTGAAGAAATCCTGGATGGACAGGTCACTATCAACAACTTGGGTCTGAGCTCTTAGCTAGATGAAAAAAATGATTTGGTTTAATGATAGTTAGTGTTGATATACTCTTTGTTTCAAAGTTTTTTTTGGAAAGATTATAGCTTATATTACATGTCTATGTAAGATTTATTTTACAGGTCATATGCAAAATGATGAGCCTATTAAAGGAAGTATGTCTATATAATTTTTTTTAATGATTCTGAAGAGATCTAGTTGTTTCTATCAATGTGTGCTTGTAACACCTTTAAAATGCATTTTTTGTTCTTTAATAGAGTAGAAAATACTTTTTTTTTTATAAATAAATGTATACCATCAATAGTTTTATTGTATTGATAATGTTGAAATCAATGTGTAGTACAAAATTCTAGCTTCTCCATGAGCTGGAGTGGGTCACAGAATAGAGCATACTTAAATTAATGGAACAACCTAATGTAATTTAGTTGCAATTTTGAGTAGCTTATCGACACTTGCTAAAAAAAAATAAAAACAAGACATCTAATGTCCATGCAAACTAGAAATAGACTTGATAGCACCAACAACCAATACAATAGAGTTGAGGGGGTTATCTTGAAATATTTTCAGTGCAATAATATGATCTGAATTTTTTGAGTTTGATGAACATAGCACCCATGACCAAATCATATAGTATTGGTCGAAAATGGCTCAGGAAACTGCTAATTTGCCAAAGGATGCACATCTTACCCAGAGGTAAAAAAAATAAACAAACTTCCCATCAATGAAAATTTTGAAGTTACCCGCCAAATTGATTAGCCATTAAATCGATTTCATTCCTCCATGCAAATCTAATGCCACCATTATCATAATACACCACCCCGATCTTAACTCCATAGACATTAAAAATAATAATAAATTGCATGTTTCACTTTTGAAGGTGTTTGGTATTTAATGAAATTAATTCATGCATATCTAATGCCACCATTCTCATAGCTACACCACCCTCATCTTAACTGCGTAGACATTAAAAAAAAATTAATTCCAGGTTTCACTTTTGAAACCAGTTGGTATTTAATGAAATTTAAAATCTCTAGATAGTTAACCTATGATAAACCCGCTATCGGTTAAAATTTCCGATTGGCTAACTCATGTTTAACTAGAAACATGGCTAGTTTACCCATCTCTTTGCTAAAAAATTGTCTTAATTTTCAATTATACAACTAAATTATCTTCCATTCGTTGACCCATGGACCCTCCTTACAATAAAAAATTATATTTCCAAAAGCATCTAGCCAATTCTAGCCAATAAAAAAAGCATATTTTGACAAATAAAATAATATTTTGACATGCCTTAATTAATTTTCTTAATGATATGGGATACATCGTAGAAGTGGGTAAAATGTTATGCCACTAAGAAATCAAGGGAATGGAGAGCATCCACATTGGATCTAGATACTTGTTTGTTACCACTCTTCTGAGTATAAAAGAATCCCTTAGGATCACCAAAACATAATTCTAATTCTCTCACAAAGTACATTGTCGACATACTACTAGATTCTCACCAGAAATAGAAGGAGTCCATATCACACTTTCTACTTTCACCATAGAGGAGGATCCACATAAGAATTCTGGTTGGAGATTGGAGGTCGCAAAAGACAAAAGACAACAACGAACCTTCCCTTGGACTAGCCGTAGAGGCCCATTTCCGTCTACCAATGTTCCAAGCTGTGTCTCTCATTGAATTATTTGTGTAATCAATAAAAAAACACATTCATTTATATTATGGACTTTCTTTGAATGGCTTGCTCTCTAATTCCTACTTGCATGTATGTTTAAGGATGTTGATATTTAGTTTAGTTTAGTGTATTTTTTTATTCCATTTATAATCTACTACCAAGGATTGTACAAGCCCTTGGTAGTTTCCCTTTTGCATAAGTATGTGAGAAATCACACACAATAGTCTAGAAGTGTATCTTCCTTGCTTTGCATATGATAAACAAAGACAATGGGTCACGTGGTTTCCCTTGGTAGAATGGTGGTACAACACATATTTCCATACTTCATAAAAAATGCCACCATTTATGGCACTTTACATCTATCATCCTCAATCCATCACATCATCCTTGAAAGAGAAAGCAAAGTTTCAAGTAGTGGAGGATCACATAGAACATGAACAAGAGGTTCTCTAACTATTGAAAGACAACTTGGCTATAGCACAAAACATGATGAAACAAGTAGATCAACATCATAGTGAAAGGAAATATGAAGTGGAGGATTATGTATTTTTTAGGCTATAACCATACAAACAGATGTACTTCAAGCAATTAAAGGAGGACAATAAATTAGCACCCAAGTACTATGGTCCCCATAATGTGTTGCAGAGGATTGGAAGTATGGATTACAAATTGGATTTTCCTTCATCTTCAAGTGTATATCCACTCTTCCATGTTTCTTACCTAAAAAAGGTAATTGGAGGCAAGATCCTAGTTCATACTATTTTACTATAGATTAATGAAGAAGGGAAAATCATACTAGAACTTGAAACAATCCTTGAAACATGGATCAAGAAACTGCAAAATCAAGCAATTACTGAGTAAGTGGAAGAAATTGCCAAAATAAGAGGTGACATGTGAAGATGAGTTCTTCATGCAAAAACATCCACAATTAATCAAGTCTTGAAGACAACTTGTTTGAAGGGGAAGGACATGTTAATCCCTAGATATTATGACATTACATTGCTATTATTATGCTAGTATTATCTTTATTGGCCAGCTATGACCTTAATTGTAATTGTAGCATTTGTCTCATATATATACCAAGCCCAAGGAGACCTAGTTTAAGGACCATCTGATCTCATATTGTGCATCTAATACATTGTAAATGGAGTTTTTCCCATCAAAGAGGCCTCTTATCCATTTCTTTATTTCATTCTTGGGATTTGGGTTACTCTTTCTTTCTATTTTCATGCTATTTTGGGGAATTTGTTGCATAACACCTACCTAATCGATGAGTGGAGAAGAATATGTAGAGATAAGGTATTATTCATAGTAACAAAATCCAAGGAATAAGATAAGATGGTGCTAATCATTGCCCCAAAATTGAAACTAAAACTCAAGGTGGGCAAGATATATCTATAAAGAAAGGCCATTTAATCTGATCATAGGTTTTATCAAAATCAAATTTTAGTAAGAGAGCTTGCTACCTAGAGTCCCTAGCCCACTCCATGGCCTCCCAAGTAGAAGCACTATGTGTGAGAAAAATAATCTCTTAATGAATTTGTCTTCTCCTTGTACATCAATATTCTTAGTAACATCCCTCACCCATAATGCTATTTCTTTTGCCATGATTTTGTAAGAAACACTCAATAAATTTATTGGTCACCATCCTCAAATGGTGACTCTTTTACAACATTCTTTGGTATGAGCTTGATCAACCCTTGATTAATGGACCCTGTGAAACATCCTAAGGAAAAGGTTTCTTAAGGTAATTTATTGAACTCATCTCGATCAATATCCCACATAGCCTTGTAGAACTCACAAGGTGGTCCATCAATCCCTATATATTTACCATTCTTCATAGAGTGAAGTGTTGTGAAAGGTTCATCCTTTGTGAAATCCCTATCCAATGTATCACAATGTACAACAAAGACCTTTTGTGACATCAAAGACCTTGTGCAACACCACCCCATAACAATATTTCCTAGTAGCAACAACTGCCTCTGTCAACAAATAAGGAGAAACAATACTCTGAAAATGAACAACCAAGCATATGTCATATCTCAAAGGGATCTTACTCAAGTGAATTCAATCATCTCTGCAAAGAGTAACAACCATGTTAGCTATCACTTTCTTCTTTGAGATGTTAAAGAAAAACTTGGATCCCTTGTCCCCCTCTTAAACCCACTATAATTTTGCATGGACCTTGGATCCTCAAGCATATCCTCCTCCACCCAACATATTGCTAGCTCCAAGTGCACTACATCCATCTAGAGGACAGTTTTATGTAGGTCTTCCTCAAGAAAGATACAAACCTCCTTCAACTTTCACCTAACCTCTCAAAGTGCTCATCCATGCTTGCGAACATACACCCCCAACCACACACGAATTTAGGAGTCTTATGAATGACTCCCTTCCACTATAGCATCCAACCCCTATTTCCAATAGGATATGAGCTAAACATGATAAACCAGAGCACATAAATTAAGTGATTCCAAACGATAAACATTAAGTATGTACCACCTAGATAGCTTTGAATCAATCACATTACATGCTCTCCTTTCCCTCACAAAAAATGTACCAAATGAACTAGCCTCCATAGTCTAACCCTTTTTCTCCAATTAGGAAAGAGAGCTCAAGGGTGGTCTTACACCTCAACCATTACCAACCACTTATATTTGCAATTCCAATAATTTTTTAAGTTGGTGTAAATAAAAATAATCATAAAAAAATCCAAACCTCCCAAGTGTAGAATACAATTATAAAAAAATCATTGAATTTCATAATAGCAAACTTTGTAAGTACTTTCGGCTTTTGGCATATTATCATATTTTGAATAGCTTTAGTTTGTTGTGCCATACAACCATGTTCTCAAACTAGAATCATAGTGTGCATATATGTGAATAAAATAACAACTTTCTCCTTCCTATTATTCTTTTGAATGGTGAGAGGTAAATAGTTGACTCAGGTGGAGTTGTGGGTTCGTTTAAGCAATGACAATAAAATTATTCTCATGCGCGTCGGCCTTCTGAATTTACAGACGCGTTTTTTATGCGAATCTTGGACCGTTATCAAGTAGAAGGCATTTGGTTTTGAGGATTTTGCAGTCTAATGGAGACAAAGTAGAAAAGAGGTCAACCTGTAGCTACCTTTCTGGTATGCCCGCCAATATAAACACGATCGACTGACTTTTTTTATTTGAAGATTGCAATGTTAAGGTGGCATGGAAATAGAGAAAAAGAGGAGATTCATTTTGATGTGGCGATACTAGATACGCACGCATGGACGAAGCAAAGCGCGTTCTCTTCTATCTTGTGTTCCGCTGCAGGAAATTGCAGGGAATCTCCTTCCACCCCCACTGTGTTGTACAATTAACTTTACCTAATATTTATCCACGGAATGAGATCATAAAAGGATAAATCCAATTATCCACTTATTACCTTAATCCATGAATCCCTTCAAAGTCCAAGGCTTGAAGGGTAAGCCAGGATCCCATCCCAGGTTTGAATGGTAAGACAGAGGAAGTATCCCTGAGCATTTATTTCTCTAACGCCTGTGCCCTCATCCAGACCCACGAAGATTAAGTTGGCTAATAGTTTTTCTCAGTGAAGATTTTCTTTCAAACTCGCTTGCTTGCTTGCTGGGGTGGTTTTCATCCTCTGCCTTAAATTAATATTCCGTTTGCATTACACACGAAAAGTAAGAAGAAAAGAAAGAAAACCCATGATTGCAAACTGCTGTTTTGTTTGCTGATATGCGCCTCCGGTCCCGCCTCGTCTGACAACGTGCAAATCTTGCAGTCATGCGCGCTGCTTTTATTCGGTGGCGTAACAAAATCCTTTCTCCCACCTCAAATTCCTCCAAAACTTCATCATTATCTTCGTTTTTCTTGTCCTTGGAATACGAATGCATCGCTTTAGTTTGTTTTTCACACCGTCGATTCTCTTGGACAGTGATCAATCCCATCATTCTCATTGCACAATCGCAACTGTAGCTGTAGAACCTTATTTGCCCGTCTCACGATCAAGTCTCTTGTTGTTTCAGATCAGGTTTTTCCATGGCAGATGATCATCAGTTACTGCATGCTTCCTCAGAACGTCTCTCCTGCGAGGTCTGGGAATTCATTACCGATGATGATGATAATGCTAAGGTCGACTTTCATGTAGCCCAAACGGGTAGTGGTACTCATGAACAGTACTCATGGCCTCTAGTTCCTTCGGATTCCTGCGGAGTTGATGCAGATATCATGTCCTCTTTTAATTCCCCTCCCAGAAAACTTTCTGCCTCCAACAGTCCCTGCAGTGTCTCCCCAAACAATACCAATGCCAATACTGATACCACTGTAGGTGGGAGAAGAGAAACTCATGATAATACAAATCAGTCAACTTCAAAGGGCGCCAATGATGCTTCTGTCTCCTCCAAAAAGAGATGCCTAGTCGGAATCAATCTGTCGTCCGATCACGACACTCATATCTGGACAGAGCGTGAGAGGCGTAAAAAGATGAGGACCATGTTCTCCACTCTCCACTCCTTGTTGCCGCATTTGCCCCCTAAGGTACCTACTTATTACTTAGATCACAGCTGCCTCATGGTCTGTTCCAAGTAGAGTTCAAGAAATATATATATATATAACAAACCAGTACTTCATGAAATTAGATATACTAGATTCTTCAGAATTCCTCATAAAGTTTGCAAAGATTTATTTTAAGTTTCCTTAACATGCTTTTGTAGTTAGAAACTCCGTTTATTGAGGTTCCTTTGTGTTCATGTTTACAGTTAAATACTATTATAGGTCTGAGAGAAAGTTTTACATGGTTTTGCCAAGGTTGAAGCTTATGATTCTATGAAGTTAGGTTAGACATTTTCATACTAGTACAATAGACTATTAACCCATCTCAGCATAAGACCTGCCTATGCCAGTATTGATTATCGTAACAGATTATTTCTTCCAAATGTGCAGAAGATTAGCTGTCATGCATAGTTAGTATTTCATGTCAATCTCTTCATACATGTGCCTGTCTCTCTATTAACAATTCCCAATTCCTCCATGCTTGGCTGGTGTGTGATCTTGACTGACCTTAATAACTCTAATGAATTTCGGCAACAGACAGACAAATCCACCATTGTAGATGAAGCTATCAGCTATATCAAATCTCTCCAGAAGTCACTACAAGCGCTACAGAATCAGAGACTAGAAATGACTCAATCTGCTGCCACGAAGGAATTCAGATCATTCGAACTGCAGGACTCCACAGAGCCGGTTGTTGACAACTGGAGACGAGCTTCTCACTCAATATCATCTTCAATCGATCATACTTTACAAACGTGGTCATCCCCAAATGTTGTCCTCAGTGTTTGTGGTGAGGATGCTCAGATTGGAATATGCAGTGCACGTAGGCCAGGACAGCTCGCTACAATATTTTATACTCTAGAGAAGCATAACATCCACGTTCTCACTGCACATATATCTGGTGACACCTACAGATGCATGTACATGATCCATGCCCATGTAAGTTCCTCTTTTCTCTTTACCCTCATGTCTAGGTTGTTCCAGTCACTGTTTTTTTTATAGGATTGGGAAAAAAATGATATGAAAAATGTGGTCTGAAAAGATCCAAAGTATAGCATGTTTAGACTGCTGCATTCTTCATTATCTCATTATTTGGTAATGATAAGCTGTATTTGTATTAATTTTTTTAGTAGCTCCTTGGATGCTCCTTATGGTGATTCTCTCGATTCTATTCTACGATTCTAATGACGTGAAATTGGTGAATATATATGCAGGCAGCAACAGAATCAGCGATTGAAGCATTTAAACTAGTGACTGGGGACTTAGTTATGTATTTTTCATCCTTCTAGTGGCTTATGAAGTCTGCAGTTAAATTGGTAATTTAGAATCCTTTCATCTTTAAAGCTACTCATCTCCTCTGAACAAAGTTAAATAGCTCATTGATAGATGGAAACTCGTTCTCGTAACTCGAGTATGTCTTATCTAAGCGAAGCTTTTTCGAAGTTAGCAATCTGTCGAATTAAGTGTATCGTTGGCTGTGAAGCTTCTGCTAATAAATTACAATTGTTTAGTTTCAAAATTTATTTCCTTGAAGGTTACTGTTTTAAGTTATGAAAGAAAAATAAATTCTACATCAACGTTGTACAGCTATATATGATTCCATTGCCCGACAATAATATTGAGAATTGGATAATTTATTCAATTTGAATTGAACTTTCCTAGTTTAACGACCAATAAATAAATGGAGAACTGGAGGCCCCTTATGTTCTAAAGTTATAATCGCTGTGTAATATTATGCTTGTTTGTTTTTCAATCTCTTGTCCCATGACTTAAAAATCTCTGGGTAAAGGTCATCAGTCACAAATTTTCTACGTTTCCTGTATAAACGTTTGTTTTGTCTGGTTTATCTCCGTGTCTAATTCGCTGCCCTGCACTTGGATATGGTTTAATCTGGCACTGCTTTTCTTTTCGGTTGGTGCAAGGGAACGTTGAAATGTAAGAAGAAAAATGTGACTGGTACGTTTGTTGCATGTCGGGGTTTATGCTCCATAGAGGGCTGGTTGTTATTTGCCCTAGAGTCCCCATTGTTTTTCTATCATGATATCATACCGAAGGGAAAGGAAGTGTCGCTGTACTGGTTTTCCCTCACAGGCTTGTGGATGCTAATGTAGAATGGGCACTGATACTTCTGAGACACCGCTATCGAGTTTACACTGCTTAATATATAAGCTTTCAAGTTTCAATGGTTTCAGGAGCGTGCAGCATTATGCTGAGGTGTCGGATGGGTCAGTTGTGGTGATTCGAATATGGTTGATTGTGAGTTATACAATGAAGGGTACTTCTTTTCTCGGAAAATGAAGTTTGTTATACTATGAAAAAATCATTATGGGTTTATGATTTCAAGAAAATTATCCACAGACTATGTTGGTTGACTCTAGGGATACAATGAAAGGTACTTCTTGTTTCGGGAAAATAATATGAAAAATCATTATGGGTTTTATGATTTCAAGAAAACTATCCACAGATTATGTTGCTCTATGGTATAAACAAATTTTAGAAAAGGTCGGAGAGGATTTACTAGGAGCTTCTATCTGATTTAAAAAAAAAAATGTATTTGAGATCATGATAGGCTTCCCTAATTCATGACACCACCATGCCATTTTGACCATAGTCATATGTGGTTCTCCAACTCTTGGGGTTGGGTAGTTCATGACACCACCATGCTATTTGAACATAGTCATATTTGGTTTTCCAACTCTTGGGAGTTGGGGAGTGTTGATAGAATGTTCACGATTTTTGGAGTTCGTTTCGTTATATCCTATATGTGTAATTTGGTAGTTTATTTGTTTTTGGATTATATAGAATTTAATCCTCTTTTGCATGGTGGCATGGGATGGCTTATGTGGTGGTGGGAAGATGTTATCACCATAGTAATGGTATGATTTTTCTTAGGCGTTATAGTGGTTAGAATGTCAAATATTATCTCCATAGCAATGGTATGGTCAAGTTCTTAGGATTTATAGTGGTTAGAATGTCAAATGTTATCTCCATAGCAATGGCATGGTCTTTCTTAGGGGCTATAGTGGTTAGAATGTCAAGATTCAATGGGAGTGTAATAAAGTGATATGGATTGAACTAGGGGAATTCATACAAGTTATGCATTTGCTCTCTTATGATGAAGAGTAAACAAAGCAATCTAGCTAGGTTGCAGCATCTCTTAACGGAACAATATTTGTCATTCCATAGGTGTCAAGTGGAGAGCTCAACTTCATTACTTTAATATAGGGGATTGACCATTATTATTTTTTAACCCTTGCCATGAAGGAATCCAATGAAAATATTTTTATCTTAACGATTGCTAAGGGTTGACTTACTAGCCGGGGAAGAATTGGAAAATAAGTCATGGAACACTACAAGATGGCTTATCAAACACTAGATGCCTCATCCACTAAATGCAAGAGGCCACTAAGAGATGTCTAAATCTCATTCCCTAGATAAGGTTTTTAAAGAGCAATGTCAAGCATGTTCAATCTAATTTGTCCTCAGATGATCTTGTGACAACCCTTCATGAAATGGGGATCACAATGGCCATGACTTTGATGGTTTCCCCTATGAGTTTCACAAGGCCATATAAGATTTTGGTGGGTCACATATTTTATTGTGGTATATGAAAGCTTTTGGAAAGGGATCTTCATGGTCAAGATTAATAAAGACCTTATTAAATTTATACCAAAGGCAAGTAACCTAGAATTATCACTAGTTCGAGAACAATTACTCTACTTAATAGATATAAAATTATGGCCAAGGTGTTCACCTTACGCATTAAGCACATTCTTACAAAATCATCCACCTAGAATGCATTGGCTTTATACATGGGGAATTCATTCTAGACAATGTAATATCATTGTGGGAGGACATATAATGGGCCTAGGCCTTTGGCTTGGATGTCCTCTTCATCAAGACTGATTTTGAGAAAGCCTAAGATTGTGTGGTGTCGCTCTTTATATTGGATTTTCTCCAAGACATAGGATCTAGGTATGGGTTCATACATTCTATTCAAACCCTTTTGAATATTCCTCAACATGTGTATTCATTAACATAGACAAATTTGAGTAGGTGGGGCTCCTTTGATCAATCCACGAGTGTTTTGATTTGGCCCTAGCCTTGTATCACCCTTGTAGTTTTTGACAATTTTGGGCCTTGGATGTATGATCAATTCTATTAAAGTTAGCACATGCCTAAATTTTAAGGATCCCTGTGTGTAACGTAGATGCTAGACAACTTGATAATTACAATTTTGCATATGACTCATTCCTTATGATCCTAGAGTAGTGCTTGTGAGATCACACCATGGATTTACTGGATGCTTTATGTGTGGACTATGACTCCAACATTCAGTGAGTTAAGATACAATTTTATAGACAAAGACAAGTCCCTATGCCTTGTTAGTTGGACTCCTAACAATGGTATTGCATACAACTCTTTATGTTTTGGGTAAGCTCTGCATCATCAAGGCCTCTCTTCAAGATATCTAGGATTTGGTTATGGAAAGAGTTGAAAAGAAACTTGAAAAGCAGATCACCAAGCCTTTGGCCCTAATCATAAAATTCCATATTTGTACTAAATTGGTCAATGGTTGTCCATGTTTATTATTCTTAATACTGGGTTCTTTTTAAAGTAGGATATTTGAAATTAGAGAAACTTCACATAGAAATTTATTTAGGACAATAATGACAAAAAGTAGGGGTTCCATAATATTCATGAGAATCTATGTTGTACACCCTATAAATATGGATGCATGGGTATAATCGAGATGTGGCTATAGGGATGAGCCTTGTGTGTAAATAGATCATTCATGTTGTGGAAGGAAAGGAGGCTTAGAAATTCTTGTTGTGGCACTAGATCAAAGATGGCCTTCCACTTGGGAAGTGGGCCTTGCAGTGAGTATATTTTCAAACATTTCTTTCCATGCAATTTCAAGTTAAATTTTGGGTTGATTTTTTCTTTGGAGCATTTGGAAGCCCTTTCTTTCTTCGAAATAGCTCTCCCTTCAAATTGTCCCTTCTTTCAATAATCATTTACTTTAATGGTTAGTGCATGTCAACTATGTAGGTAAAACCCTTGTGAAAACTTCTTTGGTTCTTTAGTGGTCACTGCTTGTCAAATATGAGTGCAAGACTCTTGCTAAAATATCCTTGGTTCTTAGCCCTCATGCTTTTCAAGAAGGGCATTCACATGACCAATGCCTTCTTTCATAACATGGCCCATTCTTGGTTGGGTGTTTATTCATTAAGATAGACAAATTTGAGTGGGTGGGGCTCTTTTAATCAATCCACAAGATTTTTGATTTGGCTCTAGCCTTGTATCACCCTTGAATGTTTTGACCATTTTGGTCCTTGGATGTATGATTAATTGTAAAATTAACATGGGCCTAAATTTTTGGTATCCCTCCGTGTAAGTTAGATGCTAGACAATTTGATAATGATGATTTTCTAGATGACCCATTCCCTATGATCCTAGAGTAGTGCTAATAGGATCATACCATGGAGTGATTCGATAGTTTACGTGTGGGATATGACTCCAACATCAGTGAAATATGATACAATTTTATAGACAAATACAACACCCTGTGTCTAGTTAGTTGGCCTCCTAAAAATGGTATTGAATACAACCCTTTATGTTTTGAGTACAACCTTCATCTTCGAGGCCTCTCCTCCAGATCTCTAGGAGATGGTTGTGGAAAGAATTGAAAATAAAATTAACAAGTAGATCAACAAGCCTTTGACCCTAGTAAAAAAATTCCATATATGTACTAAAATGCTCAATGGTTGTTCATGTTTATTATTCTTGATGACGTGGTCTTTTTAAAGTTGACTATTTGAAATTAGAGAAAGCACCTCTAGACATCTCTTTGGGCCAGGAATGATAAAAAGTAGGGGTTCCATAGCATTCAATAACATTTATGTTGTACACCTTAGAAATATGGATGCATGGGTATAATTAGGATGTGGGTACAAGGATGAGCCTTGTGTGTAAATGGGTCATTCTTTTTGTGGAAGGAAAAGAGGCCTAGAAATTCTTGTTGTGGAACTAGACCAAATCAGGCCTCCCACTTTAGAAGTAGGCCTCATCATGAGTATCTTTTCAAACCTTTCTTTTCATTCCCCTTCAAGTTAAATTTTGGGATATATTTTTCTTTGAAGCATTTGGAATCCGTAGGAGGTTGTGAATCCCTTTCTTTTTTGGAAATATCTCTCTCTTCAAATTGTCCTTTCTTTCAATAATCATTGCCTTTAGTGGTCACTGCATGTCAAATATGTAGGTAAAACTCTTGCTAAAGATCCATTGGTTCTTTAGGGGCCACTACTTGTCAAATATGAGTGTAAGACTCTTGCTAAAAATTCTTTGGTTCTTCACCCTCATGATTTTCAAGAAGGGTTTTCACATGACCAATGCTTTATATAAGATGACCCATTCTTGGATACCATGGGAGTGCACTAGTGTTAGGAACCCATGTCAACCCTTCTATTTACTTTGTTAGTATATTGTTGTTGGACGCATATGCTTTGTAAGTCATCCCGTAGTATTTGTTGATCCATAGTTTGTATTATTGTTGTTGGACGCATATGCTTTGTAAGTCGTCCCGTAGTAACTGTTGATCCATATTTTGTATTAGCCCATGGTTTGTATTGACACATGGTATTGACCCATGGTATTGGTGCCTAGACTTAGTAAATGAGTTTGTGTTGAGACTAATGAAGGTACCGTGAAGTTATTTGTATTGAGCTTGCTCAAAGGAGGTTGCCCCCTAGAAGTGGCATGCGATCAATATAAAAGTGATTTTGAGTTCTGTTATTTCTGTTATTTCGTGTGTTTTCATTAATTAATTATTGCAGGTTCTTTACATCTGGTATCAGAGCACTTTCTTGGGTTCGCTGGGTGAAATTTCGGCCAATTTTTTTTTTCACATCTGTTGCAGCTTTGGATCTGGGAATAATCCCTATCCGCTTAACTATGGAAAGTACTTGGGCATAAGGCCTAAAAATCATTGTGAGGAGTACCACATGAACCCCAAAGTAGCTGGCCCATTGAGAGGACCTGCCAGCGAAACGGGAAACAACCCCTACCTGATTGATTAGTTCCCACCCGTGAGGTAAACCAAGAGCTGTCATTTGTGGCAAATCGGTTATCAGTTTTACCTGAGCCGTGGAGTGAGGGGTACTGCCCCAATATGCAAGCCGTTAAATAGCATTGGTGGTTGAGTGAAAACCATGAACTGTTAGGAAGCCGAACATACCTGGGGTCCATATCTATTTTCAGCTGATCTGTTTCCGATCAGTTTCGCGTCATTTCATATCCATTCTGAAAGTCATTCCAGATCCAGTCGTTTCAGAACTATTTTGGAAGTCGTTTTAGATCCATTTGGTGTCGTTTCAGATCCATCTGTTGCCGATCACTGCTGCGTCATTGCAGAACCATCTGTTTCCGATCCCTTCTGCGCCGTAGTAGATCCATTCTAGAAAAAAAAAAAAAACCATATCTCCCTTGTTTTCACTCTATTTCCCTTGAAAATTCCCTAACACCCCTGTAATCCCATTCTGCATCTTTCATTCCTGAGGATCTTATCCCAAATTCTACTTCCCAAAGCCAGAAATCTCACATTTGTTTATTTTTAGGGTTTGCCATAACTTCTTCAATTTTCACCCACTTGCCTCCAAATTTTGCCACTGTGTTCATTCCCTATTTCTATTTCTACTTCTTTGTTCCTCTTTGACAAATTTTCTCATTCTTTCACCCCGCTTTTGAAATCCTCATTTTTTGCTTCCCTGTCGATCAGAAAGTGTCCAAAACCTATTCAAACCCCAATTACCCATCTGAATTTTTCTCAAATCCAAATTTCCTTTTACTAAATAAGCTTTTGTTTGTGTTTTTCTATTCATTCCCCCCCCCAAAAAAAAAAAAAAAAATTGGTTATGGTTGTCACCCGCGTAGGAGCAAAAACCATGGAGGAAGCACTTGCAACCACCTAAACCAAACTCCAAGATCTAGATGAAAATTTTCTTAGCCTCCATCTTCAACATTGAACCATGAACATTAACCGACAATAAGAATCTTCTGCAGCCAATGGGTTCTCTTCTTCCAGCTCTTTCCGTGGTCCGAAGCTTGAATTTCCTCGCTTCAATGGTACTGATCCGACTGGATGGATCTATCGTGCAGAACAGTATTTCAGTCTCCATAATACTTTTGATGTCCAAAAAGTTCCACTTGCATCCTTTCATTTGGAACAGGAATCCCTTCAATGGTACCGTTGGTATATCAAGGCTCATGATGAACCAAAATGGACAGATTTTTTCTAACTCCTTTTGCAACAATTTGGTCCTAGTGCTTTTGATGACTTCATTGGAGCACTCACTAAACTCCATCAAAGTGGAACTGTGAGAGAGTATCAGACAGAATTTGAAAAACTAGCTAATCACGCAGAAGGCTTGTCTAATGAATTCTACAGGAGTTGTTTTATCAGTGGTCTTAAGGATGAAATCTAGTCTTAAGGATGAAATATGGGTTCTTAACGACCTCCCATTCCGCCAGCTCCTCGACCAACTCCTATCAAGCATTTGTCTGAAATAGAGATGCAGGCACATAGAGAAAAAGGGCTTTGTTATAATTGTGATGAGAAATTCACTCGGGGACATAGATGTGTTCAACAAAAGCTCTGTTTCTTGGATATGGATTCTTCGCCTGCCTCTAAAATTGGTGAAGAAGCTCCTGATACAATGGATGATCAGGTCAAGATTCAGGAGCCACTTATTGACCCCCCATATCAGGATGAACAACCAGAGATATCTCTCCATGCTTTATCCGGCGTCACCACCCCCCAAACAATGCGGGTCAGGGGTTACTTCAAGAAGCTTCCTCTTACAATACTCATTGATTCTGGTAGCACTCATAACTTCATTGACCCCCGGATCACCAAACAGGCTAATTGTTTTGTCCATCCTTGCTCAAACTTTGAAGTCATGGTTTCCAATGGAGGCACCTTACCTTGCAAGAGAAAGTGTCACAATGTGTGTATCTCTCTGGAATATTATAACTTGCGCTCTGACATGTTTTCCTTGTCCTTAGGTGGATGTGATGTGGTTTTGGGTGTTCAGTGGTTACGCACACTTGGTCCCATCTTATGGGATTTTGCTGAACTTTGGATGTAGTTTTCAGTCAATGGGACACAACACAAATTTACAGGATTACAACCAGGGTCTCTCTGCATCATCAGTTCACATCGCCTGGAAAATATCCTTAAGAATAATTCACATGGTGTCATCGCTCAGCTCCATTCCATTCAGGTGCAACCATCAATGGTCTCCACTACTTCCTTGGATAGATATGCAGGTGTCTTTGCTGCACCAGTGGGCTTGCCTCCTTCAAGAGATCTTTCTGGTAAGCATTTAGCCACATCTACATTTCAGCAGGAAATGATGGCTATTTTGCATGTAGTACCGAAATGGAAGCCATCCCTATTAGGGAATTATTTCTGCATCAAGACTGATCTCCAAAGTCTGGAAAATTTTCTGGAACATCGGGTCTCCTCCCCAACACACCTGAAATGGGTTATCCACCTCATGGGTTATGACTATGCAATCACTTACAAGAAGGGTAAGGACAATATGGTGGCAGGTGCTCCTTCTCGCACATTTGATGACCCAATTTCTCTTATAGCTATTTCTCTGCTTGTTCCAAACTGGTTGCAATATGTTCAACAGGGCTATCTCTTCTATGAACTCCATGCTTCTTCATCGGTAGGGCACTCTAGGTTCCTCCAAGTGTATGATCGGGAACAATGTAACTTCTTTTGGCATGGACTGAAAATGCCAATTCAACAGATGGTGGTTGATTGTGATACTTGCCAAGTCAACAAGGGTGAAACGACACTCCTTTTGGGACTGCTCGAACCCTTTCCCATCCCTACACAAATTTGGACAACTATTTCTATGGATTTCCTAGAAGCGCTCCAGTGGTACAATACAACGTCTACAAAGACACCATATGAAGCAGTCTATGGATAGGCACCGCCAATTCTTCTTCCATACACCCTCAACAGCTCCCTAATTTAGGCAATTGACTCAGTTCTTCGAAACCGCGATCAAATTCTTCTCATTCTGCATGACAATCTTCACATGGCAAGAATTCGACTGAAACAACAAGCCGATCAGCACCGTTCAGAGCGCACTTTTCACGTAGCTGATATGGTTCTTCTTCAGCCTTCCAAGCAATCCTCCTAAAACACAAAAGGCGTAAGTGTCTCGGAATTCAACCCGAGGATGCTACAGGGGAACCACTCCTTCCAATTCCGCATCAATTTCCACATCTAAAACTTTGAGGACAAAGCTTTTTCTAAGGGAGAGGGTATGTTAGGAATCCATGTCAACCCTTCTATTTACTTTGTTAGTATATTGTTTTTGGATGCATATGCTTTGTAAGTCGTCTCGTAGTATTTGTTGATCCATAGTTTGTATTATTTTTGTTGGACGCATATGCTTTGTAAGTCGTCCCGTAGTAATTGTTGATCCATATTTTGTATTAGCCCATGGTTTGTATTGACACATGGTATTTACCCATGGTATTGGCGCCTAGACTTAGTATATAAGTTTGTGTTGAGACCAATGAAGGTACTGTGAAGTTATTTGTATTAAGCTTGCTCAAAGGAGTTTGCCGCCTCGAAGTGGCTTGCGATCAATATAAAAGTGATTTTGAGTTCTGTTATTTCGTGTGTTTTCATTAATTAATTATTGCATGTTCTTCACAACTAGGTTGAGCTCAAGGAAATGGTCACTATGGCCAACATTTATAACTTACTTCTTGAACTTATCCTATGACTCATCCCATATGAGCTCACACTTAAGCTTGGCCACCTGATGCCTCTGCTCTAGTTGCACTACTGGAAGTGGGAAAAGTCCACAAGATTATCTGAATACAGGTCGACCATGGGATATAAGTGGATATGTTTCAAGCTATTGTTGGAAGGTCCACTAAACAAGCTTTGGCATGTTATCTCTTCACAAAGCGCTCATATAACCACCTTTGTAACATATGGAAACCATTGTTAGAACCTACAAAATCAATATTCTAGTATGGTGTTTAATTAGATGAGTATTACCTATATTAGGAAAACCACTTACATACCTCAGTGTTAAAAGAACACATTGTACCCGTTGTGGTCATGCAAAAACTGTGACAAAAGCCTCACATTTTCTAGTTTTTCACTTTTTCCAAGTCTTCTCGGGCATGTATTGAGTCTATGTACTAACGTTGTCTCTCTACCTCCATCACTTGGAACATTTCCTTGTTAGATGATTGATGACCTTGAGTTATAGAGTTTTGTTCTGCTTGGAACGGTTGTTTGAGGTTGAAGTGTTGTTTTAGCTCTAGAAGAAACTTGATGACATTTATTTTAGTCATATTATCTTGTTAGAAATATTTTCACAATATGATGGAACTCTAATTGGA
The DNA here is from genome assembly GCA_027924585.1 of Larix kaempferi. NCBI lineage: Eukaryota > Viridiplantae > Streptophyta > Pinopsida > Pinales > Pinaceae > Larix > Larix kaempferi. The sequence goes on along the minus strand of BSBM01000217.1, from coordinate 8,736,379 downwards.
GGTAACCTATAATTGCAGATTATAGCACGCTTGCTTGAAAAGTTTGAATAGAGATGGAGCACCTCCATCAGTTGGTAGAATATTGGGGTGGGGCCTCATGTACTATGAGCAAAGGGCCACTTGGCCCACCTAATTGGTTAACCTCTAGCACATGCTCTTCACACAATGGGGGAATTATAGTCTATGCCATGAGGCCAATAAATAGGTGTGGGAGCATTAAGAGTGTGGGAGGTGTTGACATCCCCTAGCCCAAATGTTGAATGACAAGCAATTACTGACGCTAACCCTAGCCATCTCAAAGGGGCCTAAGTTTTCAAAGTCACTTGGTGATGGTTGTGAACCAATATAACCTATTATGTTGATTTCCTGGATTTTGTTGAAGCACGCCCTAGATAACCATCGCTAGCCTCCTCTTGTTATTAGTCTAGTTGCTTGTTAATTCTTTCCACTTGGGATTGTACCCCATATTTGGTTATGTTATGTTATTTGCTTCTAAACATTGGGTGTTTTGGTGATTGCCAACATTTGTTTTTTTACTTTCAACATTGGATTCATGAGTGTTTTGTTGTTACACAGATAATCCATCTGTTTATTCTTGTGGAATTTGCATGTGTAACCTACTTATTATTGTTTTAAATAATTGCACATATATTAACATTTTTTGGTAAGCTAGGTTCTTATTATATTAAAACATAGAAGCAAAAAATACATTGGGAAAATGAGACTACCCACATAATCAAAGTTTAAATTAATTACTGTTTTATGTTAACTTTTTTATTTTCATTTTAGGTTTATCAAAAATCAATTAATTTATTTTTGTTTTGAAAAAATAATTTTAAAATATTAATTATCTTTACATTTTTTATTGATAATTGTGATTATCTTTCATTTAAATAAATTTCGATCTAAACACAAAAATCCATTAATTATTAATTTATCAAAATCAATTAATTTATTTTTGTTTTGAAAAAATAATTTTAAAATATTAATTATCTTTACATTTTTTATATTGATAATTGTTATTATCTTTCATTTAAATAAATTTCGATGTAAACATAAAAATACATTAATTATTAATTTATCATGTTGGTTGTTTGTATGGTAGAATAATTTGGAAGTTAATTCTTTCTTTATTTTTAAGTGATAATAAATTATAGAGTTAGGTTTTAATATATATGTTTTATAAATTAATTTAATGTTATAAAATGGATAATTTATAAATAATTTAAGGAAAATGTTTTTTTGCCAATTTTTTTTTTTTTTAATTGGAATATGTGAGGAGAAATTTTCAGGTACTTCCCCTCATTTTGAGGATGGTACCCAAGGTAAACCAATGCCTTGATTACTTTAAAAATTTATAATATATATATATAACAAAATTATTAATCCTTCCAACTTGAATGAATTGAAGTTTCTATAAGTTACTCACTTTATTTTTTAATTTTAAGTCAAGAATGATTTCAAATCCCCATGGAAATTTATAGGTATACATGTGGCATATTATATATGAATGGAAACATGATTATTTGTTAGAACTATCTTAATTCTTTATGAGCTTTTTTTAAAAGGAAAAAATACCTATAATTCGATATTCCAGTTAGAATCAAAGTTACATTTTTTTTATCGATGTTCCAAAGGCACATCTCTTGTGTTAATATATTAAAACGTAGCTGTTGAAAACTAACAAAGCAGAGACCTATCATTTCTAACAAAACGATAAAAACTGCTCATCTTTTTTAGCTTATGGCTACATTAGATAACCAAACATAACAGGAATAACTCCCACTATATCACCCAAAAAAGATCCTAAGAAAAACTAGTACAAAATAGCTGATCCTGAATAGCATAAGACAAAATCCTCGAACTCCTCGATAACTAGTAGGCCATTCGGTAACATGACACTATCCTTTGACAAGCTATCTGCTGGAGTATTCAATTCCCTGAAAATATGCTTGATGGAGAGCTTGTCGAAAAAGGCCATGAGTTTTTTTATTCTGTCACACCAGTGTTCCAATGGTAAAAATTGCATAAAAGAGAGGCCTAATGCCCAGTCCATCATAACTCATGAGTCACCATATACTTGTAACTCCTGGATATTTTTCATCGCAACAAACTTTAAAATCCCTCATAAGGTCAGCAACTCCGTGTTGAATATGGTTGTCATTGATGTTAAAGGAGTTCAGTAATGGCAAAGGAATAACCAAGGACATGATGGAAAGGAAAACTCAGTGAAATACAAAGGAATAACAAAGAGAGTGATGACATGGCCTGTATGATGATGTGGCATGTAAAAGACACATGGTGGCATTTTAGTGCTATTATGAAGTCAGTGCTGCAATATGGCATCATTATGAAGAGTATGGCTAGGGGGGTGGCCAAATCAATGTAAACCAGGCCATAGGAAGCGACCTTGTTTGTATCAAGTTCTTGTGTGAATAAAGAAAGCTAATTAAGTTGTCTCTATGTGTATGCATGAATCTATGTCTGAAGTGTCAACAATTGAATATTTGTGTATCTCTGTATCAATGAATCAATTGATAGTTTGGGATATCTGTGTAAATGCTTGATTAATCACTGTGTGTATGCGTAGCCTGAAGTGAGGGATTTTGAGGATTGAATGTTCCAGCGGATGTATGAATGATCTCTGTGTGTGTAAAACCACAGATTCGATGTGCAGATCCAGTAAGGGAATCAAGTATGGTGATGATGGATTGAGTGATTGATTGATTCTCTGATCAATCAATGTAGAATCGTAGAGTTGCAAAGATTGAAGTTTGCAGAGATTTGGACGATCCAAATTAAAGGAGAAAAGATGGATCAACGATGGGAAAGAGATCACAAGGTGAACGTGAATGGAAGATAAGAAATCCGCAAGATTAAGTGAAGTTCCGCCGGAGATAGCAGATCGACGGACGAGATCAAAGCCGCAAGAGATCTGGTTCCCCAGAGAAATTCTGCAAGAGAAAGGTGTAAGGAAGATAACGGATCTGCAAATATAAGGTGAGATACGCATCTGATCTCAGATCGAAGGTCAAGAAAGAACCCGTAAGAAATCGACAATTGTAAAGAGTTGCGGAAAAGGAATTGCAGAATCCCATTTCGAGAAAAGTTGAAGGCACGTCCGCAATCCGCAATCCGCAACCTGACTACGGAAAGAGAATTGCAGAAAGATAAATTTGTCGAAATACAGTTCCGCAATCGGCAATCCGCAAGATGAGGAAAGAGAATCCACCGTTGATCAAGATCCAATGGTCCACGATCACTGCGGAAAGAACCTTGCGGAAAGAGACTAGCGGAAGATGTCTCGCGGGAGACAAATTGAGGAAGCTAGTTTGTAAAAATCAAAATATAGTTCCGCAATCCGTAAGCTACGGAAAGAGAATCCACCGTTGATAAAAATCAAATGGTCCATGATCACTACAGAAAGGAGATTGCAGAAAAGTCGTTGCGGAAAGGAAATTGCGGAAAAACAACTACGGAAAGGAAATTGCGGAAAGGTCACTGTGGAAAGGTAATTGCGGAAAGATCGTTGCGGAAAGGAAATTGCAGAATGATTTTTGTTGCGGAAATATCATTGCAGAAAAAGGAAAATTCAGAAGGAATTCTGGTGCAGAATTATCATTGTGGAGAGGCAATTTTGGAAAGATTTTTGTTGTGGGAAGACATGACTGATAAACCTAAATAGAGTTAAAGAATTATTAAAATGAATAATTGTGTTTTCATGAAGAGGCACGATCTAAGAATGAAAAGGCGCAATTTTGAGAAGATGCATTCGTAGAAAACATGTTAGAAGGTATTTATAGATAGAGTGCTGAGTGAAAGAAGTTGTCTTTGTGATCCAGATCTATATAGCGGCAAGATAGAGACCAAAGAAGGAAAACTAGTGATAGGTTTGATAACATAAAGAAGATTTGGAAGTTTGGTGAATTCAAATTAGGGTGGCGGGGTGGTGCTAGGGAAGGTTACAGGCCTGCAAGGGGGTTGTAGCCTCCTTCTAGTGGTAGCTGGTAAATAGGGTGTCGAAGCATCCTTTTAGAAGTGTCTGATAAACCAGGGGGTCGTAGCCTCCTTCCAGTAGTCGTTGGTAAATAGGGTGTTGTAACATCCTTATCTGTTGTAGTAGACAAAAACCAGGGTGTTGTAGCTGAGAAACTTGGGGATTTTTGTCTCCAGCAAGTGGTATCTTGCAAAAACTATTGTAAATATAATTTTGTAGTATAGAAAGAGTTGGTGGTTTTCCCAATAGGGATTCCATGATAAAAATCTGTGTTTTGTGTATCTTGTTTATTCCATGTTTTAATTAAGTTTAATAAGTGGTTTAAAATGGTAAAAAGTTAACAATACTGATTCACCCCCCCCCCTCTTAGTATTGACCAATATTCCAACACTCCACTCTCGTGTTCATTCCAAACCCATTACCCAATTTGAGAAGAAAGAAATTATTCTCAGCAATGATAAGGCCCATCCCACCTCCACATCGATCTATTTTGGAGGCACCATCGAAAAGACCATTCGGAAATCCTTCTTTGAAAGTAGAATCCGATAGAGCTCATTTTTTTTTTAGTGACTATGGCTTGAGGAATTCTTTGAATAGAAGGCCAACTATAAAAGGAGGCAACGAGAGATTGTTGAAGATCCTAGCATTTTGGGCCTTCCAAATGCCCAACATAATAAAGTGTACATAGGAAATCGATTAATTTAGCACTTTGTATTTCCCCAATGAAGGGAGAGTCTAACTATGTGACTCCTTATGAGTTATCTTTGCACTTTGTAATTCCTTATGAGTTATCTTTGAAAAAAAGATGGTTAGTTAACATTTTTGGTATTTTAAAGCAAAGCAAAAAAGACTATATGTCCATAATATTTATATGGAGACCATACAAATGTTAGTAGAAGATATGTGTTCTTTGGAGTTAAAAAGACTATATGTACATGATATTTATATGGAAACCATAGAAATGTTAGTAGAAGATATGCATTCCTTGGAATTTTAAGATAATTATAGAAATATCAATCTTTTCATTAATGGCTAACAAAATATTAATAAAAAATCTTTCTCCTAAAACTTATCAATTGGATATCTTTCTCATACACATTTTCAATTGAATGAATGTCTTTTCCATATACATTTTTAATAAAAAAGCTCTCTATTTTTACCATGTATTTCTTTTGTGCACTTTCTACACTTACCGTTATTTATATCCTTTGCATTTTGGCTCAATATATTTTCCACCGTTTAATGTACTAATCTTTAACATGCTTTCTGATTTCCTTGCCTTTGAAACCATAATTATTTTTCGTGCTCATGTCACACTTAGATTGGAACGAGCTTCTTCTCGTTCCTGTTTTTGAAACCACTATAATTTTTGTTGCTTAAGCCATATTTAGTTTGGTTTGTCTTTTTCCTCCTTCTACTTTCTGAAATATCTATATCTATATCTGCAGGTAAATTAAAATAGACTCTACAATATCTATATCCATAGTTCACTACAAGAAAATCAAGGTCTAAAGGATATTTTTAGAGTTAAAGGATTAGGCAAAAGTGTTAAGAAAATCCCTCGCAAAAAGATCCACACTGCTTGTGGAGGTTTCAACTAGGGATTTTTTTTATACTAAAAATGTCAAGCGAGCAAATGTTTTCCATGCTAGTGCATCACAAAATCCATGTTGAGTTAATGTGCATGGGTGGCCCTTAAATTAAATTAGTAGTGGTGCATTATAACTCCTTATGCATCATCAAACTTATCTAGTGCCAATTGATCCTTAAATGGCACTAACAATGTTACTATTGTAATTTGTTGATTAATGCACAAGATAATGATAAATGCATTAGTGTTCAAATTAATGAAATTGTAGTAATACTCTGTTGAAATTTACTAGCACAATTAGTTTCGATAGGCCTTGTTCTGCATGGAAACCAAAGTTCGAACCCCATAAGGTAGTCGAGAGGAGACACTTAAAAATCCATCCATGTTAATGGTTGGTGTGTCCCATGCTAGGTGTGATCCTCTGGTGATTTTGATGGCTTAGATGCCATTGGTTCGCGGTTTCTTAGACCATAGGCTAGTCCATACAAAAAATACTTCCTGTATTTTTTGTTTTTTCATAAACGTTTTTGGCACAACTGGCCTGTGGTCTAAGAAATGCGAACCAAGGGCATCTAAGCCATCAAAATCACTCAAGGATCTCACCTGACCTAGGCCACACCAACCCTTAATGTGGCTGGAATTTTTTTGGTGTCTTCTCCCATCACTGCGGATTTTTGAACCTTGGGCCACCTGACAAACATAACCCCTCGAATACCAACTACGCTAGTGGGACTTGACATTTTTTGATAAAATTTTAAATACTAATGAGGAAAACAAATAATTATTATAACGATCATTGCATAATATTTTTGTATCATTAAATGAATAAACCAACTAATGAAACATTTGTTCATTGTACTCATGTAAATCACACATTTATTTAATAGATAACATAACATCTTACAACAAAATGATTATATTAGTGGATAATATCTTGATCAAAATGTATATGTTACAATGTTTCAGAATCCTTTGTCATGCAAAATGATATTACATATAGGTTTGCAATAAACAAAGATGTTTGAGTTTGACAAACATTTATAAATTTTCTCTGACAAACACTCCTAATTAAAACGTGTAATATTCAATTATAATGACCATGAATAAATGAATGAGCCAATTTTAGTCTGCCTCAAGTTGCCTTGTGGACTTGATTTCTTCATCACTTGTAGGGGATGTTAATACTTGCATTTGTTGCATTGTTTGGACCATTATCTTGATTTTGTTTCTCTTGAACTTCTAATCACAAACATAGAAATAAGTGCAATGAGTATATCAACATGATTAATATAATATACCTGATTGTGGAAATCAATAAACTTACACAACAACCAATGCTTCATGAATAATACACATTCTTTTCAAGTGATAATTCATGTTGTCTTCCAACATCTCTTTTGTTGGCTCCACTCTTTCCTTGTTGCTCGTCATATGTTTGGAATAGGCTTCCTTTTCGTTGTAATACCCCAATTTAAACCCTTTGAACTTGATCTTGTTTATATTGTAATCATGCTTTTATTTATTATGTGTTTCTTAACACAATGAGGTAGATACGATGGGCATTATGAACACTGATAAACATGATCATTGTAATATTGATGAAAGGTTCCAAGGCTAACTAATAGGGAGGGAATTGAGGGGACTATGAGTCCATTAGAGGGAAAGGTAAGGGGCCCAATGTGGGAATGATCTATGCCTTATGATAATGGTTTATCCTATCCATAAACCTCCTTGATTTGATTGTCTTATTTTCATTTATCCTTAAGTTTATACAAAACATGAATTGATACCTTAGTTAAATGAAAGGGGAAATCTAAACATGAGAACTTAGAAATCCTATGCCAAAGTTCCAGCTCCTATTCTGTGGTAACTACCTTCTACCTTTAGGGAACCGAGAAAGGGGTGGAGGAAAAACTCCTCCCACACACTCATTCATTCCATGGATGGATGGAAAATTCGAATAGGAAGAGAGGAGCTTGGAAAAAAGAGTGTTATTGGAGATAAAATGAGGGTTTGAATGAAGAAAACTCAACCCAACTCTCACACAAACCATTGCGAGACAAAAAAAAAATTGTTGGGTGATATTAGACATGATTAGAGAGTAGCTAGATACTAGTGTAAATCCTTGAATATTTATCAAGCCTATTAGGGTGTCCAAAAAGCCATAAATTCCATGTCCAGGAAGCTTCACAATGCTGGAAATTAAATATGGAAGTGGGTAGTGCCTTTGTCTCACATTGGCCATACTAAAGAGAACTAAGAGGAAGGACATTCTTGAGGGATTGTTGAGCAGAGAAATTGTGACTTCTTGTGTTGTATGGAGTAAGGGATGAGTGCCAAGAGTTGTGCTAATTGAGGGGTTGAACAAAGAACCTATAGTGACTTGCTTGGTGGCATATTGGAAGCATTTGGTGAAAAGAAGAGGGGTTTCAAAAACCTTGACAATATTCTCTGCCTTAATAATCGCATATTTTAGCACAAAGGTGGGATTCTATAGTGTAATAGCCTATGGTTGGGAGGAAATTAGTCCCCCCATAGTCAATTGTTTTGGAGCTTCATTTGGGAAAATATAAGTGTACTTTATTGTCCTCTTTTATTATGAATTCAATCTTGTCTGATGAATAATGTAATTTTTTTTATGAGGATTTGCTGTGAAAATCCTATAGATGACGATGAGAAAATGATTGATGTGTATAATCAATTAGTATGCAAATATGTGTATAAATGCTTTGGAAACACTTGGAACACAAATGTTTGAAAAAATCACTATGTAAGATAAGGGTTTCCACATCCTTTTAAGATTGATTTATGGAAGTCATAGGAAGTTGTTAACAAGTCTAATTTTGAAAAGATTGTAAATATTGTACGTAATTCTTGTAGGGCCACCTTGTCATCCTAGTTTCCTTTTGGGTGAACAAGTTTATAATTTTTGGAATGCATTTAATTTTATTATTATATAGGTTTAATATATGTATAAAAGTTTCATTACTAAACTCCAATCAATGCTTCAAAGTGGAAGAACTCCTATAGCTTTAAAAGTGACAATTTTCATCTATTTTGAGCATTTTAGGATTGTCCAGACCAGTCTATAAATATTGACCAATATATCAAAAATTTCTAAGTGGGAAGGTATTAATTTTTTTGTGTATGTTCTTGACATCCATGTTAAACAGATCCCCAAAAATCTCTAATACCCAGTTTGTCGTTTGGGAGATATTAACTATGCAACATGGACCTCTTCTTGGTTATTTTGGGCTTTATGAGGTATACCCACACTTTTATTGAAGGAAGGAAGCATGTGCACACAAGTTTCATGAAATAAAGGAGAATGTACACTCTTATGCATTTTTTTTTACTTCATAACACCTAATTGTATTTCATGTAGTGGCTTAAATGGAATCCTCTTGAACAAATTTGGGGTTTAAAGAGCTAGAATGAAGGGTAAGAAGGGTTTTAGGCCTATGGAAGGTTGTGATGCACTTAATGAATGAGTTTATGATGTAAAATGATTTTTTTTTTAATAGGATATAATTAATTTATATTAATTTCTTAGCTTTCCTGAAGAAGCACTACAAGGAAAACACCCCACAGTGGATGTTTTCTCAGAACACCCAATAAAAAGATCGCCTATATCTGTTTATAGCGGAGGTGGATAGTGGAGGTCGACGATCGGAGGTTTTTATAGATTATGTTTCTCCATTGCACTTCTTTTCTATAATCACCCCAATGCACTTAATGCTTGACATAAGCATCAAATTGTTTAAATGAAAAAAAAAAATTATTTTAAAAATAAAAATAAAACAACCGATGCTCATGAATTAGACATCAACACTGGTGCATTTGAAAGCCACACACCGTTTAAAAAAAAAAATTACAAGAAAACTAAAACAATATTTTAAAATACCTTGGTGTGATGTATCAACCACAACACACCGGTGCATTTAGATTTCCATATGTGCATCGGATCTAGCAACACATGCATGAAAAAATTGACCCTTTAATATATATATAACTGATTCTAAAGGAACCAATGAGTCTATAGGAATAAATCACATCGATGTTGTAGGATATTCGAGGAGCACCAAATATATATAACTGATTCAGTGCTCCTTGAATATCCCACAACACCGGTGTTCTTTATGCCTATAGACTCGTTCGTGCGCTTTATGCCTATAGACTCACTGGTGCGCTTTATTCTTATAGACTCACTAGTGCATTTCTATGTTTCCCTTTGCACTAGTGTGTAGGTAAATTTAATTTATCCTTGATGTGTAGATAGATTACCTTATGCACTGGTGCGTTGGTAAATTTATAGACACAACGTGCTAGGGAAGAATAAAAATAATTACCAAATAAAACAAAAACATTTTTACAATTGCTTAGTGCTTCTCAAGAGCTGTTCAATAACTAGTGCTCAACTATCTATAGAATCACCCCATCGTATAGTGTTACTAGTGCCTCATAGGTTTCTTTATGTTCATTTTGGAATCTCCAAACAACACAAATTTTTCCATTTTTCACGTACACGGAAACCATGGCTCCTCAGCGTGGAAGACACTAGGAAAATCAACTATTATATTTTAATTTACACTTTTAGAAGATCAAATTTTGAAATTGCACTTTAAATGGTTAATTTTCTATAAAAAAAATTATGCTGGTGCTCCCACAAAACTCAACTTGCACTGGACTATGGTGTGTTTACAGGTCACGCCGCGATGGTGCGTTATCGGTGTGCACCATTAGTCAGTTTTGTTTTGTTTTGTACTATCAATTGGTGCACTTATAATTTAAATTTTATTAAAAAATACAATAAAACTACTAGTACAGGTGATATATACACACTCACTTGTACTTTACATCCAAATGCACTAGAAAACATTTAAAAACAGTGTTGCAATGTGTATAATTTATCTGTTTCTTTAAAAACTTCAATAAAAAATGACGCGCTTGGCATATACACATGCACCAGTGTGTTAAAATAAAAACACACCATCCATCAGTGTTCTTATGTTGCACACCATTAATTGGTGCCCTTATCATTTAATTTTATCAAAAAATACAATAAAGATGCCGATGTGTGTGATATATACATATGCACTAGTGCTTTAGCTCGGTGCACCATTAATCGATGTGCTTATGGTTTAAATTTTATTTAAAAATACAATAAAGATGACGGTGTGCATGATATATACACCATCATCGATGATTTATCTCCAAAACACATTGGATACCATTTAAAAAAATGTTGCAGTGCATGTATAATTTATTTTTTATTAAAAAATTAAATAAAACAAACAATGTGCTTTGTATACACACATACACACACTAGTATGCTATATACAAAATGAACCATATAACATTTAGAAAACCAAGGTTGTGTTCCTTCATTATAAAAAACATCAGTGCTTGTGTGTATTTTTAGTCACACAACCTAACACCCATTTATCAGTTGTCTAGCACACATTTTCCAATGCATTGCCTGGCACACTGTTACTGGTTCCTTTAAGTAGATTGGCATCACCAGATATGATAGATAGTTAAAATATTTTATTTTTTTGTTTTTTCATCTGTGCGTTATGTAGAGCACTGTCACTCATGCTTTAGGTATAATATATACACACTATATCTGGTGCTTTTGTATTAATACGTAGGCATCACCTACTGTGCATTTATTTTAATTTGTATGAACCATTTATGGTGTGTTAGTTAAAACAAGGAATCACCATGGGTGGTGTACCATATTTGACTTACAAACACCGAATACCCCTAAAAAAATTAAACAAATTCTAATAAGTATTTCATGTATTTATTTTGTATATATATTTTTTATTTATTAATATAATTAATGATGAAATTTGTATGTAAATCAAGGATAGATAACACCACTACCTTTGATTGAATTGTGTAATGTTGTCCGGGTATGGAAGGCTCAAGAGAGGGAGATGGATTTATTTCCTCATCCTATTGTAGCAATGACACATAAATTTTTATTTGAGGTTGGCCTCCTCATTTTTTATGAGGAGGCTACTTCACTCAAAGGGAATACTAAGCTATTGATGGAGTTGATCCATCGTTGGGATCATCATAGAAAGGTCGTCAAGGTTGGTCCCCATATTTGGTTCTATCCCACATATAAGGAGTTTTATTTCATTATGGGCTTATCTATGAGGGGGGGGAGTTTCCCCATTTTACCGATCTACTACATGGTGTTGTAGTTGAGCCCTAGTTGATGTATGTACACTGATTTATTAGTCTATATATTGCTTACCCTAATGAGTTCCAAGTGAGTGGGGATAGTTGAGGCTACATGCTTTATGAATAGAGGAGGCCATGTGCTTGAGCCTATTTTTTACCATGATACCACACCATCTCACTATGGGAAACACGTTAGCTTCTCTATGGTGTATTATGTAGAGACTTTACTACATAACCCCAGATTGATCAGGTGGGTTTCTATTTGTCAATGACAATTGATTTTAGCTTTAGACCACTGTTGTAGCCTATTACAGGGGAAATAGTTTTTATCGTTCACAGTAGATCTATTTACTCTATTTTTTTAGAGGTTTCTAGTGACTCGACCCATGTTTGGGACCACATTTGACTACAATCATTCAAACACACATGATATGGTATGTACTCAACATCCAACCTCTTCAAGATTTTCTTTTCCTTTTCACAGTTATTGGGAAATACATTATCACTCAGAATTACCTCATCTTTGATTAATATGCAATTAGTGGAAAATAGAAATGTACATTGTCATAAAAAATGAATAAAGTTGAACCTTTTCAATCTTGATTGTGCGACAAGAATCCTCAAAATATAGGGAATTTAAAGGTTAGTTATCTCAAAAGTATTGAGAAACACACATCTGTCATGTTACATGTTACTTCCAAGATACATAGTAAGATTGATGTCCCTAATTGGGTATAATTTGACCCATGTCCAAAGAGAAGGGTGGTGGAAGTAGTTTTTAATATTTTGGAGAAGGTATCGATGATATGAGAATTATCCCCCAACGATGTTGTTGGAATGCATGCAACAACATTCCCTACATGGAATTGGAATCCCTTTAGAAATCATCCATACCATCCTCTATTTCGTTCCTTTCATCCACAACATGTGAATAACTAGTATTACTATAGACATTTTGAATTGGTGACTCGAGATATAGTGGGAATTTAAAAAGTGGTTGATTCAACCATGCTTAGTATGCTTCTGCTCTAAGTTGTGCTCATTTAGTAGCCTTCTCTCAAGTTGACATCATAGTTGGGTGCAATGGCAGATGGTGTATAGTTCACTTGTTATCATAATTTTGATTACAAAAATATTGAATATTGCAACAATGATATTAGTAAACACAATGCATTCAGTATGTTCAAACATCATACCAGAAAATTACTATAACATTGGATTTTTTTTTTCTGGTAGTACACATTCAACCAACTACTTTATAACATAAATGTTGAATTAAGCAATATGTTTACATTAAATCCATTGAAAATAAAAAAATACAATTACTCAATGATCTTTTTTTTACACCCCAAGGGGAGATCTAAAGGTAGTTCCAATGTAAGGCATACTTGACAAGTAGTTGGTGGTCTAGGAGACAAACTATGAATTTCATGCACAACAACAAATCTTGATTCTTTCCTTTTCATCAATGACTCCATGTCATTGGAGTGTTCATTGTTGGGTGTGTTATATTCTTTGCATGTAAATTGACGATTGAATTCGATAGTCATCTGGTAGGAAGTTGATTGGAATAGAAGTCAACATATGGTAGAATTTTGGTCAGCAATCCAACTAGTATAATCAACTGGTAGTTGATCACGACTAGTTGACGGGGAAGTTGACGAGCACAAAGCTGGAGTGGATTCAACAAACACTTGGATGACGAGAAGATCAAGGGGTAGTTGACTATGGTTGACTCAGTCAAGTCAACTGTAGAAAAATAACTATATTCAATTAGGAAGTTACTGACCACCATTAATGCGTAGTTATCCATAACTAACTTGGGTACCACAAACTAGTGTATGTATTGCATGTATAAATATGATGTAGGGTAGAATGCTATAGAACATGAAGTCAATAGTAATTGTACAAGAGTAGTGAATTCGAGCTTGAGCTGTAGATATCTTGTAAATAGTTGTTTTAAACACTAGTTTAAGTGTGTTGGTAATAGATGAGCAATTAATCTCATTGATTTGTAGGTTTTCCCCGATAGAGGAGTTTCTAGGGTAATTTATGTGCACTATGTGGCTATGTTTTGTGCCAATGATAATTTCTTTATATGTTTACCTATAGAATAATCATGTATGCTCATTGTAAAAGGTATGGGAACCCAATTGTTGGTATTAGATCCAAGTTTTGCTTCAACGGGACAAATTTGTTGCTAAGGGTTTGGATTGGTCTTGGATGTAGTAAAACCTAGTTTCAGTGGGAGTTCTATAATGACTAATTCATAGTTAAGAATGGCATCCAATTCGAGGATATAAATTGAAAAGTTTAATGGGAATAATTTAGAGCTTGGGAAGCTTAAAATGGAGGATATTCTTATGGATCAAGAACAATGGTTTGTTGTCAACCCCGAACCACTCCGAGTAGTATTTCAAAGGAATATTGACAGAAAATCAAGAGAAAAGAACGAAGTACAATCTGACTTTGTTTAGCAGACTCTATATTGTTGAATGTATCGAAAGAAGGCATTGCAAATAATTTATGGTAAAATTTTTGGAACTTGTACCAGTCAAAATCTCTTGTTAACAAGTTTTATCTTCAAAAGAGGTTATATATTTTGAGGATGGGTGAGGCTGACTTAGTTATAGAGCACTTGAATGCATTCAACATTGTGATTAGTCATTTTTTTCTGTGGATATTAAATGTTGATGTATATGTAACTTCGGAATGTATTTCACCTATGTATATTGTACTCCTATAGAGATGTTATTATTCCTCTATACGGAAGTGTCATCATTTGTATTGACAAGTGTTGCAAGTGTCGTAACTTGTTGTGATGGGTTATTAGACCACCAAGTGTGGGGTCGGCCCGGATTAATGTAACCATGGGTTATTAGACTCTTCTAGAGAAGTCGTCCCTGCTAGTGTATTAGGCAAGTTGGAACAAGTATAAATAGAGAGCGAGAGATCTCTATTTGTTCATCTCATTATTCACTCCTACATCACTTGGAAAGTGGCGCACTAGTTGAGGAGGAGGAGTAGCTTCTAGTAGAAGACTATCTCTTGTACTTTGGTTATATCATTGCTCTTTCTATCTTTGAGGAAGTTGTGGCGTTTTTCACATTTATGGTTTTCCCTGGTGAAACTTTGTGTGTCTATTGTCTCATGTGATTGCTTGGTGTGATTGATATGCATTGTTATACTTGATATGTTGTATATGTTGTTCTCTCAGTAAAGATCCTAGAGTATATGTTAATTAATGCTCAAAAATTAACATTAAAATCACCGAGGAGGATAAATGTATTAGTGTTGTTAGGGAAAGTGTTCATATGGCTAGGGTTCATAGAGACCACCAACATACTGTGAAATTCAAGCAAGAGTCAAAGTAGATGCAGAAATAGAACAAGACATTATACATAACATAAACAAGGATTTTTTCAAAGATGAGAAACAAGTACCTTATTCAATTGAAGGTTGATCCTAGCTCTATCATCTTCATTATTTTGCTCCAAACTCCTGTTCTAAGACCTGCAACAAAAACACAACCTTTATCAAAGCTTATTACTACAAATAGATTAATAATCAAATTGAAAGGAAAAGAATATTAAAAGCATTAATCACTTTCAAATAACAAGCAATTTGGGAAAGGAAGGATCTTTTATTCATTGAGATAATTGCAACAAATACATTTTTCACCTTGATCTGCTTAGGCACCTGCTCAAACTTGATCTGAGTCCTTTGCTCCTCTCTTCCACAAAAATTCCTCCAGCACAACATTACAAGTGAGTTTGTCCCCCTTTCTCATGTTATTTCTCTTGTATTTATGACAAAGATGAAAGGGTAGTTCGAGAAGGGATTAGTTAGGACATGTAGGGAGGTTAGGAAACCAACCCTAAATGCCTCTAATTCAATTTTCTTTTTATTTTTTGTGATTTTGGAGGAACATGCAGGTGAAATGCATACCACTCACATGTAAAGCGCAAGGTCACTAAAGGAAACATGCATGTACAAGATTTTGGAGAAACACGCTAGTGGTAAAGGGGTCACCAGTGCGTAACACGCAGTTGGTCAGACCAGCACCAACGTGTATTTCCTAGACCAAAGACACAAAAAATGCATAAAGTGGAGAATCAAGGAATGCTTTGCAACTCAGGAATCAATAGAAAATCTAGGCTCTTCCATCCATAGTGTCCTTTTTTGTGAACAAAAATTCAGTATTGTCACAGACGGAGAAGTGTCGATTTGATGGATAACATGTGCCCCCTAATGTATGAGGTCAGAAGAGAAGATGATGGCCGAAATACATTATAAAACAATGGAATAGAGGAGCGCAGAAAGCACATAATCAAAGTCCTAATGAGGTACCTAAAACAAAACAAAGGTCATCTTACAATATAATCCCTGGCATAAATGCCATGTTCAAAAGGATAGAACATGATCTCCAATACATATGCATAATTGATGTATATAGCATGGCCACTAGGATACAAACGTGGATCCATGTCAAAACTGGATAACATAGCCATAATGAACAAACTGGATCTATGTCTCATCAAGAGCCAAAAATGAATGTGGCTCAGTCTTACGCAGCTTGGGAAATAACAAAATATGATGATGCTATTATAGGCTCAAGGTCTTCAATCCAAACCATCTCAAAGTACGAATCCTAACCATGTGAATAAATGATTTGATGTCGAACATGGATGATACCATTTGATTACCGATAATTGATGTGAACCGTTAACATATGTGAGGGAACCCACCAATAATGAAAATGGAACCCAAGGTACCTAGAACATTCTTACAAGTGTGAATAATGGGTCTTGAAATCGAACACTTGAATAATCTACTGAGTAAGAGACATTGAGGTATTCCCATAACACAATAGAGAGAGAATATTCCATTGATGACTGCAAATGTCAAGGTACTATCCAAAAACACTAAGTCTCCTTCCCAGAGAAAAATGAGCTGAAGTTGATGGGAAGAGACACGTGAGAAGGAAGGAATTAAGGAATCCTCCATCATCTCACACGAGGAAAAATTGGAGATTGAATTGATGTGAAATAGGATTGAGGACATATTGATAGTAGGGATGGACGACATAGGAATTCAAGGAAAATTATAGAATGGATGTCATAGGTGACATCCTTTAATAGTGAGCACAACACAAGAGTAACTTAGGAAACTTTGTACATAAAGGGACCATGGTATAAATATGGAATGTAGGAGACATAACATATTCTCCGTATGATTGGTAGAGTAACCAACCAGAGGAGTAAAACATATGAGATCAGGTTTATCCTAAGGCCGAAACTAGAACTCGTTGACTGAACAAACTCAAGACTAGTACTTTGTTCAAGGAATATTTGGACTTGCTGCCATAGTTTCAACAAATAACAGATATATTTCCCTTCCCTTTCTATTTTTAAGTATGTTTTCATTATTTTAATGAGCATGAAAAAGATAAAAGTAAGCTCAATAGTATCTTTCTTGTAAAATTTTAACGAGTTCGAGAAAGTAAACTCGATACCTTCTTCATTTTTGAACAAGATCGAATAAGAGAGAGAAGAATGCTTGATAAGGATCCAACCATGTGTAATTTTATGATTCCATGGAAGGGAAACTCAACACTTTCTTCATTGTTTCATGAGTTTGAAGACAAGATAGAAGATTAATTGATAAAGTATTGATCCGTGGAATTTAATATCAAGCTTGGATCTGTTCGTGCTCACTAGTGTTTTCATATTTAAAGAGTCTGGAATACTTAAACAAGAACTCTATACACCTCCTCATGGATTTTATATCAAGCCTGAGTTGGTATATGCTCGTAGGGATTTTCATATTTTGAGAGTTTGAAAATCCTAAAGAAGACTCCAAGGGGTACTTTTTCATAAAGTTAGTCTCCTCTCCTAAAAAGGAGTAAAACAATGCAAGTGAGAACTCTTCTAGTCACAGTGAACTAGAGTATTCCTTTTTCATAAATGATCCATGTGGCCTGGAAAAGGGTTAAACTTATACCTATGTGGATGTTCCTTCAAGTCATTTAACGAGTTTTAAGTGAACAAGTGGAGTTAGAAATCTTGTCAATTTTAAGGAGTCTAACAAGAGTGTAAAGAAAACTCCATATGGATAGGATATTTATAAAAGGGTGGTCAACAAATAAGAAAAGAAAGTATGTAGTTCTTCTTTGCAAATCATGATAAACTAAGAAAGTTCCCTGACTTAACAACTTGCAGCATGGGCACCGAAACAGAAAAATAGGGTGCTAACTAAGGTGTCCCATGGGATGTAGGAACTATCCATGGAAGAACAACAATGATACAAGGAAATGAGAAGGCTTAATGTTGTAGTCCATGGAGGAAAAGGTCCTATGGCGTAAGATATGGTAAGGTATCAATACAATATGCAGTGTAACGATAACCTAACCTATATGCTGGGGTATGATGAAAAAACCTTTTTCAAGTACTAATGTGGACAAAAACCTTATAGAAACACCTTCTTGTTGGTTGACCTAGTCAAAACACTTTCATTATTAGTCATAATAAAGAAATATGACATAAAAACCCATTAGAATATATAAAAAAGGGGTAAAAATTAAAATTATTTACCACAAATAACCAAAAGTGAAAAAACTAAGTCATTTGCAATATTACCATTGTGAAGAGCCAAAAATACCTAGAAATTCAATCATTGATTGTGATCAGACCGGTGGACTACTCCTCATTCAGTCAGTTGTAGGTATTTTATCTCTCTTTTCTCTTCATTTTGCATATAGTTTTACTGATTTTTAATGTAATTTTGAGTTGTTTTATAAACATTTCAATTTAAAACTACGTACCCGTAGGTGAAGGATGTTGTAATAGCGTGTGCATAAAAAGTGCCAGTGAAAGGAAATTCACCTGCATGTGGGATGTTACTATTAGAACGAGCACCCACGCGTGGTGCAGTTTGGTTTTTAAAACTCAACGCTCATAAAAAATAATGACTTTCTTGCAGAGATGATGCTTATTTGGAGGGAATGAGAGCATGAGGCCATGGATAGGGATGACAAGGAGGATCCCTTAAATCTTAATACATTGCACTAGTGTAGGTTGTTAAAAATTTTCCGAACGACAAATATGAGGGCACAACCAAGACTCCTTGAGACTCTAGTTCATTGTTGGGATCTCGATCAAGGAGTTTTCAACCTCCATGGTGAGATATTGGAGATCACGGTTGATGATATTTATTTTATTATGGATTTATCATGCCGTGGAGAGGTAGTGAACCTCAAAGGTACATTCTGTGGAATTGGTTCTCTCTTGGTGCAAGATTACATCAACACCTATTGCGTAGCAGGGGCATAAAAGAGTGGAAGTCAATTTGCAATAAGTCCAATTGAAATCTTTCCACTGAAAGTGATTGTGAGAACCATTAATCGAGTGGGCGGTGTTTCTGCATTACACTTAGCCACTCGAAACTATATGCAGAAAGGGGTGGAGTGCATTCGAAATGTAGTATTTGATTAGTGTACTAGCTTGTTGGTGAACATGAAACACCAACTAATTGAATGTGGAACAAGGAAGAAGAATAAATTTGGCTATGGTAGCATCTTGGAAACATTCTTCTTTGAGAGGGTCCCATGCTTGATTCCAAGAGTGACTCTACCACTTATTGACCATCGCGAACCAGGATTGGTTCGATGGGGTGATGTATTTTTGAGACAGTGAGGTGGAGATACTAGGACTGCATATGGTGGTGGTGATTTCCATGCATGGTGGAGCCGACAGGTAATAGATTTCAATCAGTTCCCCTATGCAGGCTTGGACTTTCACGGAGACCCAGAGCTCATGCTCCCTACAAGAGTAGCCTACGGAGAGATAGGTATGAATTTTTGTTTTGTTTTGTAATATCAAATTTTTATGGATTTTGCTTGTAAATATATACATATATGTATTTTTGGTGAGTTTGAATACAAAAAAATGGTTGATGCAGATATAGGACTAGTGTGGTCGGTTGGACACCCAAGGATGTTCGTATGTCTAGCTGAGGCAAGTAGAGAAGATTCTATGCTTATGACTATTGAGGGGAAGATGACCCATCTGATTCATGACGTTCCTACCCTGCAAATTGAGCGGATGCCTATGGATATGCAGGAGCATGTAGTGGGGGTGCCCCCTGCATGGATTAGGTTGCTCTGCAAAGTAGCTAGATGTGTCATATGTTATAGGGAGGTAGTAGTTGAGGCAGTCAAGGCTCCAGCCTCTCCATAGTGATATATGCATCATATGAGGCTATAAGCCCAATTTTTTATTTTGACATATATTATTGCCTGGATATGGAGACTCAGACTCATTTTTATTTTAGACCTATTTATATACATATATCGGTTATATTTACATGTGTTTCTTATGTGTGTATGGTTATTGGATTACTGTGTATGATACAAATTCCAATCAAGAATGTAATTTGCATAAGCATCAGTTATATAATTTTGATTTCTTGAAATGTGTTTATATATAATAAAGTCAAAATTTCTTTGAAGTAACCATATTTTAAAGAATTGACGTAGCAAAGAAGGATCTCTAACTCGATACTAACAATTAAGTTGAGCAACGATTAACTGGGAATCAAGTCTAACCTCAATACATGAAATTACATGAAGTAAAGCATCTCTAAGCAGCTCAATGACAACACTATACTCATCCATGTTATTGGTAGCAGGACCTAAACAAGCACCTCTTGATGAAACTAGCTTACCTATAGGTGAATAGATCATCCAAGCGGCTGAAGGGATATTACGAATATGACGACTACCACCATCAGAAAATCCTATAAACAACCTTGTTGACATCTGAAACACAACCAAAACTACATGAGAAAAAATAAAAAGGGAAAACTTTACAATAGTGTACAATTATTTACAAGAAAAGGCATATGAACTAACCATAATACTTCTTCAAATAGAGCTAATTTCTAGGCTCAGGCAGATTATTCCCATCATAATCAACCAACTCATAAGAACCTTTTCTCAAGTCTTTGGATACTATGAAAGGTCTGAGCCACATATATTTAAACTTTCCTACTCCTAAAGGTTCTTTTTCTTGGCCATAAACCAAAACAAGGTCTCCTTCATAAAAGACCCTAGGTCAAATAGACTCTTCATATTGATTCTTAAGCATGTCTTGGTGTTGTTCATCAATATGTTCTAAATGAATCAAACGTTCTTCCAAAACATAGGTTTTGGGTAAAATTTGTATGGGTAATTTCAATGACGGTATTTCACATTCAACCGGTGTGACTACTTCCACCCCGTGAACGAGTTGAAAAAGAGGAAATGATGTAGCAGTCTTTACAATTGTTTGGTATTCCCAAACAGCCGAGTATAGCATGATGTGCCAATTTGAACTATTAGCATTAATCGTGCACTGCAGAATGGTTTTCACATTTTTATTTACAGCTTCTACTTGTCCATTTTCCTGCGGATAGAAAGAAGATGAATGTTCCTGTCTAAATCCAAGCATAGTGGCCAATTCAGTCATTATGCGGTTTTGAAATTTACTACCATGGTCAGTGACAATCTCTTTTAGGATATCAAATCTAGAAATGATCTAGTTGAATACGAAATAGGTGGTTGTTTCTCCATCCTCCTTCAAAGTAGGTATTTCCTCTGCCCACTTTGTAAAGTAATCGACAACGACAATGATATGCTTATGCCCCCCAGTAGAATTTGGGTTACATGTCATAAAATAAACCACCCACTTAGTGAAGGGTCCTACTATGACGATGGGGAATAAAGTAGTTTGGTGTGCTCGCATATTTTTGGTAAAGAGATGACATGGATGACAACACTTAAAAACTTCCACAGAATATTTAAAGATGGTGGGCCAAAAATAACCAGCACAAAATATTTTATGAGTTGTTTCCAACACAGACAAATGACCCCCACACGCTCGGCTATGGGAATCATTTAAAACAAATTCAGCCTCTTGGTGAGTTAAACAGTGATGTATAATGGAATCAACCCCTCTTCTGTAAAGAGTATCAGCAATGATGAGGTAATTCTTGGCATTATGTCTAAGTCGTCATCGATCTTCTCGTGAAAAGGTTGTAGGAAACTTCAAATTATGGAGATACACTAAGCTAACCCCATACCACAGGTTAGAGGTGGATATTAAGAAGATGTTTTCATCAGGGAATGAATCAACCTCACTTGGGAAATCGGAAATGAGCTCAGCGAACACCAAAGACTATATGGACTTGGCAGAATGAAAAGTAAGATCAAATTCTTGAAGTATGACAATCCATTTATTGAATTTTCGCCCAATTATATGCCGGGTTAACACATATTGAAATGGATTGAAGTTTGCGACAACTGTGGTTGTTCGTAACAATCGTAGTGATGAAGCATCTGAACAACATAGACAGTTGCAAGTGCTAACTTCTCGACATGAGAATATTTAATTTTAGGTCCCAGTAAAGCATGGCTAAGATAGTAGATGGAATGTTGTTGGAGATGGCCATCTTCCTGAACTAATACTATGCAAATTGTGGAATCAGATGCGGCCATATATAAAATAAAATATCTAATATAGTTTGGAGGACTCAATAAAAAGGTTGATAATAATGCTTTTTTCAAAGCCTCAAATGAGTTCTGAGTAGCCTCATCCCATATAAATGGAGTATCTTGTTTGAGTAAGCGCATGAATCCCTTCATTGTATTTTCATCGTTTACTATAAAGCGTCTAAGAAATTTAGACATGCCCTATAGACTTTGAAGTTAACAGATAGTGCGAGGAGGAGGCAATTTTATGATAGCCTCAACTTTTAATGGATCAACCATTATTCCTTTGCTAGACACTATAAAACCTAGAAATCTTCCAAATTCGACGCAGAGTATGCATTTATGTGGATTCAAATGAATCTTACAATGTATGCATCATTCAAACATCAGTCGCAAATGATCTGGATGATCCCGTCTCTTTTGAGATCGTACAGGGAGATCATCTAGATATGGTTCAACTATGTTTTTGATATCGTGGAAAGTGAAATTCATAGCTTGTTGAAAGTAGATCCATCATTTTTCAGACCTAAAGTCATATTCCTATAAGTGAAGGTACCCAAGGATAGATAAAATCCATTTTATGCTAGTCTTTAGGTTTAATTTGAATTTGATTGTATCCTAAAAATCCATCCATAAAAGAGAATATTTCATTTCCAGCACACGCACCTATTATCTGATCAATGAAGGGTGTGGGCTAGTTATCTTCAGGGCATGCTTTATACAAATCCCTAAATTCAGTACAAAATCGGATGGTACCTTTCTTTTGTTGACAGGAACTGGATTAGAAACCCATTCCGTCATTGCGATAGGATAGATGAAACCAACCTTTAAGAGATTTTCTACCTCAACTTTTACAGCTGCATCTTTCCTTGGATTGAATGGACGAATATTTTGTCAAACAGGTTTGACATTAGGGTACATTTTAATCTTGTGCTCAACAATGGAAGGGTCAATGCCCGAAATCTCCTCGTATGACCAGGAAAAAACGTCGCCAAATTCTTTAAACATATTGGTATAGATGCAAACTTCCTTAGGAGAGTAGTTCGCACCGATAAATATGTTTTCCATGACATTAGGGTTTGTATAGATATTGATTGGAATTTTTTTCGATATGTTGACCATGTTTCCTTCAAAAAACGTCCCTGTTTAGCTAAAGGGTTAATGTACTAATAAACATTTCCATAGAGTCTCGCATGGAACTCTTCATTCCCAATCTTGCCTAAATCTGGAAGGAAGTAGGACCTATGATGCATATGTTCCCATAGCTTATCAATACCTACTATCGCTTCCAAAATGGATTCATCAGAAGGAACAATCATATCTAAGAAATAAAAAGAATGAGTGTTGTCCACATCCCATGAAGGCACATATTCAACATCCAACTCCTCGAAGACTGAAGGAGTAGAGATGGAATCCATGGAAGTTTCTTGAAAAACTTGGTAAGCAATTTCTGTCGCGGATAAGGGCACTATGAGTTCAACATGGGTTAGTAAAATCCAAGGATCAGTTCTATTATCCATTGTAAAAAAATCCTCAGATACTGAAGCATTGTTTTCAATACTAGTTGAACCAATATAGTTAATACGAGCAGGAAAATCAAACATGCCCATAAGAGATTAATACATTCCCACTCTCACATTTTCAGTAGCTGGTTGTTCCTGATCAACCATAGCAATTTTGGATTCGGAAGAGGCCATGTTACTTTTTCGAGTGAAATACAATTGATCAACTGTGATAATCCTTCCTTCATGAGGAAACATTAAAACTCAAAAAATGGACGATGGAATGGCTTGCATGGCATAAGTCTAGCTCCTTCCTAGCAACAAATTGTAATCAAGAGGAGCATCCACTACCTCAACTTTTACCGATACTACTTTTCCTACTAATTGTCTCTCAAAATAGGGTAGAGTTCCATGAGGATGGAAAGACCTTCCAGTGAAAGCAGTAAGTAGAGTGTTGGACGGAACCAACTTGGGAGAACCTAAAGCTCACCAACAAGAAATAGCCATAACGCACGTAGACACACCTTCATCTACAACAATTTGTCCAATAGTCTTAGCACCATGAACTAATCAATTTGAAAGGCATTGTGATATGAAAAACGAGGTTTGACATAAGATATGTCAAATTTCTCCAATAGGTTAATGGAATCAATACTTCCTATAGCTGCCAAATGTGCAATGCATTGCGAAGGGAAACTTTGCAAAAATTCCAAAGCCGACATTGCACATGGTGCTTGGGCTAAATATTCCACAACATAATAGTTAGGAGAAGCCCTCGTATTAGGGTTAAGTGAATCCCGTTTGTAGACACCTTTGGGTATATTTGGAATTGGATATGTCGGCTTCTCAATATGAAGAGGAGTCAACATTTCAAGAATCTCTTTATCTTTCTATGATGATTCTGGGCTATAATTCTTGGTTCTGGTTTGCAACACTGTGTTTGATCAAATCATATTAATGTATGATTGATTGTATAACGTAGCACTTTGGGTTCCCCCAGCAACACTAGAACCGCTGGAAGCCATATTTTGTCCTTTCATGAAAGGATCCTTCAGGATGGTAGGTTTTTATTGTTTCAATAGCTTCTGAGCTTGTTCCATTAAAGGGAATTGATGAGTCAAGTGATCTTCCTTGCAAATCTTACAAGGAAACTTTACTTTTGTCCATTCTTCATGCCCCCCTCAGCATTATCATTGGAATTGGGCTTATTTTGACTACCCTCCCCCTTCTTTCCCTTTTTCTTTTTACCGCTAGGTTGTTGAGTACCCTTTTGATTGGAACACACATTATGTACAATAGCTGTTTGAGAAGAGAGAGTGGCAATTGTAGTTTCCTCTGCTGCAAAATGCTTGACAGATAATTCTTTAACTTTCTTAGCTAAATATTCCACAATAAATGTATCAACTGAACCAACGATACGATTGGCATGCGGTCGAGGTTTAGGTTTTGCAGGATCATTATTTGATCACAGTGCATCAGGAATAATTTCATATAATATCCCAGACTGTGAATAAATCAAATCTAGTTGTTGGGATCTAAGAATGGCTTCTTCCTCTGTCGTGACCCATAAAGTAGAAACATATTTCGAGATGTATGGTAGAAGTTATTTTAGAAACCAATCTAATAAAAAATATGGAGGTATGTCAACCTTAATCATTATTTTCCTTCTTCTCCACTCCTGAATATGATCAGAAATATGGGTGGCCTTATTCTTCCTAAAGGTAGATAGAAGGTTTGTTCTGGCATCATACCGAACAGGAAGTTGGAAATGATTGAGGAATGCTGCCTCTAAATCGTAGAAATGATGGTAGGAAGAAAATGGAAACTCAATGTACCACTTAGCTGCTACGTCGATTAAATTTCTCTAAAAGAGTCTCAACCATATAGATCCATCATTCAACGAATTGGAGGAACATCATAAATGGGAAGTGGTGACATGTTCCCTAGGATCTTCACCAGTCTTTCCTTCAAACTTTGGAATGTCCAATGGAAATTTGGCTTCAATAGGAGGCCAAGTTGGATCATGATGAAGCAAATCATTCATTAGTTTCGAAAGATATGGCAATTTCAAAGTTGTTAGGAAGGGTAGACGAGGTTGATCCGAAGAAAAATGTGTTTAGGGAGCTTGGGGAGGAAATTTTCCTGAACCAAAGTTCCCATAAGGTTGGTTTGGGTTTCCCGTAGCCATCGACTGTGAAGTGAAAGCATTCTGAAATGGGATCCATCCATATGTAATAGGATTTCCCCCTTGGGACCCAATCCACTGGGGTTGAGAGTAACTCCCTCCAATTGAAATGGTAGTTGAAGGAAAAATAGTACTACCTCTTCCACCAAAAAGCGAAAAAGGAGAAGTCTCTACATGTACATTTGATGATTGAACATTACTCGGTTGAAATCTGAAACCTGTAAAAATATTTTGACTCGTAAAAGGTACAGTAGAGTGAGAAGGAATAGAGCCTACAAATGGAGCAGAAGGAGGAATGTGTCCCTTGAACCAAGGGAATCCTTGAAAAAGTAGAGTAGAACTGCTAGGACTAGTATGTAAATTCTAAAATATAGAGGATGATGTGAAAGGAACACTAGATATCCTAGTGAAAGTTAAGCTAGTTGACCCAGTGTTAGATCCAAAGGGTATAGAAGTGCTAGCAACTTGAGTACTAGATGACCCTAAGGATGAGCAAATAAAGTTGAAAGATACAACTGGGAAAAAATTTGAGTGTATTGAACTAGGTATCTGAGCACTAACATGAGGAGGAGAGAACCCTACAGACACAATAGCTGATGTAGGGGTATAAACATTTCCCAATCCTTCTCCTATATTGTCCATAACAAAACCAGATGTGATCCTATATGAAATTAACCTGGGTTCACCAAAATAATCTACCTGTACTAATACTAGATCGTGGCATCCAGTTAAATGTAGGTTAAAAGCTATTAAAAAGCCTTTAGCTTGCAAGTATTCAACCTTTGTTGTGTGAGAAGCAGGTGTAGTATACCTGATGAGATCAGGTTCCCCAGGAATGCCAGTTATCCCAATTGGCTCAAAAGAACCACTTGTGTTTATCCGTTGCTATTGCGGTGGCGGTGGAGGCTCCACTATGAGTCGAGGAAGGTTTTGTAACATTCTAGACCTATGAAGAGGATGGTCCTCCACAGCTAGAAAATTAAATCAAAGAAAACCTAGGGCCAACTAAACACAAGTAAAACAAACATCACACCACTATGAAAATTCCTAAGTAATCCAACCCAAGCAAAAAAATGCATTCCAAAGGAATGTATGGGATGATGAGGGCCCATAACAAACTAGTGAAGGATGAAGAACAATTACCCAGGGTCCACAATACAGATACCTTATGGAAAAGCGTTTGAATCACCAACCTCCTTCCCAAAGCATTGCAAGGTATTTCCTCCCATGTCTGTCCCAAGTACAGTAGAAATAACCTTCTACCATCACATGTGTATGAGCCCTAAAGTCAGGATACTAAGCTTACCAACTTTGTAGAAAGGGTCCAGCAGAATAGTTGCAGGTCAAGTTAATGCGCACGGGTAGGGTAGCAAAGACTGAAAATCAACAGCATAGGTGGTACTGATAAGTCATCGTACATGCACCAACTCTGGGATATGCTCAATTAAGTATTGGAGGTATATCTCCTCTACTTAACGTCTCACGACCTCGTGCTTGAATCCAGTGTGAGTGGAACTTTCTGGTTCACTTTCTACAAAACTGGATTTCCTTATGATAGGCCACTATGTCTGAGTTTTTATACTTTGGACAGTTTAAGACATCTCCTAGTCAAAAGTACTAGCATAAGCTAGTTGGTGATTGTCCCTAGAAAACAAAATAACTAGTAAATTTTAAATTAGCATTCTTTTTAAGGGATGTTATATAATCAAAGTGTAATGGCCATGCAACTAATGGTGTTGTGACTCATGCATGGAAATAGCATAGCAAGTGCAAAAATAGAATAAAAAATACAATACTTTCACTTTTTCTTTCTTTTCGAAACTAGAGAACTGACAATGCAAATCTAATAATGCAAAAAAATTCTTTTCTTTTTCAAAAATGCAAGTATGTATATGCAATTATATTTTTGAAAATATGATTATGTCATTAAATTAAAATTCTTGTAAAGAAATTTAACCTGTTTTCCAATTTTCTGCTTTAAAAATGAAAAGAAAAAACTACTTACAAACAAGTATGCTACACTAAGACAAAAGAAAAGTGCATGAAATATCTGTACCTAACCTATAAGATTAGAACTCCAAAACACATAAAGTATCGACAACGACACACTTGACAAGTCAAATCAAACCAAAATTCCAAGTTCACTACCGTTGGTATAAATACTTTGATCAAAAAGACTGAGCATAAGAAATGCATCAAGAAAGAGACCCGTCATGAGTTTAAACAACTCACAGATAGTCCAAGAACATCACAAGAAGCTGACCAAAGCATAAGCAATAAAAAATTATCAAGCATGAAGATCCATGGCACAATTATTCAACAAGATTTCAATCAAAAAAAGGTCTAAAGGTGAGATTAGATCATTCAACACAGGCACTAAAGTGCTTCAACAAAACTTATAAAGAGCATTAAACTTAGAAAATTTCAAGACAAGAGCATGAAAAGTAAACCCTAGCAAGTAAATATTCACCTGAGAACACGCGACTGTAAGTACAGAAACCAGTGCGTGACATGCAAGTGTGCAACCTTGCACTTGTGTGTAAGCAGGGGAAAATGTTGCTATAGGAAAGGTCCACCCACGTGTATGTCTCAAAAATTTCAAAAAAAAGGGAAATCGCTCAATGAAAACAAGTTATGGGTTAAATCCAAGGGTTCAGACCTCCTATAGACTCAACTTAAGATCTATAACCACACTCAGGCTGAAAAACATTAATCAAAAGACCCCAAAGCAAAACAGGCTTCCCCAACATAGTGGTCAGTTCTATTGTTAGGGAAAGTGTTCCTATGGCTGGGGTTCATAGAGGCCACCAACATACTGTGAATTTCAAGCAAGAATCAAAGTAGATGCAAAAATAGAACAAGACATTATACATAACATAAACAAGGTTTTTTGAAAGATGAGAAACAAGTACCTTATTCAATTGAAGGTTGATCCTAGCTCTATAATCTTCAAGATTTTGCTCCAAACTCCTGTTCTAAGACCTGCAACACAAACACAACCTTTCTTAAAGCTTACGACTACACATAGATTAATAATCAAATTGAAAGGAAATGAGCATTAAATTCATTAATCACTTTCAAATAACAAGCAATTTGGGAAAGGAAGGATATTTTATTCATTGAGATAATTGTAACAAATACATTTTTCACCTTTATCTGCTTACGCACCTGTTGAAACTTGATCTGATTCCTTTGCTCTTCTCTTCCACAAAAATTGCTCCAGCATAACATTACAAGTGAATATGTCCCCCTTTGTCATGGTATTTCTCTTGTTTTTTATGACAAAGGTGAAAGGGTAGTTTGAGAAGGCATTAGTTAGGATAGGTAGGGAGGTTAGGGAACCAACCCTAACTGCCTCTAATTCAATTTTCTTTTTATTTTTCGTGATTTTGGAGTAAAATGCAGGTGAAATGCATACCACTCGCATGTAAAGTGCGAGTTTACTGAAGGAGACGTGTGTACAAGATTTTGGGGAAACATGCTAGTGGTAAAGGGGTCACCAGCGCGTAACACGCGATTGGTCAGACTAGCATCGACATGTATGTCCTAGACCAAAGACACAAAAAAGGCATAAATTGGAGAATCAAGGAATGATTTGGGCCATAGGAATCAATAGAAAATGTAGTCTCTTCCATCCATAGAGTCCTTTTTTGTGAACAAAAATTTCGTATCGTCACGGATGGAGAAGTGTTGATTTGATGGATAACAATTAGTTTGTTGTGTTATTTTCCAGACTCATGGGATAGCTTGGTCATGGTTATTGGAATCAATAATACCACATTGAAGATTGATGATGTGACTGCATCTTTGTTTTCATAGGAGATGAGACGAAAGAACATGGAAAGATCAACCAACAATACCTTGATGGTGAGAGGTTGGTTGGTTGACAGAGGAAAAGGAAAATCCTTTGGTAGAAGATCAAACTTGAGGGGTAGATATAAGACTAGATCTAAATCTCCTGTCCCAATGATGAGAAAATGTTGGAAATGCAGAAAAGAACAACATTATAAGCGACACTATAAGTCAACGAAAGTTAAGAAGAGAAAAGGATTTGAGGATGCAGATTCGACTGAAAGTAAGCCTTCGACTGAAGAAAAAGGTGAGGTGTAATTTTCCTCAAAAAGTACATAGTCAGATCACGATTTTTGGTTGATCGACTTTGGTGCATAATTTCAGATGGCATCACGTAGAGAATGGTTCTGTGAATATGAGAAGTTCGATGGTGGTGATTTTCTGCTAGGAGATTATTCACCGACCAAGATTTTTGGATGAGGTAAATTTAGATGATTATTAAAATATGGAAGGAGAGGAACTCTTCTAGGCATGCTTCATATCCCATGTTTGTATCAAAACCTAATTTTCTTTAGTAAGATGGGGAATACGAGTGTCTAGTCTATAATTGAGAAATATACATGAACATGGTGTGAGGACCGATGGTACTAATGAGAGGAGTCCAAAATGAAATGATTTACAAGTTATTGGGAATAAAAGAAACCAATGGATGTATGACTATAGTATTTCCTGAATCCAATGATATATCCTCCAATCTAGTCGACTTGACCATGTTGTGACATCAATAGATGGGACACTTTGGTGAGAAAGGACTTCGTGCTATGTGGTGGACTCCAGGAATGGATACCTAATTAGGGTAGTCTTCGTTGTTTAGGGTGTTGGAATGTATCTTAAAGGTTTCTCAAGAAGGAAATGGAAGTGAGTTGTTTCTAAACAAAGAATGAAAGAATATAAAAAGGTCGTAAATCTATGAACTAGAAATGATGAAACTTGTAGATCTCTATGCTAAGAATTAAATGCTGGAAAGTTGTAAATCTAGTCTAAGAAGTAAGTACTGAAAGCTTGGTAAACTTAATCTAGAAATAAAATACTAAAAGCTGGAAACTTAAGCTAGGAATTAAATACTGAAAGCTGGAAATTTAAACTAGGAATTAAATACTGAAAGCTGGAAATTTAATCTAAGAATCGAATATTGGAAATCAATCAAGCTTTATCTATTCAAATCAAATACTAAAAGTGATGATCATTATTCTAATTAAATCAACTAGCTAAATCAATTAACTTCTATATGATCGAACTCAGATAAGGGAAATATGCATGGAATTGTAGATCCGAATCATTGTCTAGAATTAATATAAAATGTTGGAAAACAGAGGTAAAATATGCCTGCGCAGAATGCATGTACAGGACTACGGAAAGCGTGTTACAAAACTACATAATCGGTATTATCAAACTACAGGGAAAAATCGCTGAACTGAAATAAGAATCTGTTGTTCAAACCATTATCAAAGTACTTCACATATTATGAGGATTAAACAAATTAGAAAAACACATGAGAAATAACTGAAGTAAAACGATGCTCCTAACCTACGTGTTGAGGGGTCCCTCCCCAACTCATATTTCAAGAGTGGAAAAGACTTATAAACTCATAGCTTGAAATAACATCAATTCTTCCATTATTAAAATCGTAACTTCATGTCTCAGAAAAGTCTTAGAACATAACTATCTCAAATAACATATGATGAATATAAGTTCTACAAAAATTCCAACAGGAACCTCTTGCTACTCGAGAGGTCCATATATATATCTATTATGAATCATAACCTAAATCTATGCTTTAAATGCTGATCCTGCTAAGCAGGAGTTTTCTTCTATAAATCAGGAAAAAGGACGCTGAGCCACTCGTGGTCTTTCAGTCTTTGAGATGGATTTGCTTGTTGTCTCTTAGATCACCTACGCCTGCTCATATATACTTATTTTCATATAATTATCTCATAGAAAACTCCTTTAAGCATAAAAGAATAATCTCTAAACTACTTTGTTAAATAATCAAAACAACCACAAACAGAGGTATTTTCCTTATCCATTATTGTGCTTGTGTGGCATAAAAAGGATATAGAGTACCTAATTTGGGACTCATCATCTCCCCCAGACTGAAGGAGTCACCCATCCCTGGGTGACACATTTTGTTCTTGGACAGCTTCTCTGATATCCTAGGAAACGACCCTAGGGGTCCCTGCTTGTCTATGATATCCCAAGGTTTGGTCATCTCTGGTCCATGCTATTTTCTCCTCCTCTTCATCGACCTGTTATTTGATAATCAAAGGAAGAAAGAATGGTGGACTTAGTTTCATGCCTATCCATCTGAGTCGGCGCTTAATTAATGATTCTCTGTATAACTTAGCCTTGGTGAGAGTAGTCTCTAGCCTGAGGGGGGAGTGAGGCTCCCTCTTCTTCAAATCTTCTGCGATTCTTGCCCATCTCTCGCTGATGGATTCCTGAACTTCCTTGGGCATGCATTGAAGGGTGAGGTCGAAATGTGTTACTTCCTTCTGTTGTTTTTCAAGAAGGGTGGGGATTAAATCCTCATATATGGTGATAGTCCGGTGGTCTTGGATTACTCTTTCAGGATGAGTTGCCTCACCCTTGATCCATAACGGGTTTTCCCACTCCTCTACAAGATAGAGGTGAGCATCTTGTGGTCTCTCTAACTCATGGTTCATCCAGGAGCAGAGTGCTCTTAGCTGGAAGTCGCCCATGTAGGGATTTGGCAACCAGTTGGGTGAGCTCGACACCATGAAGTTATGCAAGAAAAATCACATTATTGGTCTTTCTCCAATTCTGTGCAGCTCAGAGAAGTGTCAACGAACTCCTTCAGAGTGTTTAATTCTAGAGGAAGGCCTTGCTTTAGCCTCTATAGCTGAAATTTTCCCCACTTCTCCATTAGGTAAACCGTATAGATTCTAGATGGTGGCCTGAGTCCCAATATATCATCATAGATCTTAGCAGTGGTAGTCAATGTATTATCCAATTGTCAGATTTTCTGGTCTTTCTGAGCCAACTCTTCCTAAGCTTGGCCCAATTTCCCCTTCAGTGCTAAATTTTGTTATTCTGCAAGCTTTAATTCTCCTGTGTGCCGCATCTTCAAAATATGGGTCTTTTCATGTGCAAACAGTGGGGGTGCTGGAGAAGCTGGATAGCTTCTCTGGATCCTTGCTTCAATTTTTAATGCTGCCAACTCCTCCCTGACTTTTGCTAGTTCTGTCAGTTCCTTAGCTAGTTGGTCATTGATTCCAGGGTTTTCATTTTTATCACCAGGATTCCATTGGAAAGCATCCTCTTCTTCTAGTGTAGTTGGGTCGTCCTGGTCTACTCCAAAATCCTCATCATCAGATAAGTTTTGAATTATGGGGATGGCTTCTTTTTCTACCTTCTTTGCATGCTCGTTTTTTTGTTGCTGTGTGACCTTTTTACTTTGTCGTTTTGACCCTTTCCCGCTGGCAGAAACCCCTGAGACTTTTTGGAGGGAGGCATCCTTTGAATGCTTAATTTTAATCAGGGTATTGGCCATAACTTCATTATCGCTATCCAAGTCAATCTTTCTCTTAGCTCCTGATGCAGAATTTGATTTTTCTTTTGATCCAGAAGCTAGGGGTATGCCTGGGTTAGGTGTACCCCTCATTCTTTGCACATATTCGACTGGTACTAACACAAACTCCTCCCATGAGAGTTCTAGAACCTGTACCATCAATTCTTCACAAATTATCAATTTGAGTAGCCCATGGTGGGCTAGTGCATCTTCTTTTCCCTGAACTACCTTTTTTCTCATTTCTCCCAAAGACTGAAGAAGATAATAGGGAATGTTGATGTTGTTATTTGGTGTATTATGGCCCCTGTATCTCAAAAGCTCCAAAATTCGAAAGTGGAAGATCGGGACATAGCTAAGTCTCCCTGTGCACGTTATATATTTCAGAATGATAGAAGCTATCTCGTCCTAGGGTGCTGGCATGGTGATTCTTTTGAATCCATTCTTGTCTTCTTCATAAACTCCCCCATGTCTGAGTAAGGCTGCCTTTTCCCTCTGGTTGGATTCCCAGTTTTCTTTGCCCTAGTGTAGACCCATGGGCAGTCCTGTGTATTTCGCAATTGCCTCCTGGTAAAGCCTGATACGCAGTCCCCTTATCCGGGTGACAAACTGTTTATCTTTTATGTGTTTCAAGTTCTTGACAAATTCTAAGGCCACCTCAGTATTGGAACCTCTCAGTCCCGAGATAAAGGGAATCCAACCCGCATAACGGAGGATGGACAACACTTGTGGGATTTCATAAATGGGCGTCTGATCCTCCGGCTCACTCTTTTTTAACCCCTTCATCATTTTTGAATTTTTCTAGTGTAATCAACAAACCAAAAGATTTGAGTGGTGGATGACTTACCTCAACTGATCAGGCTTGAGGGTAGCTTGCTGGCTAAATGACAATATGAACCTCCAGTTTTCTTGCTTCTGAAAAGCTTGCATTTCCAAATTGGGTCCTTTTGTAGATTATGCTGCCTTATTTAGCTATTTTTACGAACTTATCCCGATCATTGTGCATCGTACATGTTGCCTTATACATTCCTTTCCATTATTTCACCCTGCGTTTCTTTCCATCATTGTACATTGCGTTGCTGCTTTGATCATTTGGGGATATAGTAGCTGGATCCGGAGGTTGTCATTTTTTGACATGTCTAAGGTAGCTAATCATGATTCTATGAGGTTACTCTGAACCATGCCGCCGAATTAACTTAAAAGTTGTCCTCAGCTTTGGAAAATAACCATTTTGTGGGGGATTATGATTTGATTCGAAAATAAAACAAAGAGTTAAATGATTACCTTCCATGCTAGCATACCTGAGTGTATGATGCGTGCTTGTTTGTGGTAGGAGGAGGACTTCCTGTGTTTAACATTGTTTCTTTGAAGCAGGTCCTTGATAAGGTTGGATGTAAACTCTGTGCCTTGGTCAGAAACTAGCTCTCATGGGACTCCAAATCTGTGGAATATTTGCTCTGTAAAATTTTTTGCCACATTTGTTTCATTTGCTGCTGCAAGTGCTTCTACTTCTGCCCACTTTGTAAGGTAGTCAGTGCATACTAGAATATGGCTTTTCTAATTTGATTGGGGGTTTAATGGACCAACAAAATCAAATCCCCATTTCTCGAATGCTTCCAAAGAGATTTGTGGGTGGAGGTGCATTTCTTATCTTTGAGTAGGCTTCCCCATTCGTTGACAATCATCACAATGTGAAATGTATTCATAGGAGTCCTTGTGGAGTGTTGGCCAATAATATCCAGTTTGCAATATTTTATAGGTTGTTCTTTTTGCAGCATAATGTCCTCCACATGGATCATTGTGAGTGGCATGCAATATGTCATGGACTTCATCTTCTCTGACGCATCTTTTCAATATCTAGTCTGGCCATTTTTTGAAAATCCCTTCTATCCATGTGTACGTGGCACTTTTCCTTATGATTTTGTTTTTTTCTTGGTGGTTGTAATGTTGTGGGAATTTACCAGACACTAAGTAGTTTGCTATGTCATCAAACCATGGGATTCTTGTTGAGATTTCAAAAAAGTGCTCATCAAGGAAGTTATCATTAACCAGTTCAGTGTCTTATTCATGGGTGAGTCTAGACAGAAAATCAGCTACTACATTGTGTTTTCCTGGCTTATCCAGAATTGTTATGTCGAACTCTTGCAAGAGGAGTAGCAATCTAATGATTCGAGCACTTGTATTAGGTTTATTCATAAGATACCTAATTGTTGAATGGTCAGTGTGGACAAAAACTTGGTATCCAGTTATGTAGTGCCTGAATTTGTTTATGGCATGTATGACAGCCAAAAATTCCTTCTCTGTGACTGTATAAT
Organism: Larix kaempferi; assembly: GCA_027924585.1. NCBI lineage: Eukaryota > Viridiplantae > Streptophyta > Pinopsida > Pinales > Pinaceae > Larix > Larix kaempferi. The sequence continues at coordinate 8,700,688 of BSBM01000217.1, read as the reverse complement.
TTAATTCTGCTCTTGCCAAGTTTTTACTGATATAATATATGGCATATGGTCTCTTCTCTTCTTCTTGTCCAAGGACTGATCCAATGGCCTTATCTAATGCATCAGAATGGATGTGGAATGGAAGTGCCCAATTTGGCCCTTGGAGTACTGGAGTTGTGATTGTCTTCTCCTTGAGGTTATCAAATGCTAACAACAATGCTTTGTTCAGATGAATTCTGCGTCTTTTGTGAGAAGAGCAAACATTGGTGCAACAATTTTTCTATAACTCTAGATAAATCTTCTGTAGTAGCCTGTTTTCCCAAGAAAACTTCTCACATCTCTTTGTTTGACAGGTGGTGGCAGTGTTCTAATGGCTATAACTTTTGCTTGATCAACTTCAATTCCTCTCTGTTAAATATGGTGTCCAAGCACGATGCCTTCTTCCATCAACATTCTGCATTTATCATTGCTCAGACATAAGCTCATTTCGATGCATTTTTTCAAGACTAATTCTAGATGTTTTAATGCTTGGTCAAAATTCTGGCCATAGGGTGTGAAGTCATCCTTGTAGACTTCCATTTGATAATTAATAAAATTAGAGAAGATGCATAAGATTGACCTTTGAAATGTTGTTAGGGCATTACAGAGTCCAAAGGGTAGCACTCTGTATGCATAAGTGCCCCATGGGCATGTGAATGTTGTTTTGTCCTGATCAGCTGGGTGGATTAGGATCTGGTTGTACCCACTGAACCCATCCAAGAATGAGAAAAATTTGTTTCCAACCAATGTGTCCAGTACTTGGTCGATGAATGGTAGAGGGAAGTGATCTCTCTTAGTTTCCTTATTGAGCTCTCTGTAATCCATGGAGATTCTCCACTTCCCTCCTTTCTTAGGAACTATAACCCATGGTGAGACCCATTCACTATCTAAGGTTGGGTATATAAACCCTGCATCTAACAGCTTTTGTAACTCCAGCTTAACTATGTCTTTTAATGTTGGGTTCATTCTTCTTTGTGGTTGTCTCATAGGAACATCACCTTCCTTGATATAGATGTAATGCTTGCAGATGTCTGGGTGGATACCCTTCATGCCAGTGTATGCCCATGCAAAAGCTTTGTTGTTGTCTGACAGTACCTTCATTAATTGTTGTTCTTGTCTTGGCTCCAAATTGGAGTTAATATTAACTGTCTTTCTAGTCATTATCTCAACTTTTTTTATCTGAATTGGATGCTATTAAAGTGTGAGTACCTCTTCCCACATTTTGTTAGAGTTGTGGGTTGATGTTTTCTCTTCTTGTTGCTGACCTATGCCAAAAACATCTTAAAAAATATACTGATTAGAAGATGCATTTTGAATAAACCTATCTAAATGACTATCTTCATCGAGGGCTTTTAGTGATAGGGCAGCTTCAATGGTACGAACAGGTCGTATGTTTTGGTCTGTTGTATCATTATAATCGTCTACCTAGTTTTGATATTCTAGGTCTAAAGACTTTCTTGCTGGAGGATATATCGTGAATTTATTCCTAGCTTTCCCACTGGTGATTGTCATGTTGCCCAATCTGCAACCTATATAGGTGTCTGTAGTCGCTAGCCAAGGTCTCCCTAGTATTATTGGGTACCCGCTGAGTTTACTTTTCACTTCAATGACTACGAAGTTAGCTAGGTACTCCTAGGATTCTGTATTGATAATGATGTCTTCGAGCATTCCTTCGGGTTTTACAGTTGATGTGTCAGCAAGTTGTAGTACGGTATTTGTTGGTCTGACCATCTATTGGAGTCCTAGGGCTATCATTGTGTCCTTGGTCATCACATTGATTGCAGCCCCTAAATCAATTAGGCTGCTGGCAATATGTCTATTGTTGATGGTCACGTTGACTACTGGACTGCCTAGATCAAGGTATTTTAGGTTGACAATGACACCCAACATTAAATCTGCTAACTGGCCTACTACGTTTATAGTTGGTGGGTCACGTCTTCTTCTGCTAGGTCTTTTTAAGCAATTCTCTTTAATAAAATTGTTACAGATTGGCACATATCTTTTGGCTTGTAAAATTGGAATTTGGATGTTCAAATGTTTTAATTCATTTAGAATTGCATTTTCCTCTTCTTCTTTTGTATTTCGTATGAGTTTTTCAGGGAATGGAGGGTTTCTATTTTGTATGTGTGGCCGACTTTCTTCTTCCTAAGGGTTTGTCTCGTCTGGGTGCTGAATTTCAGGTTGTGTTGTTTGTTCGTGATCTCCATATCCTTAATTATTCTGCGTGTGTGTGTTTTGTAATGTTTTCCCAAACCTGAGATTAATTTCATTTATTTCCAGGGTATCCACTACATAAGTAGGGAACTGCATGATTTCATTGTTATAGGTCTATTGCTGTCCTGGTCTGTTGTTGTTTGGGTTTGGAATTGGCTGGGCAGGAATTGGTGGAGGTATGGGAGGTGACTGGTTCTGTGGGGGTGGCATGATGAGTGGCTGTTAAGACGGAGCCCTCCAGTTTGATGAATAAGGATATGGATTTCCATAATTCGTTGTTGGATGAGCAAAAGGTGGGGGGTATGGAGAATAAGATTGTGGGTAATAAGGCTGTTGATATGATTGGTTTTGCTGCCACGGGTTTGGAGTTGGATGAGATGGCCATGGGGCAAGTGCTGAGTTCCAACTTTGTTGATTACTTACCTGATTAAAGTAGGCTTGGTTGTTGGGTTGGTAAGGCCTAACAAAATGATTTCTTCTTTAATTAACAAAACAAAGTTGTTCTATTGCACCTTCAGTTGTGGGATCTTGGATGGTAGCTTTGCATGAGGGAAACAAAGGGAATTTATCATTGGAGTGATCGTCGGTGCAGAGGACACATATTTCGATGGTGTTTAGTATGCATTGTCCCTTTTCATGGTTCTTCCTACCGCGTGGATAGAATACTTCCATTGCTTGGTTTATCTCATCATGTTTCTTCTTTATTTGGAGTGCATCAAGTTGCATTGCTAGGTATTGAGGGATATTAGTTTTCATATCATCAAGAAGGTTCCCTAAATTAGAATTTGTGAGGTTTGGTCCTGATGATGTTGATACCCCAATGAATGAATGTGAATCCCTTGTCCCACTTTTACCTTTTCTGGATCTAGAATAGTTCTTGGAGATTTGTAGGATTTGGTCATAAGTTTTCTCGAATATATCCCCATCTCCTAGAAGGTTCAGGACTTCCGTATTTTATTCTTTGATCCCCCTAAGAAGGACAAGTTTCAGTGATTCTTGGTCTAAGGTGCAGTGACTAGCTCGTTTGTAACTGAGTTGAAAGCATTGTGCATAGTCTTTTAGGGATTCTCTTTCTCCTTGTTGCATTCTAAAGATTTCATCTCTTGTATCTTTTGCCTTACAGTAGTCCCTATATTTTTCGAGGAAGGTTTGTTTCATTTGGTCCTAGGTGAAAATTTTGTTTCCTTCTAGGCTCATAAACCATCTGAGTGATAGATCTTTCAATGTGGAAGGAAAAAGTCTTAGTTTTTGTGCATCCGTAGTGTAACCAAATTACCTACAAACTACCTCAAATTCAAATAAGAATGTGTCAGGATCTTCTGTTAAGCCATGGAAGTTTGGAAGGTTATTAGGGTTTATATTCTTCATCTTGGCATCCCCAAGAGGTACACTGATGGGAAAAGTGAACAGTTCTCTAGGTTCATCCTTTCCCTCTGCCATAGTGGTGTTTGAGCTAGAGATAGCAAAGAAGTTATCTCTGTTTGGATCGTAGGTAGAATCAACTTCGTCTTCTAAGTTAAGGAATTCAAATTGGGAATTATTAGAACTGTTGTTACTCATAGGGCGGTTAGGCAGAAAGCGTCCAAATCTATCTCTTTGTCGTCGAGGTATTCATGGTAAAAAATTTATGTTTCTGATTGTTTTTGTGTTTTTTTTTCTTTTCAAGATGTCTTCTATAGATTAAGAACCTCCCCGATAGTGGCGCCAAAAAGTGGTGGACTCCAGGAATGGATACCTAATTAGGGTAGCTAAACCAGAAGTATACTTTAATTATCGACCAGGGAGCATACAAACTTCAGAGGTACTAAGCACTATATGTGCTTTATAGGATGGTCTTCATTGTTTAGGGTGTTGGAATGTATCTTAAAGGTTTCTCAAGAAGGAAATGGAAGTGAGTTGTTTCTAAACAAAGAATGAAAGAATATAAAAAGGTTGTAAATATATGAAATAGAAATGTTGAAACTGGTAGATCTCTATGCTAAGAATTAAATGCTGGAAAGCTATAAATCTAGTCTAAGAAGTAAATACTAAAATCTTGGTAAAGTTAATCTAGAAATGAAATACTGAAAGCTAGAAATTTAGGCTAGGAATTAAATACTGAAAGCTGGAAATTTAATCTAAGAATTGAATACTGGAAATCAATCAAGCTTTATCTATTCAAATCAAATACACAAAGTGATGATCATTATTCTAATTAAATCAACAAGTTGAAACAATTAACTTCTATATGATCGAACTCAGATAAGGGAAATATGCATGGAATTGTATATCCGAATAATTATCTAGAATTAATATAAAATGCTGGAAAACAGAGGTAAAATATGCCTGCACAGAATGCATGTACAGGACTACAGAAATCGTGTTACGAAACTACAAAATCGGTATTATCAAAATACGGGGAAAAATCGCTGAACTGAAATAAGATTCTATTGTTCAAACCATTATCAAAGTACTTCACATATTATGAGGATTAAACCAATTAGCAAAACACATGAGAAATACCTGAAGTAAAACGATGCTCTTGACCTATGTGTTAAGGGGGACCTCCCCAACCCGTATTTCAGGAGTGGAAAAGACTTATAAACTCAAAGCTTGAAATAACATCAATTCTTCCATTATTAAAATCGTAACTTCATGTCTCAGAAAAGTCTTAGAACATAACTGTCTCGAATAACATATGCTGAATATAAGTTCTACAAAAATGCCAACATGAACCTGTTTCTATTCAAGAGGTCCATATATATCTATTATGAATCATAACCTAACTCTATGCTTTAAATGTCGATCCTGCTAAACATAAGTTTTCTTCTATAAATCAGGAAAAAGGGCACTGAGTCACTTGTGGTCTTTCAATCTTTGAGTTGGATTTGCTTGTTGTCTCTTAGATCACCTGCGCCTACTCATACATACTTATTTTCATATAATTAGCTCATAGAAAATGCCTTTAAGCATAAAATAATAATCTCTAAACTACTTTGTTAAATAATAATAAAAAATTCATTATTTCCCACAAACAGAGGTATTTTCCTTATCCATTATTGTGCTTGTGTGGCATAAAAAGGCTATAGAGTACCTAATTTGGGACTGATCACTATGCATAATAAAGGTATGGTCAAAGATATCCCTAATTGTTTTGAAGAAGTAGACTTCTATGAACATCTCATTTATGTTAAAGAGAGTCGAGTAAGTTTATCATCCACGGTTACTAGAGCCAAGGAAATACTAGATTTAATACATAGTTATTTTTTTGGATCAGTACCGGTCCAATCAATAGGAGGATAACAATATTACATCTCTTTAATAGATGATTTATCTAGAATGACATGGTTGTATTTTCTAAGGAATAAATTTAAGGTTTTTGAGAAATTTCAAGAGTTCAAAGCTATTGTAGAAAATCAGACTAGAAAAAATTTCATTGTTTTGAGAAATGATAACAGATGAGAAATCTATGGTAAGGCGTTTGACCAATTTTACAGACAACATGGTATAGATCAACAAAACACAACTCCATACACGCCTCAATAGAATGGAGTTGCTGAAAGAATAAATAGAATGGATTTACTAAAATAATGAATAGAATGGTGATGGACAATGTGAGGAGCATGCTCAGTGGTGCAGGTATGACACAATAATTATGGGAAGAAGAAGTCAACACGACATGTTACTTGGAGAATAGGTCACTGTTGAAGACTATGGTCGACAATAATCCATATGATTTATGGGATAGTAAGAAGACCTCTCTTGCACATCGCAGAGTCTCTAGGTGGGATTCCTTTATGCATGTACCAAAGGAGAAAAGAAGAAAACTTGATAGAAAGTTTGATAAATGCATATTCATTGGATATAAGGCTGGAGTGAAATTGTAAAAGCTGTGGAATCCTATCACAAGGAAGGTAGTTTAAAGTAGAGATGTGATATTCAGAGAAGTTGTAGGTACTTCCAGGGTTGAATAGGTCAGAAGATAAAAGGAACCAAAAAAGAAGATGTTTCAAATGAACAATGAAAATCTATATTCAGACGAGTCGACTGAATCCAATGAAGAGGTGGAACAATGGACTTTGATTGTCAGGAGGTCTAGTCAAGCAAAAAAAGAAACCGAAAGGTATAGTCCACCAAAAATTTTCTCTTCTTTTGTGTTATTTTCCATTGAAGATGATCCCATGTTAGTAAACGAAGCAATCAACTCGACTGGGGGTAAACTATGGAAAAGGGCCATGAAAGAAGAAATGGAGTCCTTGAAGAAGAATAAAACATGGGATTTGGTCGCACTACCAAATGGAAGGAACCTATCAAAAGTAAGTGGTTATTTAAGAAAAGTATGAATGTAGCAAGACATGTCGAGAAGTATAAGGATCGATTGGTATCAAATGGATACTCCCAAGTCAAGGGAGTTGACTTGGTGATATTTTCTCTCATTTTGCTCAATTAACTTCCATAAGGGTACTAATGTCTTTAGCTATAGCGTTTAATCTTGAGATAGAATAGATGGATAAAAATACATCATTTATTTGTGGTGATATTGAAGAATAATTTTATATAAAGTATCCTAAAGGTTTCATAATTAAAGGAGAGGACGAGTTGGTTTGCAAGCTCAAGAAGTCTCTCTATGGTTTAAAGAAATCACCTATGATGTTGTACCAGAAATTTGATATGTATATCCAACATTTAGGGTTTGTAAGAAGTCGGGTTGAACACTATGTGTATGGAAAGAAATTCAATGAACAATTTATATATGTAAATTTGTATGTCGATGACATGTTGTTGGTTGTAAATAACACAAATCTAATTAAGGAGGTAAAATTGTAGCTGTCCTCCAAGTTTGGCCTGAAGGATCTTAGTGAAACTTATTTCATTCTCATAATTGAAATAAAAAGAGATCGAGCAAATATGAGGCTTTGGTTAAGTAAGAGTAAAAATGTTGTGATAGTTCTAAAATGTTTCAACATGAAGGAGTGCAAAGTTATCAGGCTTTATTTTCCTGTAGGTGTTAAGTTATCTATTGAATAATGTCCTAATACATGGGAATAAATAGAGTACATGGAACATGTACCATATGCTAGTGATGTAGGTAGTATGATGTATGAAATGGTCTATCCTACCTTTTATTACTCAAGCAATGGAAGTATTAAGTAGATACATGTCAACACATAGAAAGGAGCAATGGAACACAGTAAATAGATTTTTCAGGTATTTGCGTCACATAATGGATTATGCAATTTGATACCAAGGGAAACCTGAAACTAACACACACACACACACACCAACGTGTTAAATCCAAAATGCACCAAATAAAATCTAGCAAAACAAGGTGGCGTGCCTTGTTATAAAAAGCATAAGTGCTTGTGTGCATTTTTAGGCACACAACACACCCACTGATTAGTTTTCTAGCACACCATTTCTGGTGCATTCCCTGGCACAATTGTTACTGGTGTGTTTGAGTAGATGGGCATCATCAGATGTGATACATAGTTTTTTTTTTTAATTTTTTTTTGCATCGGTACATTATGTAGAGCACCATCATTATTGCTTTTGGTATAATACATACACATTGTATTCAATTCTTTCATATCAATATGTAGGCACCGCCTACAATGCATTAGTTTTGATTTGTATGCACCATTTATGGTGTGTCAGTTAAAACAGGGAAGCACCATGGGTGGTGCACCATATTTGAATTACAAACACCAATGATGAAAATGTTTCTTGATCCCTAAAAAAAATTAAACAAATTCTAATAAGTATTTCATGTAATTATTTTATATATACTTTTTATTTTATTAATATAATTAATGATGAAATTTGTATGTAAATTAGGGACAAACACCACCACTGCCTCTGATCATCTTGTATAATGTTGATCGAGTATAGAAGGCTTGAGGGAAAGAGATGGATTTATTTCCTCGTCCTATTATAGCAATGGCACGACAAATTTTATTTGAGGTTGGCCTCCTCAAGTTTTATGAGGATGATACTTAAATCACATGGAAGAATGAGCTAATGATGGAGTTTATCCATCATTGGAATCATCATAGAAAGGCCTTTAGGTTTGGTCCCCATATTTGGTGACAGCCTACATAGAATGATTTTTATTTCATTACGAGCTTATCTGTGAGGGGGAAGGAGTTTCCCCATTTTCCCGATCTACTACATGTTGTTGTATTTGAGCACTAGTTGATGTATGTACAATCATTTATCAATATGGATATTACTTACCCTAATGAGTTCTAAGTGGGTGGGGCTATTTGAGGCTACATGCTTTACAAACAGAGGAGGCCAGGTGCTTGAGCCTATTTGTTACCATGATACCACACTATCTCATTGATGGGAAACACATTAGCTTCTCTACGACATATTTTGTAGAGACTTTACTACATAATCCTAGGTTGATTAAGTGGGTTTCTATTTTTTGATGACGATTTATTTTAGGTTTAGACCACTATTGTATCCTATTGCAAGGGAGATAGTTTTTCCCCTTTGCATAAAATCTATTTACTCTATTTTTTGAGAGGTTTCCAGTGACTCGACCCATGTTTGGGACCAAATTTGATTTCATACCAACTAGGATGACGATTGATGTGTTTATATACATCAAGGGGGAGATGTTTCCCAAGAGGGGATTACTTAATTTTATGTGTAGGTTTCCAAGTGCAGACACGTTGGAGATGTTACACAATTATGAGTGAAAATCAAGCATCGAACCTATACAATATCCATATGTAGCGATGGAATGGTGAGGATGTATGACCATGTATATTACTATGGCTGAGCCACCAAATATGAGAGGTAATATGATCATTATATTTTGATTAATGTAGTTGCGTAATTTTTTTCTTATTTAATGAATGCGTAATTGATTATAATATTTTATTTAAATTGTCTAATTATTGTTGTCCATTATTTTCAGATATTGGCACATATGCTGGGGATGATCCACCCCAACATGATGAGGATGATGATCTAATTCATTAGCATAAAACCAACATGTAGCAGTGCAAACTAGGTCCTAGATTTCAACACCATGCGACTAATCATATTTGTGACTTGATGGCTCTCCATGAAGTGGATCCTATACAACCCCATGACATTACATGGGACTTTGAGCTTTCTCCTATGGTATTCCATTCTCTGATATATGATGTTATTAATGAACCATTTTTTATGTGAACTCATTCTTCTTGATGAGTTGAGGGGTGTTCCATACCCTTCATCGGATCTGCCTTTTGAGGAAGATTCTCCTCCACCTCTTCCAACACATAGATCATCCAATGATCCAACAACTACTGTATCATCCACCACCACATATGCATATATTTCTTATCCAATTATTTGAATCTTGGGGATTATAGGCATGTGCCTCAATATTTTATGAGGAGGACCATGTTCCTTACCCTTGTTCTCTATATTTCATCTACCTTTCATTCCCACATACTAGAAATATCTCTTCAACCATGTATTCTCCTCTATATAGAATATAATAATTATAGAACATGTGATATGATATGTACTCAAAACCCAATCTTTTCAACATTTTCTTTGACTTTTCATAGTTGTTAGGATACAATCATTCAAACACACATGATATGGTATGTACTCAACATCCAACCTATTCAATATTTTCTTTGCCTTTTCACAGTTGTTGGGAAAGACATTATCACTCATAATTACCTTATATTTGATTAATATGCAATTAGTGGAAAATAAAAAAGTACATTGTCATCAAACATGAATAAGTTGAACCTTTTCAATCTTTATTGTGTGAAAAGATTCCTCAAAATATAGGGAATTTAAAGTTTAGTTACCTCAAAAGTGTTGAGAAACACACATCTATCATGTTATTGGGTCTATACAACAACTATCTTGAGTAGGTTTCCAATTTGATTCATATAGTTAAATAGTTACGTATACATAAGTGAACAATGGCATATGCAACACATCAATACATAACACAGAGAATTACCTTCGAAACCCCTTACTTAAGGAAAACCAACAAACCAGTGATATCTCGGCTCATCTATTATGAATCATAAATTCACCAAACTGGGTGGTACTGATACAGACCAGTCAACACAAACTGTTACACATGTGATTACCCTCACTCACGATATGCAAAAAAATACTATGCTCGCTCTTCTACTACCATACTCTTGATACACTATCATTACATCTTATTCATAAGTTCAATGCAGCCAACTGCTCATTAATGGCAATCCATAACCTCCTAATCAAATCTAGTTATTTTGGTTTGACCTATCAACTATAGCTGAATCTGTTAAGCTTCCATTTTTCCAAGAGTTCATAGAATCCATGCTTCCTTCGACTTCTATCATCCAATATGTTTTCGTTTTGACCAAACAACTAATCCAGTCGGTCAACCGACAAAGAATATAACACTCCCAACATTCTCCCACTTGTTTCCTTCTTTGCATAATCAACAGATTCAGAACTTTTATTTCACAAGGATGACAAACTCATTGTTTCCTTCCACCAAGAATTTTTTTTTGTGTTTACTGACTTCGTCAATGAATCTACAACATTCTTCATCATGTCAACCTTTTCCAATAACACTTTCTGGTTCTCCACCATTTCTCTCAAAAACTGGTATTGAACATCAATGTGTTTTGACTTTGAATGATATGATGGAATATTTTCCAGAAAGATTGCACTCTGACTATCATAATCCAACCTAACAGCATGATGCCTGAACCCAACATCTGAAAGCAACCTCTGCAACCAAAAAAAATCATTTCATGCATAAGTAGATACCATGTATTCATCCTCAGTAGTTGATAGTGCAATGAATGACTTTGTTTTACTCATCCAATTGACTACTCCACCAAATATATTAAACACATATTCTCTAGTCAATCGTCTACGGTAGATGTCTCCAGCCCAGTTGGAATCAACAAAACCTTGTAAATTGAATTTCTTATTTCTCTTAGACTCTCCTCCGTAAAATATTGCTAAATCCATTGTTCCACAAAGATATTTGAACACTCTCTTAATTGTGGTCCAGTGCTCTTTTCCAAGTGTAGTTATGTACCTACTCAATACTCCCATTGCATGGTAAATATCGGGTCATGTACATACCATCACATATATCATAATACCTACAACACTCACATAGGGCACATGTAGCATGTACTTCTTTTCTTCTTATGTATTCGGACATTGTTCAGCAGATAAATTGACTCCGACAGGAATAGGAACCTTGAACAGTTGGCTTTCCTACATGTTGAAACATTTCAAGATTGTCTCAACATATTTCCTTTGAAGTAATCAAATCCTTGTACCTAATCGATCTCTCTTTTACCATTCCAAGAATGAAATTTGCTGCTCCAAGATCCTTCATGTTGAAATTAGAGGGTAAGTGCAATTTCACCTCTTTTATCATATCAATGTTATTCTCGACCAACAACATGCCGTCGACATACAGAGCCACATATACAAATTGATATCTGACTTTTTCAAATACACATGGTGATCCTCCTGAATTCTCATAGATCCCAGTTTCTAGATATACTTGTCAAACTTTTGATATGACATCTTAGGTGATTGATTTAGACCATAGAGAGAATTATTGAGCTTACAGACCAAATTGTTTTCTCCATCCATTATAAAACCTTCAGGATACTTCATATAGATTTATTCTTTAAGTTCTCCATTAAGAAATTCTATATTTACATCCATCTATTCTATCTCAAGATCAAATGTTGCAATTAAATACATTAGTACCCTTATGTAATTTATTTTAGCAATCAGAGAGAAAATTTCACCACAGTTGAATTCGTCAACTTGAGAATATCCTTTTTCTACTAATCGAGCCTTGTACTTATCAACCTGACCTGACGCATTCAAATTTTTCTTGAATACCCACTTACTGTTGTCGGTTTTCCTTCCATTTGGTAATGTGACCAGATCCCATGTCTCATTTTTCTTCAAGGATTCCATCTCTTCCTCCATGGCCCTTTTCAAGAGTTTACCTTCTATCGAGTCCATTGCTTCTTCTATTGTATTGGGGTCATCGTCTATGGTAGATAATGCAAACGAAAAGAAAAATTCGAGTGGACTATACCTTTTTGGTTGTTGTCTCGATTGACCATACCTCCTCGCGTCCAAATTTTGTTGTTCCACCTCGTTGTCGGATTCAGTCGACTCTCCTGAATCCATAATTTTTTCATTCATTTCAAACTCTTTCTTTTCTTCTTCCTTTTCTTTTTTGACCTTTTCGGTCTTGGAAGTGCTTCTGACTTCCCCGAAGATCACATCTCGAATATAAACTACCTTCATCATCCTTGGATTCCACAACTTATATCCTTTCAATCCATCCTTATACTCGGTGAAAATACACTTCTCCGACTTACAATTGAGTTTCGTTCTTTTCTCCTTTGGGATGTGCACAAAGGCCTTGTCCCCAAACACTCAAATATGTGAAATAAAGGGATCTTTCCTAGCCTATGCCTCATATGAATTCTTGTTGACATGAGCCATTAACAATGACCTATTCAGTAGGTAACATGTTGTGTTGACTGCCTTTACCCAAAATTCTTGTGCGCCACCGGCACCATTGAGCATGTTCCTTGATTTATCCATTAGCTTCCTATTCATTCTTTCAGCAACTCCATTCTGTTGAGGTGTATATGGAATTGTGTTTTGTTGAGAAATACTGTGTTGTCTACAGAACTAGTCAAACGTTTTTCCACAGAACTCTCCTCCATTGTCAGTTCTCATCAACTTGATCCTTTTACCAGTCTTATTTTACACAAGATCTTTGTAGTCTTGAAACTTTACAAATGCCTCATATTTATTCCTCAAAAAATACAACCATGTAATTATGGGGAAATCATCTATGAAATAAATGTAATAGTGATATCCTCCTAGTGAAGGGACTGACACTAGTCCAAACACATCACTTTGTATTAACTCCACTTTCTTTAGCTCTAGTAGCACCACATGAAAACCTTACATAACTCTGTTTTCCATAAATACGATGTTCACAGAAATCAATTTCTTCGGGACATTTAGGGAGACCTTCATCCATACCTTTATTTTGCATAGCATGAATACCTTTCTCACCTATGTGTCTCATCCACTGATGCCAAAATATGGTCGATTAAAATAGACAAATAATCATCCCACCGGTCTGAAGACAAACTACATTAGCACTTTTGTTGATGTTTGTTCTGCCCAATAATTTATACAGGGTTCCAAACCAAAGTCCTCTCATTAGAACCATTGCTCCTCATACCATTTTACATGTGTCTTTCCCAAATATGGATGGTACACCTACATCATCCATATTACTTCAAGTTTGGTGCCAAACCTGGAATATGCAGGACTCCTGGAAGTGTTCTTGTTCCTCCATCTTTCAACTTCAGTCGAACCTTTCCTCGTCTAACTATCTTGGTCAGTGAGTCATCTCTAATTAGGACATCACCACCATCAATCTTATCATACTCACATAACCACTCTTTGTGCAATGTCATGTGCTATGATGCACTGGATTGAACCAACCACATATCATGATCTGAATGTGTACTTGTGGAGGCCAAATACACATTTGCTTTCTCCTCTTTCGTAGACTTTCCATCAGTCGACTGACTTTCCTTAGACACTTTAGTTTTCTCGACTTCATTCGATTTACAATTCCATCGAATATGCCCAAATTTTCCACATCGCCACCCAAATTTTCCACATTGCCAACATGTATTCTTTGTCATACCAGGGGATCTCGTCTTAGATATACCCCTCGACTTCGATCTCCTACTATATTTTTTTCCTTTTCCTATATCTATTGATTAACCTCATATCGACAGGGCATTTTGGGTTGATCCTTCCATGATATTTCATATCATCTCTTCGAAAAATAGAGATATGAATGCATTACCAATCTTTAATGTAGTATTATTGCTTCCAATAGCCATGACCATGCTATCCCATGGATTTGACAATGAACATAAAACACTGATGCATTTTTCCTCTTCAATGATTTTTATATCCACAGACAACAACTAACTAATCACAATGTTGAATGCATTTAAGTTCTCTATTACTGGTTCACCTTCTCCCATCCTCATATGGTACAACTTCTTTCGAAGAAACAACTTGTTAAGCAGATATTTCGATTGGCACAAGTTCCCCAACTTTTCCCACAACTTATTTGTAGTGTCTTCTTCTGAGGCATTCAACAATACAGAGTTTACAAGATAAAGTTGGATGGTACTCCTTTTTTTCTATCAATCATTTTCCAGTATTCCTTCAACATACCCACAAGAGTAGTTCCTGGTTTGACTATAATCCATTGCTCTCGGTCTACAAGGAGATATTCCATTTTAAGCTTCCAAAATTCAAAATTTTGTCAATTGAACTTTTCAATATCTATCCTTGACGTGCTAGCCATTCTAACTATATATCAATGTTCTATAACTCCCACTATAGTTGGTGTTTTCCTAGATCCAGGATTGAGCCAAAACCCTCAGCAACAAAGGCATCCCCTTTTAGCCAAATATAGCTTTGATACCAACTATTGGGTCTATACACCGACTATCTTGAGTAGGTTTTCAATTTGATTCATATAGTTAAATAGTTACGTAGACATTAAGTGAACAATGTAATACACAACACATCAATGCACAACATAGAGAAATACCTTGGAAACCACCTACTTGGGGAAAAATAATGAACTAGTGAGCTCTTAGCTCATCTATCATCAAGCAAAAATTCACTACACTTGGGTGGTATCAACATAGACTAGTCGGAATTACACACTATTACACATGTGATTACCCTCACTCACGATATGCAATAATACATTACGCTCTATCATCTACTACCATATTCTTGATACATTGTCATGGTAACTTATTTATAGTTGCAATGCAGCTAACTTCTCATTAATGGAGTTCCATAACTTCCTAAGTGTATTTGGCTATTCTACTTTGACCTGTCAACTATAGTTGAATCCGTTAAGCTTCCAGTCATCCAAGTGTTCATTGAATTCATGCTTCTTTCAACTTCCGTCAACCAAGTTGTTTTCCTTTCAAACAAACAACTAATTCATTCAGTCATCTGACCAGATAGTTCACCACTTGTTGCCTTCGACTATAACCAATTAATGCTAGTCAACTATCGAATTTTTCAGTTGATCTCATGCAAATAATATAACAGTCCCAACACATTCTGTGTTATACTTCCAATATACATAGTAACATTGATGTCCCTAATTGGGTATAATTTGACCCATGTCCAAAGAAAAGGGTGGCGGAACTAGTTTTTAATATTTCGGATAAGTTATCGATGATATGAGCATCATCCCCCAACGCATCTTGTTGGAATGCATGTGAAAAAATTATCTACATGGAATTGGAATCCCATTAGAAATTATCTATACCATCCTCTATTTCATTGCTTTCTTCCCCAACATATGAATAACTAGTATCACTATAGACATTTTTAATTGGTGAATCAAGATGTAGTGGGAATTGAAAGGGTGGTTGATTCAACCATTCTTGGTATGTTTCCTCTATATGTTGGGATAATTTAGTAGCCTTCTCTCAAGTTGAAATCATAGTTCGGTGCAATATTATGGTGGATAGTTCACTTGTTATCATAATTTTTATTACAAAAATATTGAATATTGCATCGATGATAATAGTAAACACAATGCATTTGGTGTGTTCAAACATCATACCAGAAAATTACTAAAACATGGAATTTTTTTCTAGTAGTACACATTCAACCAACTACTTTATAACATTAATGTTGAATTAAGCAATCTGTTTACATTAAATCCATTGAAAATTAAAAAATTCAATTACTCAATGATTTTTTGTATGCCCCAAGGGGAGATCTAATTGCATTCCCAATGTAAGGCATATTTGAAAAGTAGTTGGTGATCTACAAAAGTTATAGTTTATTAACAACTCCTCACTAGGAGACAAACTATGCATTTCATACACCATGACAAATCTTGATTCTTTCCTTTTCATCAATAACTCCTTGTCATTGGAGTGTTTATTGTTGGGTGTGTTATATTCTTTACATGTAAATCGAGAATTGAAGTTGATAGTCGACTGGTAACAAGACGAATAGAATAAAAGTTGATAGATGGTAGAAGTCTAGTCGATAGGCTAACTAATATAGTCAACTGGTAGTTAATCATGACTGGTCGATGCAGATGTTGATGAGCACAAAGTGGGAGTGGATTCGATGGACACTTGGATGACGACAATATCAAGGGGAATTCGACTATGATTGACTTAGTTAAGTCGACGTTAACAAAATAATTGTATTCAATTAGGAAGTTATGGACCACCATTAATGAGCAGTTATCCATAACTAACTTGGTTACCAAAAGCTAGTTTAAGTATTGCATCTATAAATATGATTTAAGGTATAAGGATATCGATTCAAATGAAGTCAACAATAATTGTACAAGAGTAGTGAATTCATGCTTGAGTTGTAAATTCTTGTAAATTGTTGTTGTAAACTCTAGTTTAAGTGTTCTTCAAGTATATGAGTATTTAAGCTCATTGGTTTGTTGGTTTTCCCTGGGAGAGGGGTTTCCATGGTAATTTACGTGTACTATGTGAATTTGTTTTGTGCCATTGATAGTTGATTTATATGTTTAACTATAATAATGATCATGCATGCTCATTATAAAAGGTCTTAGAACCCAATAGTTCATATCAAATCTAAGTTTGGATTCAAGGGGACACCTTTGTTGTCGAGGATTTGGATTGGTCTTGGATCTGGTAAATACCTAGTTTTAGTGGGAGTTCTAGGAATGTTTGATTCATAGTTAAGAATTGTAGGTAGTTCGAGAATAGAAATTGAAAAGTTTAATGGGAAGAATTTTGAGCTTTGGAAGCTTAAACTAGAGGATCTTCTTATGGATAAAAAACAATGGGTTATTGTCAATCCTGTAACCACTCTGACTAGTATGTCAAAGGAAGATTGACAAAAAATCAACAAAAAAACAAGAAGTACAATCTGAATTTGTTTAGTAGACTCTGTATTGTTGAATGTATCAGAAGGAGAGGCTACAAAGAAGTTATGGAACTTGTATCCGTAGAAATATCTGGTTAACAAGTTGTTTCTTTGGAATAAGTTATATATTTTGAGGATGAGTGAGGGTGACTTGATTATAGAGCACTAGAATGCATTCACCAATGTTATTAGTTAGTTGTTGTCCGTGGATATTAAAATCATAGAGGAGGTGAAATGTATTAGTCTGTTGTGTTCTTTGCTAGACTCATGGGATAACTTGGTCATGGCTATTGGAAGCAATACTACCACATTGAATTTTGAAAATTTGGTTGCATCTCTATTGTCATAGGATATGATATGAAAGAACAAGGAAATATCAACCAACAATGCATTGATGGTGAGAGGTCAACTAATCAACATAGGAAAAGGAAAATCCTTTGGTAGAAGATCAAAGTCGAGGGGTATATCTAAGACCAAATATAAATCCCCTATTCCAATGATGAGAAAATGTTGGCAATGCAAAAAATTTAGGCATTATAAGCGAGACTATAAGTCGACAGAATTCGAGAAGAGAAAAGGATTTGAGGAAACAGATTCAATTGAAAGTCAGCCTTCACCTAAAGAAAAAGGTAATGTGTATTTGGCCTGGACTAGTACAAATTCAAATCATGATTCTTAGTTGATCAACTCTGGTGCATCGTTTCATATGACACCACATAGAGAATGGTTCTATGAATATGAGAAGTTTGATGGTTGTGACATTATGCTAGGAGATGATTCACCAAATAGGATTATTGAATGAGGTAAAGTTGGACTATTATTAAAAAATGGAAGGAGAGGAACTCTTCCATGTGTGCTACATATCCCATGTTTGGATTGAAACTTTATTTCCATTAGTAAGATGGGGAATGCAAGTGTGTAGTCTGTATTTGAGAAAGATACATGTAATATAGTGCGAGGAGTGATGATATTGATGAGAGGAGTCCAAAATGGCATTAGAGGAAATTTGAGGTCTAAAATGGGCCTTATAATAAAACGAGCCATCATATAAGAAAACGAGCCAACCATAATTTCTTTATGAGTTGGGATTCAAGAACCAATAGAATTTCAATAAAATGAGTCAACCATAATGGTTGAATTGAGATATTTGTCATAAAAAAACTACTTTTTTTGTTTGTATTTTCAACATATCTCCCTATGTTTTTACTCAAATTTCGAGCAGAAGCACTTGGTGGATGTGAAATTTAATTCCGCATCCAACGAGTAACCACACCGCATACTTTTGACTGACCCCGCTTCCCTAAAAACAAGAAATACCTGGAAAAATCGTCATGATGATGTTATCATGACGTTTTTCAGGTATTTCTTATTTTTGGGGAAGCATGGGCTGTCAAAAGTATGCAGTGTGGGTACTCGTTGGATGCAGAATTAAATTATGCAATCAACGAGTGCTCCCACTCGAAATTTGAGTAAAAACACAGGGAGACATGTTGAAAACATGAACAAAAAAAATAGTTTTTTTCTTCCTTCCTCCAAAATTAATAAATATTATTTTATTATTTTAACTATTATTTCATTATTGTAACTATTATTTCATTATTTTCCTTAGGAGGCCCATTCTAGACCTCAAATTTCCTCTAATGAATGATGTACAATTTATTGGGAAGGAAAGACACCAATGGATGTATGACTACATTATTGATTGAATCCAACGATATATCCTCCCATTTAGTCGGATTGACCATTTTGTGGAATCAACAAATGTGACATATTGGTGAGAAAGGGATCTTTGTTATGCACAATAAAGGTATGGTCAAATTTCTCCCTAATTGTTTTGAAGAAGTAAACTTCTATGAAAATTTCATTTATGCATTTATGGTAAACAGACTTCAGTAAGTTTCTCATCTAGGGTTACTAGAGCCAAGGAAATACTGGAGTTAATACATAGTGATGTGTTTGGACCAATACTAGTCCCATCACTAGGAGGATAACAATATTGTGTATCTTTCATAGATAATTTATTTAGAATTACATGGTTGTATTTTATAAGGAAGAAATCTGAGGTTTTTGAAAAATTTCAAGAGTTCAAATCTATTGTAGAAAATTAGACTAGAAAAAAGTTCAAGGTCCTGAGAAATGATAATGGAGGAGAAACCTATGGTAAGGTGTTCAACCAGTTCGACAGACAACATGGTATAGATCAACATAAAAAAAATCCATACACAGCTCAATAGAATGGATTTGTTGCAATAATGAATAGAATGTTGATGTATAAAGTGAGTATCATTCTTAGTGGTGTAGGTACGAACCTGGAATTTTGGGAAGAAGCAACCGACATGACATGTTACCTGGAGAGTAGGTCACCATCGATGACTATGGTTGATAAGAATCCATATGTGGCATGTTCCAATAAGAACCCTCTATTTCACATCTCAAATTCTTTGTGTGTGATGCCTTTATGGATGTCCCAAAGGAGAAAAGAATCAAACTTAATAGCATTTTTTAGAAATGCACCTTCGACGGCTATAAGGATGGAGTGAAAGGGTATAAGCTGTGGAATCATGTCACAAGGAATAAATTTTATAGTAGATATGTGATATTCAGAGAAGTCATAAGTATTTCTAGGGTTGAAGAGGTAAGAAGAGAAAAGGAAACAAAAAAGTAGCAGTTTGAAATGAACGACGAAAACCTAGATTCAAACGAGTTGACTAAATCCGATGAAGAGGTGGAACAAAAAAATCCGGTCACTAGAAGGTATGGTTTAGCAAAAAACAACCCAAAATGTATAGTCCACCATAATTTCACTCTGTTTTTGTGTTATTTCCCATTGAAAATTATCCTAGGTTAGTAAAGGAAGTGAATGACTCAACAAAGGGTAAACTATGGAAAAGGGCCATGGAAGAAGAAATGGAGTACTTGAGGAAGAATAAAACATGGGATCTGATTGCACCACCAAATGGAAGGAAACTTATCAAAATTAAGTGGGTATTCAAGAAAAAAATGAATGCAATATGATAGGTTGAGAAGTACAAGGCTCCACCGGTAGAAAAGGGATACTCCCAAGTTGAGGGAGTCAACTTTGGTGATATTTTCTCTCATGTTTTCTAAATTAACTTCCATAAGGGTACTAATGTATTTAGCTGCAATATTTGATTGTGATATATAATAGATGGATATAAATACATCATTTCTTCATGGCGATATTGAAAAAGAATTTTATATGAAGCATCCTGAAGGTTTCATAGTGAAAGGAGAGGAGGAGTTGGTTTGCAAGCTCAAGAAGTATCTCTATGGTTTAAAGCAATTACCCAGGATCTGGTACCAGAAATTTGATGTGTATATCTAGCAACTAGGGTTTGTGAGAAGTTGGGTTGGTTACTATGTGTATGGAAAGAAAATTAGTGAACAATTTATATATGTAATTTTGTATGTCGATGACATGTTATTGGTTGGAAATAGCATGGATCTAATCAAGGAGGTAAAATTGAAGATGTCCTCCAAATTTGACATGAAGGATCTCGGTGCAACTCATATCATTCCTGGAATTGAAATAAAAAGAGATCAAGCAAATAGGAAGTCTTTGGTTAAGTAAGAGTAAATATGCTGAGACAGTTCTAAAAATTTTCAACACACAGGTGTGCAAAACAATCAAGGTCCCTATTCCTGTAGAAGTTAATTTATATGTTGAACAATGTCCTAAGACATAATAATAAATAGAGTACATGGCACATGTACCCTATTCTAGCGATGTAGGTAGTTTGTTGTATGAAATGGTATGTAACCAACCTATTATTGCTCAAGCAGTGAGAGTATTGAGTAGATACATGTCAACACCTAGAAAGGAGCATTGGAACACAGTAAAGAGAGTTTTCTTGTATTTGTGTGGCACAATGGATTATGCAATTTGATACCAAGGAAAGCGTGAAATTGACAGGAAATTATATATGTACATGGTTTTTTCGACTCCAACTAGGATGGAGATTTTGATCGCAGATGGTCGACCAATGGATATGTTTTCAAGTTATTCAGTGGAGCAGTCAGTTGGATGAGTAGGAGGCTTTTGATCATTGCACTGTTGACTACTAAGGATGAATACATGTAAGCAACGCATGCTAGCAAAGAGTTATTCTGGTTACAAAGATTGTGTTCAAAGATTGGGTTTAAATAGCTAGTTCTTAGGTTGGATTGTGACAATCAAAGTGAAATACTCCTAGCAAAGAATCATGAATAGCAT
This sequence comes from Larix kaempferi, assembly GCA_027924585.1. Lineage (NCBI taxonomy): Eukaryota > Viridiplantae > Streptophyta > Pinopsida > Pinales > Pinaceae > Larix > Larix kaempferi. The sequence goes on along the minus strand of BSBM01000217.1, from coordinate 8,679,237 downwards.
AATTTCAAAGACAAATCATATTGAGGTGTAGTATGACTTGATGAGAGACATGGTGGAAAACCATAAAGTGTTGCTAGAAAAGGTAGACACTATGAAGAACATTGTAGAATCATTGATCGAGTTTGTGCGCATGGAAAAAGTTTACATTGTGTAGGGAATCAATGGGATTGTTAACCGTCCTTAAGTGAACTAAAGGTATGAAATATATTGTGTATGCAAAGAAGAAAACAAGTGGGATAATGTTGGGTGTGTTATATTCTTTTCATGTAAATCGATAATCAAATTCGATAGTTGAATGGTAGTAAGTCGACCAGAATAGAAGTTGAGAGATGGTAGAAGTATAGTTGATGGGACGACTAGTATATTCAATTGGTAGTTGATAATGATTGGTCAATGGGGAAGTTGATGAGCACAAAGAGGGTGTTATCACTCAATATTTTCTTCGGTTGTGGCAGGAAAGACCATGAGGTAACTATTGCAAACCAATCTTTAGTGGATGGAAACTAACCTTTCCGACCACAGAGAGGTATCTCGGCTTTAGTGCTTCTAGCAATAGGATATAGCTTGAATGGGCTGGGTTATTGGTACAAGTGGTGGTTAGAACTTCAAACAATGAATTAAAGGGTTTTTTTGGTTGGTTGGAGTTAAGAACGGGAGTACAGTTGGGCATGGAGTCAACTTCGATGGGTTTATTGTCACCAATGACAGGATCAGACCACAATTACAAGGCAAGAGGCAAGGTAGATGGGGTTCTTTCAAGTCAAAATAATTAGTGGGTGAAGGAAGAAAAAGGGAACAAGTTCCATTACAAGGTCATAGCATTTATGAATGAATTATAACCTGCAACTTTGAGAGGAAAAGGGTGGAATACTTAGTCACATGCTTCTGAAGCATGGGGACATGAATTCCAGACCATGTATTCTTGATCTAGGTACTGCAGAAGCAAACAATCAATGGAAATACAATGCAGGAACACATGCACAGGAAATAAAAGACATCATAACACACATCACGAGAATCTCAAGCTCCAGAATCAGGTCTTCTCATTGAATTAAGAGGCCGAATTCAATACATACACAAAGCAGTAATCTCTCTGAAACAAAAAATTCCAACCTTTTGGTCCTCTTCGGAACCTTCCTTTATAGGCTTACAAAACATCAAAATCATGTAACTAATTCAAAATAGTCTTGGACAGGTAATGATGAGGACGTTCAAGTTGGGCCGCCCAAATCACAAACCTCTGATTCTGTTATGCGTGGAGGAAGGGAATCATTTGCACTGGAAGTGTGCCATTGGGCCACGGAAGCCACCTACTCGTCGTTCGGATCAGGCCGTTTTAGGTTTATTAGGACAGGTAACTGAAACAGCCCCCTTCGCCACTCTCAAGCACGCCATTTTTCTGTGAGAATATTCATTCCCTGTGACTGCGCTTTTCTCTACAAAACTTCTTTCAATCCACAATTACCTTTCTGCAATCCACAATCTGCAATGCGTACTTCGGAATTCAGAATCTCCATTTTGTGTCTTCCAAAAAATTACTTTTTCACAATCCGCAATCCGCAATGAGGAATGCAGGATTCAGAAACTTGATTTTGTGCCTGCTGAAAAATGACCTTTCCGCAATCTGCAATCTGCAATCTGCAATGCTGGATGCAGAATTCAGAAACTTACTTTTTGCATTCTTCGAAAATGTCATTTCCGCAATCCGCAATCCGCAATATGGGATGTGGAACTCGGAAAATTGCTTTTTTCACCACTTAGAAAATCACCATTCTGCAATCCGCAATCCGCAACGTGGAATGCAGGATTCGAAAACTTGCCTTTGCGCCTCCTGGAAAATTTCCTTTGCGCAATGCGGATTGAGGGAATCAGAAACCTCATTTTTACATCCTCGAAAAATTTCTTTTCCACAATCCGCAATGCAGAATGCAAGACCCCGGACCGGCGGGCTTGCGGAAAAGAGGAAAAGTCTCTTGTACCTGCTTGCGGAATGCATTCTCAACCGCTGATCTAATCCTGCCATTCAATCCTGGCTTTCGAATCTTCTTTGGTTGCAGAAGAAGCCTTTATTGCTATTTTTTCTCATTTTCTCACTACGGCTGAGTCATATAGCTTGAATTTGCTTGACACTTAGTTATTTTTGGGTTTCTTGTCTCTTTATTTGGTGCAATAGGTCGATGGGTGACCTTGGGGATTTGGTGGGGGCTCTCCTTTACCCTCCCTGGTGGAAACCATAATAGGTGTTAACATCAACTCCAACCGGGGATGCTATCCTCCCTGCGAGGTAGCAAGAACATGTAGACTAGTGGCCATTACTCCCCTCCTCTTTTTTCCTTCTTCGTATCACAAAAGCTGAAACACAACTAACTGGAAATAAAAAATGGCAATGTACAATGGGGGTGGGTCGGCGAACTTGCTTTCTACTTGAAATAATGCTTCAAGAATCGTCCGTTCACGGGTCTCTTTCCAATTGGCTCATCATCCTCTCCTTGTAGGAAGAAAGCATTATTTCCATGGCGGGTGGTGATTATATAGGGCCACTGCCAAAGGTTATCAAAATTCTGGGCCTGGTCTTCTCTTCTAGCATCCCATTTTAATACCAGATATCCCATTTGGTCCGCCTTGGTCTTTCTGTAGAAAGTCTTCTTGATTCCATCCTGAGCTTTCATAGCTTCAAGCTGTACCCCGTCCCTAATTTCCTGCACCTCCACCAGCTGGTTATCTCTCCTCAGTTTAGGTTTTGTCTCTTCTTCTTGCTCCTACGGTAGTCTCATCGCGGGCCCTCTGAGGGAATCATGGAATACCACTTCTGTTCCATATACTAATTTGAAAGGAGAAGTTCCGATGGATTTTTTAGAGGTGATCCTATCAGCCTACATGGAAATGGTTAGCTTGGTGTGCCAATCCCTTTTATTTTCTTGCAGCAACTTCTTGATTATCCCAACCAGACTTTTGTTGGAGGATTCCACCAATCCATTTCCCTGGGGATAGTAAGCAGTAGAATGGCCCAATTTGATGTGGAACTTGTCACAAAATTTGATCATCTTCTTGGATTTGAAAGCCTGTGCATTATCAGTGATTATTCTAATGGGGCACCCGAACCTAGACATGATATTATCCTCCAGAAACTTGATGATGACTGTATATGTGGATTGCTTGGTAGGTATTGCTTTGATCCATTTTGTGAAATAATTAGCAGTAGTCAATATCCACCTGTGTTGTCCATAGGATTTGGGAAAATTTTCGCCAATGAATTCAAGCCCCCACTGTTGGAAAGGGGCTTCCACAGATATTGGTTTCAAAGGAAGGGACACGAGCTTCCTCTTTCCTTCAAAAACTTGGCATTCATGGAAGCTGGATATTTCCTTATACCCATCCTTGAACATAGTAGACCAATGGAACCCTTCCCTAAGAATTTTGTTAACTGTGGCCTTCCAGTAATGATGTCCTCCACAGACACCTTTGTGAAACTCTTTCAAGGTCACTTTGGCCTCATTTTCCACTATGCAATTCAAGAGGACACCTCCAGGGTCTTTCCAATAAAGACAACCACCCAGTATGCAAAACTTCACAGAGTTCATCTTGGTGGATCTAGCTTTTCTTTTTGCCATCTCAAGGGGTGCTTGCAAGTTTTGAAAAACATATATAACATCAGAATACAAAGGAGAGGACAGGAATTTGTCTAATACGTGAGGTAGTGGATCTTAGGAAGTTTCCTCCTGCATGTGTGACAGCAGGTTCATACTCATCGAGTCCCAAGTTGACTCAGCCATGATCCTGGACAAGCCTTTCCCTTTAATAAGATTTGTAGGTTTGATCTCCAAGTCATATTCTAGTAGTGCAACTATCCACTTTTCCCTTCTACCCTTTGGATTAGGTTGTGTCAATATATATTTCACAGCAGCATTAGGAACATAAGCTACAATATGGGAATGTAGAACATAAACTCTAAAATCCTTTAGAGTTTTGATCATGGCATAGGCTTGTTTTTGCATAATGTTGTATTTGAGCTGAGCGTCTCTAAGAGCCCTTCTAAAGAAAGCTATGGGATGCTCATCTCCTTCCTGATTTTTCTACAAAAGCACAACCGCTATGGAGTGCTCCAAGTCGAAAGAGAACATAGGAAATTCCTTGTCGAAATCTAGGTTGATCAGTACAGGTGCTTAAACAATTGCTCTTTTTATATCTTCAAATGCTTGCCTAGCCTTGATAGTCCACCTGACTTGAGTGTCTTTCTTAAGCATGTAGGTGATCATCCTCATGATCTCTGCAAAATTGGGAATAAATATCCTTATGAAATTCACTGTGCCTAGAAAAGATTGGATTTCCTTTTTACTTCTTGGGAGATCAATTTTATGTATTGCATCTATTCTGTCTAGGTCAATTTTGATCCCATATTTAGATATTATGTGGCCCCACAGCTTTCCCTCTTACATGGAAAAAATTGACTTTTTAGAATTCAAAGAGATTCCAAATTTTCTGCACTTGGTGAACACTTGGTGCAAATGCTTTAGATAATCTGCATCGGATTTAGAATATACAGTGATTTCATCCATGTAGACAACCACAAACTTCTCTTTATCTCCTGCAAAAGCTATGTCCATATCTCTTTGGAAGGTGGCTCCTGCATTCAACATACCAAAGGGAATCTTTGCATACATGAAGGTTCCCCAAGGTGTGGTAAAGGTTGTCTTGCTTTGGTCTTTCGGCTGCACCTTAATCTAACTGTATCCTGAAAATCCACCCAACATGGACATTCTTGCTTCCCCTACAACCTTCTACAAAATGTGGTCCATTTTAGGCAAGGGGTAGTTGTCTTTTAGGGATACTTTGTTGAGATTTCTAAAGTCAATACACAGTATGATTTCACCGTTCTTTTTCCTCACTAGGACTATGTTGGCCACCCATTTCAAAAACCTCAAAGAGACTGTGATTTTGTCCTCATACAACCTATTCACCTCTTTTTCTATCAACGGGAGCAGCCTTGGATTCATCCTTCTTAGCTTCAGCCTGAATGGCTTCTCCCTTGTCTTGACTGGTATGGTATGTTGTATGACAATTGTGTCATATTCTTTCAAATCTTCATAGCACCATGCAAACACATCATAAATTTTTTTCATTAAATCCATATAGTATTTTTTGATACCTGGGGCCAAAGACTTTTATAGTTTCACAATTTTGGGTTCTTTATCACTCCCAATGTTACAGTCTTTTATTTCTTTGGGGTTTGGAGCAACCTTGTGATCTTTGGCCACATCATTTTCATCAAACAGTCTTTCCAGTGGGACCAATCCTTTGGGTATGTAGTTTCTTCTTAGCTACAAAATATCTTTTCCTCCCAAAGTGGTTTTGAGCTCTGGTGGATCCGGCTCCCACTCCTCAACTTCATAGTCCTCTTGATCAATCTGGATATTGGAAAATTCTCCAGTCATCTCAAGAAATTTCCTGATCTGTTGGTCATCCTCAAATATTTTCCAATGCTTTGTATTGTCTGGGACATAGGGTCTATGCCTTATATTAATCATGTGAGTCCTAGTAGGATAGGAAGGGAGTTGAAACCTGCTAGCAGAGCTGGATAGAATTTCTATTATTTCATTTTTCTCCCTGGGAATGAAAGAGATATGATGTTCTGTGAAGAAATTTCCAAACAAATCCCACACAACATTTCTGTAAGCCCTCAACTTGGGGTGTTTCTCTTCATAGTTGTCGTTCACTTGTTGGATTATCAACTCTGCATCTCCATAGATCTTGATCTTCTTAGCTTTAAGGCCTTTGAGTACATTCAAGCCCAATAGCAGAGCTTCATATTCTGCCACATTATTTGAACATTCAAACATTAGTTTGGAAGTATGAAATATGGTGTATGCATTTCCCTCATCTGGAGGGGTGATCCATATTCCTTCTCCAGCTCCTTGTTTATTTACAGCTCCATCGAATCTCATGACCGAATGATCTTCATTTTGGAGGGTGACCGCGGCCTCTGTTTCCAATTCTAATTTCTCATTACTGCCATCTTCCATTCGTTGCCCCTCGTTCTCTGTGTTGGTTGAGATGTCAAGGCATTGTACCCAATTCCCACCATTATCTTTATCATTTGGTTCAAGTAACTTGGAAACTTTTACACTTTCTTCCTTTGAACTTGGATCATAGCAGAGAATTGAGGAACCTACATCCGTGTCTAGGGAAAATATGGGGTGGTTATCAGGCATGTCCTTGTTGCTTACTACGTACAACAACCTATGGTCCCTATATAGCCTTCGGCTTTCCTAAAAGATGGGGATGGTGGCATAAGACATGTCCATTTTCATTGTTCCTTTTAACTTTGTTTTCCACGACCTAGACAACAACATCCCAAACTTAGGTGGAATATTAGCCACCACCACATCCAAGATCATATTCTTCTGAGGTATCTAAGTTAGTGAGACCACCATGTATTTAATCATCCCTACACTTGGAACTCTTTTAGAATCAAAGGAGAACATATATTTATAGGGTCTTGTGATTTCTAACCCTAGATTCTCCACTACTGAACTTGGCATGAGGTTAGAGAGGCTCCTGAATCAAACATGGCATTGTGCAGGATATGGTCATGTATGTTGAGACTGATATATAAATGAGGGACATCAATTTATGAGGCATTTTCAACATGGGGACCAAATAGAAGAGTGGGTTTGTCATCATGCAGATTGAGAGTATCAGGTTGCTTTCCTTCTCCACCATTTACTACTTTCAGAATCTGGCCTTTGTATTCTGAGTTTTTGACCAACACATTTAAGGGGACGGAGATCTTAATGTTAGATATTTCATTTTCCAAATTGAAAGCAGCATGGAACTTCTCTGTTTCTTTTTCATTACCTTCATCTCCCCATTCTGGACTCTTTTTAGGAGGCTCGACCCTCTTCCCAAGAGTCTCATTCGAGATTGTCATTTTTGGGTCCTTTTTCCCAGAGATTTCTTTTCTTTGTGGCTGAGAAGAAGGTGGATCAGCAACAGCCTTTCCTCGATCTACTATTATTTTTCTACTTCTCAAATTATGTTTCCTCTCAAACTCACAGATGGTGTTGTGGAGCCCTCTTTGGTATTGGTCAGATTTTGATTCTCCTAGAACATCATTGGATTGCAAGGAAGACCGGCCATGTTCATCTTTATTCAAATAGAACTGGGGTTGGATCTGATCAGAGAGATGGATTTGGTTTTCAACATGTCTATCTTACTCTTCCTTATCTATTAAGTTCTCAGCAAAAGGTGGCATGATTGGCTGATTCTTAGGATTTCTAGGGTCTCTTGGCTCTCAAGGTATTCCTTGTGGGGTAGGGGGCCTTCTGATATTTTTATTTTGAGCTTGGGGCTTTGGGTTTTCTCTGGCAGGAGGCCTACTGTCAAGGGAGAACCTATCCATTAGTATTTCCATAGTTCTCATCATCTGCTCAAATTTGGCATCCATGGATTGGGATGTGGAAGGTTGCACTGCTTCATTACATCTATTTTTCTCAGCTTCAGTTATGTGCTTCATTTTACCTAAGGCCATAAAATTGGATTCCACTTCTAATGCATATTTCAGCATATCAGGGAGGGTGGCAGATCTCCTTTCTCTTATCATAAGAGCAAAGTCACTATCAAAACAGTTGGAAAAATGAAGCTTGGTTGCCCCCACAGGAGGTTTTATGTCCACAGGGATAGAATTGTACACTCTCATGAACCTGGATGAGAATTCTTTGAGAGTCTCAACATTTGTTTTATTTGTATTTTCATATTGAGTGAGAATCTGGAGAGGATTTTGTTTATCCTACCATCTGGCTAGGAAAGCTTCTTCAAATCTTTCATAGGTAGCAATTCCTCCATTTGGTAGGGCCTTAAACCATTTCTTCAATTCCCTTGCAAGGCTTTGGGAAAAAACCCTCATCTTAACATCATATTCATCCACCTCTTCTAGGTCCGTGAAATCATTGAATTGGTCTATATGTTGTTGTGCAGAAACGTTTCCCTCCCCATCAAATCTCATGAGGTGTTGGGCGTATCCCACAGGTAGGTCATCGAGAATGGCTGGGAGGGATAGAGGGGCATATCGAGCAGCCATGGCTCTTAGGTTTTTCTAGGGAGCAGAGGGAGTTTTAGAAGCAACAAGAATAACAACAGGTATTACAATAGTAACATTGGGGATATTAGGAGGGGTATTCAGGACTTGGTTACTTTGGCCAGTAGGTTTAGTGAGGGGAAACAAGCCACTAGTTTCTTCCCGGGCTTGTACATTTTCCCACAAAGCACTCAGACAATGGGTCTGGAATCTTCTTTGGTCAAACAAGGTTTCTCTTAGATCAGTCTCAGACCTAGATCTCAATGGGGAAGACTCAGTCCTTAAACTTGAAGGGACGCTTTCTATAGTATGCACCTATTTTTTGGGTAAAGAAAAGGACCTAGCTAATGGAGAAATACCTATTTGGCCTTTCATTGCTTTCTCGATGACCTTCTCTGGGTCCGAAGTAACCTTTGGTAGCTCGGGATCTGGATGACTTATGGTAGGTATCCTCCTGTGAGACAGAATTCCTCCTAGGAGTTCACCGATTCGGAAGATGGACTCGCCACGAGAATAATACATGATCCTCTTAGTGTCTGACTACTATTCACCCTCAGCAATCAGCTATGATCTGATACAAATTTTAAAGTAAGCTCGATCTCCATTGGAATTTCCAGAATGTAAGATGGAGTCACCAGGGAAAATGATACAACCTCGGAACTTCAGACTCTCTATTGTCCTCAAAGGTCCAATTTGATACTGTGAAAACCATAGATTCTCCCCAGCAGATTCGCCAGAATGTTATCACTCAATATTTTCCTGGGTTTTGGAAGGAAAGACCATGAGGTAACTGTTGCAAACCAATATTTAGTGGATGGAAACTAACCTTTTTGACCATATAGAGGTATCTCAGCTTTAGTGCTTCTAGCAACAGGATATAGCTTGAATGGGTTGGGTTATCTGTACAAGTGGTGGTTAGACCTTCAAACAATGAATTAAAGGGTTTTTTTTCGGTTGGTTGGAGTTAAGAATAGGAGGATAGTTGCGCATGGAGTCAACTTCAGTGGGTTTACTGTCACCAATGACAGGTTCAAACCACAATTGCAGAGGCAAGAGCCAAGGTAGATGGGGTTCTTTCAAGTCAAAATATTCAATGGGTGAAGGCAGAAAAAGGGAACAAGTTCCATTACAAGGTCAGAGCATTTACAAATGAATTCTAACCTACAACTTCGAGAGGAAAAGGGTTGAATACCTAGTCATATGATTTTGGAGCATGGGGACATGAATTCCAGGCCATGTAGTCTTGATCTATGTAATGCAGAAGCAAACAATCAATGGAAATACAATGCAGGAACACATGCACAGGAAATAACAGACATCATAACACGCATCACAGGAATCTCAAGCTCCAGAATCGGGTCTTCTCATTGAATTAAGAGGCCAAGTTCAATACATACATAGAGCATTAATCTCTCTGAAACAAAAACTTCCAACCTTTTGGTCCTCTTTGGAACCTGCCTTTATAGGCTTACAAAACATCAAAATCGTCTAACCAATTCAAAACAGACTTGGACTGGTAATGATGTGGCCGTTCAAGTTGGGTCACCCGAATCAACAGCCTCTGATTCTGTTATGCGTGGAGGTATGGAATCATTTGCGGTGGAAGTACACCATTGGGCCACAGAAGCCACCTGCTCGTGCTTCGGATAAGGCCGTTTTAGGTTGATTAGGTTAGGTAGCTAAAACAGGCCCCTTCCTCGCTTTCAAATACGCCATTTTTTGTGATAATCTTCATTCCCTGCCACTGCAATTTGCTCTGCAAAACTTCGCAATTACCTTTTGGCAATCCGCAATATGCAATGCAGAATGCAAGATTCAGAAACTCGATTTTGTGCCTTCTAAAAAATGACCTTTCCGCAATCCGCAATGCGGGATGCAGAATTCAGAAACTTACTTTTTATGTTCCTGGAATATTTCATTTCTGCAATTTTCAATCCACAATGCGGGGTGCGGAACTCAGAAACTTGCTTTTTCTCCGCTTATAAAATCACCTTTCCGTAATTCAAAATCCGCAACATGGAATGCGGGATTCAGAAACTCGCCTTTGCACCTCCTGGAAAATTTCCTTTCCGCAATCTGCAATCTGCAACATGGAATGCGGGATTCAAAAACTTGCCTTTGCGCCTCCTGGAAAATTGCCTTTCCGCAATCCGCAATCCGCAATGCAGATTGCGGGAATCGGAAACCTCGTTTTTACATCCTCGAAAAAATGATTTTCCGCAATCCACAATCCGCAATGCGGAATGCGGGACCCTAGACCAGCGGGCTTATGGAAAAGTAGAAAATTATCATGTACCTGCTTGCGGAATGCATTCTCAACCATCGATCTGATCCCGCCATTCAATCCTGGCCATCGAATCTTCTTTGGTTGCGAAAGAAGCCTTTATTTCTAGTTTTTCTCATTTTCTCACTGTGGCTTAGTCATATAGCTTGGATTTTCTTGACACTTATCTATTTTTTGGTTTCCTGACTCTTTATTTGGTTCAACAGGTCGATGGTTGACCTTGGCGGGCTTTGGTGGGGGCTCTCTGTGACCTTCCCTAGTGGAAGCCATAATAGGTGTTAACAACGGGAATGGACTCGATGGTCACTTGGATGATGAGAAGCTCAACAGGAGGTTGAGTATGGTTGAATAATCCAAGTCAAATGTAACAGAATAATTGTATTTAGTTAGGAAGTTATGGACAACCATTAATGAGTTGTTATCCATAACTAGCTTGGGTACCACAATCTAGTGTATGTATTGCATCTATAAATACAGTGTTAGGTAGAAGGCTATAGAAAATGAAGTGAACAATACTTGTACAAGAGTAGTGAATTCATGCTTGAGCTGTAGCGATCTTGTAAATCACTATTGTAAAAATTGGTTTAAGTGTGTTGCTAATAGATGAGTGGTTAAACTCAGCGGTTTGTTGATTTTCCCTGGTAGAGGGGTCTCCAGGGTAATTTCTATGTACTATGTGATTGTGTTTTGTGGCATTGATAATTGATTATATGTTTGACTTTAAGAATCATCATGCATGCTCAATGTAAAAGGTATTAGAACAAAACATTCATCAAATGAATAATTTGTGGTAAATCATGAGCACATACAACTATTTATCAACCTTGCAATGTTCCCAAGAGTGCATGGATGACCATTAATAATTAACAGTTTTCTTCATTTTAAAGTTTCTAGAAGCATAACTCTTCATGCACATAGTATACATGTAAATGTTATGTTTTTATTTGACAATATTCAATTAATTAAATAGACTATAATAGGATCAAAAAAGTCCATGTGTTATAAACTAATTGGGAGGAATTAATACATGTAAATGGATAAAGAACCCAAGATTTGCAGCATCTATTTTAGACTTGGCATCATGTAAGTATTACCACAAAAGGAGAATTTGGTCCCAACATGTAGCACAAGCAAGGAAGACAACAAATTATATCCATACATAGAACAATTGTAATAGGTTTGGTATTTACTTTTCAAATGGATATGAAGGGAGAAGTCATCACTAGCCTCCAACAATTGAATTGGCCTTGATGCGTATTTGCACATTTTTTCTCTCAAATCCTACAAATTTTTGGATCATCTAGTAGAGATGTTTTGGGTGGAAATTATATCATAATTTGAATCATCAGAACTCTCAGTTGAATTGATAAAAGGAGACGAGTTGGTCTATTTAGGATGAAACATACTGCATTTGGTTTCCAACCTTTCAAAAAATGAGCATATGGAAGTGTTCCAACATATATTTTATAAATCACTGATTGGATTTATTACTGCTATGGAAGGTATTAGTATGACACACAAAGGATTCTCCTTAAACCATTTACATTTTAAAAAACCATATCAGACAAGGGTGTCATAAAATATATCCAATTCATGGTTAAGTACCATCATCCCAATATGGTGGTTGGAAGATGGCATGTTAAAATTGGTGAGGTAAAGTGGATCTCCATTTTCGTCTGCCTGTTGCTTGTAGTATCTTGCTCCTAATAAGAGATTGCACAATTTTTTGAATGGTAGAATATTGTGTGCATCTGAACTCAATCCTAAAATAGGATCGTATAAAATTCACTCATTAAATTTTCACATCCATGTGCATAAATAACATAAATTCAATCACATGATAAAACAATAAATAAAATATGCACTTATTGTAGATTGAAAGAGAGATTTTGATGAACTTTGAACAATATGAAATGAGTTTGGATTTGATGAATTGACAATCCTATATTATAACTTTTTCTCCCTATATTGGATCTAAAACAATGATGAATATGTGTTGAAATTCTCAAATAATGTTTGGAAAGCGTATAACAATATAACTTCACATAAAATTTCAAAACATTAAGTATATGGTGTGAGTTTAAGCACCATTCATATCCTACTGAGTATTGTAATTTATGCATCTGCATTCTCAAATGAAATTTTGGGATGCATGTAACATTTTAACTCCAAATAGACTTATGAAGGGCTTTTGAATGTGACTGTTAGGTGAAATATATGTATTATTAATTCACCCTAATCATGGCATTGTCAAACCAGAGAGTTCATAAACTTAGAGGTGCAAGCATAGGAAACGCAGAATTAGGGCCTATCTTAGCCTATTCTAATAAAAATGTCGATAAACAAATTAAATCCATGTTTCAATACAAATAAATAAAAAGAAACAAAAATGAACTCAATTGATTGAAATTAAACTAACACCCCAGGATGAAGCTTGGCACTGGATTTCAAGATCATGTCTCTTGAGTTAAATCCCGATCTTCAGTGTCTCCTTCCTGTAGTGGTTGACTAAGTGACAGGAAAACTAAAGCAAACTGTAAAAGGAAAGAAAAGGAAACCTAGAAAATTAATTTCAAACAAGTAAAACTAATCTCTTAGAAATTTCCTATGATAAGAGAGCTCTATTGTAATCTACTACTGGAGAAGAATAACATATAAAATGATGTCTAATGAAAATGAATTTAACAAGATCAAATGTATAAACTTATGAGAAACAAACCCTAGTAATAAAAATTAACCAATCAAAACTAAGTGTCCTTATGTTCAAAAGAAACAATAATTCCTAGTTCTAATCTATCTTTAATACTCCAATCTATTGACCTATTCAACACTTGTAAAAACAAAGTATGAGATGAATGAAAACAGAGTATTATACTAGAAAATTCTAAATCCTAGAAATATTTAATATGAATGATTAACTACTACAGGAGTGAGTCAAAATCAAATTTCATTGATGATTTTCAATATAAAACAGACATAGCTTAAAATAAGAATACTTAAATTTGTTGACTTTTTTAGGCTACGAACATGATCATTAAAATGTTCTATCTATGATTATCTATCTAAAAACTCAAATCCATTCAAACCAAAGATCAATTTTATTTGAACATACTGCTACAGGTCTTTTTTTGGATCATGAAGAAAAGTTCCAATTGTATACACAATGAACACTTTGAAACGTAGAGATAAACAAGTCAAGAATTACTAAACACAACTACGACACATATATGAAACACAATTGAGTTAGTCAACCTAATATTTCAATGAGAATTTGTACAATGAAGATGATAAAAATATGAACAAAATTGAGAATACTAAACTAAATGAAATGAAAGTGAACAGACTTCAATGAACCAGAAGGTGGTCCCTTTCCTTTTGGTACATGATTTTGAGATTCAAACTATATCACACGAGTAGAAAGAGACACAACTTCAACAAATTAATTCTCCATTAGTGAAAAACCAATAAAAATTACATCATTCTATTGAATGTTCTAGCTCTTACTACACATAATTCAAATTACAACTTTGAATGGCTCAACATATAACTCTCTAGCTGAATTGATTTACATCTAGTATTGATCTTATATAGCAAACATGAGCTTCGTGGGTGATATTGAAGGATGAGATCCAATCCCATAAAAATGAAAACTACTTGATAAGAATAGAAAACAATTAATATTGATTCCCACCATATGATTTGGATATTGAAATTGAATGCAATGAGACTATACAAATATCAATACGTATGATCCCTTATCCAAAGAACATTTCATTCCATTCTCCATGTTGACATGGCATTCCACTTGGCTTTGACTGAATTGAAAAATGGGCCGCACTTTATTTGTAGGAAATTCCATTTTAATTTAATGAGAATTCCTCCCAAACCATTCACTTTCTAAGAAAATAGAATGTTATATAGCTAAATGAGCATATTATGCATATGGGTTTTTAACGGATTTTGAAGATTCATCACCATTTGATCAGAAATCACGTTTGAAGTTAGCCATCTAAAAATTGACCTGAATTGACATAAAACCTTGACCCTGAAGTTAACTGAAAGTATGCGTTGGTCTTCCTGGGATGACCCGGGTTCAACGAAGTTATTGTAGACACAACAAAACCCCTTTCACTGGCCTTTTCAGCATCAACCTATAAACAAATTGACATCTCACCCGAACCGAAGTATGGGGGATTATAGAATCAGGTTTCTGTAACCGTGGTGATGCGCGGATGTGGTATGCGGCCTCGTAGCATGTCCCTTTCTTAACATATGCTTAACATGACTATATAAATAGATGACTTCGCACTTCGTAGTTACCAACGGCCTACAGAACTACACTGAATTATTTTTATCTTTATTTGTTAACTACACATTCACCATACTTAGTGTTACTTCACAATATTCATACACACACGTTTTGATTACTTTAACATATGATTTCCATTTGCATATACATGAAAGAAAAAAAAATAAACATATAAGAACATGAACTCAAAACATGCCATAAACTCCATACATAACACACAGATTTACGTGGTTCACCCCCAAGAAGGATCTACATACACATGAACTATTCTTATATTACTTGGAAGGGTAACATTTTCAGTTTGCGCACTCAGCTGTAGACTCTTCTCTATAATTATATCTCTACGCACTCAACTGTAGAGTTTTTTCTCTCTCAATCTAGATATACAATCCAAAACCACAACAACACTTGGTTGTCTGAACAAAATACCAACAACCCTTCCTTATACAAAATTACTCATATATATAGATGTGCTCGAAGGTCACATATTACAATAACTATGGAACAACCCCCATAGTACCCTTAAACCCAAAAACCATGTGGTTCTCTTGTAGACCATGCTTAGCTTTAACTTCATTGTCCCTTTGGCGCCACTTCTTCTTACTGTGACGCTTCTATGACAGGTACAATTCTGACTTCTGCAGTGGCGTGTCCTTTACACCATTCTGATTCTTTACTTTCTGCTCCTATAGCAGTCAGGTCGCTGCTTGATCTTTAACTGATTCAACCACCTTTGGCTATCCTTAGGAGTTCGTCTTTACTAAGGAGATAGGTTCCTTCTTGTCGACTATACTTCGCTCCAGACCCTCTGCCCGGGAATTTCAGAGTCGCTTATATTCAAAATTGGTCAAAGTCAGGCCTCTCCTAACTGTACTTTGCTTCCAAAACTTTCTTTATTTTGGATGATCCCAACAGTATGGGTCACGTTGATGGAACCTAGACGTGTGTTGATGCCTCGAATATTGCTGCATCAATCAGCAAGGGATTCTCCCCAGTAAGCAATCCCAACTAGATCGCTCACCATTTGGTGTGGGGAATCCGTCTCGTTAACGGTTCCGGCTACTGTGGGTTTTAAAGATTTGCTTGTTTTACTGGTTGCAGCCCGATTCACCAGTTATATATTTTGTATTTTAATATGATATGCACGTGACCTAAATTGAATGCATGTGGGAAGCAAATCTATGCTAATCTAATTTAATCTAAATTATCCTATCCTTATAAGGAGCAGATTTAAAGAATGAGTAATAAACTGGAGAATACACCCAATAATTCCACAGATAGCTGTTAAATTGAAAGGAGAATTCACAGTAGAAATAAAGATTATCCAAGATAGCTCAGATTAATATAAGCATTCAATTACCCATTTAACACATAAATTTTGCAAAGAACATGAAACCATTCACAGAAAAGAATTAATTCATAAGAGCCAGGAAAGATCTCACAGGAAATGTATGAAAATGCAGAAATAGTTCAGCAGTTAATCAACAAGACTCCAAGCAAAAATTTGTGCCAGCTTCCACAGGCCAAATCGATTTCTCTATTCATGTAGCAGAAATAGTTCATTTACAGGACAGAAAAAACTTTCACCTCTCAAAAGCCCCTCTCTTCTCCTCTATCCAGCTTTATATAGCCTTACAAAATATGCCCAAAGTTGCCACCTATACCCTAACCATTTCTATTCCTCTAATTTGTCTTGTAATGCTGACATTACAAAAATAGGAATATCTCAAATAACTTTACAAAAAATAAACGGGAGCACAAGTCATTTTAATATTACATAGGCAATATGCATAAACTATTAACCAAGGGACACATTGGCGAGCGTAAGCTATCCCTGAGCTGGTGCTTTGGGTGACTTAGGCGCTTCTGGGATCGCTGGGGCTTCTTCCATTACTACTGCAACAGCTGGGCCACTTTCTAATGTGGGAACTTGACTGGCTGCTAACGTTCTGTCCACTTCTACAATATAATTTCCCCACTGATTTGTTTCTTTTACTATGTTCATTCCAACCAGGGGAATCATAAATCTGAGGGACACTCTCTACTTGGAGAGTTCTTCTACTAAAACAGCTATTTCTGCCATTGTAGACCTGAGACTTTCTTCCAGGCGGTGCTTATGAATAGTTGCTTCGCTGATAAACTGATGCAGGTATTCCGAAGTCAAGACATCTAGCTTCTGCACATATTCATTTTCAGCCTTGAGTTCTTCACTTAGCTTAGATAAATGTTGTGCTTTATTAGGGAATTCTTCTAAATTTGGAGACATGGCTATATGACAGCTTTCCTGTGTGGCTTGTATTTGGGAATACAATTTTTTGCACCACTCATAAGTAGCTGAGGTCACAGCGGCCAACTTTACTCTGCAATCTTTAGAATAATCTAGGGTGCGTATATCTTCCCTGTACTCAACAACAGGCTTCAGGGGAAGATTTGCTGAGAAATATGACCTGCCTTCCCTTCATTCAATGTGTTTTTTAATCTATCCCCTGATGCGTGTGTGCTTCTTTCTGACCTGAGTGGTTTCGACATTGATTTCCTTAACCTGGGCCATTATTGCTTTTAACTTGAATATTTCCTCTGAGAGAAGTTCTTGTCTATCGTAGGTCTCTCTTAGAATTTCACATGCTTGCTCATGGAAGGGGCTAATGTCTCCCATTTTGTTGCTTGCCACCTTCAATTGTTGTTCTAACAATTCATTGTCTCCTCACAACTTTTCAATGTGTTCCTTCAGGTCAACAATCTCTTGAATGTTGTCAAACTTTTCTGATTCAAGCCTCAGATTTTTTTCTTCAAGCTCTCCCTTCTCTTCCTCTAACATCCTTACTTGTATTTCCATAGCTCTTCTGTCATCTTCCAGTTGCTGGAGAATTTCTTTTAACTCCTCCTTCTGAGATGCGAGGGCATCATTTTTCTCGATCATCAAATTTGTATAGTTTTGTTCTTTAACTAGAGCTTCCTGTAGTTGACGTGCTTTCTCCTTTTCTTCAATCAGTTTATCCCCTAGTGTGTTGACATTATCTGCAGTTGTTGTAACAGCGGCTATGGAGATGGATGCCAGGAGTTTAGCAGCCTCTTCTGTGTTCTGCATGACTGTAGTCTCGTGTGTAGTGAAAATGTCAGGCCAAAAAGGTCTTTTCAATTTGGAACTTGTCTCTTTGACAATGGTTTTCCTCTTCTTGTTGTAAGCGAAATTTACCCAATTAGAAACTGTACTGCCTTTGTAGGGAATAAAAGGGACAATGGGAAAATCTCTTATGGGGAAACCCATATCCAAATTTTGCAGGTCTGGGCTTTTGGGATCAGTATCCTCTTGTGACTTCTTTTCTTCCTCCTCTTTCTTTCGTGCCTCTTCCTCCTGCACTTTCCTTAATGCATCATGTCGTTCTTGCTCCGCAATCTTTTCCACTCTAATTCTCTCTTCTTCTTCTTGCCTCCTTGCCTCAGCTTCGGCTACTTGGGTTCTCAAATTATCCTCTTCTATACATTTATCTTCTTCAATTTTCCTTGCTTGTTCTAGAAGCCTTTGTTCTTCTATGGCATCCTTTTCTCCCTGCGAACCTGTTTTCTCTACAACATTAGAGCTCGAGCTAGCCCCTTCATTGCCCATTTCGAAGATCTGTAGCTCAGTCATATTGTTGATTCCTCTATATGCTTCCTCTTGTGGATAAAAAAAGTTGGTATACTCACAGGGAGTGGAGAGTTCTTTGCAATGTTGTGCAACTTTGCCCTGTTGATCATTCCTGTGAAAAATCCTTTCTCCAAAGTGAAAACTCCTCAATTCTGCAACAAAATCTTTTACGGTTGCAATTCCTGAAAACTTGTAGGCCCCGACATAGAAGGGTAAGGGTGGAAAAGTGGCTTTCTTGGCCTTATACAGGGTGTTACCCATCCCATCGATGAATACTTGCCTTACCATTTCTTTGTGGACTATGTAATTTGTGGCATACCTTGGGAGGATATATGGGGCTTTGGAACCTCCGTACATTCTTATGTAGGTACCTTCTGGAGAGAAATAGAAATCACCGTACTTTTCTAAAGCTTCCATGGCGTTCTTAGATAAACAATTGGGTTCTTCATTAAATATCAACTGATAAAGGGGCATGATGAACTCCTCGCAAATGAGCTTATAGTCCCTCTTGTAGTTTTGGGCCCAAAAGATTTTGTAGGCAATGAACACCGAGCCCTCAGCTAAGTTCCACATGCATCCCAGCTTGGGAAAGGGACATTTTTCCATGATACAATCTATGAGGTATGAAGCCATATAAAATTCTGCTTTCCTTTCCACTAACCCTTCTTTATCCATTGTTATTGCCGATGACAGGTTGTCTGAGAGAATATCATCCCAATTGAAGATTGTCCCTTTGAAAGCCACATAGTGGATAATAGGGACCCATTGTAGCATAAACATAGTCCCATCAGGTCTCCCAAAGATTCTGCTCAACATGAGAGAGATCATTCTGAAAGGAGGTCTCAGATTCTGAACTTCATACTCCTCCTTGTCTTTTCTCCTAATTTGCTTGCCTACAATCAACATCCTTCTTGCCATGTCTAGATTATCCATATGGATTTCTTCCAACCATGCATCGTCAATCCGCTGCTATGCTTTGGGTAATTTGTAAGCAATTGAGATATAAGATGGGTGAAACGAAGCAAAGGCCTTTCCCGTGCTATCTGCTATGACTCTTGTTTCGGTGTTCGCATGTTGCAACACCCATCCAATTACTTTTGATCATGGGAAGAGTTCTGGGCGTGTGGCCGCCTTAGATATACAGGAGTTCCAAATGTTCTAATATAAACATTCCTCTTCTAGAAGAGCCTTAGGGAAGTCCTGATCTCTTATCATGTGGTAAACATCTCCCCAGTTTACTTTTGGAGGCACACCTGAAGTGCATCTGGTATCTTGGAACGTTGTTTCTAATCTTGTACTTTCATAAACTGCCTTCGATTTCCTCTTACCGCCTTTAGCCATTATGGGAATCCTGTTCAACAATTAACGTGAATAAGCAATGCATGACATGAAGTTGACAATCCAACTAATGTATGTTAGATAATCTCTTAATTTCAACCAAAATTCCTGAAAATGTTCCCTTCACATATCAGTTTAAAACTTGTGAGATCATTAATTAAGTTACCTTTGCGGTTGCTGTGGTGATTAGGGATTATGACAGCAGACAGATAAAGGCTGGTCCAGGTACTTAAGTCCTTGGAAACAAACATTGACTGGTGCACAAGCGCGGAAGGTGTAAATTTTGCAGTAGCGGAGACGTCCACGATTAGGTACGAGAAAGGGCAAGAAAAGCCTAGCGGGTGATGGGTATGTGCATCGTTTTTCTAATCACTTTAAAATGTGAGAGCCTCGGAGACTTTTACGTCCATGCTTAGAGTTGTTGACAGAACACTTCTTAGTTTGGGAGCAAAATGTCGTCCGAGACTGTGAAGAACAAGCTCTAACGCCATTAATGGAAGAAGAGACCCACCATAAAACAAAATGACCTTGGATAAAAAAAGGCCCTAGGATTAACTGTGGCTAAGAGGAAAATACTTAATAGGATAGTATTTTGAGTTAGGTGCACTACGAGCTGATGCTAGGCGTGACTGTTCCGGAAAACACCGTAGCTAGAAAAAGAAAATGGATCAAACCACTTCTAGGTAGGAAGAAACATCATAACTAGGCTTGTGAATGTACTTACCTGGAAAAGAATGGCGTGGTGCCAACGATTGTCAAAGGGTCTATGAGTCTGCGCCTCCAACGACGACGGATACGCTTTGCGGCTCAAACGGAACGGAATACACTCCGGTCAACGAAACAAAATGAAATGCCAATGGGGTTCACCCCTATATATTCAAATTGGTACATGTGGGCCATTAATTCGGTGGTTGCATGTCATTAAACGGGGTTTAAGTCTGCGTACGGACAAGTCAAATCCAAACTTTTCCTAATAAATAACGACCGTCAAAAGCGGGAGGATTATGTTAAAGCTTCCGACACACGTGGAAAGAAGAGTTGAGTTTTACCTGCCATCGCGGGAGAAAAATGTCTGAATGCCTCCGCGAAGGAGCTATGTGTCGCAGTAGACTTAAGTGAACTTTTCCACTCTCACGGGAAAGTTAGCCAAGTTCTTCCGAAAATAAGCCAAGGTTTGTCGGTGTGGAAGGAACAGACGAGTCCTTCCACAAAAATTGTTGATGTGTTTCCGGTGCTTGCGGGAGAGTTAGGTGAAGGCTTCCGTCGTAGCGGAAGGATTTAACGAGTTTGTTCCTCCGCGAGCTTGTTTGAATAAACATTTCATCTTTTCGGAAACTTTAAGATAACTTTTCGACTGTGGTTTGACTTAGATTTTTCTTTCGTTGTTTCGGAAGACTTGGGAAAACTCTTCCGCTATTGCGGTGAAATTAGCTCAGAGCTTCCACCGTTTCGGGCCAAAAGACTGAGTTTTACTTGGGAAAAAAGACATAACTCAAAAGTTCCAAGGCAAGCTATGACCAAAAGAAACTAAGTCACTGGATGCCAAGATGCTGCAAAAATTTTAAGGCAAACATACTCCAAAAGGAGGGGCCCCAATATTTTTCAAAAAATAAAATGGGGGGGTGTTGTACCAACAACAACGTGATCTATGGAATAGAAAACCATCTAAAAGCTTCGAGAAGAAACATCCATGTGTTATTATTCTCCAAACAATTCGAAACTATCCAAGTTGACAGTGACCACCAGAACTAGCACCAAAATCGGTGCAAGAAATACTTGTGTGCCAAAAATGAGCTACAACTTTGCTGGTAAGATAAAATCGGCTTGAAATAAATTCATATTGTTAAAATCATAAAATTAACTAGAATACATGGCATTTACCTCATATAGTCAATAATTTAAGTGTAGGATTAATAAACTCAAAACTTTAAATATAGAGGAGACAATAAAGGAAAATAAAGAATATTAAAACCAAAAACTAATACATATCTGGATTTTATGTGCTGAAAAGGTGGAAAAATTAGGAACCACCATCTCCACCAAACCAAATTACTTGCATGTCCTCATGCAAGAAGAACTGATGAACAAAATTGTTATATAAAAATAGGTACACCCTTATTCCAACAGAACTAGAAAGAACATGTAAGCCATTGGGTAATGTAAACTTTGCCTTTTTCAATTTTTTCCTTAAAATATTTATTGGAGGAAAACTACTTTTTAAGCTCTTTACAACATTTCCTTTAACATTTCCTTAAGAGTTTCTAGATATTTTGACTACTAAGATTCAACTTGTGGACTCTATGTTGAAGCTTAGAATTATTGGTTTTGAGCATATCATTTTCAGATTTAATGAATTTATCCAAGTTGACATATTCCTGTAATTGTTCTTTAAGCTTATGATTTTTCATCTAAAGATAAGAAATACTAAGATCAACAGTAGGTGTAGAAGCTGGTCCTTAAGGAGTAGAATTCTTAAAATTCTTATTCGTGGGGATATGATCATGAGAAGATGCAAAATTATAATTTCGAGCAGACTTAGAATGATCCTTAATGTCATTGATAAGTTTGATCAATTCCTCCATTGAATGGCCTTGAAATGGGTCAAGATCCTTCTGGATGCAGAGCTAGAAGATGATGATCGAATTTCCTTGGGATATGAGAACAGGAAAAAGAATTCCTCTTACCTAGATTTATGAAAACAACTCTTTACAAGACAGATACAAGCTTGCAAAGCCTCTAGATTAGAGTAAGAGATAGGTTCAAGCTTGTCCACAACCATTTCTTATTAAATCAATTTAAGAGATAGAAACGAATGAACACTCTATTGACTATCACTTATAGGAAAGGAAACATGCAAACATAGAGAATGAGTTCGATACGTAGAAATATCACACCCTTAAAAGTAATAACATTTTGAATTTAGACAAGTGTTGACATCATTCAAATCATGAAATTATTTGAATGAGTCTGTCATTTCAGTTTATGATTTAATTGAAGGCCTGCAATTTTACATATAATAATGTTGATTTGATAGACATGTGCTTTAGAGTATAAAAAAATCCATGTCGCATAACGGAAATAAAATGATAAGAGGATGAGATGTTAATAACATAATGACATTAAAGAGATTGTATACCAAAATAATTAAGCCCATTTTAAATCATAATTTGTCAAGAGAATCGAAATATAAGTTGACCAAAATACTAGGCATATGAAAATAGAATAGGGGATACAATCGATTTTAGTTAGTAGAAAGTCACTTAGAATAGAATAGGGGATACAATCGATTTTAGTTAGTAGAAAGTCATTTTGAAAAAGTGAATGTAAGAGGTAACCAATGATATTCTAATTATTATTTTAGTTTCTAACAGATAGAATTGAAGCTCAAGTATTTTTTACCTTATACTCACACTCTTATGTACTTATGAAGTAGGCATAAAGTCTGGAAAATTTGATTGAAAACCATGTACAACAAATACAACTTTGAAAAATATTGCAAAGTGAGTGCATAGAAGGCATGAAGAAATGTGGAAAATGAATTGGATCTATTGGAAGGGATGAAAAAGGCCCAACTTGCATATTCAAGAATTTTGGTACTGGTTATGGTACTAGCAAAATGAATTCTACACCTATAGGATATATGGTACCAGTTCTAGTACCAATAGTAGAAAAGGCCCAGAAACTTGCTAAAGCTTGTTCAAAGAGAGCTCAGATCTTGCTAAGATGATGTCGATGCCATCTAATCATGAAATATGATGTGCTAGACCAATATTGCATCTATTTTATATTAATAAAGATCTTAAATTTCTTGAAAATTCTAGAAGTTTGGAAATCTGAAAATGTTAGAGGTCCCTCTTACCAATGGAGTGTACAAGCTGTTGAACTAAAAGGAATAGTTTGTTGTAGCTGAAAGTATGTCTCAAAATATTATGGACACTCTTTAATATCCCCCCAATG
The DNA here is from genome assembly GCA_027924585.1 of Larix kaempferi. Taxonomy (NCBI): domain Eukaryota; kingdom Viridiplantae; phylum Streptophyta; class Pinopsida; order Pinales; family Pinaceae; genus Larix; species Larix kaempferi. The sequence continues at coordinate 8,655,647 of BSBM01000217.1, read as the reverse complement.
AAGGATTTGCATGTCCTCATGCAAATAGGGTAGGGGATTTTTTATCACTTTTGAAAATGAAAAAGTTGCCTTGCATTAGCCTCCTTTCTAATTTCCATGAACAAAAATCTGAGAGCCACTACCAAATTGTGGGTACAAGGCCTATGAGTGTCAACAGGCCTACTACTGGCTACTTGACCTAATCACATAGAGATAAATTCATAATACTATGCACATAATAAAAGATAAAAACTGATCAAATCACACAGAACATCCAATGCCACATTCATTTAAAAATTTCTAATACACTTTTGATGACAATTATCATGAATGAATGGGAATTTTCAGATTTGAACAGTTTTCAAAAATCAACTTATGAATGTTTCCTCTCCTATGATTAATCTAAATAACTCAAGCATAACCGACAGAGAATGTCTATAATCAACTTTAGTACTTCTATTATATGACAAAGATTCTTTACTCCCTTGTTTATACAAACTTCATCAAAGAGTTAACAATACTTTTTCTTAAGAGCCCTTTTTGAATTAAGAAAGGAAATTATTATCTCATTTCTTTTGAGAATATAAATGGTATTCAGTAAGTGTCAAATGATAGAAAACCGGTCACCCCTGTCCAACCCCCCTGAAGTTATATAGTCACCCAAGTGAGAAATATAGGTTTCACAGTCTAGTTCATTAAATCCCTAAACATGGGTCCCACTTCTAAGACAATTACATCTTAGATATAGTAGAAAGTAAATAACAAAGTCTGAAGGTCAATTTAAGGTCAATCTCTAGTTGCAAAATAATGAAGTTCATTTATCCTTTTAAATGTATCCGCGTGTATCTTCCCTTTGGTATAATATCACAAGTAATAAAGCTAATAAGGACAAGTGTTTAATTTCAATCACTTTATAGTATCATAAGTCAGAACCTGCTACCCATGAGCAATCCTGTAGCCCCAACAGGGTAACCTCTTGCACCCTTAACTTCCTTACAAGACTTCAACCCACAACCTTCCTAATTTCAAATTTATAATAAAGGTATAGTATGGAAGTGGGAGAGGAATCTCAGGAAGTATGGGACGACACATACAAAATGATTTCAAATTACCTTCTCTAGGAAATATATTCCATTTTTACATCAAAGGATCTAGTCCCAATTACCCCAACCTAATAGATTTGTAATAAAGATAAAGAATGGTTGGGGGAGCATCTATGGAAGGATGGTACCTAGTTGATGGTAAGTCTAAAGATCCCACATAAACTCCTTATGTAAAGCTGCTCATGAGTTTTCCAATTGGATTCATACATGTGAATAAATTGATTTATGGGAAGTGAGTGAGACAACCAGAGAATGACTGAAAAAGAACTAAAGTCTTACATCATAACTTCATATAAAATAATAATAGTGTTCCACCATGCACATAAATTATTTAACTTTTTGTTCGCCTTAATAAAGATACTTGGATGACAAGCTTGGGTTTTTAGACTAGAATGTAGAAGTCTACTGTAAGTCCCATTTCATAAAATTTTAAATTTTGGTAAATTCCCATGATGATTTGAAAAGATAAAAATGTGAACTAATGTTAGAATAAATGGTCAGAAATATTGTATAAATAAGGAAAAAGGAAGTCTCTAATAAAACTTAAAAATAATTAGTTATGACAAAACAGTTTGGAATTAATACTTAATTTCTGCTCTTTTCAAATTTTGCTCTATTGTTAATTTAGAGAGAAAAAACAACCCTAGAAAATGATAAAGCAGAATTAAGGGGAAAACAAAAAACAACCTTGAAAGATAGTTTTAAGGAAGCAACATAACCAGAAGAAATTTTAGTTACTTCCCTATCATAAATGAAGATGCCTTCTTAGTCCCAAAGTACCTGCAAGATTCCAAACAAATCATCATAGCTTATCTTATTTTTTAAAAAAACTTGGAAGGAGATTTAACTATCACTGGAGGCATAAAAATTAACGGAAACATACTTACTAATTTGATAGTTATTTTTTATTCAAAAAAAAATGTTGCATTATACTTTTAAGCTGAACTAACAACTATATGTAGCTTTTATTTACTTATTTACTATCCTACCTTACCTAAAGAAAAAACCTTATCTCAAGTATAAGAGTATTTCCAATGGATCCATGTACATAACAGAGTTATAAATATACTCACCTTCAGGTTTGAACAATATACTTGAATAATTTCCATAACATAATAAACCATCTACTTCGATGGATATGAGGTCAAGAATTTATGAAGAAGAAAGTGGTGTGGCCTGATAGTTGCTTGGAACCATACTTCAATGTAATCATGATATTTTTGGTTCACTAGTACAAAATGAGAAATTAATGACTAAAAAAAGACTAAAATTCGACTATAAATGACTATTTTTGAGTCGGTGACTAATAGTATCCGATTTCCACTATCTTATCTCTAGTTGTATTTCACTAGTCATTAATTGGTTGACTTATTAGTCATTGATTTAGTCATTGATAGTCACTGATTAAGTCATTGATTTAGTCATTGATACTCACTTATTTAGTCATTTATACTCATTGATTGTCACAATTAATGACCAAATATACAACTAAATAAACTACTAGATGATAACATATTAATGACTAAGCTAAATACGATAAACCTTAGTCGCGCTATAAGATGCTGGAAATTAGCTACTAATAGTCGTATATATGCGAATTTAGTCATTTTCTTAGTCATTAATTTATGATAGGGTACAGAGGAATCGAACCACCAATATCCTGCCTATCATTAGGCAGGTGCTCTACCATTGAGCTAGCACCCTTTAAGAAGTTGTTATTGCTTGACAATGATGATATTCAAACAAATTCTGCATGGGAACAAAATGAATGTCAAATATATTCAAGAATAATGCTTCAAGTACTAAAAGAATTCTAAGGTATAGCAGTTCAACTGTGACAATGATGAAAATTCAAAGAAGGATGATCTTACAAACTACGCATGATTACAATAATCCATGGCTGTACAAATTATCAGGAACAAAAGAAAGTTGTTTCCCTTCACAAACAGAAAAGAATACAAGATCCAACTTGCAATAAATTTGTTTTAATTGTCTATCAATTGTTGATCTCTCGATAGCTAGAGACGTTTTCCAATCTAAGATCCAAAATACATACAATTATCTTCAACTTCACTTCTTCAAAACCAGTTGTAGTAAAAATTATTCTAGGAATTGTCTTATGAGCAACAACCACTTTTTTTAACAACAGGATGCCCTTTCATTTGTACAGTAGCAGGTCGATTGCTATTCATGGCAGGCTGACTTGCCATCCTGCAATACAAAATAAATGGAGTTAAGTCAATAGTATTTCATAGAAAATAGAAAATATAATCTCCTTAAAAGCAAGATGTCACAATGAGGACTCTATCTAGGACGCTCTATTCTGGAGTATAGGGGAAGTCGTTTTGTCGAAAACCCTCTTTCAAGGCTATGCTGCATCTTAGGAAAGAATTCCATGTAAAAAGAGAAACATATTAGTCTCTATGTGGTTCAACAATTTCGTGAAAACAAGGCTTTGCCAGGGTGCATTCACAGCAGCCATTTGTATCCTTTGATAATAATGGGAATAACTTGCTAAGAGTGAGGAAGCTTGAGGTGATACAACTATGGGGTTCTTACTTTTGGGAGGATGGGAATGCTTTTCAAACTCTAAGTCACTCTCTATAGCATGAGATCTAGTGATGACTCTTTTGGGTTCCAGACTTGCAAAGAATATTAAAACAACTATAGGAAGTAAGGCTTAAAACATAGTACCATGCCCTTTTTATAGTGCCAGTTATGTTGATTATGGTTTTTTCAGCATCAAGCTCATATAATTGTAGAATCCTATGAAGACTCAAGAAACCCATAGGAATTAAAATTAATGCACCAACTAGTTATGGATGATGGAATTTACATGTAGCACCATACTTGCACTGTCCCGTTCTCAAATAGTATTCACAGTATTTTCATTCCACACACAATATATAATAACGATAGCACGTTCACATGACAAATTCATCATTTTTTTATTATCTTAGAGTAGAGTACTGGCTATTGAATCCATGGACAAGTTGCATGCTATCATGGATACCTACATTGGTTTGCCCAAGAGATTGAACCATGTCATGGCTATCGATTATCAAAGCGTCTTTATTATTGTAGCCAAGGTGACATTGGTCAGGTTTTGGAATTGTGTCAATTAGGGAAGCCATATAATAGCAGAAGAAAAGTAACAACCTTACTCAAAACTTGATGTTCATAAGGAGTTTAGAGCATTAACACCAGACATCATATCCCATACTGCATTCGGTAGTAGTTACAAGGAAGAGAAGTATTTGAATTGCAGAGAGAGTTACAAGAAATGGATGCCAAAGTTGAACGATCTATCTTTATTCCTAGAATCTAGTAATGACAATATACTTATCCTTTAATTATATAGTTTTGTAGGTTAATTATTCAAAAGGAGTTTTGCAGGTTCATTGCTAATACTTCTGTTAGTTTTTCTTTTAACTTCATTCAAGACTCATTGTTCTATAGGCTAAGGAAATAATCCACAAATATTTTACTTATATACAAGGGTCCACTTAGTGCTCTGCATAATCCATAGAATTCATATGTATGTATCTAAAAGGTATATTTTTGAACTGACGGAGTGGAGATACCAACCAGATGATTTCCCATAGATAGAATCCTTTCTGATCCTTTCCTTTTCACCTCCCATAGTTCCCATGCTAATGCATCCGTTGCCTTTGGTTGGCCACCATCGTTACCTTGCTAAATAGTGCAATCAAATGAATTTTTATCAGAAAACCAAAGCAAAAAAGGAATCATGAATAGCAATACCAACAAGAATAATATTGGGTCACATCAATACGTAATTAAAGTCAAAAACCAAGAAAAAAAGGGACAAACTAATATGACACAAATCAAAACCCTTTGCCCTTGCCATCACCTTAGAATTTGTGTTTGATGAACCATGACCAAATTTTTTAACAGGAAGTCCTATTGGGGCCTCTCCTTTGGCTGCAGCAGCCTGGAAAAACAAAACTACCAGATTACAAACTCCATCGAAAAGCCCTTAGTTGCTAACCACAAAGCATATTTCAATCATCAAATTAAGTAAATACTCTCCTGTCTAGCAGACGATGACTAAAAACTAAACACAAGAACATGCCGACGGAGATTCATTCACAAGTATATTCTAAAGAGAGAAACATGAAAACAAACTCTTTAGTCATTAGTAGTAAATTAGAAGCAACAAAGAGTGCCTCTCAGGATGCGATCTTTCCAGATGCATCCAGGTAGCTACATTAACTTGCTGAAATGTAGGCATTTGAATTCCTAATGGAAATTTGGCATTAGACAGTAAAAAATGTACCTTGCCTTACTGCATCAATTTTCAATATTCCTCCACTCACCTCCTAGCTCTGTGATTCCAAGTCTTAATTTTGGAGTTTCATGGGTAACATGACACAAAGAAGACATTAAAAATCAGGGAAACAGTGCAGGATTAGAAACCCCAAACTCAAAGAAACCCCTTCAGCCAAATTGGTTAAGGGTATCCATAAAGAGAATTTGTTTACCTATTTGATGTACTATCAGTTAATTGGAATATCCTTCAGATCTTTTTGAATTCCATGAGCTTCAAAGGTTTTAGTTGGAGGTGCAGTCTACAAACAAAAAACCACATAAAATGAGTTAGTACAGGCTCTACTTGTCAGATAAAGATAACCCATAAAAGAAAACACTCAACCCATGAAAGGAAACACCTCACATGATTAAACAGAGATAATGCAGTATTAGACTATAAACCAGGTTCAATCGCAGAGATGGAATGATTAATGTTTGAGAAGACTGCAAAACATATTTAAAATGCAAGGGTAAAAACATATATTTCAATTCGTACCAGCTTCATACCTCTCGCCTAAAAATTTTCACCTCCCGTGCATCCAATATACCCAAATATGTGCATGAAAATATGTGCTAGGGTACAACAAAATGCAATGGATAAGCAATAAAATTCACAAGGACATATCCATACAAAAGGATCTTTTTGTTAATATTTGCACTTGAGACAACATATATACACTGTGTGAGCAGACCTGGACTTGGTACAATCATAGACAACTTACTATTGGTGATGATAATAATATTAGTCCTATACCATTAAATTTTATGTCATTATTTCTTGGAGCAAGGTTGAGACCTCAAATGTGATCAATCTTTCTCAATTCCTATTTTTTGGTTGGAGAATCCTGTAGCACAATGTTCTTGTTTCCGGTGTTCTTTTTTGAGTGCGTTACTCTCAACCTCTGGAAGAGTCTTCATTTTGGAGATAGTAAACAGTTGCATGCTTTCATCCTTGTAACAATATCCCAAGCTACAATCAAGAGGAACAAACATGTAGAATCAACATGCTTGAAATATGGTCGGGAGGGTTTCCAGTGGCATCTGTACCTTTCCTTGTGCCCTGGAAAACTTCTAATAATCATTGGGAAACAGTATGAATGTGAAAAACACTCACAATAGTAAAACATCATCATCTTGTGTTCTTGGTTGATTTTGAGAGGATATGGGCATGTTTCAGCTCTATTCTACAACCTCCTATCAAGAAAGCATCCTAATCCTTCAAATTATGGGTATATTATGGGCAGTTCTGTGCATCAAACTAGCAATAGGGCTAGTGTCATTTGTATCAGGAGGAAGCTAGTTGGATTCTCTAGGAGGTAACATCATGTAGACACCCAAATCTAGCATATTTTGCATAAAAGTTGTTCCAATAAGAGACACTAACTTCACAAATACTACAGGGTACCCCAAGGGAGCACAAATCCAAGATTCCATGCCAGATGACATTGGGGGGCTGAAGATCCTTCTTGTCCAAATATGTTTCCAATCCTCTCCTCCAGGAAAATAGGCTTTTAGTTGATTCCTACCTTTTTCCACAACAGGCACCACCAAAACTTTAGACCCCACTAAAAATTGTTGGAATGTTAGCTTCTACACATACTTGTCATGTGGGTAATGAAGAAAAAGATGTCTAACAACTGGAAGTCCCTTTGTAGCAGCTTCCTGAAGATTGAGACATAAAATTTTAAAATGGATACTGTAAGTATATCTCTTTAAAGCATAGATCACAATGATATCAAAGTTTAACATGACATAATTTATCCTCTCTAAAATTTCAATGAAGTTTCTAAGGACTTGGAGAATTGTATAAATGGAATGAGTCAAACTGAGATTAAAGAAGTTCACCTTCACAAGATGAATGCAAAAGAACTCCCAAGCCTTGTAAACCTTAGCAAAACATGCAAAGTGTGATAAGGTCCGATCATTTGAATAGAATTGCTTATTTGCAGATGGTGAATTTCCCTATCAAGCATTTGTCCGACAGAATTAGTCCACCCAATGGAAGGGTCAAAACAATGCATAAGTAAATAGTATGCAAGACCTTCAAATTAGTCTTCATAAAAGGGAATACGTCTAGTCTACCATAAAGAAGAATTTAAATGCTCTTCCACAAAATCCTAGCATAGAATGAAAACCCATGTAGGCTCAGTTTAAGGATATGACGAATGCAGAGCACTAATCAAAACTGATTTTTGATTTCTCCATGTTTTCATTCTATCATTTTGTATACCACATTTAAATGGAAATAATACGAAACAAGAGATGGATGTGATAACTCGGATAAATAGGCCTCTTTCAAAATGGATATTGTCTACTATTAGGCCGCACACTTTTATTAAAACAATTATCAATATGTAACGGAAAAGAGTTTTGAACAAGTTTGAACTTTACCTGCATTGAAGATGAGTCCAAGATCCAAGGAAGCAATTGGATCCATGAACCCATTTCCCATGTCAAATGGTGTGGCTATAGTTGCATCAGCATCTGTATTGTTGTAGGAATGATGTGCCATAATTAGTAACCCTCAGTTGTTAAATCACCAACGAAAAATATCCTAGAAGGTGCACCCCGATGCCATTCCAAGTGCCAAACACAACAAAGTTTATCAAAAATCATTTTCCATGCATTTCATAGGATTTTAATCTCAATACAGTATTTATTTTTTGAAAATGATTCATATACTATTTCAGAGAACAAATAAGCACATTAGGATTCAAGGTGGTTAAAACATGCCCAGGCCCCTCAATATGGTGATTTCCAGTAAATAGTAACCTTAATTTTTTAAGTTAATGGTGTTTTGGATTTTGTTTTTCCCACCTCATAGTAAAGGGAATTATTCTCATCCTAATAGAGAATTAAACAGGCATATATGTTTGCTTATATAATTTTTTCAAGTGGTTTCTTTTATTGGTCTATGCAAATACAAGGCAAAAAGGGTTCCTAGTTCTGGTTTTGATTTTGAAGGTTGTATTTGAGAATTATCAGACATATGGATATGAGATACTCTTACAGGGATATTATCACTATTTTTGAACTAGCTGTAACCTTTTTCGCATAATAATAATATAGATATTCTAACTTATAAAACAAAATATCAACATCTTTTTTAAAAAGGACAAAAGGAAAGAGAAGTGGAAATGCTAGAGAAAAACTAGTAAAGTTGAGAGATAGGAGGTGAGATGAAAGAGACATCAGTAAAATAGTATTTACCCTACAACTGCAGGCTACATAATACTACCCAAACATAAATATCTCATGAAGGATCCCTTACTACATTGGGATATCAATAAAGTACTGTTATTGGACAATCCACTCGAGCGGACACGAGCCGGATCTCCCTAGATCAAAGTGAGTATAGAACAAATAGAACAGACTACTAATGCATTTCCTAGATCTACTTAAGGATCAAGTACTAGACGTCTTACCTTTCACTATGCGATCTTTTCTCTTGAATGTTGCTCCACGTCCCACGGTCGTCAGATCCAAGCTACAATACCTGTCAAGACAAGAAACAAGAGAAACCAGTAAAAGACATCTATACAATAAGCGATCTAAGTAAACATTTAAGCAGGTAAACTACTCAATATCATTGCACACATGAACAACATTGGTGGAAAGCATTTGTATTACTGCAAATAGAGGAGTACATAATAGAGATATAGAACCACAACCAAGGCTTAACGCTGTAGCCCTTCTCCAACAAAGCCAATTTCCATATCCTTCCAAGGAAGTATGACTTCTCCAATAGGTGAGTGGAGATGTTCTAAGAGTGATTTCACCAGCATGTAGATACCATAGTCTTCCTCCCTTTGGGATGGGAGTGAGCTTCATTCATATAGGACTAAATGGATAGGGTATGGATAGGATAGGTTGAGAGATGGTAGGAGAGGCTTAAGGGATATCTCCAAAGGTTTAGGAACCGAGTGCCAACTCTTCCAAGAGGTTAGGGATAGGGTCCCAAGTTAGCAAGCTTCAAGATGGACCTCGAAGAAGCTATTTTTGCCACTTAACTGACTTCGTTGCACCCTGTAATGGAGCAAGGTGCGACATTGCATGTTGCTAGTGTGTAACCTGCGACGACCCTTCAAAATTGAGCACAATTGGGTACAAATCCTCCCAAGATGATTACTTAGTCCAAGTATCTCCAAGGGTGTATACACTGAATCTCATGATGAGTAGATTTTGGGTGTAACAGAATGCCCCCCAAAGCATGAAGCTGTTGAAGATAAACAGGTGAAGTGCTTTGATAGAAGTAATGGCAATGGACTCGTCAGACGAAGGACACTACTGCAGTATAACTAACTCTGAACTGACAATCTCATATGAAGTACAACATGGCTGTTGACCAATACATTGCAGATCCATGGTAGTAATGATCGACTAAACACAATCATGGCTACTAGACACAAGCGTAGATCCATGATGACATGATAACACAGCCACGACCAATACAAAAGTGGATCCGTGTAATATAACTCAAATACAAACTCCATCACAACCTGGATAAAACATGACTCCCTAGGGTCTTCAAGCTGAACCCACAATGATACGAATCTATCCATGTGATTACAAATGTCTTGACGTCGAACATGGTAGAAACCACTTGATTACCGGTCATTGATGTAAACCGTTAACAAGTGCAAGGGAGATCACCATTGATGTCAATGATTCCCAAGGTATCACAGTACATATCATCATGCATGAATAAATGAGTTGAAGTCGAACGCAAGATGAAATCTTTCAATCAAGAGTCAATTATGTAAACTCATGATGAAAGTGAGGTAACCTGCCATTGAGGCATGCAGGACCAAGGTACTTGATTGGTTTCTAGATTCGATCCTCGGATGATGAGTTGAGGTCGACAAGGATGAATCTGTCGAAGGAGGGCCATGATGAATCCCCCATCAATCGACACGAAACACAACAAAAGATGTGTAGAGTGGATCGGATAATACAGCAACATGTGGGACTGACACAAAGTAAACTGATATGGTGACAGGTACACTTGACTGCAGATGACAAATGATAGACGTGTTCTTGAACATGGGCATGGCATGACTTGGCAGTATTGACACAATGAGTACGAAGCAAAATTCTAATGCAATCGATGACGAGAGCTTTCTTTGAATGACTCAAAGGAGTAACAGGACTCAGAAAGTAAGCGGGGACTCATAGACAAATGGATGACCCAAGTGTTGTATGCAAATGCAGATGAGTTCCATGTTCAAGAACGACTACATACTGCCACTAATAAGGTATGTAACACAAACACTTTCCTTTTTTCCCATCATGAATGATGAGTGCCTCATGTGTTTTTTACGAGCTTGATGAGGGTAACCAGATGCTCGGTATAGCTCATCTCATAGATGAGTCCAATCCCAAATGTTTTCCAAACATGGGATCGGAGGGGTTTGTCCCATGACGGGCCCTTCAATGTGAAAATTTTAATGAGTCCATAGAAGGTAAACTCAGTCGTCATTTCATGTTTAGAGAGTCTGAAAAGAACTAAAGAAGACTCCAATGGTCCTTTTTCGTAAAGTTAGCCTCATTGCCCAAAAAAGGGTAAAACAATGCGGGAGAGGACTCTTCCAGCCATGATTGGCTGGACTATTCCTTTTTCGTAATTAGTTCCTCTTGGTCCGAAAAAGGGGTAAACTATCACCAGGAAGATGACCATTCGAATACTTTAACAAGTGTGAACATGGCAAGTTCGCTTGGCAATCTTTTCATTTTTCGAGAGCCTGAAAAGAGCTTAACGGTAGACTCCGGGGGGTGTCCTTTTCCATGGAAGTTTAACGAGCCCGGAAAAGTGATAAATCATAACTCGGTACTTGTTCTCATAGTTCCATGAGTACGAGAACAAACGAAGAGTAAACTCATCATCACGCAATAATTACAGACTAACCGTTGCAAAAATAACGACAAAACATTCAAGGGAGTGTTCATACCTGTGATGACCATTGTGATATGAGAAACGACACAAAAGACCACTTACAACTCCTGCACACTAGAGAATGTGTCAAATAGACTCAAATATGACAAAAATGGTAAAAAAGTATGATAAATGTCCCAAGAGCATCAAAATATTTGAAAAGGAATATTCCATTCTATTTATAAATAGAAAAATGGGCCAAAATAGATTTCATTGTTTCAATTGCCAATTTGGGAGGAGAAGTACCAATTTGGAGCCAAAACTTCCTTTGCCGATTCTGGGAACTATGATCCACCATTTCACCAACCGTCCGGATCAGGTAGGCCTAAAATTCATCCAACAACTTTCCAATGGATTAGATTTTGTTTTTAGGTTCATTTTTTGGTTTTTTTTATGAGTTCATGGAGGGCTACTATGCTCTCGCCTCGGCGCAGTTGGCCCTTTCGGGACCTGCGACGAGACCGAGTCATTGCAAGCCTCGAATATGTGAAGTGCGACGACATCGTACTGTACGCAAACGTATAGTGCAATGGCAGAGTTTCAAATTCCAAACATAAAAAAGAATCCAAAAAATGGACTTGTGAAGGTTGAAGCAGGACCTAACAGTGTTTAAATGCCCTTTTTGGCAGGTTGCTTGCTAGCCAACATGGTTTTAGAGTAGCGAGAACGAGAACACGAGATAGAAGATGAACATGCTGCCAATGATCCACAATGCGTGGATTCCTTGAGGAACTGTGGTTTACTCAAGTTCTTTGAGATTCAGGGGATGAGATCCCAAATCCCATTGCTATCACACATGCTCCAGAGTTCGTATGCAGCCCAACAGTATTTCGTGATTGGTGAGCACATCCTCACAATAGATGTTGAGGACATATATTTTCTCACAGGTCTGTCCCAGAGAGGGGAACCTGTGCATCTTACTGGAACACGGGCTAGTGACCGCACAGTTGATGACATGGTGTCACAGCATTGTATCGCTACTTCTTGACCTTCCAGTGGGAAGATTCTTATCAAGGATGTGGTGAGTCGTCCACTGCGTACCATATTGCTTACTATTACTAGAGCGGCGGGTAGCCAAGCCCCACACACGGCTACTCGGACCCAGATGCTTTATGTGGAGGACTGTATGTCCCCCATGGTGTTCAACTGGTGCGAGGGTCTCCTCGCAAACCTCCGAGCTCAGCTGACCAAGTGTCGGCGGGGAGAGCTCAAGCAGTTTGGTTATGGGTCGATCGTGGTATCGTTGCTCTTGGAGCGGATCCCTCTCTTACGTCCACAGGTGGTACTAGATGACAGGGAGCCTCGAGATCCCCACATGCTCAGATGGACTGAGGTCATGACTCGTCATGGTGGAGGACCTATAATCAGTTTTGGTCCCGAGTTCTTCAGCTGGCTGGAAGGCCAGTTACTCATGGTTGAGGACTTCCCGTACAGTGGTACGGATTTCAGAGAGGATCCTGACTTGGTGCTGCCCGAGGGTGCAGCATGGGGTGACATAGGTGAGAACAAAACCCTTGTACTTTTGATTTTGTATATTTATCATTTTTTTTTATGTAGTGCTGACAAGTATATAATATGTGTGTGTAGATGTGGGGCCCATATGACCAATAGGACTTTCTCTCTTGGTGAGGAGAGACAAAGGTGGGGAAGCAGTTGTGCCCCCAGGTGCTCATGCTGCCATCAAGGAGATGGAGGAGGTATACAAGAACTTGTCCCAACTGATAGTGGAGGTTCCTAAGCCAGCGATAGATGACCGACCGAGACCTATGCAGAGGTTTGGATTTGGAGCATCTGTACGCTTCAATGCCCTACTCCGCAAGGTGGTGAGGACCGTGGATTGCTTCCTCACTCAGCGACAGCGTGCTATCTGTGCTAGGGGTGGTGTACGGGTCAGGCGTCAGGCATGATGACACTTTTATACTTGTACTGAGAGCTTAGAGGCCTTAGATTTTGTACTACTGAAAGCTATGATGCTTCAGATTTTTGTAGAGACTCACTGAAAGCCATCGTGCTTCAGATTTTGTACCAGCATTACTTTTGAGCGATATATATACATACAGACATTATCAGCAATTTATACATTATGTGTTTTAAAATGATGAGTGATGTGATCTTGTTTACATGTTTGCTTTTATACATTACATTATTTATATGTTGTGAATGCTTTTACATATTATGAATATTATGTGTGTGTGATGTACCAATCCAAAATGAAGTTGGCCATCGAGTCAGCAACTGTGTTTAACTCTTGTGGAATGTGTAGGTATTGAACAGATTCAAATGACCTTTCCAGGATACGTACTCGTCTGAAGAGATGGAGTAAGGTGGGATCACGGATGGCGTAAACTCAGTTGAGATGGGAAACCACTAATTGAGAATCCATGTGGATGACAATGTGGTTCATACCCAAGGAAATGGCGTTAGCTAGGGTTTCGATTACTTCCTGATACGCTGAGGCATTGTTGGTTGCAAACCCTAGGCAACTTCCTCCTGAGCTAATGAGCTCACCTATTGGGGAATATAGTACCCAGGTTGTCGAAGCAAGGTTATGGGTATGCTGGCTAGCGCCGTTCGCGAATCCATAGCACATTTCCATCTGCACACGCAGACAGAACATGGTATACGGAGCGGAAACAAGATATAAAGACACTAAAAAACAAAAGCGTCACAGCACACAAAAACACAAAAAACACGCCATGTACAGTATATACAAGAAATTCTAAGCGTGATGAATTTAAGCATAGTACCTCTTCAGGTAAAGCCCATTGCGGGGTTCACCCAAAGAGATTCTGTCATAGTCTTCAAGCTCGTAAGCTCCCTTCTCCAAAACACGTTTAACTATGTATAGTCCATGCCACATGGATTCGAACTTTCCTGCTCCTAGTTTGTCATGCTTCTGGTCATAAGTGAGGACCAGGTCACCCTTGTTAAAGATACGAGGTTCAACCGACTTGTCGTATTGGGATTTAATGTGTTTCTTGTGTGCTTCATTAGCAAGAGCGGCATCTCGGCGGGACTCGTCCAGTTTTTCTAAATGCAAGAGACGTTCTTCCTCGGTAGTAGTGTTAGGAAGAAGTTCGACAGCGAGTTGTAGAGACGGAATTTCGCACTCTATAGGTAGGAAAACCTCCAATCCATATACCAATTGAAAAGGAGTGAAGCCTGTGGCAGTTTTGACAGGAAGTTTGGTAGGCCCATAACGCTGAAAAGAGCATGTTGTGCCAATTGGACTGATGTGTCCCTACCATCCTTTGGACCATAGTTTTCAAGACCTTGTTAATGGCCTCGACCTGTCCATTGGACTGCAGGTAGTAGGGTGTTGAATTTTCATGGAAAAAACCCAACCTATCGCTCAATTCATCAACCATATGGTTCTGAAAATGGGAACCATGATCGGTAACAATTGCCTGAGGAACTCCGAACCGCGCTATTACATGATTGAACATGAAGAGTGCGGCGGTTTTGCCGTCATTCTGGTATGTAGGCATAGCTTCAGCCCACTTTGTGAAGTAATCCACAGCTACAATGATGTAACCATGCCCCCCGACCAAGGTAGGCTTACAATGCATAAAGTCAATGCCCCATTTTGTGAAGGGGCCCACGGCAATAACCAGGTGTAATGGGGTGGGATGGGTGCGCTTCTTCGTATGGAAGTGTTGGCAAGGAGGACATTTTTTTACAGCCTCAATACAATCTTTGAAGATAGTAGGCCAAAAATATCCTGCGCACAAAATCTTCTGTGTTGTAGCCATCCCAAAGAGGTGACCGCCACATGCCCTAGCGTGACAGTCATTCAGAATGCGTTCAGCCTCATCATGAGTGAGACAGCGTCGAAGAATTGAATCAATGCCATAGCGATACAAAGTATCATTGATGATTAAATAATACTTTGCATGGTGATGTATCTTACGATGGTCGTCACGAGAGAGTTGAGGGTTGAAGCGTTGGGTTTGAAGATACAATGAGATATCTACATACGATGGATTAGTCGAACTGATGAGAAACAATGATTCGTCTGGAAAGGAGTCATTGTGCTCAACTTCTGCATCAGGATGGGGAAGGTCGCAAATGAGCTCGGCAAACACCAAAGACTTCTTAGACTTAGCTTTCTCGAAAAGAAGATCAAATTCTTGTAGTATCACGATCCAGCGTGAATACTTGCCCCCAAGCACCTGATGTGTCAGTACGTGGTACATGGGGTTCGAGTCGGCGATGATGGTGGTGGTGTGGAGCAAGATGTAGTGTCGGAACTTCTGGACGGCGATGACCGCCGCGAATGCGAGTTTTTCGACATGTGAATATCTAGTTTCAGCGTCAGCCAGACCCTTACTTGCATAGTATATTACATGTTCCTGGGCGTTTTGATCCTCCTATACCAAAACCATGGCGATAGTGGTAGCAGAAGCGGCAAGATATAAGATGTAATCTTGATAATAATTAGGTGGTTGGAGCACGGGGGCATGCGTGATGGCATGTTTGATACTGTCGAAGGATTTTTGAGCTTGGTCATCCCAAATGAACGGGATGTCCTTCTTGAGCAGTCTCATGTACCCCTGAGTCTTCTCCACAAAATTGCAAACAAAACATCTTAAATAAGTCGCCTTCCCTTGGCGACTTTGAAGTTCCGTCACATCAGTCGGGGGTGGCAGGTTGATGATGGCCTCCACCTTTAAGGGATCAATGCGGATCCCATCCTTCGAAATGATAAATCCTAAGAGGCGTCCGGACTCAATGCAAAAGATACACTTATGAGGATTCAGACGGATATTGTACCATCTGCATCTGAGGAAAATGGTCGTCAGATGATCAATGTGGAACTCGCGCTACTTTGAATGAGCAGGGAGATCGTCCAGGTAAGGTTCCACAAAGTCCTTAATGTCATGGAAGGCATACGACATAGCCCGTTGAAACGTGGCGCCAGCATTTTTAAGGCCAAACGGGAGTTTGCGGTATGCAAACGTTCCCCATGGGCAGATGAAATCCATCTTATGTTGGTTGGCTAGGTTGATCTCAATTTGGTTGTAACCAGAAAAGCCATCCATAAATGAGAAGATGACGCTTCCAGCACAATTGTCGATAATCTGTTTGATGAAGGGGGTCAGGTACTTGTCTTTTGGACAAGCCCGATTAAGGTCCCGATAATCGACACAGACGCGAATGGTACCCTGCTTTTGTTCACAGGGATGACATTTGAGACCCAATCCATCAATGGGACAGGATAAATAAAACCATCCTTTAAGAGCTTTTCAATTTCTGCCTTAATTGTTGCAGTCTTCCGGGGGTGTACCGGTCGCAACTTTTGGAGTACAGGTTTGATGTTGAGATAGGTTTTTATTTCATCAGAAACAATTGCGGGGTCTATCCCAGGCATCTCCTCATAGGACCAAGCAAATACGTCTCAAAATTGCTTGAATAAGGCTATGCTAGCGGTGATTTCTTCAAGGGAACACTTCTAGCCTATGCGAATGTGTTCCACTATACCGGGTTTCACCGAGATGTCTACCGGGATGGTTGGCTCAATATTGGCCAAGTTTCCCTCCATGTCGGTAAGACATGTAAGGATGGGGGAATGAGGGAACAGGTAGATATCTGGTGAAAAGAGGGTATGGATGTTGTCCTCTATGTACTCCAAAGGAGGAAGAAAAGATGACCTATGGTGGAGATCATCCCACAGATCGTCATCAACGTTCATAACTTCCATGATGGACTCGTCTGAATGAAAAGTCTGAAGTAAGAGATCAGGTAGAGATGACGTCCATTGTAGAGAATGGGATGGAGAGGCCACGGTTAAATGGTCCTCCGATGCTGATTGGATAGCCTCGTAAATACGTTCAACGGGTGAAAGAGGCATTATATCTCCAAGCAGGTGTGTTGTGGCTTCATCTAGTACAAGACAAGCATCGGTAGAGTGAGATGAAATCTCTGTGGAGATCATGTTCACCATAGCAACATGATTAGTGGGATCCACGGCTGGAAAAACACCCATGAGAGATGAATCTTTCAAAAGGCCAACCCCTACACTCTCATACTGTTTTGACATTTGTCCAATGGAAGGAACATGGTCACCGGGATGAGTAGTAGCGTCTGGTGTACAAAAATCTAATTGGTCGATAATAACAATTCGTCCTTGGTGGGGGGATTGTACTATGCGGAAGACTGAAGAGGCTACCGCGTGCATGGTGTAAAACCAATTGCAACCAAGCAAGAGATTATAATCTAACGGGGCCGAGACCACTTCCACATTAATGGTTAAGGTCTTTCTGCCCAACTCAACTGCAAGAGCTTGTAAGAGCCCATGAGGTTGAAAGCCACACCCGTCGAATGCTTTCAACGTGGTAGGAAAATGATTCAATTCAGGGGAGCCAATGGCTCTCCAACAGGCGATCGACATGACAGAAGTGGAGGCGCCTTCGTCCAAAAGGGTACGATGGACAATCTTCCCAGCAATGTTCGCAGAAACTTGGAATGTGAGCTGGTGTGAGAGCCTCGACTTAAAGTTGTCAAGTCGGAACATGATGGTATTCGAGGAATCTGGGTCGACCGCACCGATGGCTGCAAGGAGAGTTTTGCGTTGATTAGGAAAATTCTGCAAAACTTCCAAGGTATACATGGCACAAGAAGCTTGTGCCAAGTCCTCTACGATATTGTAATTTTGTGCCGCCCGAGCATTGGGATTGAATAACTTCTTTTCGAATCGTACTCGTGGGCGATCGCAATATCGAGTCTAAGGAGGGCTTCTCAATGGTGAGAGAAGTTGATGGTACAATAACATCAGTTAAGGAGTCGAAAGCTTTTTTAGCATTACTTCCAGTGGATTCCTTTGAAGGGACCGGTTCATAAGATCGTGAGCGAGTGTTCAAATTGATCGTCTCGTTACGTAGCATGAGAACATGCGCGGTATTGGAGGGTTCCCCTTGGGCTGGGGGGGATTGAGCAATCATCTGCTGCTTCTGAGTAGGAAATGGATCATTGAGGACTACAGGAGTTGGTTTACCCCTAAGAAACTTTTGTACTTCGTCTCTATGGGGACATTCTTTGGAGAAATGGTCATCTCCACACAGTAAACAAGGATACTTTAGTTTCCATTTCTGCTTGGTATCGTCAGGACTGCTCTTTGGTTCCTGCTGGGTGGAAGACTTTTTGGGTTTCCCCTTGTTCTTATTTTTACCGCCAGACTTCTGAGATGAAACTAATTGGACAGAATTCACCTCTTCAGTTATAGGAAGAGCGGTTGACTTGGTGGTGTTATGGCCAGTCGGAGTCAGGTTGGATGATCCAACAGTGCTAGCAGTAGGCTGGGTGTTAAGGGAACCAATGATTCCATCAGTTTGGAGTCCCTTATGTCGTTTTGCAGGGTCATTAACGTCATGGGGTGCGTCGGGAAGAATATCAAACAAAGTGCTGGATTGAGTGTAGACTAGGTCTAGCACATGGGCACTCGCGATGGCTTGTTCTTTGGTGACAGCACCTTGCATAGCAACGTCTCTTGCTATGGTAGGGATGAGGAGTTTGTGAACCAGTCTGCTAGGAGCTAATTTGGAATGGAAGATTTAATGAGACGTCGTCTCCTTCGCCACTCGTGGATATGATCTGAAATGTGAGTGGCAGTATTTTGACGGAGCAAGGTTAAAAGATCGGTACCAGTCTCATACCGTATGGGTAGCTAGAAATGTGTCAAAAAGTTCATGGAAAGAGAACCAAAATCAAGAAAAGAGTGTGGTGGCAACTCAATGTACCATTTGGCAGCCGAACCGGTGAGAGTCCTTTGAAACAATCTAAGACGAATTGAATCGTCCATTAAGGAATTAGATGAACACCATAAGTGGTATGTCATCATTTGGTTTTTAAGGTCTTCACTCGGCTTGCCATCAAATTTGGGGATATCAGAGGAAAGTTTCACCGGAATTGGTGGCCAGTTAGATCCGTGGTAAATAGGATCGTTGGTTAGACGGGATAGGTCAGGCAGGTCCAAAGTAGCCAGGAAGGGAAGATGTGGATTCGGCTACGCGTATTGATAATACAGATAAGGCATGTAAGGACCAAACTAACCATAAGGTGTACCAGGAGGAAACTGGCCGTAGGGGGGTGTGCCGCCCGGACCGTAAGGAGGTCCGCCACCATAAGGTGGTCCATTCCAATAAGGTGGGGGTCCACCTCCACTACCGGGAGGGGGTGGAGGTTCGCAGCCACCACCTAGAGGAGGTGGGGGTCCATAACCATATGAGGTGGCCTACCACCGCCTCCACCAAGAGGGGGTGGTGGACCACTTCCGCAACCAGAAGGATGGGGGCCCCCACCACCTCCACCACCAGAAGGATGAGGGTCTCCACTACCACCACCACCACCACCACCACCATAGTAATTAGGTCCTCCACTGCCTCCGCCTGGAGGGGGTGGTGGACCACCTCCGCCACCTGAAGGGAAATGTCCTCCTCCACCATGATAGGGTGGTCCCCCGCCGCCTCCGTCGAGAGGGGGTGGCAGACCGTTCCCGCCACCGCCGGAAGGGTGAGGGATGTTTTTGGTAAAATGAGGTGGGCCTCCACCAAGGTTAGGTGGGGGCCTGCCACCTCCAACAGGAGGTGTTGCAACACAGGTTGTTGCCCCCATAGAGTGTATGGATTCTCGGGATAAGGTATCTTGTATGGTGCGTTTCCAGGATTAGGTTGGCCCAGCACAGGGTTAACATAAACTGGATATGCTTGACTCCATGAGGGTTGAGTTACATTTGACGGCCCCCCAACATGAGATAATCCCGTGGTGGATGGTCTAGCGGGTTGGGAAGGTCCAACGGAAGGTCCATTGGGGATTCCACCGCCTACGTTTTGGTTAGGAAATGGGGGTTGCCCCCCAGCCACAACAGGTTGACCACTATTCAAAGGTTGAACCAACGTAGGTTGTTGACTAGCTACCGTAGTAATAACATTACCAATAAGATAATTCGTGGGAATGGAATACCCTCCCCTTGAATTCTTAGGTGGGGGAGGAATTGGTAAAGTAACTGTGGTAGTGACAGGTGTGTTGGACTGTTGTCCTTCCACCGGTTGGTTCAATTGAGGTGCAGGACTGGACTCTTGCGAGGGTTGACCAATCTTATTAGTGGTCTCGTGTTGGGGTGCTTCAGGTGATCCAAAAGATATCAGATGAATTGGGATAGGTCGGTAAGGGGGTAACGATGGGTCTTGAACCTGTCGTTGGAGACTTGACTGCCGAAACTCTTCATCCATGGAACAAAAGTGAGCTAATTGGTCACGAAAGTAGGCTAAAGTGTCATCCGGAGTAGTCCCACTAGGTGAGGATGAGATGGAAAAATGAGCCATTGGGTGGTCTGTAGAAGATGTCCAATAAGATGCTGAAGGACCAACAGCTGCTGTAGGGTCATCCTGGGGTCGGTTTATCCATTCCAACGATCCAGGTTCTCCCAGGATGACGGGAGAAAGGTCTTGTGAAGCGGGGGTTTGTGCTCCTTCATCCTACGGGGGATGAGAGGCAGGTGAATTTGTAGGATTTTGTGGAAGCAAAAGTCCTCCAACATTCAAAGTGGGGTTTTCCACATCAGTAACTACGACCACGTTATGCTGATCCATTCTTACCTTCGAAATAACGTCCGGATTAAGGGGATATTCGGGTGATAAGTTTAAGATCCTACGAGATCTTCTCCAAGGTAAATCCACCAGAGTGTCAAGATGATCAGCCAGGATGGCTAAAACAACGTTTCTCCTAAGGGTATGCTAAAAGAAAAGCAGTCCAGAAAAACCTACTCAAACTAAGGCAATGAGCAAACTTATGTGACAGAGTGGATTCAAAAGTTTGGAACCTCACGGGATTATCAAGGCATTGCAAACCGTGATATACTGCAGGGTCCAACAATATGACGTGACAAGGAGGATTGGGACCGCACCCTTGCCTGCATACTCGATTACCTGGATAGTACGTGCGTGCTAATCTCCCCGAGTGTTGTTCTCGATGTATTGCTTTGCCAAGACGGCCAAATGGTTAACTCAGTTGGTTTTAGGAATCCTAATGGTGTCTCCTTATATATGCAAGGTACGTGGGAGCTCAAATCCGTATAAGTGGTGTTGTCTAATGCACAACCGTTCGGCAAGAGACCTTCCGATATACTACCGAGTACGTGATACACCCTTCGATATACGCCAAGTATGGATTATGGTACTTGGTGGGTACGTGAAGGAGCTCGATATACCGATAAGTACGTGGAAGACTACAATACCCCCGCGATACAGAGCTGGCAAATAAAGACAGCTGCCACGCTTAATGACGCCGGAACACATCTCTAACTTACACACAAGTTGCTAAAATTTTTACCTAGTTCTACCGTTAATTTTATCTTGGACAGTTAGTTTAATGCATGAGGTGAATACATAATCGGAAGCATAATGCAAGCCCTGGTTACATGCACAAAATATTCTTTTCTTTCAATGAATTCTAGCTATGGGAAGGAGAAAGCTTTTTCCAATAGTACTGCCAAAACAAACTCAATGCAACACAATTCCCATTTCAAACAAATTTGACTATGAAAGTATTCTTTCCCTTTTCGGTGAAACACAAAAAATCACAACACTATTATCCGAATCAAAACATTTTCTTTTTTCTTTTTCAAATCAAAATGACACTAGGTGATGAAAAGAGAGGATTCTGAAATGGAATATGCAAGTTTTTCAATTTCACTTTCAATGGTCTAAAAGCAACAAAAATTAAAAATGCATCTATCTTTCCTTAGCATGGGATCAATTTTGCAAAAATTGAAGCGTACTTTGAGCCTTTCAAGAAAATGAGCGATTCATAATTCGAGAAAAACACAATAGATCATACATTCATTCAACTTTTCCAAAACATAAACGAGAATTTTCCAATGCACAACAATTTTCTTCAATAGTGTTCAAGAAATGATGGGAAAGAAGCACTTTTTAATTTTTCAATGGATGCATCAAAGAGTAAACTTGATAGCAACTGAGCTTCAGATCTAAATGACTGAAAAGAAAACACTACTTGCAGCATTAGTTCATTTAGAAAACTCAAGGAAAGACAAGCACTCAACCAAGCTGAAAGATGCACTTAACCCAAAATCAAACAGCAATAAGCAAATTAAGCAAGCGAAGCTCAAAACAAATGTAAACAAGGTCTGGAAGCTCATCTAATGTAATAATCAGATTAGGGATGGAAGGAAGGGAATGCAAGAGTGAGCGGATGAAGGTGGAGGAGACAAAAGTATCTACCACTACCGGTCTTCAAGCTTGTCCAAAATGGAACCCATGATCAATCCAAACAAAACCAAACACTCAAAACACAAATCACAGGTGGGATCCCTGGCTGGATCTTGCAGAATAGAGAGAGTTCATACAGCAAACCAAAGTCCAAACTGTCAAACAGAGAAGAGATGCCTGCATGCCAAAATTTGACAAATCGACACACTCTGTTCTTGTACACAGTGCGACGTCGCAGTTTGCTTACACGGGAAGTGTGACGATATCGCAGTTTGCTAATGCAAGAGGTGCGATGAGTATCCAATAGGTAAAGAACAGAGACTTAGAATGAAACAGTGTCACTCTGTTTCCATTTCCCAGGTGCGACAGGCGAAGTCTAGATTAAAAAATGAATCAAATCTCTCAGCAATGAACCACGAAATGGTTTGGGAATGAGTTGTATAAAATCAGAGGAAGTAGATCAGAGTTTTCAATACGAAGATATGATAGTGAAATCAACCCCAAGAAGTAAATGGAAAAAAATAAAAGGCTTGTGTCAAGTAATCAACTGAAAATGACTCTCAGATTAACAACTACTAACCAAACTCTATATACTCCCCAGTATGGTCGCAATATTTGTTATCGGACAATCCACTCGAGCGGACGCGAGACAAATCTCCCTAGATCAAAGTGAGTTTAGAACAAATAGAACAGACTACTAATACATTTCCTAGATCTACTTAAGGATCAAGTACTAGATGTCTTACCTTTTCACTACGCGATCTTTTCTCCTGAATGTTGCTCCACGTCCCACGGTTGTCAAATCTAAGCTGCAAGACCTGTCAAGACAAGAAACAAGAGAAACCAGTAAAAGACATCTATACATTAAGCGATCTAAGTAAACAATTAAGCAACTAAACTACTCAAAATCATTGCACACATGAACAACATTGGTGGAAAGCATTTGTATTACTGCAAATAGAGGAGTACATGATAGAGGTATAGAACCACAACCAAGGCTTAACACTATAGCCCTTCTCTGACAAAGCCAATTGCCATATCCTTCCAAGGAAGTATGAGTTCTTTAATAGGTGAGTGGAGATGTTCTAAGAGTGATTTCACCAGCATGTAGATACCATAGTCTTCCTCCCTTTGAGATGGGAGTGAGCTTCATTTATATAGGACTAAATGGATAGGGTATGGATAGGATAGGTTGAGAGATGGTAGGAGAGGCTTAAGGGATCTCTCCAAAGGTTTAGGAACCGAGTTCCAACTCTTCCAAGAGGTCAGGGATAGGGTCCCAAGTCAGCAAGCTTCGAGATGGACCTCGAAGAAGCTATTTTTGCCACTTAACTGACTTCGTCGCACCCTGTAATGGAGAAAGGTGCGACATTGCATGTTTCTAGTGTGCAACCTGCAACAACCCTTCAAAGAGCACAATTGGGTACAAATCCTCCCAGGATGATTACTTAGTCCAAGTATCTTTAGGGGTGTATACACTGAATCTCATGATGAGTAGATTTTGGGTGTAACAAGTACCAGGGCCTTGTTTGATAATTTGACTACAAAAACTGTAGTCTCTTTGATATCAATAAAGTACCAGGGCCCAATGTCAGCTATTTGATAAATTGGCTACAAAAATTGTAGTCTCTTGGAGTGCAATGATAGTTACATATGGAAAGCATGGCTGTGGTGGCCATGCTGTTGTTGTGTTTTCTCAAATGAAACAGACAGATGTGAAGCCTCACCATATACCCTTTCTTTTTGTTTTGTGTGCATGCAGTCCTGTAGACCTAGTAGATGATGGTTGGTAATATTTTTATTGCATGATCTGGGAATATAGTCTTATGCCTTGGATGGACCACTTTCCTTGCATGGTTGATCTGCTTGGGCATGTTGGGAATCTAGATGAGGCAGAAGACTTCATTAAAAAGATGTCTCTAGAACCTAATATTGGTGTTTGGTTGTCCTTGCTTGGTGCTTGCAGAGTTCACCGTAGTATTGAAATAGGAGAGAATGTAGTAGAGCGACTTTTGGCCATAGATTCTAAAAACTTTTGATGTTTATATATGCTACTTTCAAACATGTATGTTGATGCTGGTAGGTGGGATGATGCAACAAAGGTGAGAAAAACAATGAAAGAAAGGGGATTGAAAAAGATTCTAGGATGCAACTTGATTGAGATAAGTAACAAGATTCATATGTTCTTTGTGGGAGACAGATTACACCCTCAATCAAAGAAAATTTCTGCAATGTTGGATACCTTGCTAGGGCAGATGAAGGAGGCAGGGTATGTCCCTAGCACAAATTTTGTGCTACATGATGTGGAGGATGAATTGAAACACCTCACCATGGGCATTCATACTGAGAAGTTGGCTCTTGCCTTTGGACATACAACGATTCAGCACTAGCCCTAGAACCCCTGTCTGGATCACAGAAAACATGTGTATGTGGTGATTGTCATAATGCTACTAAGATCATCACCAAGATTATTAGGCAAGAAATTATTATGAAAGATTCTCACTGTGTTCACCATATCAAGGATGGATTATGTTCCTATGGGGATTTCAAGTGATGCTAACTATAGAGTGAAAACTAGATTGCATAACTCCAACATACGCATATTATATGCCTTTAAGTCGGTTGCACACAAATATTATTTGGAACTATTTCTTCTCTGACATGGTGTTTGGATGTCAAGAATTCTATAATACAGGAGGTAAGGTGCATTAGCATAGTAGTTCCTTACACAATGTCAACAAAAGCTCACAAAAGTGTATGGCTCTAAGTTCATAATAGAGAGAATCCTTCATTTTAATAATGAGATCAACCTACAAAGATAAAAATTGATGACCATTCATGAAGAAATTACCAAGAACAAGCAATCTCTTAATCACCTATCTTCCTATTTCATTGGTAAGGCTAATATTTTATTTCCTACCTGAATTTACCCAAAGAAAGTATCCATATGCACCCTACCATAATTGCATTACAATTGGTTTCTACAGAGCTTCATAGATTGATTAGCTGAGATGATGTTATTGTATCTAGACTTTGATTTGTTATTGAATTTTATGGCATTCTATACCTTCTCATCTGGATTATGAAGCTTATTAAGAAATGGATCTTTAGAATCTCCTATCACACTAATGATATAGGATTTGGAATGAAAAAATAACTGTATGTGCCCATCGACAAAGTTTATCAAAATCATATTCCATGCATTTCATGGGATTTTAATCTCAATACAATATTTATTTTTTGAAAATGCTTCATATACTATTTCAGAGAACAAATAAGCACATTAGGTTAAAACATGCCCAGGCCCCTCAATATGGTGATTTCCAGTAAATAGTAACCTTAATTCTTTAAGTTAATAGTGTTCTGGATTTTGTTTTTCCCACCTCATGGTAAAGGGAATTATTCTCAGCCTAATAGAGAATTAAACAGGCATTTATGTTTGCTTATATAGGTTTTACAAGTGGTTTCTTTTATTGGTCTACTGCAAATACAAGGCAAAAAGGGTTCCTAGTTCTGGTTTTGATTTTGAAGGTTGTATTTGAGAATTATAAGACATATGGATATGAGAGAGTCTTACAGGGATATTCTGACTATTTTCTAACCAACTGTAACCTTTTTGACATAATAATAATATAGATCTTCTAACTTACAAAACAAAATATCAACATCTTTCTTAAAAAGGACAAAAGGAAAGAGAAGTGGAAACGCTAGAGCAAAACTAGTAAAGTTGAGAGATAGGAGGTGAGAGGAAAGAGACAACAGTAAAATAGTATTTAGTAATTTACCTTACAAATGCAAGCTACATAATATGATTCGAACATAAATATCTCATGGAGGCTCCCTTACTACATTGGGATATCAATAAAGTACCAAGGCCCTATTTGATAAATTGGCTACAAACACTGTAGTCTCTTTGATAAATTAAATTACCAGGGCCCTATGTCAACTATTTGATAAATTGGCTACAAAAACTATAGTCTCTTGGAGTGCAATGATAGTTGCATATGCAAAGCATGGGTGTGGTGGCCATGCTATTGTTGTTTTTGCTCAAATGCAGCAGACAGATGTGAAGCCTGACCATATACCCTTTCTTTTTGTTTTGTGTGCATGCAGTCCTGTAGACCTAGTAGATGATGGTTGGTTATATTTTTATTGCATGATCTGGAAATATGGTCTTATGCATTGGATGGACCACTTTGCTTGCATGATTGATCTACTTGGGCATGCTGGGAATCTGGATGAGGCAGAAGACTTCATTAAAAAGATGTCTCTAGAACCTAATATTGGTGTCTAGTTGTCCTTGCTTGGTGCTTGCAGAGTTCACCATAGTATTGAGATAGGAGAGCACGTAGTAGAGCAACTTTTTGCCATAGATTTTGAAAACATTTGATGTTATATGCTACTTTCAAACATGTATGTTGACGCTGGTAGGTGGGATGATGCAACAAAGATGAGAAAAACAATGAAAGAAAGGGGATTGAAAAAGATATCAGAATGCAGCTTGATTGAGATAAATAACAAGATTCATATGTTCTTTGTGGGAGAGAAAGTACACCCTCAATCAAAGAAAATTTATGCAATGTTGGATACCTTGCTAGGGAAGATGAAGGAGGCAGGGTATGTCCCTAGCACAAATTTTGTGCTACATGATGTGGAGGATGAAGTGAAACACCTCACCATGGGAATTCATACTAAGAAGATGTCTCCTTCCTTTGTACATATTAGAGATTCAGCACTAGCCCTAGAACCCCTGTCTGGATCACAAAAAACCTTTGTGTTTGTGGTGATTGTCATAATTCTACTAAGATCATCACCAAGATTATTAGGCAAGAAATTATTATGAAATATTCTCACCGTGTTCACCATATCAAGGATGGATTATGTTCCTATGGGGATTTTTGGTGATGCTAACTATACAGTGAAAAATAGATTGCATAACTCCAACCACTAGAACAAAATGAGAGATAAATGACCAAAATCCGCATATAAATGACCACTTTTGAGTTGGTGACCACTGGTAGCAAATTAGCGGTCATTTATCACGCGACCAAAAATGTGGTCATACTTAGCTTGGTCATTTATAGCTTATCTTCTGGTCATATATTTGGTCGTATATTTGGTCATTAATTTGGTCATATATTTGGTCATTAATTGTCACAATTAATGACCACATTTTTTGTCATGTGATAAATGACCACTAATTTGCTACAAGCAATCGCCAACTCAAAAGTGGTCATTTATATTCATATTTTGGTCATTTTTTTGTCACCTATCTCTCATGTTGTACTGGTGGTCGTTTATATGCAAATTTTGGTCATTGTTTTAGTCATTTATCTCTTTTTAGTGATTTCAGAATATAAATAGGGTACAGAGGAATCGAACCACCAACCTCCTGCCTGGAAGGCAGGTGCTCTACCATTGAGCTAGCACCCTTAAATAGAATTCCTTATGGATTGATATGAGGATAAAATTTCCAAAAGTTAACACCATCTTGCCAAATTCTGGAAAATGGTCACATACCTAGGTAAGAAACAAAGATTACCCAATAGTCACCAAAAAGGGTCATGTTAATGATAACCTTCTTTTGTCAAAATATCTCAAAAATCAAGAATGCAGTTGTATAGTAAGTTCAGTTCAAATATGTACCTTTGAATTATGATTTTGCTCGTTAAAACTGTCAAATAAGATCAATTGCTCTTGTACATCATAGGCATAATCATTGTTTGGGCAAGCAATGTATCCATCTTGTTGTGGGTGTTCAACAACAGAGTCTTGCACTGAATAATTTGAAGGTTGATGTTGTTGAGGATTGATGATTGATCATTTAATGACAATATTATAAGTTATAGATCCTAGATGATTGATGTTATATCAATATGTGCACTAAATGGTTATATGAATATCTATGTTTTCATGTTTTCTATATCTAATTTGGCATAATACATGTTTTTTTTAATATATATCCAACAAAATATATTAAAATATATATTATATGAAAAATGCTCCCGAAACGCTCCCAAAACGGAAGCTTTTGAAAATTTTGCTTTTCGCTCCTGCTCCCGAAATGCTCCCAAAACAAAAGCTTTTGAAATTTCGCTTTTCGCTCCCACTTTGCGCTCCCAATAGCCTTGGTTCAAGTGAATGTTCGATGTAGAAATTTTCAAGAACTTTGAAATGTTTTTGAACTATTATAGAATTGAACATGTTCACTTTGACAAATAGTTTTAATATCACAGGGATAAGTAATGACTCTTACCCCAGGTGTATAGACCTTTGTTTCTGGGGGAATCCACTCATTCGTTACTTTCATATATCTATCAAAGTCATCAAACATGTTAACCGCAAATACGTGGGAGTTTTCTAGCTTATATCCATTTATTTAATCTTTTGTTGTTTGTGCTTCCTGCATCACTCAAAAAACAAACGGGAGTTATGAAAAAATGTTAGGAGGAAAAGATTGACAAAATGCCATTGACACATTCAAATCCTAATAAAGAGAGAGAAAAGGTAGAAGTTTGAAATACACCAATAGGCATCAACCTAGACTACAACAAGCTAAGCTTTGCTAGAAAAAATGAAGATGGTAAAACACTAGAAATTCTAAAAGGTATTAATAGTCTCAATATAAACTTCCCAGAAATCCCATGACAACATCAGTTAATCTTTCCCTAGACAATAGTTTCTTTATAGGACAACATTTAAATACACGACAAGTTGGCCATCTACAAAACTAGTAGCAATTCAAGAACCTTGAAAGAACAATTCCCAGACTTGCAAATGGAAAAGCTTTAGAATATGCAGCAATTTTCAGAATAAAATTTGACACCATAGATGTCTTTATTATTCCAACCTAAAAAAATAAGAAACTTTTATTGTCATCCTTGAAAGACCCAAGAAGGATAAGCAAATAAAATTTATACACATCTGCTCTACATAGGGATATAAAACAAGAGGGTTCAACAGGTAACAAGGCAGTCCTGGTCTATGGTTCCATGATGGTATGTCATAATGGCATTTATTACTCAACAGATCTAATAGTTGGCATCGAGATCTATCCAAATTGGCCAATATATCAGGTTTACTGTCAAGAAAAGCAGTCAAATCAGAAGATCGAAGGTATGATAGGTGGCAGTGAATCAATGGTTGGAATTTATCTGATGGGATGGGATAGGCAGATACAGGAGTTAGAGGGAGTAAAAGTGTAGTTAGTGCACTTTGGGTGAACTTGAGATACATGCTCCTAGGCATTCTGCTATACACAAAGTACATGTGGATATGAGTATCCGACATGAGACATGTCGACCTTGGAAACAAGGCAAGGGCGACATGTTCTATATGAGTGTGTATTTTTAAAAGATTACAAATACATAAAGATCTTATTTTTTTTAGAAATTAGAATATTTACAAAATATTGATACCAACTACTTCAATGATGATCAAGCCCTTGGTGACTATGGCATAATAGATACACAGGTCATTTCAAGCGGTTGGGACCAGGTGCAAGTCCTCAACGACTTTGGTGGAATAGTTAACCCCACCACCCTCGACTTCTTGGCCAAAGGAATCTTGCTGAAGCATTGTCCGCAAGAATAGTACCCACACAGTGAACATAAGATGCATCTTGTTCTGAAAATAAATAAAATTACTTGTGCCAACTATGGAACATGATGCCGTGAAAAGATCAATAAATCGCAACAAGTATCATTTCTGAGGTGATTGAGGCCTTGGTTCATCATCCCTGGGAAAAGACAACATCCTATTTATTTTATAGTTAAGATTCCATGAAACCCAAACCAACATCTATGATAATAAGACCTAATTAAACTTCAGAAAAAAATGACATAATGATGTAAGTTGGTTATTCCTTGCATCACAAACAATACTGCATATTGACATCCTAATTTGGCTGTTCTGTAGCAGCAGAAGGAAAAATGGTGAGAACAACTATTTTTATGAGTCGTATGGTTTCATTACTTTGTTATCTTTAGGTGTTTGCATCCACAATTTAGGTAACCATCATTTGTAGCATTCCTTTTCCTGTCAAAAATCATGTACTGTATACTACAAGCCTGTAAATATTTAGACCTAAACATTGTAAATATTCAGACTCTACTCATTACAATAATTCTTTTACAGAAATTGGCTCTCACAATGAAGTGGGCATTACTAACATTTTTAGTTCATTTGCCAAACAACCATGAAAATCAAACTTCCAGTTTTCTGTTACCATCCATTACCAATAAGTCCTTTTACTTGGGAGGGAAGGAAACTTGGTTTTGGTCTCAGTGATTGAAGTCTGAATGCCATCCCAGGGTAAGGCCTGCCATTATAATTGGAGCTATTTTTGGGCATGCATAGATTGACTGCATGCTAATTATTGATTGAGACCCAGATCACCCAATTATCAAGTGAAGTATTTAGTTGGTGACCCTGCCCCGAGAATGGAGATGTGCACATGATGCAGGTTGGAACCGGAAAGCTTACCAATAGCGGCACCCTTTAGAGAAAGGAAATATCTCACCAAAAGTAATATAACAGCCCAATAAACAGCCACATCAACCCAATAATAATGTGAATATTTTGAACTTCCAAATAATAAATAGGGGAATTTACAATGAAAAAGAGGCATTAGACCTATTTTGATTTGAAGAGAAATAAAGCGTTCTTACAAGTGAAGGCTTGAAAATTACATATCTAAACTGTAGCATTGCTCATATTCAAACATGAATAAATCTAGATGAATAATTGAATATATACTTTAGTGGCAGAGAATTGAATAGCAGATGAAAAAACAACACACAGCAAACACAGAGAAAGAGAGCGCACAGCAATATACATACTTTCCATGTTGCTCATGCACAATCTGTGCTGCAGGGTTTGAAACAGTTCCATCAGCTTCCTTAGCTTTAACTTCAGGTTTTATATCCACTTGTTTTCCTTCTTGTTTCACTTTTATTTCACTGATTTCACCATCAAGCGCAGGCGAAACCACCTCACACTTTGTGACTATGAGTACCCTGTAAACGGAAATAGAGGCATTTTTGTTATAAACCAAACGAAATTAACAAGCAGTAAAAACAATGCAATGCCTAGTGCAGCTGGACAAGAGCCCAGGTCAACGAATCTAGCGTAAACTTGTACAGAGGTGTTAATAATATAAATTCCAGAATCCCATAAAAACATAAAAACTGGCAGTCCAAGATCATGGATATTTATTTGAATACAAAGTATAATTTGAATGAAAAGTGGATAATAAAGAGGAAGATGTTATGTATAACATCCAACTCTCGTTGTTAAGTTTTATAAAAAAATATACAATATGTAAATGAAGATTTTTGGTTAGTATATTAGGGAGGAATAAGTTGCCAAGTCAGGTTATAGATATTGAACGAAGAGAAAATTAAATACAATTAAAATATGAAAACTAAAAAAAATAGAAAGGTCAGGTTCATTTATAAGGAAGAGCAAGGTAATGTTTGTAGTGGAATATATTTAAATGTATACGGTGAATGGTAGAATAAATGGCCCAACACTAGAATTTCGATGAGGCGTAGCAGGACTATTTTGTGCAAAGAATATCAGCATAATATCAAGGCGTTACACCCATTATTGGAGGCAGCGAACAGGGATAGAGTGCAAACAGCTGGTACGCACAAAATAAAAATAAAAAAATGCTTGGAAGATATGGTATGCATCATGAACCCATTGCATGTGTAAATGTGAGGCATTATTATTGCATGCATATGTCAATCCTACCATTCCAAGACCCGATTAGCTGTAAATATGATCGAACCCTCTTTTGCGTTTATATTTTGAATCGGTATTCTATCAGACATTAAAAATATTTCCTAGATATGTGGGCGAACAGTTATTCTTCCCAGTATCGATACTGTGTCTTTAATTTGTAATCAATACAAGTAGATTTTAGTAATTATTTTGGTATTGAAGTTATGTTTAGATTGGTGCTAGATCGCGGTTGAATTGTTATTTATAGAGGTATATTTGGGTAATGAATTTATGTTCTGATGAATTTATGTATTTACTTGGTATTGAATTCACGAGATCGATGTTAGAAGGTTGTTGAGTTGTTAATCTTAGAATGATAAACTGCACTGATGAGATTATAGAGAGGTTGGACAACCCGTAGCTCCCTATACACCTCTCTATAGATCTAACTCGATAACAAAGAAAATTAAATTAATATGTTTTTTTACCAATGTGAAAAAAAAAAATACAATTAATATGAAAACTAAAAAAAGTAAAGCATACAGGAGATGAGTCAATGTGAAAGGGTACCTCTGTGGCTGATTCTGAATGCAGTTGCAAGTGTACTGGACAATACGAAGTAGCCAAAGATTTTGAAGCTTGCCAGAGTTAACTTCGCCATCCATACTCGTTGGAAGCATTGCCTTGAGCATCATCTTTCCATCGTTTGCGACAAATCTGTACCCCAAACATATCAACCTTAAGCATGCCCTTTAACGACATTTCTATATGATTGGACAGATTGAGTCGATTGCTTTTAGGTTCAGCGACTTTCCACTATAACGGTTGGCGAGATTGGGCTGATATGGCTGGCTCGGATAAGAAAGAGCCAGGGAGCGGGGGCTCTCCTTTTCTTCTAGATGGAGTTATGGCAGGCTGGTTGGATTATTTAGCCTGCTAGCAGATAGAGGAGGTATGCTTTTAAGGGGGAGAACGGGGCACAATGCAGGAATATGACTGATTATCCCCGAATGGAGCGAGGTGCACGCTTCGCGGGAAAAATGCAGCTTCAATGTCAGACCCAGATTTTATAAACAAATACGTATTATTTGACTTAAACATATATGATAGCCATGGCACTAAGGTTTCACGGCATCCTTTTTTGTATACGATCTGGGGATCAACATGAATATTGGAGAATCCCATCCACAAGAATCTCATTGGATCAATGAAAATGTCATATTCTACAAAATAACTTCTCAGTTTCCTTTGAGTTCTTCAAAATGGTGCTCGAACAACTAAACAAAATCAAAATCAATCAACATCCATTTACCAGTGTTATGGACAATAACGACAAGATCATGCCACATAGAAACATAGTATTGAGTAGATGACCATACTCCTACAACAAAATTCTGAAAGCAAAGGTCAATCAATTGGTTTCAAAAAGGCCTTTGATAAATTGCATTCAAGGATATAAAACCAGCTTAAGCATCTCAAGGAAGAAGAGAAACATGAACCAGACCTACTCCAGATATATTTCACGCCTTTAATTTAAAAATACTAAATAGTTTACTGCATTTAACACTTTGATATAACTTACCAAAAGGAGGTGGCTCTTTGGGACTTTTTTTTATCGTAATGAAATGTTTCTGTGAGCAAGCCAGTCATATCAAGGACAAGCAGCTTCTTTTCTGCAGGCACAGTCATTTCTGCAGCTGCACCCAGAAGAATTAATTTCAAATAAACAGAGTTTCATTACACACATCAAGACTTTCCAATAACCACCAAATATGTTGTTACAAAGATTTTCCTTAAGCTTTAGAGACAAGTGTTCTTGCTTATTGATAGGCATCAAAACAGTTTCTCATCATTTTGTAAGTCTATCTATGAGAACCCTAGAAATACCGACCTCCTTTTAAGTTTGGTTGGCCTCTATGAAAACCCTAGAAAAGCTCTGTTGAAACCCCCCACCTACCTGCATTTAGTGTTTTCTCTGTTCAAACCCTCAACTTTCCTGCATTTGGTGTCCTCCTACCAATTATTCAACTGATGCGTGCAATCTCTGCGTTTGGTAACAACTATCTCTTCCTAATGTTGCTGTGGCCTGTCATTCCACAATGCAGCTTCAATGTCAGACCCAGATTTTATAAACAGATTGAGATAGTTTTATCATGCACGTGTGCAGGATTGAGATCCTCCAGACCAAGATTTGATATGCGCCATGCTGCTCAGGATCAGCTGTGAAAGGATTATACCTTCCTCTTATTTATAGATAAGACGCGTCAGCTTCCCATGCTTTCATCTTGGCTCTAAATAGGATGAATGTAAAGGAAGAGGGATTTTTTCTTTTTGACTTTGTAACCTAACTTAAAAGTTAATTGAGTACTCTCCTTCCAATATATTTATCCTTATCCTCCTTAATAGAGTGTAAAGATAGACCTGCCAATATACCGTAACCACTTGGGAACCTTTAGTTTCAAAGTCATATTCAGAAATGTTATAAACTCAAAACGAACAGTAAAGTACGGCATCTTAAAGACAGCGGCCATGGCCAGGGACAACTCTCGGTACAAAAATTACCCGAAAACAAAAGACAAGCCCTGATGAAAAACAAAATATTAAACAATAACAGATGTGAAAAGATGTTTACCTGAATCTGATGTTGCTGCTTTCTGGGCTTGAGATCCACGATCTGCACGACTATATCAGATGGTTCCGAGGGCGAAGGATTTGCGATCACAGCCACCAGGGCGGCCGGGGTAATCATTTCCTTCTCCATAGCTCTTTGTTCCCTACAATCCTGCGCAGAATGGAGCACGAATAGCGACCGATCGGCAGTTGTGCGATTCGATCTGGGGAAGTGGGATGAAGAAAATATGGGAGTGGAAGCATAAAATGAAATGGAATGCAGCGGAGACGAGATGAGGGGGTTTGAACTAGACAAAGGAGGGAAAAACAAAGGTAGAGGCAGAGGCAGAGGCGGGAATAAGGGAGTTTAATTTCGCGTAGGATAAAAGACATTCAAAACACCCCCGCTTTTCCGGTGGTTTTGGGAGAAAAAAATGTTAAAATTCTTGTTGTAAAGTTTTATTTTTCAATTTTTGGTAATTTTAGATATTAAGATTATTTATTATATATAATTATCCAATTTTAAAACTATTTAGATCAACGAGATTAGCATTTATACCACAAAATATTTCAAAAATTAGCCGTAGTATAACTGCAAGAATTAATCGCATAGTGTGTGGGAATTCTAATTCTCAACAAATTAACAATAAATAATATGCCACGTTTCAAGGATTTACCATGGTCGTGATTGTAATGTATATTAACTTCACTAATAATGAATGGAGCCAGCTAACCTTGCATTAACATGTAACGTATTGAAGATGTGAGTCAATGAAAGATGTCACTTTTGTGGTTAAAAATTAGTGTTTCTTTCATCATTATATGTAATAATGTTTATAAGATAGATCAAGGGGATTATTTCATCTTTTTTTTTCATGGAAAAATATTGCTATTCATTATATTAATAAATGAACTACATTGTTTATAAGCTAAAAATGAATTATCCAGGATGTGGTCTCAGGTCTAGTTTTGTGATAGTGTCATCAGTTCCTTCCCACATATGCCATATTCCTTCACCAACCTGTAGCCCCATCTTTGAAAGTTGGTATGCCGACATATTCCTTTCTGTGTATGTGTGTTGATATGATATGTCATGAAATAAGCTTCCTATTATAATGAGTTCTTCATATAAAGGCTTCAGCATGATGTTCTTTCGAGGCCTTTTCATGTTTAACTAGTCTATAACCAGCATAGAATCCCTAAATATTTGGAGCTTCAAAACTCCTTTCGAGATAGCCAAAAGCATAACTAACTTAAGAGCCATCAATTCGGTATGGTCATTGGTACTCCTCCCAATACCAACTACAAACTTGTACCAATGAGTATCAGATATGAACATATGCCCCCCAACTCCTCCCATGCTAGGCCTACCTTGGGAGGCACCATCGAAATAGGCCCAGCAACTAATTTTGTTTATAATCTCCTCAATAACCCTTCTCTGCTTCGGAGGGCCAATAGTATGAGGAAAATGATCAAAGATTGTCAAACATTTAGTTGCATATACCTGTGGGGGGGTATGTATATCTTGAAAAAGTGATCTTATTCCTGGCCATCCATACCCCCCATATCTTGAGAGCTAGAAGAGCCCTGTATTAAAAGGAAGCTACATTATTCACCCATGCATGTAGACCTTCCTAGAAACCAATACCATTCCATATAAAGAGTATGTCGTTTACATGTGAAACATGGTTCTACATACTAACCATGCATGGGCAAGAAACAAAGACATGATTTATATTTTTTTATTCTTCATTGCAGAGAGGACACCTGCTCATACCACAGCCAGACTTTTTTATCATATTATCCCAAATTGGGACCTTACCAGATAATGTCAGTCACATAAAACTTGTTTATCATTTTTTCATCTCTTGTTGTAAATGTTGTTGGATATTTTGGATATTTTATTCATCTCTTGTTGGATTTTTTATGAATGTTATAGAATGTAGAGAAGCATTCCTTTGGTTTCCTTGCCAAATTTTCTTTAAAAAAATTGAATGACTATAAAATTCTTTGAAAAGTAATAGCCAATCAACTCGAAAAGATCATCTCCAAAATAATATCACTAAAGAAAAAAGATCATCTCCAAAATAATATCACTAAAGAATAGTAGCTTTGTTATATGCACACAAAATTAGATAGGACCATTACCAATGGAGAGTCAATACACTCAGTGGAAGAACATAACAACAATGGTATGCTAGTGAAATTAGACAAGTTTAAGGCTTGTGGTATACTAATTGGGCCTTTATAAGTTAACTTCAAATAGAATTTGGTTGGACGAATTCTAGATCCAACGGATGTGAACCTACATTTCCTTGGTTTTTACTCGATTTTACTAAATGGCACTCAAGCTAGTCTCTTTCAACCCAAAAAACGAATCAAGTAAAGCAAACTTTCATTCCCATATCAATCATTTCAAAATCATAGAAGGACTACACAGGGTGTTGAATGCCTTCAAGCAACAAAATGATATAAAGGCATCAAACTAACACACGAGGTAGAATGTCCACTGTGGTATTTACAATGTGTAAATGCCATAATTTGTGGGAGAAACCACAATTTTGGAAGCTCAATCTATCCAATAAGCACTCAAAATTTTCCTAAAATTGAGCTCATATTAATGAGGACAATTTACATGGCATCCCTACCTAGCATTCCCAACCATGGGACAAAAAGCCATTAAACTAGTCTTTCAGATTTTGACCCTCATGGGCCATAACTCCATGATACCAACAAAGAATGTCTCCAAGGGGGAAACAAGATTAAATTAAATGCATGCATTGTGAAAATTAATAAAATGCATCATAATTTAAACATACATGGATTAATAATAGCGTATTGAGACGAATACATTTGAATTCATGGTTTAATGGTCTCAGTACGCTATTAGAGAGAATAATAATTCTGACCTGTAGGGGAAATATAATGAACATCATGACGTCCCCTACGAGATTTGAACTCAAATCTCCATCTTCCATCATGATGGCTGATAGCGTACTAAGACCATTAAACCATGAATTCAAATATTAAAGAAATCCCATAAATACAATGGAACCGAAGAAATAAGGGTATCAATTGTTACCTGAAGCATGATTATGTTGCAGTAGTTCAACTAGGGTTTCAAACCCATCCCAAATATTGTTGAAAAAATTGGTGACGAATAGATGATCTGAAGCAAAATCAAGAAGCCTAACACATACAGATCCTTGCAAACATATGGAGAAATTTGCTTCCCATGCGCAATTCATGGGGATCACATGGAGATCCTTGCAACCATATGGAGAACTCTGCTTTATCTAAGCAATTTGTGGAGATCAGATCTATTGGAGCCCCTATTTTCTTTTATTTTCCCCTGCAATCTATTTTCTAATTCACCACTCATTCACTTTTCATTTTTTTGAGTTTCCCTCTATCGGTTACATTTGTTTTGTTTATATTCTTCTTTTTCTTAATTTCTTAATACTAGTTACATATATTAATTATATAAATATATATAATAACTATACAATATATTAATATTATATATGGGTGAAAAAATATAGGGAATTTTTTTTTTGATAATTTATTTATTTTATATGTGAAAGGAGAAGGGGTTAGCTACGATTATGGGGGTATTTTTGTTATTATTAATATTCAAGGAGATGGGAACAAAGAAATTTTTACAAAAAGGGAGGAATTATTTTTCTTCAAAATGGAGGATATTGGATATTTCTTGTAAGGGAGGGACCCAGGGGGGCTTTAAATATTTTTGAACTCAGGTGGAAATAGAACCATGGTGAATGAATGCATATGGAGAATTAATGGAGGTTGTGAAATTGACAATTTTAAGCTAACATGACACAAAATACATGAACTTATCGAAACTTTAACAGACTGTCGAGATGGTCAAATGGCGATGGTTTTGTTCAAACAAAATATGAACACAACTAGTACAACAAGCTGAACACAATGACACTAACTTTAGGACATGACAATTCCAAAAGAGAATTAAGACGACAAATATCGACTAAGAGTACTCGACTCAACCACATGTATAATAACTCATCTATCACTTGA
This sequence comes from Larix kaempferi, assembly GCA_027924585.1. Taxonomy (NCBI): domain Eukaryota; kingdom Viridiplantae; phylum Streptophyta; class Pinopsida; order Pinales; family Pinaceae; genus Larix; species Larix kaempferi. The sequence continues at coordinate 8,616,684 of BSBM01000217.1, read as the reverse complement.
TAAACTAAATGCAAGACATTATGTACTATTATTTAGATATCAACTCACCACACCCAAGGCACTAATTAGTAGAGAAACTCCTTAAATGAGCATTTCAATTATTCTCCTATCATCTAACACAATAGGCATCATGATGGCCTCAAATAAATGATCCCTTAGAAGACATGTATTGAAAAATAATCCAAGTTGTATACTATTAATGTTACAATTTAGGGTGAAAACGCGAAGCTGGGAAACAATTTCGTGACAACAAAGTAAAAAAAAAAGAGGGTGCGTGGATGAACAGGGGAAAAAAAGTCAACCTCAAATTCTCTGCCTAGAGTTTAAACTCTAGGTGGAGAGTTTTGAGAGTTCAAACTCTAGGCTGAGAGTTTGAACGAATCACCGTGCTATATTTTCAAAAAAAATATCAGACGAGAGTTTGAACTAAACTCTTAGTCGAGAGTTTGGAAGGTATTTTTCGGCCGAGATTTTATGGTCAACAAAACCTGCAAAAATATCTGACATCTTTCTAGAACCTGCAACTTCAACAAGCCCAAACCCCTGCAAATTTTAAGTATTATTTGTCAGACTTGGTAGCAATGGATTCATCTCTGAATCTAGTTTCCAATGATATAATATTTGTTTCATTTCGATTTGAATTTCTATTTATTAATATATTTTTTTTGAAACCTTATCCCTTAAGAATTTTATTACTCTGAAAATCATGTGAAATGAAAATTCAATATCATAACAAAGACAACAGCAAAAAATTTGAAATTTCACAGAGATCATAATTGGCTCGTCCTCTTCAAAAGGGTACTTTTAGTTTTTCCAATAAGAGTCACATTTGAAATAAAATGCAAAGACAAAAACATGTGTCGATAATGCACCATTTTCTGAACATATGTTGTTTCGATAAATAATAAAAAATAGTTCCCAAGTCTTAAAAAAACTAAAAATATAGTCCATGCACAGTGTCGTGTGTGTAGATTATGAGCCTACAATTTTTTCCCTAAGATGAATAACCATCTATCAAAAAATCGACGTCAACACAGGTCACTCATTATCCATACCTAAAACTTTCAAGTATATGCCGTTGGTTGACAACAAATTTGTCCCACGATATGTCCAAAAAAAAATTAAAAAAAATACGAGCAGAAATCTAATTCAATTCTCTAAAACCTTTGTGTTTACTTCACGTTGAAATTCTTAAGGGAGATATGGGTTTGAAGAGGTCGAAGTTGAAAAACATAAAATTTAGCATTTTTGTTTGTAAAAAACAAGCCAAAATTGTTTCCCAACTTCATTTTTTCACCCTTTACTAAATGTTAACACTGCGGATGGATTCGGAGACCCCCTAGAATCCATCCACAGTGTTAAAATTTAGTAAATTGTACAAATTCATTATCAAATTTATAATTTTCCATTGCTGGAATGACACAACTAAAAATGACCACATAAATGACCAATTGTTATGTGGTCATTTTTAGTTTAGTTATTATCTCGTGACCAAATTGGTCATTTATCTTGGTCATTTTTAGTTTAGTTCTTATCCCATGACCAAATTGGTCATTTATATTGGTCATTTTTAGTCACTTCACTTAAAATTTCTCAATTTTGGTCATTTATCCCTTGAAAAAGCTGTGGTGACCAATTGTTTTGGTCGCTTGGTCACTTATCTCTCATTTTGTACTAGTGAACATATGCATATTATATGCCTTTAAGTTGGTTGCACACAGATATTATTTGGAACTATTTCTGCTCTTACATGGTGTTTGGATGTCAAGAATTCTATAATACAGGAGGTAAGGTGCATTAGCATAGTAGTTCCTTACACGATGTCAACAAAAGCTCATAGAATTGTATGGCTCTAAGTTCATAACAAAGAGAATTCTTCATTTTAATAATGAGATCAACCTACAAAGTTAAAATTTGATGACCATGCATGAAGAAATTACCAAGAACAAGCAATCTCTTAATCACGCATCTTCCTATTTCATTGATAAGGCCTAATCTTTTATTTCCTACTTGAATTTACCCAAAGAAAGTATCCATATGCACCATACCATAATTGCATTACAATTGGTTTCTACAGAGATTCATAGATTGATTAGCTGAGAATAGCCTGAGATGATGTTATTGTATCCAGACTTTGATTTGGTATTGAATTTTATGGCATTCTATACCTTCCCATATGAATTATGAAGCTTATTAAGAAATGGATCATTAGAATCTCCTATCACACTAATGATACAGGCTTTGGATTGAAAAAATAACTGTGTGTGCCCATCGACAAAGTTTCAACCATGATAACAAAGAAAATATGCATTTCACGAGAAAAAAATGGAGCATCTTACCCTAACTCCTAGCAGTCTGTTTTTCCTTGGACTTGAATCTTCAAAACCTTCTTGACAATCTTCTATTCTTCTACCATAAATGCTCGAATAATTCGGTCATGGACAGCTGAACCAGATAGAACACCTCCACAGGATTTGTTAGCAGTTCTCCTTTATCAACATCAGCTGACACAATAGGAGCTTAATTTTTAATAAAATGAACAAAACCTAACTCCTGCCAGTCTGTTTTTCCTTGGACTTCTGAATCTGCAAAACCTTCTTGACAATCTTTAGTTCTTCTATTGGGAATGCTCGAATAATTCGGTCACGAACAACTGACCCAGATAGAACACCTCTATAGGATTTGTTAACAGTTCTCATGTTTCTGCTAAGCTTCGACCTCTTGTAGTCAGCTGACCTCAAATCGGGGATCCCATGAATATTCTTTCTCGTGACGAGGCATTTAGGTCCACTGGTCCTCTTCTTTGCAGTCTGGTGTATTAGCCTCCCACCTGGAGTCTTCAAAGCCCTAGTCTGATTATATTTCATCGCATAGATGTGGCACTTGCGATACGTCAACCTCTGCGCCATCTCTCCCTCTCAATTGGTACCCAAAGCGTGCAGAGTTATCTCAAACGAAAACCCTTTGTCAGGCTTAAAGAGACTTCTTAGCATGTCGCAATTTTTCCCACAAACCGAATAAGCCCTTAGCAACATAAACCTTCAATTCTCCTTTTATTTGTTTTCCTACTAAAGTAGAGCTATCTATATTATGCACTTTCATGGGACTAACCACTCTACCAGGTTCAAAAATATTTGGAACACGAGCTACTTGAGGGTTTTTAGTGAACGAAAAGCACATATCCACACGAGCAACTAGAGATTGGGAAAATTTTCCTTTCGCTGATACATCAAAGGATCGATCGCCCGCCGGTGAAAATACCTTTTACTTAGATCCATAACACAATGTAAGACATTTCTCCTATCCTTCTTTGGACACATGTGACAAGTAATAGGGATTTGAAAAGGAGTACAATATTTCAATCAAAACTCATTGGTTGAAAAAGATCAAAATCACCATCCATTACCTAAAGATGATGAGGCTCAAACATGATTGTGACCCCTTTGTACCTAAAAGGAATTGGGTATAGAAACTAATAATCCAAACAAGTAACACCATCTATGCATATCTCCTTTAACATTGGTCACAGTAACAATCTATGTAGTATAGGTGGTATTTTTCCAGATGGCTTGTTCAGCCATTTTTGTTGTTTTATCAACCTTGGCAGTCAGGATGGACTCCTGCCTATATACCTAGACCTTTTATGAAAATAAACCAATTTTTTAATCTAAACCTATGAATCAGGGCAATGCATGAACAGGGGTAGAAATTAGTAGCACTGGGTATAGGGCAATGCATGAACATGGGCATAAATTGGTAGCACAGGGTGTAGAAACAGAGCTTCAATGTAATGGAAAATAACAATCACTAGTACAAAATGAGAGGTAAGTGACCAAAAAAAGGACCAAAATCCACATATAAATGACCACTTTTGAGTTGGTGACCACTGGTAGCAAATTAGTGGCCATATATCACGCGACCAAAAATGTGGTCATATTTAGCTTGGTCATTTATAGCTTATCTTGTGGTCATGTATTTGGTCGTATATTTGGTCATTAATTTGGTAATATATTTGGTCATTAATGGTCACGTGATAAATGACCGCTAATTTGCTACCAACGATCACCAACTCAAAAGTGGTCATTTATATGGATATTTTGGTCATTTTTTTTGGTCACTTATCTCTCATGTTGTAATGGTGGTCATTTATATGCAAATTTTGGTCATTTTTTTAGTCATTTATCTCTTTTTAGTGGTTTCAGAATATAAATAGGGCACAGTGGAATCGAACCACCAACCTCCTGCCTATAAGGAAGGTGCTCTACCATTGAGCTATCACCTTTAAATAGAATTCCTTGTGGATTGATATGAGAATAAAACGTGAGTGGGATATTAACATTAGACACACCAAGCCGGAGTCTACATGTAAATACAAAGTTATGAATAACCGAAATTTTTACAAGTCATAATTTTTGAGTGAAGGAACAGTCTAGGCATTTCAGAATGTAGTCTTGTGACAAGTGGAAGATTAGCAATATGTCAAAACAATGCAGTCCAATGTTTGAAAAACAATATTAAACAAGATATACCTTAGCTTCACTGAATAAGCAACGATTAGAAAGTGTGTCAGATTCATGCTATAAACATTGATAAGATGTTTTTAAGCACTTGTCAAGCTTCACTAAATTAAAGACAAGAATATCGCCAACAAAATAAGTACTTCCCTCCAATGAAAGAAAAAAAAATATCACCTTCCATGCCCCAATAATGATGAGTAGGAGATGTTCTTGATGGTGTAGGTGCAGAAGAAGCAGAGGGCCCTAACAATGCAATAAACAGATTATCCTTAGTGAATTTTGCAGATGGTACCCAGTGTAACCCTATCAACACTAATTACAACACTTGAATTGTTAGGACATTAAGCAAGGCATTAAATAGAGCCATCCAACCCGAGGGATTGACTCCGAGACTCCCTGCATGAAGCTCAAAGGCACTCAAGCTAGCACACATAGATAGTAAATAGTTGAAGATTTGAATGTCTGGCCTCTAAATTTATAAGTTGTTATCTGTTATCAAGGAGGAGACAACATGTTGTTTTTATTATGGCACTAAACATTTGTTTCTAAAGAGCATGTATATATATATAACATTTGTTTCTAAAGAGCATGTATATATATATATATATATATATATATATATATGATGACATCAACACTACACCTCACTTCTATCAGTGCAAGCATGAAAAATAAAAGGAAATTCATTCTACATAAATGATTGCTCAAAAGAAGCATATGCATTGGGAAGACATGCCAACAAACATGCTAATTGACAACGTTTTCCATACCTCATTTGTAGGGGACTGAAACCTAGAATTTATTCCTATGCCAAAAGGCATTAGGTCTCTTTGCACATACAGACTCTTCAAATTTTTTATGGATTTCATCTTTCTCTTTCTGCCATTCTGTATTGAGAAGTTGAGCTTCAATCCTTTTGTATTGCAAATCTTGTTGGATTAACTTCAAGTCTTGTTCTTTGTGTTCTATTGCTTGATAGCATTCAAAAGTTTTATGGACCTGAGTAGACACCTTAGGAATAGACTTGAATTCATAAAAAAACTTTATTTTTCCCTATAGTAAACCATATGCCTTTATTACCAATTTTTTCGTTTCGTCCATTGGTGTGAGGTTCAACTGTGGCAAGGAAAGGAGCTCCCATGATAGCTTCAACATCCGAGTTGATAATATAAGCCTTGATATGGAGCTTATGGTTTTTCATGATTATCATAGCATTGGGAACGAAGTGCGTGATTTTTCTATCTCCCTCCAATCCTTTGATTGAGCTCTTGACATGCATCTTTTTCCATAACCTACCACTCAGGAATCTAGAGCTGAAGAAGTTACAATCACTTCCTGATTCGATGAGAGTAAGGGAAAAAAAATTTATTCCATCAATGTAAAAGGTCATCTCAACTATGGCCTCTAAGTTTAGATTATGTATAAATGCATTCTAGAGGATCCATGGACTTCTTCTAGTACAGGAACATTTCTTGTTTTTGCTTCTTCATCTGAGGAAGATTCTTCATTACTGCTACTGAATAGGCCAATGCCTTTTCCCTTCATATCTTCCTTGGCTTCTTTTACCTATGGGTTATGGGCCTCTATTGCTACTACTCTTTCTTTGAGTAGTATGAGTTCTTCTTTGATATCTTTCTGCTCCTTGTGCAGATCGACCAAAGTTATTTCTTCAAAGCTTGGGAGATTTCTTTCTTTCAGGAATGGAATAGTATTTGACTCAAAAGTTGGAAAATCTGTGAAGATCTTCTTCTTTCCTTTTTTCTTCTTAAATTCTTTAGAGCTTGAACTCTCAGAACTGCTGGATATTTCTGAGACTACATTTGGCTCTTTCTCCTTTTTCTTCATGTCCTTCTCACTCTTTTTTTCTTTGCTTCCTCTCATAGCTTTGAACACGACTACTGCTAGAGAGTCCTTAAGGCCACTATAAGCCTGCATGCTAGGAACAAGATGTGTGAAGTTAACTAGGTCATTGTCTCCTTCTGAGGCCATTAGACAATATTTTGATTGGAGAAAAGCTTTAAAAGCTTCTTCTCTTTCATCTGCATATGATACTTCATCTTCATCTGTAACAGGATCAAATGTGGGGTCTTCAGATTTATGGGAAACCTGTACTTGCTTGTATTTTGGGAAGGCCTTATCGTATTCTCTATTTACTCTCTGGACTTCTAGACACTGGGTCATCTTATGGTAGCTGGAACCACATATTCTGCATTTTTGGACCCATTCTATCCGAGCCTTCTCATTTGGCTGCCATCTTTGTAAACCCTATGCATCACTAATTGTACTTTCTAGTTTCATTAACTCGTCTTTCGGTCATTTGTTGGACATTAATAATATTATTTTACCTTATCTCTCCCTGTCATACCATCTTGCGCAAGTTTTGGACCAAATTGTTTTAGTAACATTGAATACGGTGTTATTAGGAATTCTAATGATTAAATAAAATATTGTTAGAAGTCCCTATGTTAAGAGGGTCATAATTAATGTTAATGACACATATTACCTACAAGTTAATTAGAGAAGTAGTGAGATAACTTACTACATGGTGCATAGCAGACAGCCTTGTTAATTTATTAGATGAATTCCTCGTTAACAAAACACATTCTCCTTATATCTATCTCTCTTGAGTCTCATGTGATGATCATAGAACTAAAGTACCAACACAAAAAGACCTGATCCATAGCATTCATAATTTCATACCGAATTCATATAATGTCTTAAAAGTAACACAATAATTCTCAATAGCAACAAAACCTTGATTCTTACGTCTTTCCCACAAAAGGATCATGGAAGAATTCGCATGGCTCATTTGGATCAAAGCTTAACAAGGTTCCAAGTTCAAGAACGGATAAAGCAAATATCTGCAAAAAATAATAACCCCTGAAAATCAATTACTTCAAAATCCAAAAATAATGGAAATAAGCTTCAAATTGATAATATTTTACTGTATAAAAGAAATGTCATTGAGAAATTTAATAGAGACAAAAAGACTAAATCAGTATTGTCAGTTATCTTAAGCTCTAGCAAATTCTGCTATAAAATACCATATCCCATTAATTTTTAAATACCAAATGCCATTTCCTATCTGCGATGTACATAAATCCTTTAGGCCTTTAATTTCACATAAAAAATAAATCATGGCTCTAAAAATAAAATGGAGAGAAGGAAAAGATGGAACATTCAAGCATAAGAAAGAATAGTTGCATATGCTATGGACATGGTGAAGATACCTGCTTCTTACTCCAATCGTACTGACAAGTACCAACAGCAGGAGCAAACTAAAGGAACACGCAACCTTCCTTTGAAAGCCTTATTCCTCCTGACTTCAGTGACAAAAAATATAGTAGGAAATTTATGCTTGCTATTATTAGAATATTGAAAATTTGCATTGACAGAATTACAATTCACAAAATATGTCTTGTTTATGCCAATATTTATTTAGATATGTATTCTTAATGTTCCTTTACCTTTTCAACAGAAGTTGGGGACACTGGAAGGAGCTTGTACAGATTGATGTCCTTGCAAATGTGGACAAAACTTAGACCCTTCGTGCACAAATTTTTGGAAGAGGCGAATGAGATGTATGAGATGTATGTCTATACAATGGGGGAGCATGGTTATGCTTTGAAGATGGCAAAACTTCTTGATCCCATAGAAAATATTTTGGCACTAGAGTCATTTCACAGGGGAACAGTACTCATAGACATCAAAAAAACCTGGATGTGGTATTGGGAGTAGAGTCAGTAGTTGTGATTCTTGATGACACATAGAATGTGAGTAAAAAATTATCTCACTTATGTTGCCTATGGATAAGTCCGGGTTCTAGCACTTACACAAATTGAATATTTGCATGTCAAGTTATTTTGTACCAAATGTGTCCACAACATCTCTACCTTATATGTTTGTTTTTCACATTTTGGCTTTGGAGTAGTAATTTGTTTTAAATATGCTTTTAGGTGGACCTTAACTTGTCTTATGTTATTTTCTAAATTTCTCACAAGCACCAAAGTTTCACAAAACTGTAGAAGGGAGATTCTGCTACTGGTTCAAAGATTGAAAACCTAAGTTGCGAAAGGAAAAATTGAAGCTATTAAATATTTTGGATTTTATCATATTATGAATAAATGCAATTTAAGTGTTTGTTTGGTCCTTGGAGGTTGACAATGATTATAACTGCTAATAAAGAATTAAGCCTCTTACCAATTACTAGAAATGAAGACTACTCATATTCAGTGATCAATTAGAGTGCTATTAAGTATGTCTTGGTCTGTAGTGCTGATGTAATCTTCAATTGCACCCCAGTCAAACTCCCAATTTTAACCATGATATAGATGACTATTCACCATCTTCATGATTCAGTTATTGGGTTGGTTTGATTTTGAATGGGTTCTGACTGGAATTCTTTCTATTCATTAGTATCTTCATTGTTGGATGGATCATTTGTGAGTCATTAACAAGGAATGCTCCAAATTGGTTTGACAGGTATGTAATTTGTATACAATTTCTTTGGACTTTAACTTTAGTGCTCTAATGAGTGCAAGTATGGACAAGGCACAGATCAAAACTGATAGTGATCGAAAGATACCATTTCTTTAGCTCAAGTTGTCGATAATTTAATGTTCAAGGTCGATCTTTGACACAGGCAATGAGGGATGAGACAGAGATGGAGGGCACTCTTGCCAGCATGCTATGTGCACTGCGTTCTGTGCATCAAATATTTTTTTATGAGGACAATGGCCATACAATGCAATTTTTATTCAATTACGAGACCAATTCTTTCCTTTATTTCTATCCTGTTACTTTCTGCAAAGAGACACGTGCCAATCCCATGATGGTAATTTTCTGTATGTATTATATATAATGTAAATGCTTGTGTAGGTTTAACATTTGGTTAATTCTTAGAAAATTTACTGGCCATTATTTTCTTTTAAAAAGTTAAGAATTGTAAGTGCTCAAGCTGATCCTGGGTAGCAAGAAATTATAATGTCTCGTAACAATAAAATACCAAAAATTATTTTCACAATCTATTCTGGAATTCAAATGCTTATAAATTGGTTTTAGAATGACCAAAATCAGAAAATACCTTTGTCGAGATATTTTTTATATGATCCCAGTTATTCCTTCTTTAGTATTTTTGTAAGCAAGTTCTTCATCCATTCCACCCTCAGCATATCATCTGAACAATGATTCAACTATACCATGCACAGCTCCCAACAAAATCCCTATGAATCATAAAAAGACCAAGTCAATACAAGCATGCCCAACTATAAAGAGAATGGTACAAAATGTCCTCAAAAACATATTCTTACCACGCTTGTTTGTCTTTAATTTGCAAAAACTTGTTGCACATCAAATTTTTTTTGAACTCCTCATAATGTCTTCCTTTGTATTTATTTGATTGGTGCATTAGTGTTGATATGGAGATGTAGGTCCTTTGTACTGCTATCTTGCAATTTCTCTTCTGAGTTGTTTAGAGGAGTCACTAATGAAAGTCATGTAAATATTCAACTAAAAATTTCTCTTGTTTATGCCAATATTAATTTAGATATGTATTCTTAATGTTCCTTTACCTTTTCAACAGAAGTTGGGGACACTAGAAGGAGCTTGTATAGATTGATGTCCTTGCAAATGTGGACAAAACTTAGGCCCTTTGTGCACAAGTTTTTGGAAGAGGTGAATGAGATGTATGTCTATACAATGGGGGAGGGTGGTTATGCTTTGAAGATGGCAAAACTTCTTGATCCCACAAGAAAATATTTTGGCACTAGTCATTTCACAAGGGGACAGTACTCACAGACATCATAAAAACCTGGATGTGGTATTGGGAGCAAAGTCAGCAGTTGTCATTATTGATGACATAGAGAATGTGAGTAATAAATTCTCTCACTTATGTTGCCTATGGATGAGTCCGGGTTCTAGCACTTACGCAGATTGAATATTTGCATGGCAAGTTATTTTGTACCGAATGTGTCCACAACATCTCTACCTTATCTATTTGATTTTCACATTTTGGCTCTGTAGTAGTAATTTGTTTTAAATATCCTTTTAGGTGGACCTTAACTTGTATTATGTTATTTCTAAACTTCTCACAAGCACCAAAGTTTCACAAAACTGTAGAAGGGATATTTTGCTACTGGTTCAAAGATTGAAAACCTAAGTTGCGAAAGGAAAAATTGAAGCAATTAAATATTTTGGATTTTATCATATTATGAATCAATGCAATTTAAGTGTTTGTTTGGTCCTTGGAGGTTGACAATGATTATAACTGCTAATAAAGAATTAAGCCTCTTACCAATTACTAGAAATGAAGACTACTCATATTCAGTGATCAATTAGAGTGCTATTAAATATGTCTTGGTTTGTAGTGCTTATGTAATCTTTAATTGCACTTCAGTCAAACTCTCAATTTTAAACATGATATAGATGACAATTCACCGTCTTCCTGATTCAGTTATTGGGTTGGTTTGATTTTGAATGCGTTCTGACTGGAATTCTTTCTATTCATTAGTATCTTCATTGCTGTGTGGAACATTTGTGAGTCATTAACAAGGAATGCTCCAAATTGGTTTGATAGGTATGTAATTTGTATACAGTTTCTTTAGACTTTAACTTTAGTGCTCTAATGAGTACAGGTATGGCCAAGGCACATATCAAATATGATAGTGATGGAAAGATACCATTTCTTTTGCTCAAGTTGTCGACAATTCAATGTTCAAGGTCAATATTTGACACAAGCAATGAGAGATGAGACAGAGATGGAGGGCACTCTTGCCAGCATGCTATGTGCATTGTGTTCTGTGCATCGAATATTTTTTGATGAGGTCAATGGCCATATAGTGCAATTTTTATCCAATTACGAGACCAATTCAAGTGCCTTTATTTATATCCTATTACTTTCTACAAAGAGACACGTGCCCATCCCATGATGGTAATTTTCTGTTTGTATTATATATAATGTAAATGCTTGTGTAGGTTTAACATTTGGTTAATTCTTAGAAAATTTACTGGCCATTATTTTCTTTTAAAAAGTTAAGAATTGTAAGTGCTCAAGCTGATCCTAGCTAGAAAGAAATTATAATGTCTCGTAACAATAAAATACCAAAAAAAAATTTCACAATCTATTATGGAATTCAAATGCCTAAAACTTGGTTTTAGAATGACCAAAATCAGAAAATACCTTTGTTCAGATAATTTTTTATATGATCCCAGTTATTCCTTCTACAGTATTTTTGTAAGCAAGTTCTTCATCCATTCCACCCTCGGTATATTGTCTGAACAATGCTTCAACTATACCGTGCACAACTCCCAACAAAATCCCTGTGAATCATAAAAAGACCAAGTCAATACAACCATGCCCAACTATAAAGAGAATGTTACAAAATGTCCTCTAAAACATATTCTTACCACGCTTGTTTGTCTTTAGTTTGCAAAAACTTGTTGCACATCAAAATTTGTCTGAAGTCCTCATAATGTCTTCCTTTGTATTTATTTGATTGGTGCATCAGTGTTGATATGGAGATGTAGGTCCTTTGTACTACTATCTTGTAGTTTCTCTTCTGAGTTGTTTAGAGGAGTCACTAATGAAAGTCATGTAGATATTCAATTGACAATTTCTCTTGTTTATGCCAATATTTATTTAGATATGTATTCTTAATGTTGATTTACCTTTTCAACAGAAGTTGGGGACACTCGAAGGAGCTTGTATGGATTGATGTCCTTGCAAATGTGGACAAAACTTAGGCCCTTCGTGCACAAGTTTTTGGAAGAGGTGAGTGAGATGTATGAGATTTATGTCTATACAATGGGGGAGCGTGGTTATGCTTTGAAGATGGCAAAACTTCTTGATCCCACAGAATGGGGGAGCGTGGTTATGCTTTGAAGATGGAAAAACTTCTTGATCCCACAAGAAAATATTTTGGCACTAGTCATTTCACAGGGGCACAGTAATCACAGACATCATTAAAACCTGGATATGGTATTGTGAGTAGAGTCAGCAGTTGTGATTCTTGATGACACAGAGGATGTGAGTAATAAATTCTCTTACTTATGTTTCCTATGGATAAGTCCGGGTTCTAGCACTTACACACATTGAATATTTGCATGGCAATTTATTTTGTACCAAATGTGTCCACAACATCTCTACCTTATCTATTTGTTTTTCACATTTTGGCTCTGGAGTAGTAATTTGTTTTAAATATCGCTTTAGGTGGACCTTAACTTGTCTTATGTTATTTTCTAAATTTCTCACAAGCACCAAAGTTTCACAAAACTGTAGAAGGTATATTCTGCTACTGGTTCAAAGATTGAAAACCTAAGCTACGAAAGGAAAAATTGAAGCAATTAAATATTTTGGATTTTATCATATTATGAATAAATGCAATTTAAATGTTTGTTTGGTCCTTGGAGGTTGACAATGATTATAACTGCTAATAAAGAATTAAGCCTCTTACCAATTACTAGAAATGAAGACTACTCATATTCAATGATCAATTAGAGTGCTATTAAATATGTCTTGGTTTGTAGTGCTTATGTTATCTTTAATTGCACTTCAGTCAAACTCTCAGTTTTAACCATGATATAGATGACAATTCACCATCTTCCTGATTCAGTTCTTTCATTGGTTTGATTTTGAATACGTTTTGACTGGAATTATTTCTATTCATTAGTATCTTCATTGTTGCATGGAACATTTGTGAGTCATTAACAAGGAATGCTCCAAATTGGTTTGACAGGTATGTAATTTGTTTACAATTTCTTTGGACTTTTAACTTTAGTGCTCTAATGAGTGCAAAATGGGTTTGACATGTATGTAACTTTGTATACAATTTCTTTGGAATTTAACTCTAGTGCTCTAATGGGTGCAGGTATGGCCAAGGCACATATCAAATCTGATAGTGATGGAAAGATAGCATTTCTTTAGCTCAAGTTGTCGACAATTTAATGTTCAAGGTCAATATTTGACACAGGCAATGAGGGATGAGACAGAGACGAAGGGCACTCTTGCCAGCATGCTATGTGCACTGCGTTCTGTGTGTCGAATATTTTTTGATGAGGTCAGTGGCCATACAGTTCAATTTTTATCCAATTACGAGAATAATTCTTTCCTTTATTTCTATCCTGTTACTTTCTGCAAAGAGACATGTGCCCATCCCATGATGGTAATTTTTTGTATGTATTATATATAATGTAAATGCTTGTGTAGGTTTAACATTTGGTTAATTCTTAGGAAATTTACTCGCCATTATTTTTTTTAAAGTTAAGAATTGTAAGTGATCAAGCTGATCCTAACTAGCAATAACTTATAATGTCTCGTAACAATAAAATACCAAAATTATTTTCACAATCTATTCTGGAATTCAAATTCCTAAAGAAAGTGGATTGTTGTAGCATTCTAGTCAAAAGCCATGGACATTGGCTTGAATTTTTTGCATGTAGTTGATCTGCGACATGGAATTTGGATAGTTTGGAGATGTTTCAGAAATATATTTTCTTTTGGCTCATCTCTCTGAATTGTTTTCAGCCAATGCTGATGGCAAATTTCACTTAGTCACTTATCTATTTGGTTTCCTTGTAGGGATTTATTATGTTCCATTTTTTCTTAAGTCCACTTTGAACCTCACACTTCTCTTTCTGGCATGCAATGTTCAACTCTTTATCCTCATCAAGATTCATTCAGTAAAAACAGCACTATGAATATAACATATATAATAACCTTTTGTGGAAGAACTGAAGATATATATAAGAAGGAATCCCAAGTGAAAAAAACTCCATAATCAAAATATTAACGACTTGAGAAGTTCTTTAAAATCTTAAACAACAAAGAACGTTTTGAAGCAAAACACGAAAAATATATTTTTATAGCACAAACACCTGATGAACAACAAAACTAGAGTTTATTCCTGCACCATTAATCTGCTTTCCCTAGACATACCAATGCCTCAGAGATGGCCCCATGCCCTTTGGAAAGACAACTATCACACAAATGTTCTCTGGGAAGTCATCCCCACAGGACTGCAAATGTCCCACTAAAAATCCATGAGAGAGACCAAGAATGCTGTTTGGTTTCATGGTAGAAAATATTTTCTTGTAATTGTCTGCCTGCAAGACCAGAAATTAAATTAAAGAGGTCTAGTATAATATTACAGAATGCCAGTCAATCAACACCGTTCACAATAATTGTAACTCCGGTGCTATCTCTGAGATGAAAATATTCTATACAAAATGTTCCACTGAAACAATAGATAATGTGGAGCTGACCTGTGCAGCATCAGATATCAAGAGTAATACAATAGATAAGAACCTTACCTTTCACCGGCACAGGAGGGAAAAAATAGAGGGTGAGGACCCTCTCGGCCATCCCAAAAGGTTCAGGATCCAACTGAAGCAGAGCTAGGTCTAGCATAATCAGACTCACAGATCGACCTGACAGGGATTTGACTTGTGAGGCCAAGTCCAACTGGAGAAATCTGGTAAAATAACTTTTGCCAGCAAGAGTTCAGAGATCAAAACCCCGCAAGGAAGCCTTTCCTAACACTATCTCACACCCACTATTCTAGCAGGGCAGTGCTGTGTATTACCATGTGGGTAGCTTATGTAAGGATGGTTAAGAACGTGGCATTTGTTATTTCAATTTTTCAAGCTAGAACCATACAAATTACACAAAAAATAAATAAATTCAAATCCCATTTGGAAAATGTAGAAAAATGACCCACCGTCTTCAGAAACCCAGAGGGTAGAAGATGAATTGCAAATGATTTCTACAACCACAGCAGCAGTTTCCCCCGGTACATTCTTAGGCCCCACTTCCTTCAAACCAAGATGGTTTCTCATTCGTTGAAACGAGCAAATTATAGACACGCTAACCAATGTTATCAGGTACTATCAAGGAAATTACATACTTGAACAACAGAAATTAACAATACACAAATTAGTATAACTCAATGCTGAAAAGAAAAAAAGATACTCTCATATCGCTCTCTTGAATCATTTTTTTAAGGAACTTATCGCGCGGAAGGTTGCTGTCACTCAAGTAAAATTCAACCTGCTTGCAGGCCCAATAAAACACAAATTAAAAATTAAAGAAATTGGATCAAATCAACTGACAATGTGAGGGAAGGATGAATACTACATGATTGAAGATTGTAATGGGTACCTGGAGGAGCACATGCTTGAAGTCTCATGGTCCAATACAGCTGCTTCCATGGCTCTTGTTGCTTCTCTGCATCCTGCCTTGAGTTTTGTTGAGCCGAAAATCATTCTCAGAGAGAAAACCCAAAACGGTCTCACTCCTCCGTTCCATGAGAAATGCCAATTGTGATGGATATGCAGTCTTATGGGAGCATATAGGGTTTTAGGTTTAGGAGCTGAGTGTAAAAGATCCTCTGAATAGTTTTTCATCTGCAAACAAGAATGAAAAAGATGCAAGATTGAGGATAAGAAACCCTTAGCAATCCTATATAATTGATGCTTGACAATTACCTAACATATGGATTGAAGCAGAGAAGAAAATACATTTACTACAGATGCAATGCGACTGAAATACTGGTCTGGACCTCGAGCTGCTCCTGCTGCATCAATTACTAAATCAATCGGTTTAACTACTGCACATGGCGGTAAACTAACAAACCTTAACATAGTAATCCAGTGGTATTGTTGGATTTCTTCATAACTTAACCTGATTGCATCTGCTCAGTGGTGGGGTCGGCTTCGCATCTACGTTAATTCAATCATGAATGGGGATTTTATTAAACGACTCTCCCATTGATCAAAGGACCAATCGATTGAGTCAACACAACGATTATAAGTTGGTGAACACAGACATTGATCAATTTACACCTACTGAATGCAACGAAGGCCACCATCGACCACCATCGACCCATCGACCGTAACCTACAAGTAGGCTCATCACCAATTTTTCACCAATTTTTCTTGCAATTTAACTTTGGCCCATCAAAAACCCTAAAAGCAGGAAAATCTGAAATAATTGTAAATGAATAGAGGGAATTTCCATTCCTTTGCAACTCCCTCATCTGCCGTTGGAGATGTAGGTAGCCAGTGAAGATCCATTGGAAACTGCACCTAAGGAAGAGCTCTTCAACTCAATAAAATACTTCAAAAACTCTGAAAGATTATTAAATGAAAATCTGTCAAGAAAAAATTGCCATTTTCTAAATCACCAAACAAATAAATTTCATTCCCAAATTATGAGGTCTACTAATGAACACATTTCTGTCAAAGAAGAGTGGGCATATTCTAAATCACCAAAAATTAGGGCCAAGAGTTAGTTAAAGGTCTGCCCACCAGGTTAGGAGGTAAGGATACTTTGGGCGGGAAGTGTTTGCTTTGTTTAATATTTTATGTATTGTTTGTTTTTTAAATATTATATAGAATATTATATTTATTTTTAATATATATAATACATAATAGTTAGTGTTATTTTTTGTTATTTATTTATTTATATAATATTTATTTGTGGTTTATTTATATAATATAAAATTAAAATTTTAATAATAATAAAAAAGTTAAATTAAAAAAAAAAGATAAAAATGACATTGTCATTGCATAAGTCAAGACCTTCAAGTTAAGTTAAGACATTAGAGTTTTACTTTACATCATTAACAATTTATCTATTCAATGTCAATCTTGAGGAAATGGTAGAATCACGGTAACTCTTTTTTAAAATGAATTTTAAAAAAGGGAGGAATTTTTTTCTTTTCAAAATAGAGGATATTGGCGATTTTTTGCAAGGGAGAGACCCGGGGGGAACTTTAGAACTTTCCAAACTTAGGCATGAAGAGAACCATGATGAATGGATGCATATGGAGAATTAATTGAGGTTGTGAAATTGACAATATTTAGCTAACAAGACACAAAATACATGAATTTACCGAAACTTTAACAGACTGTCGAGAGGGTAAAATGATGATAGTTTTGTTCAAATAAAATATGAACGTGTCCATAATGATGAGACAAACACAATGACACCAACTTTACGACATGGAAATGCCAAGAGGGGAAGACAACAAATATCCAAGACTCGACTCAACCACACTATGATGATGCACATGATGCAACTTGGCCAATCTGTTGAAGGGACAATACAAAAGAAAAAATGGTGAAATAAGATATGGAGATGATAAGCACATCAAACTGGATGTGACAGTATAGATGAAACAATCTTGCAAAAAAGTTTAGTAGGTTTGCCTATGACGTCATGTTTCGACACTAGCTATGACGTCATGTTTCGACACTAGCTCGTGTCTCTGTATCAATCTACAATGTTACAATTTACTAAATATTAACACTGCAGATGGATTCGGAGACCCCTAGGGGTCTCCGAATCCATCTGCAGTGTTAAAATTTAGTAAATTGTACAAATTCAAAATTTTAACTAATTTCCATTGTCGGAGTGATAAAACTAAAAATGACCAAATAAATGACCAATTGTTATGTGGTCATTTTTCGTTTAGTTCTTATTGCGTGACCAAATTGGTCATTTATCTTGGTCATTTTTAGTTTATTTCTTATCCCATGACCAAATTGGTCATTTTTAGTTAGCTCACTTAAAAATTTTCAATTTTGGTCATTTATCCCTTGAAAAAACTGTGGTGACCAAATTTTTTGGTCTCCTTGTCACTTATCTCTCATTTTGTACTAGTGAATAAAATGGAGAATTCGATGGCGTGAATGGACGAAATCATGCATATCCACTGTTGGGCACTAAACAAGGCCATTTTAAATTGTGATGCAGAAATTCCATGACAATGAGAGTCGAAATAAACTGGAGCATGGATCATTCAACAACTCTAACCCGTTGCCACAATCGATTGTTATTTGAGTTTTATTCCTGATGATAGTTACAGATTGATCGACAATTAATTTGGAATGGAAATCATAATTGTAGTCTAGGTTAGATGAAAAGAGTGATGTGATATTAAAGGTCCAAAGAAATTAAAACACTAGCTAGTTGGAAGCGCCTCTTGCACATAAAGAACCCAAGATTTTTTATCACAAAAATAAGGAGAGTCCTTTCATTTGGAAAAATGCAGGCTCACATCATTTCTCATTAATGCTTACCTATGTGCATGCCTAATCAAGAGTCGATATCGCCATTATCTTAGCCATATTCCATAAAAATGCCAAAATTGGTTAATCTAAAAATATGGTTTCTTAACTTCTCATAAAAAACGGCTTCCAGTGGAGAGTGGTTGATAACATAAATATATATAATATAAAATTTAATTACACGTAATTTTTAAATCTTCCCGTAAATTTGACTATTCAGAAATTTAATTACACATCAGCGATGACGTGATTCTTGAAAAACCACTTGTATATTACGGGTAAAACAACAAAAAACGGGTAAACACGCACCAATTTTAACCTCTGGGTACAGCCCTCCTAATGGGCATTCGAACGGCAAGAGATATCACCATGCAGGGTTGGAAGAATGGAATTTGATGACAGATTCATCCGAATAATTTTGTTTAATCATATTAATCAATTTAGTTTAATTTTCATGATTGGTATCTTGGATTTATGAGTTTAACCTTGTGATTGTAATTTGGTCATTAAATTCTATTTATGTTTTTATGTAGTAGCACATTCACCTAATTTGTGGTTGGTGAACACCAATAGGACACAGGTTAAATGTACTCACAAATAAGTTATCTTTTACTTGTTCTCTATGTTTAGTTTTAATCACTAATTGTTAATAGGTTGTCTGCCACAAACTGCCCATTATCCATGCATCAACTAAGAGTTATATCCATACATGAGCTACTGGTTATCCATATCCATGCATCAATCACCGATTATTTTTTTCTTTTATAATTGTTTATTTCGAATTTGGAATGATTGTCAGAAAATCAATCTCAATAGTACACTTGTCTCATCCTCATGCAACCTAGGAAATGCATAGGTGTTAGTCCACCCCAAATTCTAAGGGGTCGGGATCTCTAAATCCATCTGCATTGTTAAAATTTAATAAATTGTAAAAATTCATTATCAAAATTCTAATTTTCCATTGTTGGTGTGACACAACTAAAAATGACTAACATAAACGACTAATTCATATTCTTAATTTTTGTTAGCTAGTCATATTTATATTCCTGTGACTAAATTAATCATTTATGTTAGTCATTTTTATTTTAGTCACTTATTATCTAGTCATATATTTTATCCCATGACTAAATTAGTCATTTATCTTAGTCATTTTTAGTTGGCTTACTTAAAATTGCTCAATTTTAGTCATTTATCCCTTGAAAAAACTGTTGTGACTAACTTTTTTGTCGCTTAGTCACTTATCTCTCATTTTGTACTAGTGGTTCATTTGTTCATAAACACTGATTTGTATGTCCTTTTCCATGCCATGCAGATCTTCTACTATTTAATGGTTGGTCTCCTAAATGCATACAGGATATGGTGATGCACATGGAAGAAATTCCTCAATCTCTCCATCAGATGTGTTCCATGGCAAGTTGGTATCTTCTTTAAGAGATTCCTCTCGATGTTGCTCATGGAATTTTTTGTCTTTTATTGCTTCCTGGATTATAGGTATGTTCTTGATTAATGTCAAGATTTGCTCCTCCTGAGATGCAAAGATGTTCCCAGCTACTGCTAGGATTTGAGAGATTTCTTGGAGTAACATTATTATAACTCTCAATCATCCTTGAATGCACCTACTAGTTGCTAACCCCTGTCTTGCAGATGGATTAGTGTACTGGGGATCTTATAGCTCCCAAAACTAATTGAAATATTAATATTAAAGAAAATGAATTAAAACTAATTGTAGAATTAAAACACACCACAATTGCATGAAATGAAACACTCTTACAAGAAATAAATCAAACTCACATAAAAGAAACACTCTTGCATAAAAGGAAAACACACTTGCAAAAAAGAAATACACACTTTCATAAAAAGAAACAACAAGGCTTTAGAGAAACTCACCAAAGTGAGTGCGTCGAGTTTTTACACCATGGAAATTCCATAGTGAGGTCATCTTTGCATCTTACTATTTCTCCTCCCCCAAGTTGTGTAATTTAAAGGAAACCTACCTACTTACCTAAACTCCAATCCCTTTAGCACCTCCTCGGCAATGGCGCCAAAAATGTTAGGTAAAATATATATATATTATTAATTCACCTTGATTATGAGATTGTCAAACTGGAGATTTCATAAACTTAGAAGTGCAAGCACATGAAATGCAGGAATAGAGCCTACCTTATCCTATTCTAATAACTAATGCCAAAAAACAAATCAAATCCATACTTCAATGCAAATAAATAAAAACATTTACAAACATGAACTCAATTGATTGAAAGTAAACTAACACCTCATGATGATGCTTGGCATTGGATTGCAAGATCATGTCTCTCAAGTTAGATCTCAATATTTAGTGGCTCCTTCCTGTAGTGGATAACTAAGTGACAGGAAAACTAAAGAAAATTGTAAAAGGAAACAAAAGGAAACCTAGAAAATGACTTTCAAACAAGTAAAACTAATCTCTTAGAAATTTCCTATGATGAGAGAGCTCTATTGTAGTCTACTATTGGAGAAAAATAACATATAAAATGATGTTTTAATGCAAATGAATTTAACAAGATCAAGTGTCCAAAATTATGAGAAACAAACCCTAGGACTGGAAATTATCCAATCAAAACTAACTATTCTTATGTTCAAAAGAAACAATAATTCCTATTTCTAATCTATCTTTAATCCTCCAATCTAATTACCTATTCAACATAATCTATCTTTAATCTTCCAATCTAATTACCTATTCAACACTTGTAAAAATAGAGTATGATTGGAAAGAAAATAGAGCATTGGACTAGAAAATTCTAAATCCTATAAAAGCAAATCTTTAAGATGAAGGATTAACTACTGTAGGAGTGAGTCCAAATCAAATTTCATTACTGATCTTCAATCTAAAACAGATATAAATTAGAATAAGAATACTCATATTTGTTGATTTTTTTAGGCCACAACCCTGATCATTAAAGTGTTCTATCTATGATTCTCTATCTACATACTCAAATCCATTCGAGCCAAAGATCAATTTTATTTGAACAAACTGCTACATGTCTTTGTATGGATCAAGAAGAAAAGTTGCAATTCTATACACAATGAACACTTTGAAACATAGAGATAAACAAGTCAAGCATTACTACGGGCAACTAAGGTGCAGATCTGCAACATAGTCAAGTTAGTCAACCCGATATTTCAATGGGAATTTGTACAATGAGGATGATAAAAATATGAACAAAATTGAGAATGCTAAACTAAATGAAATGAAAGTGAACAGACTTCAGCGAACCAGGAGGTGGTCCATTTCCTTCTGTTATGTGAGTATGAGATTTAAACTATATCACACGAGTAGAAAGAGACACAACGTCAAAAACTTAATTCTCCATTAGTGCAAAGCCAGTACAAATTTCATCAATCTATTGAATGTTCCAGCTCTTACTACACATACTTCAAATTACAACTTTGAATGACTCAACATCTAACTCGCTGACTGACTTGATTTACATATAGCAGTGATATTATATAGCAAACATGAGATTCCTGAGTGAGATTGAAGGATGACATTGAATCCCATAAAAATGAAAACTACTTGCTAAGAATAGAAAACAGTTCTCGATTCCCTCCATATGATTTGGATATTGAAACTAAATGTAATGAGAATAGATAGAGATCAATACGTATGATCCCTTATCCAAATAATAGGTCGTTCCAACCTCCATGCTGACAGGGCGTTCCACTTGGCTTTGACTGATTTGAAAAATAGGATGCACTTAATTTCTGGGAAATTCCATTTTAATTGAATGTGAATTACTCCCATACCATTCACTTTTTGAGAAAATCACCCTTCATATAACTAAATGAGCATATTATGCAGATGGGTTTTTAATGGATTTTGAAGATTCATCAACGTTTGATCAAAAATCATGTCTGAAGTTAGCCATCTGAAAATTGACGTGAACTGGCAGAAAACCTTTACCATGAAGTTTAATTGAAAGTCTGGACCACGTTGAAGAAACATGGACGTGATCTATGGAACATAAAGCCATCTTAAAGCTTCAAGAAGAAATATCCATGTGTTATATTTCTCCAAACAATTCGCAAATATCCAAGTTGACAGCGAGCACCAGAACTAGTATCAGAATTGGTGCAAGAAATAGTTTTGTGCCAAATATAAGCTACAACTTTGCTGGTAAGATTAAATTGACTTGAAATCAATTCATATTGTTAAAATCATCAAAAATAACTAGAGTACATGGCATTTGCCTCACATAATCAATATTTGATTTTAAGTGTATGCTTAATAAACTCGAAATTGGAAGTAGAGAGGAGATCATTAAGGAAAAGACAGTATTATAATAAAAAAATAATACATATCTAGCTTTTACGTGCTCAAAAAGATGGAAAAAATAGGAGCCTTCAATAACCAATTTGTTTAGTTCAAATAACCACAACAATGCATTCATACACACAAAATGCATGTGCACTCAACTATGATATGCACAGAAAATAACCATTTGCATTAATGTTCATGAAATAGAGTATCTGCAAAGTTATAATTATGGATGTTTGCATTTTTATTTTGACATTTTTATATTATAGTTACATGTTTTACACATATAACATTGTAGTGTTCCTTAATTCTTAAACTTAGAACACAACAATGTATATAGAGATTTTAATGTATAAAACCATAAATTATAATGAAGAATGATGTATACAATTGAAATAAAAAGTTGTAGAATGTACCTTTCTATTTTTGTTAATCCAATAGGAAGCAATGTTCACTTGCCTCTTAAGTTCGGGGACCTTTCACTTGAGCAAAGCTCCAAATACAACAATACTGGACAAAACAATCCATAGTATCTTATCTATTTAAATAGGCTTTCAATAGCCATAACCCTAACTACTTGTGATCACATCATTAATGAGTACCAACCACCTAATCGGCCTTGACTAACAATGTAACCCTTTTTACATTAATTAATTTCTCACTATCATATAAAGGGCCTTATTCAAAGGATATGGCCACACATTAATTAATTAACTCCTATGTGGCCTAAAGTAGGGGGATTAGTGTAGGACCTTAGCATGCCCTCCCCCTTCAAGAGAAACATTATTCTCAAGGATGAAGGTGAGGGAATTGCTGCAGAATCAATGATGGTTCCCATGTGGCATATTTTGGTGTCATATATTTCCGCTGGACCAAGATTTCTCGAACCATCCAATTGTACATTTAATGCTTTTTGGTATCCGATACTGCTTCTGGCTAGAGATAAATGAACCATCTTCATCAAGTTTCCGTAACTCGGTCTGCACTTTACAGTTTGATCCCATGACCCTCTTGAGGAAATACACATGAAAAATATGATGAATCTTGGATTGATATGGAAAAGAAAGCTTGTAGGCCACATATCCAATGCATTTTATGACGTTATAGGGTCCATAGAACTTTGATGAAGCTTGTAGGCCACATATCCAATGCATTTTACGATCTTAGAGGGTCTATACAACTTCGATGTTAATTTCTAGAGAAGTTTATTTTTGAGTGATTTTTGTTTACAAAGTTTAAGGTGAAGGAATATATTATTTCCTTTTAAAAATAATTCTATGAATGATGTTTATTAGCTTGTTAATTCATTATATTTTGAGACATAGCCAAATTGTTCTCAAGTGTGTGGAGAATAGCTTCTCTAGTGAGAAGTGTGTTGTTCATTACATGAACCTTGGAGGTACTTGGTAAATAGGAAACCACTTACAAGGGTTTTGGGCCATAGGCTACTTCATATGGTATCATTTGGTATCTCCATGATAAGTGGTATTATACTACCATTCTGTAAGAGGAATCCATTATGTCCATTGGTGTGGCATTTTCAAAGAAGAGCATTGCAAATAGGTTTCTAAGTACTTATTGACC
The DNA here is from genome assembly GCA_027924585.1 of Larix kaempferi. NCBI lineage: Eukaryota > Viridiplantae > Streptophyta > Pinopsida > Pinales > Pinaceae > Larix > Larix kaempferi. The sequence continues at coordinate 8,592,225 of BSBM01000217.1, read as the reverse complement.
ACTTATGTTTGACCATCAGTTTGGAGGTGAGGTGCAATTATTATGTTTAACTAGGTACTCTAAAGCTTAAGTAGATCCCAAAAGTTACTAGTGAAGGTAAGGTATCAATCAGATATAATGGAAGTTGGCATGCCATGTAACTTAAATATCTAACCCATGAAGACTTAGGAAATTGATGGTATTGTAAAAGGGTGTGACAAGGCACAAAATTGAGCATATTTGGAAAGACAATTGACCACCACCATGATGATTTATTTATTACCCACTTCAGGAAACCCCATGATAAAATCCGTAGAGATATCAATCCATATATGGGTTGGAATTAGAAATGGCTACAATTCCCTTAGTGATTTCATCGTCTCACTCGTCTATATTTGGAAAGTATTGTATACCACTACAAAATTTTAAATGTTTTTTTCAATCCTTCCCAAAAAAATGAGCGCTTAATCCTTTCATAGGATTTACAAAATCCCAAGTGAGTTGTTGTGGGTAATGAATGCTACTCCTCTAAGATCCATTGTTTTAAGGAAGAATTCTTTACCAAAAAAATGTGTTTTTCATACCTCATTGTATCTTATTTCCATGTATACCCTTTAGGCATGATCAAGTATTCTTGGTGCCTTTGAATGAGTTGAACTATGGTGTCATTCACCCTTATTTCTTGATGATATTTCTCAATCCAACCTGAAATCAATAAGGATAATGCAAATAGGGATCCATCCTCCTCAGATTTCTTAGCAGTGCCTCAATCAACACATTTTCAATACCTTTATTATATATAGTCTCATAATCATACCCCATCATTTTAGTAACCCATTTATGTTGTTATGATGATGAAAACTATTGTAGGAAATATTTTAAACTATGATGATTAGTCTTGAACTGAAAATGACTCTTTATGATATATGGATGCCATGTCTCAATTGCCTGAAAGATAGCCCTGATCTCTTTTTAATATGTTTATTTTCTCAAAAGTCTTAGTAAAATTGGACATTGATAATGCTAGAGTAGTGCACATGGAATTCTTTAAAGCTGAGAAGGCCTAATTAGTGGCTTCACTCCATACAAAGGCATTCTTTTTTAACATTGAATTTAAGGGCACCACTACTTTTCATTATTTTTTCACAAACTTTATGTAGTATTCCATAAGTCCTAGTAACTCATGCAATCTCTTAAGGGTCTTGGGGTGTGGGTAGTCTTCCATAGTCACCACTTTCTTGGGATCTATGTGTACTCCTTCCTGACTCGCAATGTGGCCCAAGTATTCAACATTGGAAACCCAAAAATAACATTTCGAACACTTGACAAATATTTATTGGTCCCTCAATAGTTGCAAGGAATGATTTGCATGCCCTAGTGGGATTCCCATGTTGTGTTGTATATCAAGATATCATCAAAGAATACCAACACAAAATTGAAAAGGAAAGGATGGAAGATATTGTTCATGAAGCTCTACAAGGTGGATGGAACATTGCAAATTCTAGAAGGCATCGCTAAAAACTCATAATGACCTTCATTTGTGCAGAAAGTTGTCATAGATATTTTTGTCTCTTTCATACATATTTGGTGGTATCTTGAATAAAGGTCTAGTTTAGTGAAGACTTTTCTACATGAAGCTCATCCAAGAGATCATCAATGAACAACATGGGAAATTTATCATTGTTAGTCAACTTATTGAGAGCCCTAAAATCAAGACACATGTGCTAAGTGCCTTCCTTTCTCAATACCATGACCACCAATGAGGAATAAGGGATTGTACTGCAACGAATGACACCAACCTCCAAGAATTCATGAATGATATTTTATATTTCATTATTTTGTGAAAAAAAGTGACTATAAAGGACATACATTGTGGGGTTGACTCACTATAATTATTGGAATACCATGGTCATGCTCTTTGCGGGAGGGTGGTAAACCCTTGAGTGTTTTAAAAACCTGTTGGTGTTTAAAGAGAACAAACTACAAATATGGGTGAATGTCCAATGGGGGTGTGTCTACTACTTGTATGGCATTGAATTTTGGAATAATTCCCAAGTGTCCTTTCTTCAATAACTTCTCTATATAATTTGAGTGATAATTTTAGGAGAACTTGAGGTGAACCCCTTGATATTAAGCTTGTTCCCATTTTTAGTGAATTTTATGTACAGATCCTTGTAATATATGGTGATGGGGCCCAAAGTACATATCCATTATTCCCCCAAAACTAGATCACAACCACCCATTTAAATATAAAACATGTATGTTTTGAGATGCTACTCACCCATTTGAAGTTTCATGTTTTCACATAGGCTCCCACATTCCATCATGCTTCCATTTGCTATCATAATTTGAAAAATCAGTATAGGATGGACATAGAAACATGTTTCTTCTAACACTCTTCTATGAATGAAATTGTGGGTACTACCACTATCAATAAGTACAATCCTTTTGTGGTTCTTAATGTAGAAGATCAACTTCAATGTTTGTGGTGTTGAGAAAATTTATAAGGTATTGAGAGAGAATTGGGGTTTCTTACTAAGAGCTTACAAGGTGGAACTGTCATCTTCCATAGTCATCACAATATACTCTACTTCTACTTCCTGAGTGTCTTCAGTTGTTATGTCTTCTAGATGATCTTGTGGAAATATATCTATATGTAATAGGTTATGTCATTTACATTTATTCCCTATTAAATACCTTTCATCATAATTATAGGAAAGTTTGAGCCATTGGCATTCTACCATGTCTTCTAGAGAGAAATTTTGGACTCTTAATGGAAAAGGGTTGGAGGTTCTAGGAGTGGGTACCATGGGGGCCATAGTGTGGGGATTGAATGAAATATTTTTGTTTTGGCCATTACGCTTAGCTCTAACCAATGCACTAGTGCACTTGGATCTAACCAATGCATAGAAAACCTAAATATTAGAAAAGACAAAATGGCGCATGTGTTTCTCATCAATAAACTTAAGTATCCAATGAAAAAAAGAGATGGATTTTTTTTTCTAAAAGTGATTTTATAATAGAAAACACTAATCACTATTATATTATTTTGATAAAAGTTAGAGTGAAGAATTGTGCATGAGAGCCTTACCAAGGAATACTTTCGAATGGCCATATTTTTTAGAACAAACAAAACTTCAAGTGATCACTATAGGGAACATACAACTCTACGGAGGACAAATATAAGATATGTAACTTCTTCTTATTCATTTCAATTCTTTTTTAAAATCATTATTTTTTTCTTATTAATATTTACAATGTATTATCAAGAAAATATAAAGTTTTCATAATTACCTTTAGTGTTGTAAACCCTAGATTTATTGTTGCTTACCATCTATTTTATGTGGTTTAACATTAGGATTTTACCCTCTCTACTATTTCACAATGATATTTTTTTATAAGCAATGTATATTTAATGGCTTTGTATATCGGTATATGGGATGGGTATCTATAGCAGTGGAACCACTTATTGCATTGGATTTCAAACACGCTTCTATTAATTTAAAAAAATGCTTTTGCACCAATTTGTCCACACTCTACATTAATAAAACACATTGGTTGGGTTTTGTCAAGAAGATGCACCATTATAGTTTTAAATCATATTTAAAATATTTCATGGGTTTGATGGTGTAAAATATACAAAAAGGACGCATCGATGTGTCTTTTATTGTATAACATACTACATGCATTTATTTTATTATTTTAAAAATTGGTGAAGGGTTATCCAAATAGATACCAATATGTATTCATATGTATGATGCACCAGTGTGTATTATTGTATCATGTGAACCAATTACCTCAGAAAAAAATTTATTTTATTATTTTAAAAATTGGTGAAGGGTTATCCAAATAGATACCAATATGTATTCATATGTATGATGCACCAGTGTGTATTATTGTATCATGTGAACCAATTACCTCAGAAAAAAATTAGCCTAAAATTCATTTCTTTAATTGTAAAACATATTTCATAGTTTCTATATTTCATGATGCATTGATTTTATTGATAGATATCTAATAGAAGTTCAAATAAAAAAAAATGTTGCAACAAGAAAAATAGGAGTACATCCCAAAAATATAACAATGCAAGTTATTTGAAATTTTATAACAAAATTAATATGTTTGAAATATCCGTACATTTACATGATATATATATTGTTTTATCTATGCCATGCAAAGCAAACCATGAAGAGATTCAATAAGAGTGTTTGCATTTTGAGTGCAAAAGAGTATAATTTTATTTATGGAAATGTTGCAAAGAGAGGAATCATGTGAATCAAAAGGTAATCAAGATGATTTTTTTTAATTTTTAGTAATAACGTACTTCTTAAGAATAACTGCTAACATGTTTCAAACAACATTTCACATTTGTTAAATGTTGTGCAAAGACCAACAACGAGGGAAGGGAATGCCATCCTAAGAATATTAAAATTATGAAGGATGCAAATGATGGAAATTTGTCAATTTACCAAGAATGGTTTTGGAAGTTAATGAAAGAGGGGAATTGTTTTATAAAATTATGAGGGATACAATAAACAAAACATGTAGACATGGTTTCCACTTACAATACAAAAACCAATCCAATGACTCCAAGAATCAGGTTATATATAAATTACAACAAGCATTTTCAGAGCAATGGTCAATGAGACCTGTCATACTTGCAATAGAAAAAAATTACAATAAAAAAATGAATCATTTAAAAAGTATTATTCTTAAACATGTTTTTTCTAGAATGTGTATATACTAGCCAAAAAAATTATGGAATTAATATTTTGACTATATTTACTTTCATATAAATATTAAAATTTTGTTTGTATGTTTTTTGTTTTTTTGGAATGATTATGAAAATACCAAAGAACAAATGAGGTGATATTCAAAACATACCAATATGGATGTCTACAAAAGTGTACAATAAGACAGTCAAAGAAATAAATGTAATTGCATAGCAAGATGAGCCACCTCAACAACAATGTGCATCGAACATATATATTCATTGTTTTTTTCTTTTATGTACATAGAGTTTAATTAATGCATAATATATTAATTTTCAATTCTTTTGTTGTAAAAAATAAAATAAAAATGGAACCCATTCAACACATAAGATAGGACAACAATTAAGAAAAAGGTTGATCACAAAATTTGTTAGTACTTGTATTTTCCTTAATATTTCATATTTGATGTGATAATTATATTTTAAATAATTTACACTTATCCATGGATGTCTTCTAACAAGTGATAACATACAAAGAACAATCATCCAAATAATTGATTGATATTGAATTATGGATTGTGAGTATATGTTGAAGTATCAAAGGTTAATTGTGCAATTTGTAAGTTGCTATGCCATTTTAGTTCTCTCATTTTATAATTAATGGAACAAAAAGAAACTTTTATAATAATCATATCAATGGTTTTCCATGATGTATAAAACTTGCAGGAAACAAAGTATGGAGTGGAGCCAATAGAAAAGTTGTTGAGAGACAAAATAGGAATCGAATTGAAAGAATGTATGTTTAGTTGTTCATATTACGTAGTCATCAATTGGAGTGAAGAGACGAAACCTGCATTTAGAAATTGATTAGCTCAGTGTTTCAATCCCCAGAGATGGGATCATATTTAGGAGTTCGATATGCTCGAATTTTAAATGGAAACAAAAATAACACATTAATACCCACTCCTCATCGATCTTGAATATGAGACATGAGTGCCGACCCATTGGAGGGGATATGTTTAAAATTATAATTATTATTAACTTTCTTTAAAATAGATTTCCATATGTTGTTTGATTTCCATGCCTTCATCCCTATTTAGGTTATTTTGATTAAGTTTGATTTCTAACGCTTCTTGATTTTTTCTTTTTCCATAGTGTTCTTCCTTGGATATAATTTTTGTGTCTTCTATGCATATTTGATGACCGGATTTAAGTGAATTCTCGTCTAAAGATGAAATTTTGGTTTGTTTATTTCTGATGTGTTCACAATGCTCAGTCAACCTCACCTGAAATGATCTTCCTATTTCACCAATGCATTGCTTCCAATATGAGTAAGGAATAGACTAGACACCTTTCATTTGTATTGGATTTATGGTGTCTTTAGGAACCAATTCTTGCTATTGTACATTTTTTTATTTACACAATTATATATTACATATTATATTATAAATGTAGATATATTCACTAAATTGTTTCTATGTTTGTAGATGGAAAATGAAGAGGCAATACAACAAAACCCCGTGATTAGCGTCTCTTTTAGGTCCCTTTTTGGCGTTTGCTAACACTTTTAGTGTATTTTTCTTCATTTTCTAGGCAAATTTGGCGCTATTTCACGAGATGGCGCTTTTCCTTGCATTTTTTGCGTCATTTTTTGAAATTAGGCACTAAACTGGACACTAATTGCATCCATTTTAGCGTCCACTTTAGCACCAGGAATAACGCCAGGCATAGCACCCACAATATCGCCTAGTTTTGATTCCTTTAATGCTATAAATAACGTCCTTGACGGGCCTTGGATTTAGCATATTTTTACCACCATTTCACCTTATTTATAATTCCTTTTGCCTATCCATATTCATGCATTAATCCTTTCTTACGCTCATATCCAGGTTTTTATGCTCAAGTAATTTTTCCATTACATGTCTTAGTATTTCATTTGATTTTTTACTAACATTGAGGGAATAGTGTACTATGTATTTGCTTTGAATATTGAATCAATTGTTGGAAGCAGCTACAACATATGTGAGGGAGTTATGTAGCAATGCAGAACCTTTGTTGTGGAACTACGGAAACTCTACAAGTATCTGTAGAACTTCAAAAACTCTATAGGTAGCGGAAACTTTGTATGCAGCTGCAGAAACTCTACAGGTAGCTATGGAACCTTTACAGAACCTACCAGCTGCGGAACCTCCTACAGAAGCTACAGAAAGTCAATAATTCAAATTTTACCTTCTACCACCAACTTTGGAGAAAGATATTCATTAGGAGTAATGGATGTTGATGATGACGATAATGCCAATGTCAATAATGATGATTTAGGCGATTATAACACTATTTGATCTTGACTAATCCCAGTGGAACCTAAATGACCCTAATGGAATCTGAGTGACCCTAATAGCACATAAATGACCCTAATGGAATCTGATTGTCCCTAACAACATTTGAGTGATCCTAATGGAACTTTAGTCACCCTAACAACATGAGGATGATGATGATGATGCATGATGGCAATGATGATGACATTTATGATGATTTGATCAAAAGACGATAGAAATGATAACTATGATCACTACATTGATAATGAAAATGACGATGACTATGGTGATAATGTTGATCTCTATGATGATGGAAATTATGATAATGACAGAGATGATGATGTCGATGTCAATGATGATGATGCATGTGATACCACTATCGAATCCTGATTGATCCTAATGGCACATAAACGACTCTAATGGAATTTGAGTGACCATAATGTCACTTAAATGACCCTGAAGGAATCTAAGTGTCCCTAAAAACATTTGAGTGATCCTAATGGCATTTGAATGACCCTAACATCATGACGATGACGATGATACATGATGGAAAATATGATGGCGTTTATGATGATTTGATTATAAGATGATAATGATTACAATAGATTCCTACATTCCCAATCAAAGGCAAAATCTCTTCTATGAAACTCATTTTATTAACAGGTGGTTGGATGCCTTCTTCATCATCACAATGATCATGACGATTATAATCATGACATTGAATGTGATGATATATGATGATGACACTAGTTATAAATATGGTGATAATTTCGATGTCTATGATAATGGAAAGGATGATAAGAACTACGATGATGATGATAGTGAGGATCATGACAATTACGAATTATTAATACCCATGGAACAGTTAAGCGAGGGAAAATGGCCTTTACGAAATTCTTGAAAGGTAGTAAGATGTCTTGTTCATCATCACAATGTGGTTGACATGAATGACTATGGTCACAATTATATATGATGATGATACCGATGTAATGTATGATGTTCATGAAGATGACTAGGACGACGACGACGATGTATATGACAATTTTCATGATGCATGTGATATCACTTATGGATCTTGATTGATCCTAATGGAACCTAAATGACCCTAATGTCACCAAAATGGATCTAATGGAATTCGAGTGTCCCTAACAACATTTGAGAGACCCTAATGGCATATGATTGACCCTAACAAACATGGAAATTATGCATTATGACAATTATGATAAACTTGACGATGATTTGATAATTATAAGATGATATCTATCAAAATTGATGCCTACATTCCTATTTAGAGCCCAAATATATTTTATGAAACTCATCTGAATAGGTGGTTTGATGTCATTGTCATTATCACAATGATGATCATGATATTGACTGTGATGATCATATATGATGATGGAAATGATTATGATGATGGTGTTAATGTTGATGTCTACGACGATGAAGATGATGATATTGACGATGATGGTGATGAAGACAAGGATAATGACAATTAATAATTATTAAGACCCATCAAACTAGTTAGGCAAGGGAAAAAATCCTTTAAGGAATTCTTGTAAGGTATTTGTTATAGCATGATTTGCCACATCTCTGCAACATGCCTTTTTTTTTAGCTTATTTACATCATTGCGGACTCCCTTATCATGTTATGGTTCAATTCCCATATCCCTTCTCATTTAAACCTTAAAAAATCCCAATTTTATACATGGACATGACCTATACATGGCTAGCCCGCATCCACGCAACTCTGTAGTGACTAGCCCGTGTCCCTTCTATTTTGAAGGTACAAAATAAAAATAAATTTTAGGAAACATGAAAACAGTTTCACGGTTATTCAACCGTCTTTTTCCCATAAAAAAAAATGGAACTTACCTAAATTTCTCCCCAAAAGTATAAAAGAGGCAAGAGGAAGCATGAGAGGGGAGAGAAGAATGAAAAGCACCCTTATGTTGCTCTTTTGCATATTGAATCCATAAACCCTTATGTTGTTAATGATGTACTTGATGATGGTGACGATGACGATGGCAACAACGATTATGATGATGTTGATGTTAATGTACCATATGATGTTTATAATGTTGATGACATTGATGTCCACGATGATTATGCATGTGATAGAACTTCTGGATCTTGATTGATCATTGTTAACACCCAAAAAGTGCTCACTAGCTCATTTACCACATTACATGACTCATTTGTCCATTTTCCTACCATATTTCCATTAAAAATCCCAAAAAACCCATTAAAAAGCCTCCAAAAGGCCTAAAAAGCCTCCAAAAGGCCTAAAATGCCTCCAAAAGGCCAAAAAAACCATCAAAATAGCCTAAAAAAGGCTAAAAAACCCCCTTTTCCTCCAAAAATAGCAAAAATTCCCTAAAAAGGGAATAAAAATATAAAATAACGAGGAAAAGGAAGAAAAAAACCCTATACAGCTGCCTAAAACCATGTGTTTCCTAAAACCATGGGTCAGCACTCCACCACCAAAAAACTATAAATAGGTGATGGAGATCCCTTATTCCATATCCACAATCACAAGCACCCTTACTCTGCCAAAATCTCTCTCGAAACCCTAGTCCACCTTTGAACTAGTTTCACCTTGAGAGCCACCTTTGGCCCATCCCCAACATTGGAGAAGGAGAAGGAGCATTCTTGGAGCTTGGAGCATCCTCTTGGACACTGCAAAGGGCTTCACCAACCTTGACACTCAAGGTAACATCAATACAAAGACATTCTTTCATTTTGGTGTTTATGCTTTATGCTTGTATTAGAAATAATTTAATGTTTTGTTTATTGCATTATTAGTTTAATATACTGAACTGCTACTAAGGAGTCCATTCTCCTTAGTAGGTGCTCATTGGCACAAGCTAGGGGTAAAACCCTAGCTACAGTTTTGGCGACTCCCCTAGTTTTCGAATTTCTGGTTTCCGTTTTAAATTTTTTCTTTCGGCTGTCCCTTTCGGCCGCTGCATACCGCGTCTTTTTCCTCTACAGTCGCGTCCCGACCGCGCCTTTCAGGCCTTTACCCGCGATCCGACCGTGGCTCTCAGACTGCTTCCGACGCTCAGTCGGCGGATTCAAGTCTGTTACCTGCGATCCGACCGTGGCTAATCAGCCTGTTTGCCGCGATCTGACTGCGCCTTTCGGCCTTGTTCACGCGTCCCGACTGCGGTTTTTTGCCTCTTTCGGGCGTCCCGACTGCGCTTGTTAGCCTTTTAGCCGCGACCCGACTGTCTGTTTTTCCATTGTTCCTGCGTCCCGACTGCCACTGTTGGCCCGATAGCCGCGACCCGACTGTGCCTTGTCCCCTGTTTCCTGCGTCCCGACTGCAATTATTGGCCCGATAGCCGCGACCTGACCGCCGCTGTTGCCCTCAAACCCGCGGTCGGCCTGTTCTGACCCGCCACAGACTCGCGGTCTGATTTCTGCTCTTTTCCTGTTTTTGAGCCCAGCCCCTCTTGCTGCAATATTTTCTGCATTTGAACAGCCCTCTGTCCCACCTGCAGCCTACTTCCTTACAGCCTTTCTGCAACATAATTTCTGTTCCTTTTACAGAATCTTTTTAAAATTTCAGTATTTTTATTTTCAGAAAATTTTGCCAATTAAAAGAATCAATTTCAGCATTATTGATAGATTGGAAGTTGCCCTCCCTTGTGGCACTTCTGTTTTTGGGTTCAACACCTCATGAGCACACACTCTGTCACATTAAATCAAGTGAGCCTTAAAAAGTACCTAACTAAACCAACATTCTAACCCCACTTGGGGAACACTAAAGAATCATTGTAGTTAGGTAGGATCAGGGGGATAGGCTTCCAATAACACCCCTTGGTCATTTCACTTGAGACATAGTTGTTGTCCAACTAGGGAACCAAAATCCCCTAGTACTTTTTGGCACGGTCACGACCAGTTTATCAGAGGGCCTCTCCCTTAGGAGGGTTGAAGTCGGGAGACTGGTTCCGGAGGCCTGAGTGGAATACCGCACTCCATTCAGTAACCGAAGGGCTACCTTTCGCGGTTCGCGGGATATCCCTGTATAGGGGTATTGCGGTCAACGAACTAAACGGCAGATTCACCTTTCTGGACGTGTCATGAACGGGGTATCTTAGTTGCCTTTCTTCTAGGATTGACTACCCGGTATCCCTCCCGGTAGGGGGATATCATAGCCACTTGGCTTTCCTACTCATATTGTCTGACTTGGATTTCATCACCTTGCAGAGGATATGTTTAGTTAAGTCAGAATACTTTTAGCTAGGTGTTTGCATGCTCCTTTACCTCCCTTGGTCTAGTGAGTCCACCATTTTTCTTTTTCTAGGAAGCCTGCTGCTTGTTGGTATTCTGACCATCTTTGTTGTTACTCCACCTATTGTAGCACAGCTGTTGCAGTGGGTGTTTTGAGTTGGTTGTTGGCCTGAGTGCCTTGCTTTTTAGCTCTCCTTCTGCACACTCGGTTGCATTAGGATTTTTGAGCTGTTTTCATACTCACCTCAACCCACAGAGATTTAGACACCATCTGTCACCATTGAGTCCCCGAGACATTCTCGGCGCCTCAGGGGCGAGCCCCCACAGCACGGTTCTCTCGACACCACTCGTCATAGATTCCGATCATTGTCCGTTGATACCACTCATCACAGATCTAGAGCCTTGTCACTTGACTCCACCCGTCAGCGACGTAGGTCTCCGTCACCAGATAGTGACGCACCTTACTTTACCTTTGATTCTGACGAAGAGTCTGAGAACCCTATTTATACTGCCCCTACTAGCCCCATGGCTGGTACGACTTCCACTCCATTTGTCATAGGGACCATTGGTGGCATATCCACCACTACTACACCAGTTACTACACCTGTTTTTGGTATGCCCTCCATGAGGCAACCATCTACCGTTCCCCTCACGGTACCTATTCCCACAGCAGGAATACCTATCCCCACTACATCAGTGGCTCACACTACCCATGGTGGTGCTGGACCATCCTCCACTACCTCAGTTCCCCCACTTGGGGGCACCACCCTAAATCTTGTCCCTCCACTTGGGGGCACTGGCCCCAACTTGGTCCATAGCACTACTGTGTCGCAGCCTTCTTCCAGTTTGCCATTCATGGCTAGCCTCAACCTACCTGACCTGGCCAGATTGACCAACGATCCTATCCGACACGACCCTATGTGGCCTCATATGCCTACCAAACTACCCTCTGACATCCCTAAATTCGAGGGTAAGGCCGGTGAGGACCCACAGAACCACATCATGTCTTTCCACCTATGGTGTTCCTCTAACTCCATTGTGGATGACTCTGTTCGCCTCCGTCTCTTACAACGCACCTTTACTGGCTCTGCAGCCAAGTGGTATATTGAGCAGCCTCATGGGACCCACGCCACCTTTTCTTCCCTGGCCTCGACCTTCCTGCAGTTCTTCCAGTTGCCAGTCCGCTATGACGCGGGCGTTGAGATCCTTCTATCTTGTAGACAAAACACAGCTACCCATATCACGGACCACATCCATGAGTGGCGTAGACGCCGTAGCTTATGCAAGATTAAACTAGATGACCGTATCTTCCTCGATTGGTTCCTCAAGTCCCTGCTTCCTGTCATCGCTAAGGATGTAGCTTCAGAAAGACCCCAGTCTGAAGAAGAGGCCATCCTTAAGGCACAGCAGTTCGACCTCATTTACGCCCAGTCGGGTTACCTTTATACCATTATACCTGACGCCCCTCGCGGCGAGTCCTCCCAACATGATGCGCCGGGGGCATCCCACGCTGCAGATGGTATCATTGGCCGTGTTTCTTCGCATCCCCAACCATTTTCTATAGCACGACCTACCCCTGGCCCCGACCTGTCGAGGGCTACCTCCCAGTCTGGAGCAACCAATTCATATGCTCCCATGACACATCACCATTCCCATGGGCCCTCATGTCCACCACAGTGCTTCGGGTATGCGACTCCTGCTTATGCTCCTCCAGTCGCCCCTCAGCCTTACTACCATCAGCAGGCTGCCTCAGCTCCTGCGCCTTCCCAAGCCCCACCAGCTTATTATCCGCCCCAGGCAGCCCCTGCGGCACATCCACAACCGGCTCCGCAGTCCTATCAGCAACCCCCTCAAGTTGCTGCACCTGCTCAGCCTCAACCTGCATATCATCCTCCGCAGCCTGCTCCAGCACCTGCGCAACCTCAAAATCCACCTGCTGCCCAAGGGCAAGTTTACGCCCAACACAACCCGCAGCAAAACCAGAATAACCAACGTAACCAGGGCCAACAGAACCGCGGCAAGGGCCGTAATCGGGGAAACAACCAACCTGCAGACCAAGCTGGTCAACCGGCTAATCCCCCTGACAACAATAATGCGGCCCCCGCTAATCAAAACCCCGATCGCCCGCCCAAGCAGGCCAAAAACCCCAATCTGCGAACAAACCACCCTTGTTCTATTTGCGGGGTCTATGGACATTACACCCATGCTTGCCCACACTTGGAGCGAGCTCGGCAGCTTTGGGTTGACGAGGCCCATCGCCAAGGGCATGCGGCTCCCCAAGCACCGCCCAACCCCCCCCAACCTCAGCAACCCCCTTTGGTGCTGCAAAACCCCTTACCGACCCAAGGCGTGGTGAACACTCAGCCGTTGGCCCCTCAAGCTAACGTGCAACCCCAACAACAACAGATCACCTACGCTGCCCCTGATCAACCCATGTTTGACTCAGGTACCCACCACTTACTGATGATGTCATCCGCTGACGTCAACCTCCAGACCCGTCGGAACCAATATGGCTCCACCTCTGAAGCCACTCCCACGGATAAAACTACTAACGCCCACCCCACCGATCAGGCGTTACGCATACCTCCGCCTCCCACAGACGGCGCTGCGAAAGCACCTCGTTTCCCACTGCGTCGAATCAATAATAACCCTAATGCACGTGCTGCGTCAAACTACAACATTGTAGACGACCTAGCCCAATCTCCCGCAGCCATGTCTGCGTTAGAAGTCTTGAAGAACTGCCCTTCCCAGCGCAAGACTTTACTTTCCGCCATCGGGGGGATTGACCCAACTGATTCACATTTGATGGCGTTTGATTTAGACCAGTCTGAACCACGCCTACCTTCCAGCTTAGCCTTCCAAGTCACAGTCTCCGTTAGGAATCTTGTTATCCATCGGTGCATCATTGATGAGGGTGCTTCCACATGCGTTATGTCTACATTTGTATGGCAGAAACTAGGATCCCCTCCTCTCCAGCAGTCCACCACTGCGTTACGTGCCTATGACGGTCGTTCGGCCCCAGCCCCAAGGCCTCCTGCCCAACGTTCCTGTCCAGTTAGGTGGTAAAACAGTTCTTATTGACATAGAGGTAATCAATGCCCAATTGGATTACAACCTTCTACTTGGCCGCAGCTACATGTATGCCATGCGGGCGGTTGCCTCTTCTGTCTTTCGCACCATGATGTTCCCCCATGAAGGACGCGTGGTTAAGATTGACCAGCTCACCTACTATGATCCCAGTGCTCCCGCGGCACCGGAAAATGTTCTCCCCATGGTTGAACAACCTGTTTCTCCTGCCTCCACCTCGTTCGTTTCCTCTACGGGGCCTGGAGTCTACTCAGACGCGCCGATGACCTCCACCTTTCAATCCATTCCTCCGCCATCATCTACGCCCGAAATGTCTGACTTATGTACCTTGTCCCATGACATCCTCCCACCTAACAATCAACCATCTTTGTTGCCTAAACCACCCTTGGTACCTAGTCACATTGGTGTTACACCGATCCATACGATCCCCTTCCTAGTTCCTCCAGCAGGAGTAGTAAGCTTCAGTCCACCTCAATGTCCACCTAACCGCCACTACCATGGACCCTCATGTCCACCTCAATGCTTCAGTCACCCAACCCCCCGCTTACGTTCCCCTGGTTACACCTCACAAATATTACCACCAGTAGGTCGCGCATGCTCCTGCACCTTCCCAAGCCCCACTCGGTTATTATCCACCACAGGCAGCCCCTGCGGCACTCAACCACCAATCACACAGACATATCAACAATGCCCACAAGGTCCCGCACTTGGACCACTTCCAACACCACCCACTTATTATCCCCCGCAGCCTGCTCCCGCACCGACATAACCCCAAAACCCACCTGCTGCCCAAGGGAAAGTATACGCACAACAAAATCCGTAGCAGAACCAAAATATGCAACGTAACCAATAAGGCTAGAAAAACCGCGGAAAAGGACGTAACCACGGAAACAACCCTCCTCCAGACCAAGGCGGCCAGCCACCTAATCCCCCAGACAATAATAACGCTGCGCCTTCCAACCAAAATGTTGATAGGCCTCCAAAGAAAGCTAAAAACCTCAACTTACGAACAAACCATCATTATTCCATCTGCAGGGTCTACGGCCATTACACACATGCTTGCCCACATTTGGAATGGGCATGACAACTTTGGACCAATGATTCCCACCACCAAGGGCACGCAGCCCCACCGGTGCCACCTAACCCCCCACCACCACAAACTCAACCCTCGGTACTATAGAATCCTTTACCAACCCAAGGAGTGGTGAACACTCAACAGTTGGCTCCCCCTCAAGGGACCACGCCACCCCAACAGCAAGTCACGTATGCTGCACCTGCCCACCCCACTTTAGACTCAAGTACCCATCACTTGCTAATGATGTCAACCTTCAACCCCGCCGGAATCAATATGGATCCACCCCTGAAGCCCCTCCCCCTGACAAAACCACCAACACTCTTCCCACCTATCATCCATTACACATACCTGCTGCCCCCTTAGATGGAGCCCCAAAATCCCCTCGTTTCCCACTTTGTCGCATCAATAATAACCCTAATGCTCGGGCAGTGTCCAATTACAACATTGTGGATGACTTAGCCCAATCCCCCGCAGCCATGTCCGCATTAGAGGTCCTAAAAAATTGTCCAACACAGCATAAGACCCTACTATCCGCTATTGGTGTTATCGATCCCATTGACTCACGAACGATGGCCTTTGATTTGGACCAATCTGAACCATGCCTGCCTTCCACATTAGCATTCCAAGTTTCTGTCTCCATTCGGAATCTTGTAATCCATCGGTGCATCATCAATGAGGGTGCCTCCACATGTGTTATGTCCACATTTGTTTGGCATAAATTAGGATCCCCTACTCTCCATCCATCCACCACTACGTTGCGAGCCTACAACAGCCGTTCGACTCAACCATAAGGTCTCTTAGCTAATGTCCCCGTCCAGATGGCTGGTAAAACAGTGCTTATTGACATAGAGGTCATCAATGCCCAACTTGATTATAACCTCTTACTTGGCTGCAATTACATGTATGCCATGCAGGCGGTTTCTTCATCTGTTTTTCGTATCATGATGTTCCCCTATGAAGGACAAGTGGTCAAGGCTGATCAACTCACCTATTACGATCCCAATGCCCCCGCTACATCCCAAAATGTTCTCCCCGTGGTTGAACAACCTGTTCATGGTGCATCTACCTCGTTGATTTCCTCAGTTGGACCTGGAATCTACTTATACACGCTGATGAATTCCACATTCCATTCCAATCCACCCCCGTCACAGGCGATAGAAATATTTGACTTATGTACCCTATCCCACAATACCCAAACACCCAAATATCAACCTCCCTTGCTACCCCAACCACCGTCGGTACCTAGTCATGTTGGCACTACACCCATCCATACAATCCCCTTCCTAGTCCCCCCTTCAGGAGTCGTAAGCGCCCCGGTTATGACCACACTCAACCTTCCGAGGTTAACTTTAGGACTACCTGTGTGGTATCTTGCACCTCCCGCCTCCCCTCCAACACCAAATGTCGTCTTACAACCGGTACAACCCATTACCACCGCTAGTCGAACACCACTTAGTGTCACCACTCCTTCCTCATCCACCAATCCACCCCCTCTTACCAAACACACTGGGGGCAGAGGCCCACTACCTTATACCACTCTGCCTGCATCCAAAACAATTAAAAATCCCCCACCATTTCGAGCTCCTCCCAAATTCTCTTTGTGTGATGAGTTAGGCCATTCTACCCATCAATGTCCACAATTACCCGCACTACAGGAGCACATGCAAATGCTTGACAATGACCCCAACATCCCAGTTGTCCAACTTGACCTTACCCCTAAGCCTCGCAATAAATCACTATGTACCAATCACCCTTGTGCCATATGCGGTATTTACGACCATTACTCACATCACTTCCCTGATCTCCCGGATTACAGAGCCGCCCTCTACGAACTGAATAACACAGACCTCGAGACATCTCCTCCCACCATTGAAGAGATCCACCCCCCAGAATCTCCACCAATAGGAGAAATCAATACCATTTATATGATATCTACTACTAGTGCTCCTTCGTCAACTGATTTGACGACCAAAAGTTTCCGCAATGATGAGGAAATTAT
Organism: Larix kaempferi; assembly: GCA_027924585.1. Lineage (NCBI taxonomy): Eukaryota > Viridiplantae > Streptophyta > Pinopsida > Pinales > Pinaceae > Larix > Larix kaempferi. The sequence goes on along the minus strand of BSBM01000217.1, from coordinate 8,574,823 downwards.
CGAGTCTCTCAACGCACCTGATTACCCCTAGGATGACTTGCACCATCGCTCCTGTTTCCTCCCGGAGAACCCCTCTTCCACCACAGCTACCCAATTATCTGTTGAGTCCAAATATTTCATCCCAACCAAGGTCGACTGGTTTAAAGATCCCATTCCTGCTCCCGATTCCTTTAAGGAAGGTAACATGGCTAACATCTCACCCACGATTCACATTGATATCTCTGCCCCAGGCGGTGCCCCCAAACTCATTACGTTGGGCGCCTCCTGCACCGAGTACGAGATCGGAGAATACAAAAAACCGTGTTAGGATTTTCGCGATGTCTTTTCCTGGTCCTACACCGAAATGCCTGGTCTTGACCCCACTATCATAGAGCACCACATTGACACTTGGTCAAGCGTTCCCCTCGGTCGCCAAAAACAATGCCCCATTCACCCATCAAAGCTCCCCGTCATCAAAGTAGAAATTGAGAAGCTTCGCGAAGCAGGATTTATTTATCCCATTGCATACAGCACTTGGGTTTCTAACCCCGTCCCTGTTAACAAAAAACAAGGCACCATCTAGGTATGCACTGAATTCCACGATTTAAACCAAGCATTTCCCAAAGACAACTTCCCCACGCCATTTATTGACCAACTCATCGATGCATGTGCGGGGCATGAAGTCTTATCCTTCATGGATCGGTTCTCTGGGTATAACCAGATTCAGATCCACAAGGAGGATCAATACAAGACTGCCTTCACCACCCCATGGGGCACCTTTTCCTATCGTGTCATGCCTTTCGGCCTTAAAAATGTTGGTGCCACCTTCCAGCGGGCCATGACCTATTGTTTTCATGACTTGGTTCATATCCTATTAGTCTATCTTAACGATCTCATAGCACACTCAAAGAAACGATCTGACCACCTGAACAACCTCCCACAAGTTTTTTTGCGTTGTCGCAAGTATCAGATCCGCTTGAACCCACACAAGTGTGTCTTTTGCATTTCGACAAGCCCGTTGTTAGGTTTCATTGTTTCCCACAAAGGAATTGTTGTCGACCCCCTGAAAGTCCAAGCCATATTAGAACTTCCATCACCATGCACGCTCCGGCAGCTACAGAGCTTACAAGGGAAATCTAATTTCCTCAGCCGCTTCATTCCTGATTATGCCACCACCGTTCATGTTTTCTTACCATTGCTTCGTACCCACATACCCTTTGTTTGGGACGACCAGGCGCAGGCTGCTTTCGAAGCCCTTAAAAAAGCTCTCACCCAGGCCCCATTGATCTCCCCTTCGGATTTCTCCAAAGACTTCATCCTTTACGTTTCCGCATCCGATTATGCCATTTCACGGGTCCTTGTTCAAGAAGACTCTGCTCGCCAGGAGCGTGTCATTTATTATGTAAGACAAACCTTATCTGGACCACCAATACGTTGCCCGTATGAAGAAAGGATCTCCCTTGCCGTCATCTTTTCCGTACAGAAATTGTGACATTATATTCTCCTAAGTCATACTACAGTTGTCGCCGACTCCAACCCCATGGTCTACCTCTTAAACCGTCGCCTTCTGCAAGGCCGCGTTGCTAAATGGGTAATTATCCTACAAGAGTATGACCTAACTTTCACAACCCATAAGAGCACTAAATCCCTTGCGCTTTCCCAGCTCATAACCGACCTACCATCCCTGTTGTTGTCACTGCCAATTACCACTGAGTTACCTGATGACCATTTGTTTATCATCTCGTCAGATGACCCGTGGTATGGTGACATTTTGATATACCTCCGCACGCAGAAGTTTCGACCCGACATCGATCGTGATGGATGCCACCGTATCCGTCACCATGCCTCCCGGTACCTCCTCTTGGGTGATGTCCTCTACTGGTGTAGTGTCGACACTATCCTCCGGCGTTGTATCACACAAGATGAAGCAGAACAAGTTCTCAACGACTGTCATAGTGGCGCCTGCGGTGGACATTTTTCTAGGATGGACACAGCCCAGAAGGTAATCTGCGCCAGATACTTCTGTCTTACACTATTCACCTACTGCATCACAGCAATCAAGCATTGTCGTATTCACCGACTGCATCATCCGCCGATCCAACTCCCGCCACCCCTCGTCAGCAATCCTTGACCGCTATGATGTAGTAGGTGAATAGTGTGGGACAGAAGTATCTGGCGCGGATTACCTTCTGGGTTGTGTCCATCCTAGAAAAATTTCCACTACAGGTGCCACTATGACAGTCGTTGAGAACTTGTTCTGCTTCATCTTGTGTGATACAACGCCGGAGGATAGTGTCGACACTGCGCCAGTAGAGGACATCACCCAAGAGGAGGGTACCGGGAGGCATGGTGACGGATACAGTGGCGTCCATCACGATCAATGTCGGGTCGAAACTTCTGCGTGTGGAGGTATATCAAAATGTCACCATACCACGGGTCATCTGACAAGATGATAAACAAATGGTCATCAGGTAACTCAGTGGTAATTGGCAGTGACAACAACAGGGATGGTAGGTCGGTTATGAGCTGGGAAAGCGCAAGGGATTTAGTGCTCTTATGGTTTGTGAAAGTTAGGTCATACTCTTGTAGGATAATTACCCATTTAGCGACGCAGCCTTGCAGAAGGCAACGGTTCAAGAGGTAGACCATGGGGTTGGAGTCGGCGACAACTGTAGTATGAATTAGGAGAATGTAATGTCGCAATTTATGTACGGAAAAGATGACAGCAAGGGAGAGCCTTTCTTCATACGGGTAATGTATTGGTGGTCCAGATAAGGTTTGTCTTACATAATAAATGACACAGTCCTGGCGAGTAGAGTCTTCTTGAACAAGGACCCATGAAATGGCATAATCGGATGCCGAAACGTAAAGGATGAAGTCTTTGGAGAAATCCGAAGGGGATATCAATGGGGCCTGGGTGAGAGATTTTTTAAGGGCTTCAAAAGCAGCCTGCGCCTGGTCGTCCCAAACAAAGGGTATGTGGGTACGAAGCAATCGTAAGAAAACATGAACGGTGGTGGCATAATCAGGAACGAAGCGGCTGAGGAAATTAGATTTCCCTTGTAAGCTCTGTAGCTGCCAGAGCATGCATGGTGATGGAAGGTCTAATAATGCTTGGACTCTTAGGGGGTCGACAACGATTCCTTTGTGGGAAACAATGAAACCTAACAACAGGCTTGTCGGAATGCAAAAGACACACTTATGTGGGTTCAAGCGGATCTGATACTTGTGACAACGCAGAAAAACTTGTCGGAGGTTGTTCAGGTGTCGGATCGTTTCTTTGAGTGTGCTATGAGATCGTCAAGATAGACTAATAGGATATGAACCAAGTCATGAAAACAATAGGTGATGGCCCGCTGGAAGGTGGCACCAACATTTTTAAGGCCGAAAGGCATGACACGATAGGCAAAGGTGCCCCATGGGGTGGTGAAGGCAGTCTTGTATTGATCCTCCTTGTGGATCTGAATCTGGTTATACCCAGAGAACCGATCCATGAAGGATAAGACTTCATGCCCCACACATGCATCGATGAGTTGGTTAATAAATGGCATTGGGAAGTTGTCTTTGGGACATGCTTGGTTTAAATCGCGGAAGTTAGGGCATACCCGAATGGTGCCTTGTTTTTTGTTAACAGGCACGGGGTTAGAAACCCAAGTGGTGTATGCAATGGGATAAATAAATCCTATTGCCCGAAGCTTCTCAATTTCTGGTTTGACGGTGGGGAGCTTTGATTGGTGAATGGGGCGTGGTTTTTGGCGAACGGGGGGCATGTCCGGCCAAGTGTCAATGTGGTGCTCTATTATAGTGGGGTCAAGACCAGGCATTTCGGTGTAGGACCAGGAAAAGACATCGCGGAACTCCTAAAATAGTTTTTTGTATTCTCTGATCTAGTACTCGGTGCAGGAGGCGCCCAACATAATGAGTTCGGGGGTACCGCCTAGGGAAGAGATATTGATGTGGATCATGGGTGAGATGTTGACCATGTTAGGTTCCTCGAAGGAATCAGGAGTGGGAATGGGCTCTTTAAACCAGTCGACCTTGGTTGAGATGAAATATTTGGACTCAACAGATAATTGGGTAGTTGTGGTGGAAGAGGGGTTTTCCGGGAGGAAACAGGAGTGATGGTGCAAGTCATCCCAGGGGCAATCAGGTGCGTTGAGAGCCTCGAGAATTTCCTCATCATTACGGAAACTTTTAGTCGTCAAATCAGTTGATGAAGGAGCACTAGTAGTAGATATCATATAAATGGTATTGATTTCTCCTGTTGGTGGAGATTATGGGGGCTGGATCTCTTCAATGGTGGGAGGAGATGTCTCGAGGTCTGTGTTATTCAGTTCATAGAGGGAGGCTCTGTAATCCAGGAGATCAGTGCAGTGATGTGAGTAATGGCCGTAAATACTGCATATGGCACAAGGGTGATTGGTATGCAGTGATTTATCATGAGGATTAGGGGTAAGGTCAAGTTGGACAATTGGGATGTTGGGGTCATCGTCAAGCATTTGCATGTGCTCCTGTAGTGCAGGTAATTTTGGACATTGATGGGTAGCATGGCCTAACTCATCACACAAAGAGAATTTGGGAGGAGCTCGAAATGGTGGGGGATTTTTAACTGTTTTGGACGTGGGCAGAGCGGTATAAGGTAGTGGGCCTCTGCCCCGAGTGTGTTTGGTAAGAGGGGGTGGATTGGTGGATGAGGAAGGAGTGGTGACACTAGGAGGTGGTCGACTAGCAGTGGTAATGGTTTGTACCGGTTGTAAGACGACATTTGGTGTTGGAGGGGAGGTGGGAGGTGTGAGATACCACACAGGTAGTCCTAAAGTTAACCCCGAAAGGTTGAGTGTGGCCATAACCGGGGCGCTTATGACTCCTAAAGGGGGGAATAGGAAGGGGATTGTATGGATGGGTGTAGCGCCAACATGTCTAGGTACCTACGGTGGTTGGGGTAGCAAGGGAAGTTGATAGTTGGGTGTTTGGGTATTGTGGGATAGGGTACATAAGTCAGATATTTCTATCGCCTGTGACTGGGGTGGAATGGACTGGAATGTGGAAGTCATCGACGTGTCTACATAGATTCCGGGTCCAACTGAGGAAATCAACGAGGTAGATGCACCGTGAACAGGTTGTTCAACCATGGGGAGAACATTTTCAAGTGCAGCAGGGGCATTGGGATCGTAATAGGTGAGTTGATCAACCTTGACCACTCATCCTTCATGGGGGAACATCATGATACGGAAAACAGATGAAGCAACCACTCACATGGCATACATGTAACTGCGGCCAAGTAAGAGGTTATAATCAAGTTGGGAATTGATGACCTCTATGTCAATGAGCATTGTTTTACCAGCCAACTGGATGGAGACATTAGCTAAGAGACCTTGGGGTTGAGCTGAACGGTCGTCGTAGGATCGCAATGCAGTGGTGGATGGCTGGAGAGTAGGGGATCCTAATTTCTGCCAAATGAATGTGGACATAACGCATGTGGAGGCACCCTCATCGATGATGCACCAATGGATTACAATATTCCGAATGGAGACAGAAACTTGGAATGCTAATGTGGAAGGCAGGCGTAGTTCAGATTGGTCCAAATCAAAGGCCATCGTTCGTGAGTTAGTGGGATCGATAGCACCAATAGCAGATAGTAGGGTCTTACAATGCGTTGGACAGTATTTTAGGACCTCTAATGCGGACATGGCCACAGGGGATTGGGCTAAGTGGTCCACAATGTTGTAATTGGACGCCGCGCAAGCATTAGGGTTATTATTGATGCGACCAAGTGGGAAACGACGGGCTTTTGGGGCTCCATCTAAGGGGGCAGGAGGTATGTGTAATGGCTGATCGGTGGGAAGAGCATTGGTGGTTTTGTCAGGGGGAGGGCTTCAGGGGTGGAGCCATATTGATTCTGACGGGTTTGAAGGTTGACATCAGTGGATGACATCATTAGCAAGTGATGGGTACCTGAGTCTAAAGTGGGGTAGGCAGGCGCAGCATACATGACTTGCTGTTGGGGTGCCACGGAACCTTGAAGGGAGCCAACGGTTGAGTGTTCACCACTCCTTGGGTTGGTAAAGGATTCTGCAGTACCAAGGGTTGATTTTGTGGTGGGGGGGGGGTTAGGTGGCGCCGGTGGGGTGCATGCCCTTGGCAGTGGGCATCATCGGTCCAAAGTTGTCGTGTCCGTTCCAAATGTGGGAAAGTGTGTGTGTAATGGTTGTAGACCTCACAGATGGAACAAGGATGGTTTGTTCTTAAGTTGAGGTTTTTAGCTTGCTTTGGTGGCCTGTCGAGGTTTTCGTTGGCAGGCAAAGCATTATTATTGTTTGGGGGATTAGGTGGTTGGTCGCCTTGGTTTGGAGGAGGGTTGTTTTTGCAGTTACGTCCTTTTCCATGGTTTTGCTGGCCTTATTGGTTAAGTTGCGTATTTTAGTTCTACTGCGGATTTTTCTGTGTGTACACTTGCCCTTGGGAAGCAGGTGGGTTTTGGGGTTGTGTCGTTGCAGGAGCTGGCTGTGGGGGATAATAAGTGGGTGGTGTTGGAAGTGGTGCAAGTGCGGGACCTTGTGGGGGTTGTTGATACGTCTGTGTGACTGGTGGTTGAGGTGCTGCAGGGGTTGCCTGTGGTGGATAATAAGCGGGTGGGGCTTGGGAAGGTGCAAGAGCGTGCGCAATCTGCTGGTGGTAATATGTGTGAGGTGTAACCGGGGGAACGTAAGCGGGGGGTGGGTGGCCAAAGCACTGAGGTGGACATGAGGGTCCATGGGAGTGGCGGTTATGTGTCATGGGAGCATACGAATTGGTGGCTCCAGAGTGGGATGTATCCCGTGAAAGGTCAAGGCCAGTACTAGTATGTGCCATGGAAAAGGATTGGTTATGTGATGCAACATGGACAATGATACCATCGGTGACATGGGATGCCCCAGCGCGTCGTTTCAAGAGGAATCACCGTAGGGAGCGTCGAGTATAATGGTATATAGGTAACCAGACTGGGCATAGATAAGTTCAAACTGTTGTGCTTTTAAGATGGCTTCTTCTTCAGAATGGGGTCGTTCGGATGCCACATCCTTAGCAATGACGGGAAGGAGAGATTTGAGAAACCAATCTAGGAAGATGCGGTCATCTAACTTGATTTTGCACAGGCTTCAGCGTCGATGCCACTCATAAATGTGATCAGTGATGTGGGTAGCCGTAGTTTGTCTACAAGAAAGTAGGATCTCAACTCTCGCATCGTAGCAGACAGGTGACTGAAAGAACTGCAGGAAGTTCGAGGCAAGGGAAGTAAAGGTGGCGTGGGTCCCATGTGGCTGCTCGATGTACCACTTGTTTGCAAAGCCAGTGAGAGTCTGTTGTAACAGACGGAGTCCGACAGAGTCATCCACTATGGAGTTAGAGGAACACCATAGGCAGAAGGACATAATGTGATTTTGGGGGTCTTCACCTTCCTTACACTCGAATTTAGGGATGTCGTATGGGAGCTTGGTGGGCATGTGAGGCCACATAGGATCGTGTCTGATGGGATCATTGGTCAGTCTGGCCAAGTCAGGGAGGTTTAGGCTAGCCATGAATGTTAAACTAGTAGAAGGATGTGACATGCCAGTGGTAGCGGCCATGGTGGGGCTGATGCCCCCAAGTGTAGGATCTGGGTTTGTGATGGGGATGTTACCCCCAAACGGGGGAGTGGAGGTGGTATGGGAGGGTCCTGCACCACTGAGCGTAGCGTGATTCGCCAATAGGGTTGGGGTGGGTATGCTAGCCACTGGAATTGGCACAATGATAGGAATGGTGGGTGTGGACCCCATCGAGGGCATACCCAAAGCATGTGTGGTTGTGGCTAGTGTGGTAGTAGGGGTTGTTGTGGACGTTCCACCGATTTTACCTATAAAGAAAGGGTTGGAAGTCATGCCAGCCATGGGGCTGGTTGGTGCTGTGTAAATGGGGTTTTCTGACTCTACCTCAGAATCAAATGTGAAATAAGGGGTGTCAGACTCAGGGGACAGAGCTCTATGTCATCGACAAATAGAGTCAAGTGACGAAGCTCTAGGTCTATGACGAGTGGTGTCAAGTGATGAATCTCTACGTATATGAAGAGTGATGTCAAGTGAACCGTGTTGCGGGGGCTTGCCCCGGAGGCATCGAGAGTGTCTCGAGGACTCAATGGTGACAGATGGTGTCAAGTATCTGGGGGTTGTGTCGAGTGAAAAAACAGCTCAAAAACCCTAATGCAGCCGAGTGTGCAGAAAGAGAGCACAAAAAATACGGCACTCAGGCCAACAACCAGCTCCAAACACTCACTCTAATAGTTGTGCTACAATACGCGGAGTGTCAAAAGGATGGTCAGAATACTAACAAGCAGGAGGTTTCCTAGAAATAAAAATGGTGGACTCACTAGACCAAAGGGACATAAGGGAGCATGCAAACACCTAACTAAATAGTATTTTGATTCAACCAGACATATCCTCTGCAAGGTGATGAAATCCAAGTCAAACAATATGGGTAGTAAAATCAAGTGGCTAAGGGTATCCCCCTACCGGGAGGGACACCGGGTAAGACAATCCTAGAAGAAAGGAAACTAAGATACCTCGTTCATGACACGTCTAGAAAGGTGAATCTGCAGCTCCAGTCCTATCACCATGTGGGCCTAAAAGGAACACCACACACGGACAACAAGCAGGTAGCCTTCGATTACTGAATGGATTGCGGTATTCCACTCAGACTTCCGGAACCAGTCTCGCCACTTCAACCCTCCTAAGGGAGAGGCCCTCTGATAAATTGGTCATGACCGTGCCAAAAAGTACTAGGGGATTTTGGTACCCTAAAGGAAAACCACTATGTCTCAAGTGTAAGTGACCGAGGGGTGTTATTTGGATTCCTATCCCCCCTGTCCTACCTAACTACAATATTCTTATGTGTTACCCAAGTGGGGTTAGAATGTTGGTTGAGTTAAGTAGTTTTTAAGGCTCACTTGAATTAGGTGACAGAGTGTGTGTGTGTGAGGTGATGAACCCAACAAAAGTGCCATGCGTGGGAAACTTTGTAACCAATAATGATGCAGAAATTTAACTTGCAATGAAAATTTTTCTTTTTCCAATGTAAATGCTTAAAATATTTTTATAAAAATTTTGTAAATGGAACAGAAAGAAAACTGCAGAAAAAGCTATAGATAATTGTGGCTGCAGACAGGACAGGTGGTTGTGCGGGTGCAGAAAATATTGCAGAAGAATTATGGGATAAAAAGGGAAAAAATGCAGAAAACAGATCACGGGTTTGTGACTGAAATGCGCGGCCTGGGGCGCGGCTGTCGGGCTGGGACCTGCGGTTTGAATCGTGAGTATGGGACTCGGGTGTGCGGTTGGAGCGCGACTACAGGTTAGGTTTATGTGGTCGAGATCGCGGCTAGGGTTTTGCAACCACCACAATGGATACAACCTAGATCGCGGCTAATATTTCGCCATCGCCCCGTGGATTTAGAGGTAGAATCTGCGGTTCTAATTTTTCTGTCGGGTCTTCATGTCGTAGGTTGTAGGCATCCTTGTTTTAGGGTCTTGGTTGTTGTGTTGTTGTTGTTGGGGTTTGCTTGTTTGATTGTTTTTTCTTCTTTAGGGATGGTGGCTCGCTTGATGAACTTAGAAGGGTCGCTTGATAAACTTGGCAGGATCACTTGATAAACTTGGCAGGCTCACTTGATAAACTTGGCAAGCTCGCTTGATTTGAGTGTTGCATTATTTTTTTAATCTTTTTTTCTACATTTTTTCTTTGTTTTTTTTCTTTTCTTTTTTCTATTTCCTCTTTTTGTTTTCTTTTTTCTTTTTGTTTTCTCTTTTTTCTTTTTTCTTTTTTTTTATTTTATTTTGTATATATCTCTGTTGCTTTAGCTAGCTTTGAGAACATATGTGTTCTCAATTACCATGAGGTATGTCTTGTAGAGTCTCTCGGTGAACTCATGCTTGGATAGTATCCTTTTGTATAGCTGAAGTCAATGACCATTTATTAACAGTGGGGTCTGTGCTTCATCAATCATTTTTATTTTTACTTATCCATTGTTGTAGCAGGTGTCAATTTGGTATGGCCCTAACCATCTTGTCATCAATATCCCTTTGAATTTTTTGAACCTTGAGTCATATAATAATGTCCAATATCCCTCTAAAAACGTTTTACTCTTGATATGTTTTTCATGCCATTGTTTTCTTTGTTGTTGTATTACCTCAGTATGGAAGAGGGCTTGTTGCTTGAACTCATCCCATGCATTCAAATGTTGAATCCTATCTTGTTGTGCTGTTGAGAGATCTAAATCGAGTGTGGCAGCTATTTGAAGGGTTTTTATCTCAAATTCAATAGGTAACATCACCTTTTTTCCATAGACTGGTTCATATGGCGTAAATCATGTAGTGGTATTCCAATTTGTATTGTAGGCCCAAACGGCCTCATTTAACCTATCTTCCCAATCCCTTCTATGTAGCTGGACTATTTTTATGAGTATTCTTTCAAGCTCCCTATTCGTGACTTCTACCTTCCCATTTTCTTATGGGTGGTAGGATGAGGATTGTATGTGCCTAACTTTATTCCTGCTGAGGATTTCTTCAATGATGTTAGACGTGAACTACATCCCTTGATAAGAGTATAGCTCCCTAGGAACCCCAAATATTGTAAATACATGTTCTATAAAGAACTTGGCCACACTTTTATCATCTGATGTAGTAAATGCCTTAACCTCAACCCATTTTGTAAGATAATCAATCCATACCAAGATGTAATTTTTATGAATCGATGGTGGGTTTATTGGCCCTACAAAGTCAAATACCCATTCGTCAAAACGCTCTAATGATATTTGCGGTTGTAGGGGAATTTCATCCCTTTTGTAGGCTTCCCCATTCATTGGTAGTCATCAAATCTTGACACATACCCTTGGGCATCTTTATGTAGTGTAGGCCAATAATATCTAGTTTGTAATATCTTATATGCTATTATTTTGGCTACATAGTGACCTCCACATGGTTCATTGTGGAAGGCGTATAGTATATCATGTACCTCATCTTCCCTGATGCACCTTAGAATTTGATATGGTCCTTTCTTGAACATAAATCCTTGGATCCAAGTATAAGTTTCACTTATTCTGATGATTTTGCATCTTTGTTTGTAATCAAAGTGTTGTGGAAACCTCCCAGATACAAGTCAATTAGCTATATCCACATACTAGGGGATTGGTATTGAGATGGCAAAGAGATGCTCATCTGGAAAAGCATCGTCAACTAGCTCGTTGTCTGCAACATGTGTTAGTCTTGAAAAAAAGTCTGTAACAACATTATGCTTGCATGGTTTATCTAATATTGTAATATCAAATTCTTGTAAAAGTAGTAACCATCTAATAATTATGGCACTTGTATTGGGTTTATTCATCAGGTACCTGATAGTTGACTGGTTAGTGTGAACATATACCAGGTAGCATGTGATGTAGTGTCGAAGCTTTTTAAAGGAGTGGACGATAGCTAAGAACTCATTTTCTGTCACCATGTAATTGAGCTTGGCCCCAAACAATATTTTGCTGATATAGTAAATTTCGTAGGGGTTCATGTCTTCCAATTGACCTAGTACTTCTTCGGAGGAATCCAAGTGAATGTGAAACAATATGCTCCATTTTGGCCCTCGAAGTAAAGGGGTTTTGATTGTCTTCTCTTTAAGTTGCTCAAACGTTGTCATACAATTCTATGTCCACTCAAACTCTGTATCTTTGGTTAGTAGTGCAAACATGCGGGAAGCTACCTTGTTGAAGCCTTCTATAAAGCTTATGTAGTATCCTGTTTGGCCAAGGAATCTTTTGACATCTCTTTGTTTTATAGGTGGATGCATATTTTTGATAACTTTAATATTTGCTTGGTCCACTTGGATACCTTGGGAAGATATGTGGTGTCCCAGTACTATACCTTTACTCATCATCATTTCACATTTTACATTGCTCAAACATAAGCTCATATCTATACATTTCTTCAAGACAACATCCAAATTGTCCAAGACCTACTAGAAAAATTCCCCATATGGTGTAAAATCATCCATGTAGATCTCCATACCATCATTGACAAAGTCTGCAAATATAATGAGAATATATCATTGAAAGGTTTTAGGGGCATTGCATCTAGACAAAATGGGAGGACTCTATAAGCAAACGTTCCCTAGGGTCATGTAAATGTGGTTTTATCTTGGTCTTCTGGATGGATTTGTATCTAGTTGTGACCACTAAAACCATCCAAAAAGGAGAAAGTTTTATTTCCATACAGAGTGTTTGTAACTTGATCAATGAATAGTAGGGGGAAATGGTCCTTCCATGTGGCCTTATTAAGTTCTCTGTAGTCCACACATATTCTCCATTTGCCTCCTTTTTTCATAAATATCACTAGGGCTGATACCCACTCGCTATCTGATATGGGGTAAATGAAGCCAACATCCAGTAATTTATCAAACTCTTGCTTGACAGTGTCCTTTAATGTTGGATTCATCCTTCTCTATGGATGCCTTATCGGAACATCCTCTTCTTTTATGTAGATGTGGTGTTTGCAAATGTCTGGGTGTATTCCTTTCATGTCACTATAACTCCATGCAAAGGCCGCAATATGATCTGTGAGGACTTTAATCAGCTTTTGCTTTCATCTGCTTCTAGATTATTGTTGATCTTTAGAGTTTTCCCAGGCAGGATTTCCACATCTTTGACCGTGGTTGGTTTATGTTCTACAACAAATACTATTTTCCACATCGCCTCTGGATTCTTTAGAGCACCTATCATCTCTTCTCCCTCACCTGCTGCAAAGATCTCTTCAAGTATATCAGTGTCAGGATAGATGTTTTGCATCAAGTTAGATAATAGTGTATCTTCATTCTCATTTCTTAATGCTAGAGTAGTGTTTACAGTGAGTACAGGGTAAAATTTGTTATCATAATTGTCATCACCATCTATCCACAGAGGGTCTTCTATATCAACAAACGGTTTAGCAAGGGGTAAATGGTGATTTTCTTTTTGTACTTTCCACTAGTGATGGTCATATCCCCTGTTTTGCAAGCAATGTATGCATCTGTTGTTGCTAACCATGGCCAACCCAGGATGATAGGATATCTGCTTAATTTGGTATTTACCTACAATACTACAAAGTCTACATGTATTCCCATGAGTCAATCGTGATACTGACATCCTCTAATATTCCTTATGGCCGCGCAGTGGAGGTATCTACTAACTGCATAACTGTGGGTGTTTTCCTAAGAAACGTATGTAAATTTAGAGCCATCATAGTGTCTAAGGTCATCACATTGATTACTACCCCTAAATCTATTAGGGTAGTTTGGATCAGATTCCCCTTTATATGGACATTAACCACAGGGCTCCCTCGATCTAAATACTTGGGATTAACAATCTTTCCAAGCATTAAATCTGCAAGTTTCCCTATGACATTGATTGTAGGTGGATCTTTTTTCTTCCTACCAGGTTTCTTAATTGATGTGTCTTTAATGAATTTATTACATATGGGTACTTCCTTAATGGCCTGAAGAAGTGGAATTTGTATGTTTAAGTGTTTTATCTCATTGATGATGGCATTATCTGGGTGAATTTCAATTTTATTTTCATCCTCTCAAGAAATGGAGGGTTTTTCTCTATATGTCGAGTCTCATCCTCATCATGATTCTCTCTATACTCTTGAATCCTATCGTTCTGTTTTTCTTTTTGCAGGTCTTGTTCTGTTGGAGATGTGTTTTTCCCCTGTAGTCGATTAGCTACTGTAGAGGATGGAGGGTTTTGAACTACCCTTCCTAAACGCAGATTCACCTCATCCAAGTCCAATGTGTCCACTACATAGGTTGAGAAATATAGTACTTCACTATTATAAACTAGTCTATTGTTGTTGGGATTCGGTGTAGGTTGTGTTGGTAACTAAGGTTTCCTAGGTAGTTACTATGGTGGAGACATCAAGGCTTGTTGAGGCCTCCAATTGGATGATGGAGGATATGGATTTATGGGTGGTACTTGATAATTACCATGATATTGTTGAGTTTGATGGTACTGTGTATAGGGCTGGGGATAAGGAGGAGCTAAAGGTTTTTGAGCATTCTTCCAGTGGTTTTGTGCTAATGGTGGTGGCCATGTTGCTTGCCCCATTTGTGTCCAATCATGGGGTGGTTGACATTGATTCCCATAAGGTTGGTTATGTGGCTGAAACGGGTTTGGAAAGTTAGGACTCCATTGGTTTACATAGTATAATTGCTCCATTGGATCCCCTGTTTCTTGCTCTTGCAAGGCTACCTATCATGAAGGTAGGAGTGTACATTTATCTGTTGGGTGATGTTCGACACATAGACCATAGACTTCTACAACATTCAGTGGGAACTGGTTTCTCTCATGTTTCTTTCTACATTTTGGACAGAACACAGTTAGGGCCTGGGTAGCTTCTTCTTGTTTCGTTTTTAATTATATAGCATCAAGTTGAATAGATAGAGATTGAAGAATGCCAGTATTCATATCATCTAGTAAATGTCCCAAATTAGACTTAGCTAATTTTGAATGTGAGGGGCCTGGGAGAGAAGCCATATTCCTATTGTTTTCCCCGTTTTTTGACCTTGAGTAGTTTTTCAATATTTGTTGGATGTGTTCATACTTTTTTGAAAACATATTTCCATTTGCTAAAAGATTTAGGATTTCCAATAGGTCTTCTCTTACCCCTCGGATCAGGACTAACTTCAAGGACTCATTATCTAAGGTGCAAGTATGGGATCTTTTGTAACTCAATTGGAACCTTTGTTTGTAATATTATCAGGACTCATGTTCTCCCTATTACATCCTAAATATTTTGTCTCTCGTTTCCTTAGCCTTACAGTAATCATTGTATTTATCAAGAAAATCTTGTTTTATTTGATCCCATGTGAAAATATTGTCCCCCCCTAAACTCATAAACCATCTCAACACGATATCTTTCAATGTGGAAGGAAAGAGTTTGAGTTTCTGTACGCCTGACAAGTAGTCATAAGTCCTACAGAGTACTTCAAAATCGAATAGGAATGTGTCTAGGTATTCTAAGATTAGTACATGAAAGTTAGGTAAAACCGCGAGGTTTATGTTTCTCATTCAGGATTCTTCCTGGGAAGTACTGATGGGGAATGGAAAGATCTCCCTAGGTTCATCCTACTCGCTACCATAGTTGTATTGGAACTAGAGTGAGCAAAAAAAAAATTCAAAGTCTAGGTTATAATTAGGATTAGATTCATCATACGTGGGAGATTCACCAAATATGTATTATGATGAGCTTGTTTCACCCATAGGAGTATTGGGTAAAAAAACATCCAAATTCATCCCTTCGGCATGGAGGCATGCATGTTACAATCGATTTTTAGTTTTTTTTGTGTGTTTTAGATTTTTTTTTAGATTTTTGGTATATTTAAATATTGTTGTGTTTTTTTTCCCGACTCTTTAAGTTTTGTCACCTACCCATCAACGACGCCAAAAAGTGGTGGTTCACTGGTATGGTGACCAATTCCAAGGTCATCACAACATGATTCCTACTTTATTATGTCAATACAGTATCGTACAAACTTAAGAGGTTTTGGCACTGTATGAGTAACTACCAAGAGTATATATCCTACAATGGGAAATGGACCCCTAATTAAGAATGGATGGTTCAATGCAATCATAACATGCTTATACTATATCCTAGATAAAACAAGAGAGGATTGCTTAGAAAAAATGCCTATGTCTGAAATGAATTAGAAACTCTTTAACTATGAAGTAGGAAACAAAGCTACATAAATTAATTCCATGAAGGAAATTGGTTGAACTACTGCAATCTAGGAAGGAAATTTATGAAAGCGATGAACTAACCTACTGGAATTTACGGAAATAAATCTACAAAATCAATGAATTATGTTAGGATATTCCTATACTCCATCCTAGTCCCACCAGTATTTTGATCATTTACATTTTCAGTCATGCATGCACCTTTAGGGTTTGCATGCATCCCAGTCATCAGTCCAGCACCTAGCCCTCAGTTAGCCAGCCCCCAGGAGCTTCTCACTATTCAGTTTTAGCCCTCCAGTTGGTTAATGCGCCCTTCTTCCTTGATTTTAGGGAGCAACTTGCCCTTCTTCACCTACCAGTCCAGTTTTCACTCAGTCACAGTTAGTTACACTCAGTTACATTGAGTTACACTCAATTACACCTACCAGAGTTAGTTTGACTGATGGTTGACAGTTACTTGAGCATTGGTGACTCCACTAATGATGATGAAGACTTCCAGTTGTGCTCTGATGATCATGAGGACACCTAGTTGTGCTCCGATGACACTCTATTGATCTTATGATCACTCTGAGAGGCTAATTCGAATTGCCACCTTAGGCATTCGAATCCTCTCTACCATTGTACTATTTATTTTTCCATACTGTGATTAATTAATTAGTGTGTGTGAAGTATTATTGCTTCTATCTGAGTTCTACTGTACCATATTATTATGTTGCTCATTATACTGTATTGTTCACTCTTCTTCTATTTTCCTGCTTAATCATAATTACTCTTGTGAGGTATACATCATCTCTTAGATATGATGTGAGGATTCTCACATGGTATGAGAGCATGTTGAGAGTATTTTTTATCTCCATTCTTGAGAGTTTTTTGCAAGTTATTACCAAGATTTCGAGTTCAGCAATTGCAGTAGAATCTGCATTTTTGCAGCAGTAGCAGTTGCAGTGATTCTATATTGTTTTTGCAGGTCCTCTACATCTTCAATGAATTTAGAAGAAATCCCTCCTCTTTCTCGACTCAACTATGTTGAATGGAAACAAAAAATGATAGCATATTTAAAGAGCCATGATCTCTTTGATTTCTATTTTGAAAGAGAGTTCGAATCCTCTACAAAGAAGATTAAATGGTTGAATAAAGGTGACATGCACATTGGAAGAATGAAGCTTACTATGCCGGATTACATATTGCTCCCAATCATTATTGATATTGAAACTCCAAAAGAGCTATGGGCTCACCTGGAGGAAAAATTTGGCAGAAAGAATGAAGGATTTGGTCCAAACCCCTTCAAAAGCAAGCAAAGTGATGCATTTGCTCCTCTTGATGGTCTCTCAGATCATGAACCAGTATCATCTCATATTGAAGTTGTTGACAAAGAACTTGCATATTCTCCACTCATGCTCAAACTTTCTTCTCTTTCTGTACCAACTCACACTCTAGATATTGCAGAAGTTCCTAAATCCTCTCTTGCACCAGAGTCTGTTGGTTTGCATCATGATCACATGATTATTTCAGAGGTCAAAACAGCTTTTGAAGGTAATGCATTCGCTCCTCTCTAGCTATCTCCTCTTTTATACTACTATATGATCATAATTCCATGCTTTCAGAAGGTCATTGAAGAATATGGCCATTGCCATTCGCTTGGGATAATTTCTCATGCATCTACTGGTTTTGATCTCACCTCTCATGGTTCAAAGGAGATCTCAAGAAACCATGATTCAAGTCTTGGATCTAATTTGGATTCTAAGCAATTACTGCTTGGGATAATTTCTCATGCATATGATAGTTTTGATCTCACCCCTGCTGGTTCAAAGGAGATCTCAAGAAATTGTTTTTTAAGTCTTAAATCTGATTTTGATTTCAAGCAAACATGTAATAGTTATTTTTGGCATAATCTCACCCATGGTGGTTCGAAGGAGAAGACAAAAGACTATATGCACTTTCACAGATTTGATCCTACCTCAGCTGATTCGAATCACAGGTTCAAGGATCATTCTCATACTGTTGGATTTGTTCTCATCACATTTGATCTGAAGAGCAAGTACAAGGACATGTTTTTTGAGCATGATCTACTTCTTCCCAAGAAGAAGATACCTCCAGACATATGACCAAGCATCACACATGCTTGAGTTTGGAGCATTTATTTTTATGTGTGCCTTACAGTCTATTTTTTGAGGAGGGGGTATGTTTTCCATGAAATTTTCCCACTTCCTTGGTTTATTGATTGTTATTATTCATTGTATTGGGTGACCTTTGGTCTTAGTTACCAGGGCCCAGGATGGATTAAGGGGGGGTGTTAGGATATTCCTATACTCCATCCTAGTCCCACCAGTATTTTGATCATTTACATTTTCAGTCATGCATGCACCTTTAGGGTTTGCATGCATTCTAGGGTTTGCATGCATCCCAGTCATCAGTCCAGCACCTAGCCCTCAGTTAGCCAGCCCCCAGGAGCTTCTCACTATTCAGTTTTAGCCTTCCAGTTGTTTAATGCTCCCTTCTTCCTTGATTTTAGGGAGCAACTCACCCTTCTTCACCTACCAGTCCAGTTTTCACTCAGTCACAGTCAGTTACACTTAGTTACACTCAGTTACATTGAGTTACACTTAGTTACACCTACCAGAGTTAGTTTGACTGATGGTTGACAGTTACTTGAGCATTGGTGACTCCACTAATGATGATGAAGACTTCCAGTTGTGCTCCGATGATCATGAGGACACCTAGTTGTGCTCCGATGACACTCTATTGATCTTATGATCACTCTGAGAGGCTAATTCGAATTGCCACCTTAGGCATTCGAATCCTCTCTACCATTGTACTATTTATTTGTCCATACTGTGATTAATTAATTAGTGTGTGTGAAGTATTATTGCTTCTATCTGAGTTCTACTGTACCATATTATTCTGTTGCTCATTATACTGTATTGTTCACTCTTCTTCTATTTTCCTGCTTAATCATAATTACTCTTGTGAGGTATACATCATCTCTTAGATCTGCTGTGAGGATTTTCACAAATTAAACTATTGCAATTTAAGGAAATAGATCTATGAAATCAATGAACTAAACTACTTCAAATTAAGGACAAAAATCTATGAAAGCAATGAAAATCTACGAAAGTAATTTAAGTGACTGTAATTTTAAAAAAATAAAGAGATGAAAGTAGATATAGATGTGAGAACTTATACAAGTAGTAAAGCAAAACTAATTTGATTCTGAAAAGGGAAATCTAAGGAAGCATGCAACTTGATCTAATTATTGAAACTTTGCATAACTAAATAATCAAAGGATGCATGTATAATCTACGAATTTAAACTTATTGTGCAGGAAAACAATTCCACGAAAATCTATAGCAATGCATGAATGGTGTTACAACATTAACTAATCTACGCTACTAAATATCAAACATAACTTTTAGCTAAATAAAATGATTGAATTATAACCAAGCATGATCATGCATTGCCTAGATTAATCAAATGAATTGGGAACTCGTGTGGTTGCGATGAGGGGGGCCTTCCCCAAAGCGACATAGGAGCGAAAGGAACTTAAGCACACGTGAAATACAGTAAATAGAGCATCATCATTAAATTGATTAAGTATTCATATAAAAATGTGTAAACAAGATATACATGTGGTAAAAGTGTTGTATCCAATGTTTCTCAAAAATATGTTAGAGTTGAACCCCTTCCCTAAAGCCCGAAGGTCTATTTATTACAAAACTACATAATCAAAACTTAACTAAATACTAAAATTAAACTAATTCTAAACTTAATCACAACTAAGCCTTCATTCTCGAAACGTTGGAGAAAACTAGTAGGTCGATCAGGATCTCGGAATGCCTTGGTGAATAGTGTAAATGCCCCTTCTATCAGTTGTGTGTTCCTTCATTAATCTCTCAGACTACTGGTATTAGTGAACTCCAGTAGTGGACTTCAACCATGGCTATGTCATCCCTAGAACTGTGGTAGCACTCATGCAATAGTGGTTCACAAATTGATCCTCAAAACAGGGCAGATGTTGGAGCTTGAATTTAAATTCTAACGTGATTCTCTGCAATCCACAATCACATGCTAATACCATGCATTAAATTTCTCTTTTAAACAAGCTAAAGTAAATCAATCAAAAGAATGATAAACACTTCTATCATCATCATTCTACTCATAAATACATAATCAACCTTGAAATATTCAACCAGTCTCTTGAAATAATACTTCTTAACTTGCATAATTAGGTTATGGATATGTCTTTTACCTATCAAAATTGGGAATCGTCAATAGGAAACCTAAAGAAAATAGAATAAAGGGATCAAACACAATAAAGAACATGGGAAGATTTTTTCTATCGGGATCAAAAGAAATTTTGAAAGATAAGATTGGTATTAACATCGGTTTGATCAGTGGGGGGGAATGTGATGTAGTACCATTTGTTGCATGTGATGTAATGTTTTGATTCCCTAATCTATGGGATAGGGATGCACTCATTTACATTAGAGAAAATAATTATTTGTCAAAATAAAAGGGGGTAGGGTATATTTCATAAAAGAACAGAAAGGGAATAATCAAGATTCTCTCACATCACTTTTCACCAATTGAAATGAATCAATGTAAGAAATAAAATTCACATATACCAATGCTTGATACCGCCTTGAATGTTCACTTGCCGCCCCTATGGTATTTCTATAGTTTTTTGCTATCAATATATCTATTTCTTCAAATTTCAAGTCACCAATGTTTTTCTTTGCTTGATTCTTCTTATGTACTTTCTTGTTACAATATTATGGTGGTCAAAAATTGACTTCTATTGAATACCCTTCGTAAACATCATAATTGAGTTTATTATTGATAGGTTGTGATACTAAATCGCATAATTGTTATTGTGGGTCATGCACCCATCCTTTGGAAGCCTAGTGTATAACATGATCCAGATTTTGCTTAGTACCTTTGTTCAAAATATGGATTATGTTAGATGATAAGATTCCAAACGACGGGTGCAAAACGCACAATAACAATTATGAGATTTAGTATCACAACTTGTCAGCAATAAACCCAATCATGATGTTTATGAAGGGCAGTCAACAAAAGTCAATATTTGATCATAGGATGTAAGTCGCAATACTGACATTCTCTTCCTCCTAACTTATGAATGGAACAACAAGCTTGCAATGGTTTCGACAATGGGTTAACATCGAAGCGACGTCGGACTTTTGACACCAAACTGATGATCTTGTAATGGTTTCAACAATGGGGTTATGATGAATAGACGTCGAACTTACAACACCTATATAACGAACTTGCAATTTTTTCAACGATGGAGGGACACCGAAGAGTCATGGTTTCAGTGATGGGGTAAATATGGATAGACATCACACTTCTAACACCCAGCCGATAAGCTTGCATTTTTTTAAAAATGGAGATATTTTGGAGAGCCATCAAAATTCTGATGCATAACCAACAACCTTGCAATGGTTTCAACACAGGCTAATGATGTGTTAAAACAATATTCTCTCATAAACATACCACATAATCAATAGATAACATTGAAATTCCAACCAGGTAATGACGAACTTTTGACATTATATGTCTAATGTTCCAAAGTAAGTGCGCTCCAACATTCTTACGTCAAAGGTGTTACTGGTATAACGTTGTATATTGGGTCATTTTTTACTAGTGGAGTCCATGAAAAGAAAGGGTTTGGACATGCATATCTCTGCACTAGTGAATGATACAGTGGGAACATTGACTAGAGGTCAATATCGGGATCAAGACAGCATGACTTTTCTTATTATGGTCACTTGCACTAATGCATGTTATGTAAAATGTGCATATGCAATCCCAAAATGGCAAGGAGATTTACCAAAATATGGAAACATGATTATCAACATCAATTGGAGTAAATTTGTCTTCCCATATTCTTATGACAGAGTGTGACAAGTATTTTGATGCTAAACGTTTAATTCCTAGTGAATAAATCTTTGAGAAGCTAATATTTAGAATGTAGTTTGGAAATTGTGAGAATAGTATTGTTGAGAATTACTAAATATATCTTCTTTATTTGGAGATATCATTACCACCCAACCTGGGAATTCCATTAAAATTAAGGATTACAAATATATCTATTATGCACATTGACACCTCTTCTAATATCAAAAGTCATTGCAAGAATACTTAAGAGTGTGACTTGAGGATACCAAACTCTCCATTTCAAATAGACTTTGAATGACTTGATTATTTTATCTTTATTTGTTTCTTAGTCAACAATGATTTCCTAGCACATAAGATTACATAGGAAATTTATGAGGAAGCAATTAACTTGCTTATGGTTGTTTACAAGAAAGAGTTCAAGGCAATGGGATACACTTCTCAAATCCTTGTGTGAAAAGTAATGAGTGTTTCTAGTAATTTGTTATTATATTGTAACAATATATTTAGTCATACAAAAAAAAAATGTGTGTTTTGTGCTAAAAATCATGGATAATTTTAAAGACCCATACTTATTTAAAAGTGTATAAACATTGGTGAATCTTAACAATTCTTAAAATGTCAACTATAAAATATTTGGCCATATTTTTCTAAAATTATTTCAATTTATAAGGATTTTATATATTTTATATAATAATTTGGCAATTTTTAGAGTGAAAAAATTTTACCTCATCAAAATTGGACGAAATGGGGCTTCAAAAATGCAAATTGGCAAATATTTTTTTGGAAAAAAACATGGAAAAATATCCCATGGGCTAAATTTCACCCCTAAAATTATCCTTGCTAAAAATGGGGGCATTATATTGTTACATACATGTGGATCGAGTAACACGTCTTTCATCCATTTTTCCTTCAAAGAAAAAGAAAATAAATTTGAGGCTAAGGAAATATTGTCAATGGCATTGCATAAGCTGAAAGAGATCACCATCAATACCTTTGTTGTCAATTTCATAATGAGTATGGAGATTAATGCAAGAAAAATTTTAAAGGCTTCATAAGAGCATAAGATGAGTGATTATAAATATTCATAGTGGTAGGTTGATTGTTTATAGGATTGCCAAAATGATGGCATGGGTAGAGAAAAAAAACGAGGATCAATACTCGAAGGAAATAGTGGAACTAGGAATGCATTGGATCAATACAAAGGAAAATTTAAAGGATCCATAATTTTCTTGAAGTGTAGAGACCTTGGTGAATCTAACTAATTATTAAATTTCTAAACATAAAATGTTTGGCGATAGTTTTGTAAAATTATTCAAATTCCAAGGGATATTATATAGTTTCTAGACATTTTTGGTGATGTTTGGAGTAAAAAAAAATTATCCAATGGAAGTTGGGTGAATCATTTTAGGAAAAACAAAATTATTGGTGAATCGTTTTTAAGAGAAAAAAAACATCACAAATTATCCCATGGGCTAAATTTTGCCCCTAAAAATTCCCCTGATGAATACATTCATGTCATCCATAAAATATAGAATAAAGAAAATCTAATGACATAGTTTATATTCATGTGTGGGGAACTATATCACAAATGGACATGAATGTATCCTTTCAATGCATAGACTTAAGGGATTCAATGTGCCTAGGTTGAAGTATACTCAATGCACTACTTGTATTATCCATGTGCATGTTTTATCTCGTCTAACATGCACTTGTTTTATCATAATGAATGTGCCCAAGGTCTTGTCAATAAAACACTTAAAGGGTTGAGAAAAAACAACATGTAGAGGGTAGCATATTCCAACAAGATGAGATATTCCAAAACCTGCATAATAAAATATCACAAACCATGTGTCAGACGTAAAACAAAGGATGGGCAAATATAAATTTCCATGCATGTGAACTAGTTATTGTTTCAAAGACTATGAATAGCCACAGGTTGAACACTAAACAAATTTAGTTCAAAAATTGTTGATGCGAAGTGAGGATATTAGGGCACCATTGATGTTTTGGGTTCGACACACATACCCTCCTCTTGATCTATTATATTGACTCAACTAAACCTTTTTACATTTATTAACCTTTGTTTTGAATAATGCCACTCAAACGCATCTTGCAGAAGGTCCATGTTTACGGACAATCTGTATGAGTGAACTCAAATAGATCTCCCTAGTCTGAATGGTTTAGATCTAGAACAAATGAATACATAATACAAATACCTTTCCTAGATCAATTGAAATGAAAGATACATGAAAGAGATGAATTACCTTAAGAGTGCAGTTCCTTTCTCGTTGCTGCTCCAAGTCCTGATCTTCAAATCTTTAGCTGCAAAACCAGACAAAACATATGGAAACAAACAAGTAATAAAAGCACATGGATGTGAATTGATATAGATCAACAGTCAAAGAAGTTAATCCTAAACATTATCAACACAACAAAGTTTATGGAAAGAACTTGTATTGGATTTAATAATAAGAAGTACAAAGGGAGAGATGTTACAACTGATGCTTTGAATTCATAACCTCCTTCCAATAATCCTATCCTCCAAGATCAAATATTTAGCCTCCTAATGGATGAAGAGGATCACCTAGAGAAATTTCACCAACATATAGGTACTTTATCCTTCCTCTTTTAACAATAGAGAGGGGTTTCATATATATAGGGCTAAAGGGATAGGATAGGTTGAGGATTTAGGGGAGAGGCTTAAGGGATCATCCCACTAGACAAGGGGATCGAATGCCACCTTTCCAGGTAACTAGGGATAAGTCTCCATGCCATCCAAGCTTCGAGAAGTCGCTCAAAGCTTCTCTTTATCCATTTTAACCAACTGAGATGCACCTTGCACAAGGGAAACATGCGCCAAAGAGAGATCAATGCACCTTGTACAAGCGCACATTGTGTCGCCAACGCACTCTGCTAAGGTGTAGAACATGTCACCTTGAACCTGACGCACCTTGCTGGACAGGAGGGCACATCGAAGTAACAACATAAGGTTAAAAGGAGTGACAACAACTTATCTTTCAATGTTTTAGCTTAGGGAATTTAGGGATCAGGGCATACAGAGGACACATAACTCATGATGACAAGATTTTGGTGTAACAGAATGCCCCCCAAAGCATGAAGCTGGAAAAATAAGGAAGGTGAAATGGTTTGTAATAGGGAAAAAAAATCGAAGTAAGGATTGTCGATTGGAGTGACGAACAAATATCTTCTGCAGTACAATCGACTCTAAGATACATGTCTCAAACTGGGTCATAACATGGCTTCCAACCAATACATTGCAGATCCATGATAGTAAAGACCGACTAAACACAATCAAGGCTACTAGACACAATCGTAGATCCATGCTGAGATGATAACACAACCACGACCAATACAAAAGTGGATCCGTGTAATATGACTCAAAAATCTCCATCATAACTTGGGTGAGATACATGACTTAACTGAGGGTCTTCAAGCCGAACCCACAATGATACGAATCTAACCATGTGATTACAATTTCTTGAAGTCTAACATGGTAGAAACCACTTGATTATCAATCATTGATGTATACCATTAACAAGTGCGAGGGAAATCACCATTGATGTCAATGATCCCCAAGGTATCAAAGTACATACCACTGAATGTGAATCAATGATTTGAGGTCGAACACTTAGTGGAATCTTTCAATCAGAAGTCAAAGATGTGAAATTAAAGTTGAAAGCAAGGTAACCTACCATTGAGGCATGTAGGCCCAAGGTACTTGAATAGTTTCTAGGTTTAATCCTCAAATGATGTGTTGAAGTCGACAAGGATAAACCGGTCGAAGGAGGGCCATGATGTTTCCCCCATCATCGCACGAAACACGATCAAAAATGTTTTGGAGTAGATTAGAATGTAGACTGACACTTGATACTGACTTAGGAACGACCAACATAATAGAAGGTAGAATGACTGCATAGATTGACTCGATGAACAGAACTCTCTTTAACATAGAAATGGCATGATTTGGCATCATTGACATGACAAGAATGACACCAACCCCTAATGCAACTGATGATGGAAGCATTCTTAGAACGACTGCAACTGATGATGGAAGCATTCTTTGAATGACTCAAAAGAGTGAAAAGACTCATGGAATTGGTGGGACTTGAAGACAAGCAAATTACCCAAGTATTTGAATGCATATGCAAACGTGTGCCATGTTCAAGGGTGACTAAGTACTATCATAATTACAATGAAACACAAACTCTTTCCTTATCCCCATTATGATTGATGAGTACCTCTTTTGTTTTTTAACGAGCTGGAGGAGGGTAATAGATGCTTGGTATAGCTCATCCTTCGGACAAGTCTGATCTCATATGTTTTACGAACCTCAGATAGGAGAGTTTCGTCCCAAAAAGGGCCCTTCAATGTCATATTTTAATGAGTCCAGAGAAGGAAAGCACGATGTCATTTCATGTTTAGAGAGTCTGAAAAGAACTAAAGAAGACTCCAAATGGTTCTTTTTTTTAAAAGTTAGTCTCCTCATCCAAAAAGGGATAAAGCAACATGAGATAGAACTCTTCCAGTCATGATTAACCGGAGTGCTCCTTTTTCGTAAATAGTCCTCCTGTTTGAAGAGGGGGTAAATTATCACCAGGAAGACAACCTTTCAAATACTTTTACAAGCGTGAAAGAATCAAGTTCACTTGGCGATCTTTTCATATTTAGGGAGCTGAAAAGAGATTAAAGAGGAACTTCGACGGGTTCATTTTTTGTGGGAGTTTTACGAGCCTGAAAAAGTGATAAAATATAACTCGGTGACTTATTCTCATAGTTTTACGAGCACGAGAAAGAACAAAAAGTAAGCTTGATGCCATTAATATTTGATTTTAATGAGTGGCATGATAGAATAAAAAACGCTCAATGACTCGTTCACACTTGATAAAAAGTATGAAACGCCAACGATGGCTGCCAATAAAGTCAGAACACCACTTTACTTCATCTGCAAACTCCAAAAACTAAGTTAGAATCAACAGTAACGTGTTAAGACGTAAAAAGATTACCAACTATAGAAAAAATACCCATAAAAGAAATGTTTAAAAAGGAATATTTTGTTTCTTTTATATAAAAAGTCAAATAGTAAGAAATATTTACCAATTGTTTTTTTACCAAGTTGGAATAGTAAAAACACCTCTTTTGAGCCCAATTTTCAAACGTTGATTGCGGAAGCTATGGTTAGTTGTTTCTCACCTCTTTAGTCACAGGTAGGCCTTAGCCTTGCTCTTGACCTTTCTAGTGGATTAATTTCATGTTTAATGGTCATTTTTTGAGGTTTTCTGGCTCATTAAGGAGGGGATTGCGTGCGCCCTAGCGACGTGCTTTCCCCTTGTGGAAAGTGCATCGCGGGCTCTCTAACGCGCTTCTCCCATGGAGAAAGTGCGTTGATGGTGCACTATCTACAAAAGAGGGGTGCATTGGTGGAGATCCTCAATGAAAAATAAAAAATGGGGCCAAAAAATCCCAAACCAAAGCCATGGAAAGGTTCTAGCATTCATATATTTGATGTTTTCACAGGTCTTAGCTTGCACAATGGTCCATTGGAAAGAACGGGAGCATTAAATGGAAAATGCCCAAGAAAAAAATGATCCACATTCAATGAACGCATTACAAATATGTGAATTGTTGAAATTATTTCATGTACAGGGCATGAGGGCCCAAGTACAACTGCTAGATTATCTGATCGGACTATGGGATCCATATCAGCAGCATTTCTATGTTGGTTCCCACATCCTTACCTTGGATGTGGAAGATATCTACTTTTTGACAGGGTTGTCCATGCGGGGAGCCCTAGTTTCACTATCCGGTCCATGGGGTAGGGATTATTCGACGGATAGCTTGGTGGCTCAGTTTTGTACACCAGGGATGTAGATGCTTGCTGGGAAAATTCCCATCAAGAACGTCCGAGATCTACCCTTGCATATTGTTCTCTTTACCATAGAGCAAGTGGCAGGCAACAAATTTTTTCATCAGGCCACCAAGGCCCATATGCTTTATGCCATCGAGTGTATGACCCCAACGGTTTGAACTAATGTGAGGGAATCCTCACCAACCTCAAGGAACAACTCACTAAATGCCGCAGGGGTGAGCTGAAATAGTTTGGATACAGATCCATCGTGGTCTCGTTCTTCTTGGAGCGAGTCCCATTGCTAAGACCACAAGTAGAGTTAGATGATCTCGATTCGTGATATCCTCATATGGTCAGGTGGTCAGAGGTCATGGCTCACCATGGAGGCGAATTTCACATTATCAGTTATGGTCCCACCTTCTTCAGGTGGATTTGCGGGCAACTCCTCATGATTGAGGACTATGCATATGCAGGTACTGATTTTAGGGGAGACCCAGACTTAGCTCTTCTTGAGGGGGAGCAGTGGGGAGACCTAGGTAAGAACGAAACTCTTGTTGTGTTTATGCATTTTATAATTTTTTTAAGTTTTTGGGCAGTATTGATGGTTCACACATATTTGATGCAGATGTTGGTCTGTATCTCCCGATAGGTTCTTCTCCAATTGAGAGAAAAGGGGTGGTACAAGATATAATGGCTGCTCATCGGGATGCGGTAGAGGAGCTAAACAAGTTGGAGGAGAATGTTAAATTTTCAGAATTTACTTCAATCTGATCTAGGATCTTAACTGAGAGAACAACATGTACAGCATATCTACAGATTATCAATCA
This sequence comes from Larix kaempferi, assembly GCA_027924585.1. Taxonomy (NCBI): domain Eukaryota; kingdom Viridiplantae; phylum Streptophyta; class Pinopsida; order Pinales; family Pinaceae; genus Larix; species Larix kaempferi. The sequence goes on along the minus strand of BSBM01000217.1, from coordinate 8,546,478 downwards.
TGGAGACAATAATGAAAGAACACAAGAGACACAAAGATTTACTTGGGGAAAACCATAAAGGTGAAAAACCCCAATAACTTCCTCAGAGATAGATAGAGCAATGATACAACCCAAACATAAGAGATAGACATATCCTAGCAACAGATCCTCCTCCTCCATAAGTGTGCCACTCCTCCTTGAGTGCATGAGTGAGAAGTGAGTGATGAAATAGAGTGCCTCCCTCACTCTATTTATACTTGACTTGACTTGCCTTTTACATAAATCATGTAGGCTCAAACTTAACCACATAACATAATGCTGACTGGGCCGACCCCCAATAGGGTGGTCTAATAACCCTTCGACCCACATGGCTGACCCCCAATAGGGTGGTCTAATAACCCTTCAACCCACATGACTTATACAGGGCCGACCCCAACAAGGTGGTCTAATAACCCATCAAGTATAAGTTATGACACTTACAATATAAATGATGACACTTCCGTATAGAGGAATAATACCATCTCTATAGGAGTACATACAACATACATATATGAAATACATTCTGAAGTTACATATACATCAACACTCCCTCTTAACTAGGAAGGTATTTCTCAGCACAGGTCTTCTAGCACAAGTCTTCTTCTCTGGATCATCGTCACTAGATAATTGTCATCGAGTCATCATCATCGTCACTACTGCTGCTATCTCAATCACTCTATGAATCTGCTTGTCATAGGAATTTCTACAGAGCCAGTCCTTTTTCATACTAGATGTGGGCCCACCACCTACAGGTCTTCGTCATCACTGGCCATACTATGGAATCCTCGGGACTTATTACGTGCGTCACAAAACCTTGAAAGAGCATCCCAGGTTGTTACGAGCACACGGCTCTACCTATAGGATCTCCCAGGGCCATATTATATGTGACCTCACCACAAAACCTCGCAAGAGCATCCCAGGCTGTTATGAGCACGCAGCTCTACCTATAGGATCTCCCAGGGCACAAATTACATGTGGTCACCACAAACCTCGTAAGATCATCCCAGACTATTACGAGCACACAACTCTACCTATAGGATCTCCCAGGGCACGAATTACATGTGGTCATGGAAAAACCTCGCAAGAGTTTCCCAGGACTAATTACGGGCACACAACCCAACCTATCGGATCTCCCAGGGACAGATTATATGCCATAGGACAAAACCTCGAAAGAGCATCTACCAGATATCCCAGGGAAACGAATTACATGCCATAGGAAAAACCTCGTAAGACTATCTGCAGATCTTCTAGGGCAACGAATTATATGTCCTCCCAGAGCAAAACCTCGAAAGAGCATTTGCCAGATATCCCAGGGCACTGAATTACATGCCATAGGAAAAACCTCAAAATACTATCTACAAATATCCCAGGGCAACGAATTATATGCTCATCTGCACAACCTGATCCACGGCCATAGAGTATCAACCTGATACTCACCATACATCATCCTGATGTACACATGATCATCCTGATCATCATCACTGCAACATCCTGCTGCATGTCATCTGGAGCAACATCCTGAAGCTCGTCATCCATGATCATCCTGATCATACAATGCATCTACCTGATGCATACCAAGTATCTACCTTATACATATCATCATACATGATCCACCTGATCATACAATGTATCCACCTAATACAAATACAAATACATGATACATATCACCATACATGATCCACCTGATCATACAATGTATCCACCTGATACATACAATGTATCCACCTGATACATATACAGATACATGGTCCAAGCATCCAACATGATGCATATACAAAAATACATACACATGATCCAACCGATCATATCCATCATCCAACATGATGCGTACATATAAATGATCCAACTGATCATATCCAGCATCCAACATGATGCGTACATACATATAAATAATCCAACTGATCATATCCAACATCCAACATGATGCATACATACATACATAAAAATGATCCAACTGATCATATCCAGCATCCAACATGATGCATACATACATATAAAAATGATCCAACTGATCATATCCAAGCATAAACCAGAACATCATCCTGATGCTCATCATCTAGCGCTTACATCCACAACCATGTGAAGGATCCTTCTTCCAACATGCTTAGAATGGCTTCAGCAAATGTGTCCATCACTTCTTCCTCGAAGTTTCCTCGATCTGAAGAATGCCAAGCCTCTCTCTGAAGTACTCGAACTTCACCCTGGCTAGTGGCTTCGTCAGCACATCTGTAATCTGCTCGTCCATCGCAACATACAGGAGCTTCACAGCTCCTCTCTGCACCATATCCCTGATATAGTGATATTTGATCTCTATGTGTTTCGACCTATCATGAAACACTGGGTTCTCGGATAGCTTCACACAACTCTGGTTATCACAAAAGATACCAGTAGCATCCAACAGGAGATCAAATAACTCAGACAGTAGCTTCCATAGCCATACTGCCTCACAACTAGCTGAACAGGCTGCAACATACTCTGCCTCAGCTGTACTCAGTGCTACGCAGGATTGTTTCCTACTGAACCAAGAGATCACGCCTGATCCCATACTGAAGCAGCACCCAGATGTGCTCTTCCTATCTGCAGCACTGCCTGCCCAATCTGAATCAACATAACCCTACAGGTTAAACTTTTGATTCGCTTCATACTTGAGCCCATAATCCACTATACCCTTCAGGTACCTCAGAACATGCTTTACAGCAACCAGGTGAACACTCCTTGGATCTGTCAGGTACTGACTCAATGTGTTCACAGCAAAGCAAATGTCTGGTCTCGTGTTCGTCAGGTACATCAAGGACCCAATCATCTGACGATACATAGAGACATCAACCGGCTCAGATGAAGCATCACATAGAAGCTTCAGATTCGATGCCATAGGTGTGGCCATGGCCTTGCAATCCATCATCCCAAATATCTTCAGGATATCTACTGTGTACTTCCCTTGACCAAGGAATATCCCACCTGCACTCTGCCACACCTCCATTCTCAAATCTTTCATATCGAATTCAGCAGCAAGCTTCCGCTGTGTGTCGGCAATCAATCTATCTTCACCTGTAACAAATAGGTTATCTGCATACAAAAGTAGTATCACTGGATTGCCTTCCTCAACCTTGTAGTAAAGGTTGGAATCCGCTTTACTCTTGGTAAAGCCCAAAGTGGATAGAAAGTTGTCTATCCTACCAAGTTCTGCACACATATATGACTACACCATTCAATAAGGCTGTCTTGAAATCCATCTGGTGTATCTTCTATTTCATCACTCTTATATTTCTCTATGCTGTCATCTGCAGCATGCTTGATCTGATAGTTCCATTTGGAAGTCACAACAGACTTCCCTTCAGCTCTTGGGACCGCATCCCAAACATCGTTCTTCATGATCGATGGATCATGGCATTCTTCCCGTATCCTGGGAACGTCAATATCTTCAATAGATAATTTTGTTGCTGAACAAATGTTGTAGTTCTTCTTTTGTAGATGATGGCCTACGATCTTTCCTACACAACAAGTTAAATTGCATGATTAGAAAACATCTCATAGTTTTCAGAACAATTTCTTACACATAAAGAAATATGTCATACAGTCATGCAATTATCTTAGCCAATGCTTCAATACAACATTTATCCATATCCCGAAACTTTCTAGATGCCTTCCAATCTCTACCAGAACATTGTTAAGAGTGTGCACAACTCCCAACATGTCAGCAAAGAGGTTTCATTCTAGATAAGTAGCAATGGAATGTTGTACAGTGCCATAGGCCACTTACCCATGCATATTAGTAGTATATTGTTCATCAATGCAACTATTCTAGTATGCATAATACACAACCTAATTCTAGGAACATCTATATATACATTATTGAACAGTATTATTTAAACAATAAAATATGCAAGTAATGACAATTCAAATACTTATCTTTGTTGGTTGGGTGGGTGGACTCCCTCTGAATCTTTGCAACTCCATTCTGATGTGGATTGTGAGAAGTGGTCAACTCCCTCTGAATATTTGCATCCTTGTAGAAACTACTGCAGTGTGCTCCCTCTTGATCTTTGCTTCCTGGATTACCTGTCCTTGAACTTATATACATTCTCGATCCCTATGCATGCTTGTTAGTATCATCATTGTGTTATCCTCTAGGTCTCATACATAATTCATCAGTATAATCTTAATATTATCAAAACACAATACTCTCAAGCATGTATAGTCAGGATCAATTCAAACACAGATAATAAACATTAGTATTCAAGGTTTCAAGGAAGTCTTCTTTTATTCATACATATTCTTATTTAATCATAGGACTCTTCTGGTTAGTTAAATCATCAATCAAGAGAAGAGATATAATATGCATAAAACCCGTGATTATTCAAAACTATACCTTCATGATTCTTTTGGTTAGTCATATCATCAATTATGGTACGAAACATAATATGCATACCACCATGATTATTCAAACCTATGACTTCATGAATAATCATTATCAACAACACAATAGTATAAGACACTAACACAAGGTAGGATTCTAGCTTGATATAGGAAAAAAAAACATACCTGGATTAGCATGCTAGCTAGTTATGTCTAACATACCCACATAATGTCTTCTGGTTCTCTTCAGTGACTTGTGCTAGTAACCTTCATGTCTCATAAGTTAACCATTGTATGACCAAGTTATACATACCTCGAAAGTAGTTCTTCTATGTGATCCATGACAATGGATGAATCTTTGTCTTCATGTCACCATGAGCATATGTTCTTGAAGTAGAACATGATTTGACTTTCTTGGTGTACCTTTTTTGTGTTAGCAAACAACATAAACCTCATACAACACTATAATGCATTAGTACAATCATAATTGTCAACACCCTAATCAATGAATATCTTTTATCGTGCATTCATAATTTTATTAAGGTGATACGACAAGTCTAGATTTAATCAAGATTGTACTAACTGTAATAATATGAAGACAAATATACCATAAACTTAATCATGAACAGAATTCGAAACATACATGTAAGCCATACCTGTCAAGATTACTTGTAATCTTCTTATGGAAGGCCTTAGCCTCATCTCCCTCTGAAACAGGAACTTCTTCACTTATGCAAGTGACCAATCCATCTTCTTTTAGGATTAACCCAATCCACTTGATTTGCAAGAACTAGATCTGGAGCTGGATTAGGGTTTGTCAGAGAAACCCCAAAAATTCAAACTTTGAATTTCAAACTTCCGAAAGGATAGAGATATGCGCCTCGATGAGCTGATCAAGCTGGTATATTCAGAATTTGAAAACTGCAAAGTTTCACTCCTCAATTTTGCCTTTGAAACTTCCAGATTCACTGGACGTGATCCCAAAATGGGGTTTGATGAAGCCCACTCTTCTGCCCCATCAAAAGGTTTGATCCAAATCTCTAAGCTTCTATTTTTATGAGGAGCTTCCAGCCGTGGTCACAGATTTCAAAAATTCCCATTTTTGCAGAAGCCCTAATTTTCCACTTTTCTGATCAAAGTCCCGGACTAGGGTCTGATCAAGCCCGGCCTTCTGCCCAACCAAAAATTATGATATTGGTCTCTAAATTTTGATTTTTATGAGTAGCATCCATCCGTGGTATCTGATTACAAAAATTCCAACTTTCTTCGAAGCCCTAAATTCCGGAAGCCATGAATGAAGGTACTCAAAAATAATTCTATTTTTGACAGAAATATGTACCTGGTTGTTTCGAGTTTACCTCTGAACTTTTTGATCCACAGGGTCTGAAAACGTTTCTTGAGATATCCCAACTTGTTATCTTTCCATCCTAATATGTCTAGCCTCAATTGGATTCTCTGAGAGAAAGTTATGCCAAGTGTCACAACGTGACCTGTTTATGGGATAATACAGGAGAGCGAACTTGTACGGCGTGCCACGTGTCACTGTTTCAACTTCGGCCTCTAAAAAACATTTCTGAGATATTACAGTATGTGTACTACCTGTCACTTTTTACAAAATTTCATTTGGATCTTTCTAGCCCAAGTGATGACCTTTTTCCCAAGGTCACCTGATTTTGACTCAGATCTGGAAGAGGCAGAAACCCTATATTGTACAGATCATAAATCACAAATTAGAACGAATTAGAGGTTTTCCTTTGGAAAAAAGGTACATGGGGATTTAATCTTCGACTTGTAAATATTTCAGATCTGAAAACTTCTCCAAAATGGATTTATAGCGAAATTGCTACGATGACTAGTTTTTGCTATATCAAGCCCTAGCATCGTAAGTGCAACAAGTGTCATACATGCCATATCATGCCTTCTTTCAGGCTAGCTTTGATACCATGTTAAATTTTCAGAATTTACTTCAATATGATCTAGGATCTTAACTGAGAGAACAACATGTACAACATATCTACAGCATATCAATCATGGAGACAATAATGCAAGCACACAAGAGACACAAAGATTTACTTGGGGAAAACCATAAAGGTGAAAAACCCCTATAACTTCCTCAGAGATAGATAGAGTAATGATACAACCCAAACATAAGAGATAGACATATCCTAGCAGCAGATCCTCCTCCTCCATAAGTGCGCCACTCCTCCTTGAGTGCATGAGTGAGAAGTGAGTGATGAAATAGAGTGCCTCCCGCACTCTATTTATACATGACTTGACTTTCCTTTTACATAAATCATGTAGGCTCGAACTTAACCACATAACATAATGTTGACTGGGCTGACCCCCAATAGGGTGGTCTAATAACCCTTCGACCCACATGGCTGACCCCCAATAGGGTGGTCTAATAACCCTTCGACCCACATGACTTATACAAGGCCGACCCCAACAAGGTGGTCTAATAACCCATCAAGTATAAGTTACGACACTTACAATATAAATGACGACACTTCCGTATAGAGGAATAATACCATCTCTATAGGAGTACATACAACATACATATATGAAATACATTCCGAAGTTACATATACATCAACAGAGAACCTCTAGAGATTGGCGTTGGATATTCCTTACATATCCATCGATGACTTGCCTCACAGATACCAGCGCGAGATAGTTGGAGTCTCAGGGTGTTTTGGTCGGCTGCTTCGTCAAGTAGCTAGGGCTATTACCTGTTATCACAAGAGTCTACGGGGATAACTCATTGTGTGATATATGTACTGAAATCCAAAGGATTCAGATTTTTGTATCTAGGACCTACTGAAAGCTTATGTGATTTAGATTTTGTATCAGTACCACTTTTTTGTACATGATGATATATATATACAAAACACTATTTTGCGGTTTTATACATCCTGTCTTCTTATGATGATTTGGGACCTTATGAATGTTAGCTTACACACTATGAGTAGTTTACATGTTATGTCATTTTATACATCTTTGATAAAAAAATACTTATGATTGTGCAATGTACGAATCTAATATGAAATTAGCTAGGGAGTCAACAACTGTATTCATGTTTCTCGGAATGTGTAGGTATTGAATTGACTCAAAGGACCTCTCCAAGAGACGTACTCGTCGGAATAGACGAATTAATAAGGGGTCTCGGATAGCATAAATACGGTTGAGAAGGGAGACCACTAATTGTGAATCGAGATAGATAACAAGATGGTCCACACCCAAGGAATAAGCATCGATCAATAGTCCAATCATCGCATGATACTCAGCGGCATTGTTGGTTGCAAACCCTAAGCAAGTTCCTCCTGAACTAATCAATTCGTCGGTAGGGGAATAGAGTACCAAAGTTGTTGAAGCGAGGTTACAGGTGTGTTGGCTAACGTCGTCTGCGATCCAAAACACATTTCCATCTGCACATCCATGCAGAACATGTTATAAGCGTAATTATAAGATATTAGCACACTAAAAATAGAGTGTCACACCAAACAAAACACATGTCATGTACAGTATATACAAAGTACTAATGCATAAATGAGTTAGGCATATTATCTCTTTAGGTAGATCCTATTGCGAGGCTCCCCCAAATATATCTCGTCGTAATCCTCAAGTTCATATGCTCCCTTTTCCAAAACATGTTTTACCACATATGGACTGTGCCACATAGACTCAAGTTTGCTTGTCCCCAGCTTATCGTGTTTTTGGTCATAAGTAAGGACCAAATATCGCTCATTGAAGATATGAGGTTTCACTGATTTTTTGTACTGGGCCTTGATGCATTTCTTGTGTGCTTCATTAGCCAGATCTGCATCACAGTGGGTTTCATCAAGTTTTTCCAAGTATAGAAATCGTTCTTCCTCGGCAGTGGTGTTTGGTAAAAGTTCGACAACAAGTTTTAGTGACGGAATCTCGCACTCGATAGGTAATACTGCCTCTAGCCCATAGACCAATTGAAAGGGTGTAAAACCAGTGGCAGTTTTAACAGAAGTCCTATAATCCCATAGGGATGAAAAAGGTATGGTATGCCAGTTGGACTTATGTGTTCCCACCATACACTGAATCATGGTTTTCAAGACCTTGTTAATGGCCTCTACTTGTCCATTTGACTGAGGGTAGTAGGGATTTGAGTTCTCATGTCGAAAACCCAGTCTGGCACTTAGTTCATTCACCATATTATTATGAAAATGTGATCCATGGTTGGTGACGATGGGTTGAGGGACTCTGAATCGCGCAATGATATGGTTGAACATAAAGCGTGCAAAAGTTTTGTCGTCTTCTTTGTAGGTAGGCATAACCTCGGCCCACTTGGTGAAGTATTTGAATGCAACAATAAAATAACCATGACCCTCGGTCGAGGTATGCTTATAGTGCATGAAGTCGATTCCCCATTTGGCAAAGGGACTGACGATGATAACTAGATGTAATGGGGAGGGATGTGAGCGCTTTTTATAGTGAAAAATATGGGAAGGAGGACACTTCTTAATGGATTCAATACAATATTTAAATATGGAAGGCCAATAGTATCCAGTGTGTAGGATTTTCTGGGATGTATCCATCCCAGAAAGATGACCGCCACATGCCCCTGAGTATCAATCATTCAGAACATGCTCGGCCTCCTCATGATTTAAGCAGCGCCATAGAATAGAATCGACACCGCGACGATCCAATGATGAAGTAATGCTTTTCGTGGTGACGGATACGACGAAGTTCATCACAAGATAGTTGACGACCGAAGCATTGGGTTTGGATATACAATGTGATATCTTCGTACCACTGGTCAGAAGTACTGATAAGAAATAAGGACTCATCGGGGAGGGAGTCCATGGGATCAATTTCTTGATCATTACGGGGAATATCAAAAATAATTTCCGCAAAAACCAAATATTTATTTGATTTGGCCTTCTCAAACTGGAGGTCGAATTCCTGAAGAATTACAATCCAGCGAGAATATTTTCCCCCAAGTACCTAGCGCGTAAGAACATGGTACATGGGGTTAGATTCAGCGATGATGTTGGTAGTGTGGAGGAGGATGTAATGGTAGAACTTATGTACATCAATGACTACTACGAGAGCTAGCTTCTCTACATGCGAATACTGGGTTTCAGAGCCAATGAGACCCTTACTAAGGTAGTATATCACGTGCTCCTGGGCGTGCCTATCTTTATGTACCAAAACCTAGCGATAGTGGAAGTGAAAGCAACAAGATAAAGGATATAATCCTTGGTGTAACTCAGTGGTTGTAACAAGGGTGCATGAGTGATGGCATGTTTAAGGTTGTCGAAGGAATGTTGAGCATAATCATCCCAAATGAATGGGACATCGTTTTTTAGCAATCGCATGTATCCCTGTGTTTTATCTTCGAAATTACACACGAAATGCCTCAGGTATTTTTCCTTCCCCTACAAACTTTGAAGTTCAGTAATATCCATGGGTGGTGGTAGAGAAATTATGGCTTCCACCTTGAGGGGATCGATGCAGATCCCATCCTTTGAAATGATAAAGCCAAAAAGGTGTCTGAACTTGAAACAAAAAATGCACTTATGAGGATTTAAACAGATATTATACCGTCGAAACCTGAGGAATACTGCCTTCAAATGATCAATGTGGAAGTAGCGACGAATTGAATGAGCAGGGATATCGTCTAAGTAGAGTTACAAAAAATCCTTCACATCGTGGAAAGCATATGGCATCGCCCGTTGGAATGTAGCACCAACATTTTTAAGGCCAAAAGGGAGTTTACGATATGTGAATGTACCCCATGGGAAGATGAAAGTCGTCTTATGTTGGTCGGTAGGATGGATCTCGATATGATTATATCTGGAAAATCCATCCATGTATGAGAAGATAATGCTTCTGGCACAGTTGTGGATGATTTGGCCAATAAACAGGGTAGGGTAATTGTCCTTGGGACAAGTCTTATTCAAATCCCTGTAATCAACACAAACCCTAATGGTTCCCTGTTTGTTTGTAACGGGGACAACATTAGAGACCCAATATGTTAAGGGAACGTGATAAATGAACCCAACCTTCAATAGCTTTTCTATCTCCGCCTTAATAGCCGCAATTTTCCTAGGGTGCACAGGGAGGAGTTTTTGCCAGACAGGTTTTGCGTCGGTATATGTTTGAATCTCGTGCATAACAATAGTAGGATCAATCCCAAGCATTTCCTCGTTGCTCCATGCAAAGACGTCGTGGAATTTTTTAAATAAGGTCGTGAAAGTGGTGACTTATTCTGAAGAACAATTTTGGCCTAGGTGAATTTGTTCCATGACTCCAAGTTTTACCGAGATGTCGATCGGAAAGGTAGGCGTGATGTTAGCCAGGTTTCCCTCTATTACCATATCAACTGTCAGGATAGGAAATTGAGGGTAAGGAAAGACATCCGGTGAAACAATTGTTTCAATAGCGTTCTCTACCGAATCTAATGGTGGAAAGAAGGACAATCTATGGTGAAGGTCTTCCCATGGGGGTTCATCCACACTCATGATATCCATAATGGACTCATTAGAATGAAAAGTCTTCAGTAGTGGATCAGGTAGGGATGAGGTACACTGTAATGGCAGAGAACGTGAGGTAGATGCTACAGAAGAGTGGACATCTGGTAAATCAGGGGTTGATTGGATGGCCTTATAAGTAGATTTTGCATGACTGAGAGGCATCACATATCCAATCAAATCCAAATGATCAGGATCAGGAACAATCCATTGGACTATCGAGTAATGAGGACGAAATCATGTTCACCGTGGAAACATGGGCAGGTGGACATTTTCCACGGGATGAGTAGTGGTGTTAGGTGTACATAAATATAATTGGTCGATAGTGACAATATTACCTTGGTAGGGAAATTGTACAATGCGGAAGACGGATGACGCAACCACAGTCATGGCATAGAACCAGTATCGACTAAGTAATAGGTTGTAATCCAATGGGGCAATGACGACCTCCACATTAATGGAAATGGTCTTACCGCCCAACTCGACGGTCAAATATTGTAACATCCCGTGAGGTTGAAAACCACGTCCATCAAAGGCTTTCAATGTGGTGGGGGAATGGTTCAACTCGGGAGAGCCAATGGCTTGCCAATAGGATAACGACATAACCGAGGTAGAGGCTCCTTCGTCTAAGATAGTACGATGGATGCTTTTCCTAGAAATCTTAGTAACGATTAAAAATGCAAGTTGGTGGGAAAGCCTCGGCTTGAAATACTCTAGTTTGAACATAATGGTGTTGGAGGAATCTAGATCTACAGCTCCTATTGCGGATAACAGGGTCTTACGCTAAATGGGACAGTTTTGTAAGACTTCTAGCATCGACATAGAACAAGGAGCTTACGCTAAATCCTCTACTATATTATAATTTTGAGCAACTCGAGCATTTGGATTGAAAATGGATTTTCAAATTGTGCTCTTGGGTGGATGCAATATTGAATCCAGTAAAGGTTTCTCTATGACGAGAGGACCTTGAGGTGAAGGAATGCTAGATGTAAACGTGGGGTATTTTTCAGGATCACCTCCATTAGATTCCTTGTTAGAAGTAGAGTCATATGTATGTGATCAAGTAGATAAGTTGACTGTTTCGCTCCGCATCATGAGAAGATGAGTGGTTGTGGAAGGTTATCCTTGAGAAGTAGATGGTTGTTGTGCAATCATTTGTTGTTGTTGTGTGGGGAAGGGATCAGTTAATACTACAAGTGTGGGGTTCCCTTTAAGGAAATTTTGCACTTCCCCCCGATGTGGGCATTATTTGGTGAAGTGATCATCACCACATAGTAAACAGGAATATTTTAACTTCTGCTTTTGTTTATTGTCTTGAAGATTGTTTTTGAGCTCCTGCTGGTTAGAATAATTTTTAGATTTACCTTTTTTCTTCTTTTTACCATTGGATTTTTAAGGTGAAGCAGATTGAACTGAATTCACTTCCTCAGTGGAAGCAGGGTTGGGTGATTGTTTGCTGTTGTGTCCAACCTATGCCGTGGGTGGAGTCAAGTTATGATGGTTATGTGATCCACCGGATTGTGCAGGATGGGTATGAACGAAACCAATGATGCCATCAACATGAGGTCCCGTAGGTGGATTTGTTTGATCGTATGTAGGGAGGGGGGAATCGGAAATGATATCATATAGGGTGCTAGATTGAGCATAGACAAGTTCTAAATACTAAGCACGAGATATAGCTTGTTCTTTCGTAATGACCCCACCCATAGCCACGACTTTAGCTACGATAGGAAGTAGTGACTTCGTAAACTAATCGGTAGGGAGTTCATCTGGAATGGGGGCTTTCATAAGACGTCTTCTTGTCCTCCACTCATGAATATGATCAAAAATGTGAGTGGCAGTAGGTTGGAGGATAGAAGTTAAAATATCTGTGCCGGTTTTGTAGCCGATTAGTAGTTGGAAGTGAATAAAAAATTGCATATCTAAGATACAAAATCGGCAAAGGAATGTGGTGGCAACTCAATGTACCACTTTGTGGCAGTACTAGGAAGGGTTCATTGAGATAACCTCAGACGGATGGAATCATTATGTTGGAGAAAACTCACTATGGCTTGGGGTAGACCACAACAGACAAATGACTACCAGAAATCAACTCAATTCTCATAACTATGCTATATAAATGACAATGCTAAGATAATGAAGAATATAACCAACCTCGATCCAAACGTTTGATGTAGATCCCCATTGGAGCTTTCCAATCCGTGCACTTGAATTTGTAAATTAGTCTCAACAACCAATATACAACAAGTACATATAATATATAAACGGCATTAACATCATCAATAGAAATGGCCCATGATATAACAAGTAAATGCAACCCAATGTAAGATAAACAACATTTACAACATTAATGGACGAGAATATGAGTATTTCTATTAATAAACAAGAAGAAGTACAAAGTGATACGACCTCTTGCCGGAAACCAATCTGAACCAAGATCTGGATCAATCCACTTATGCCTCCACCACTTCAATCCTCCATGAATGGCAAACTCAAACTAGATAGGAGTTTGGAAGGTGAACATAATGGGTTCACAACTACAAGGATCAATGAGTGTAGACTCAAGATAGGGCAAAAATACACTAGAGTTCTCTTGCTCATCTTTCTCCTCCCATCCATAAGCCATATGTGCTCAATATATAGTCCTCTCAAAGGTAAGTGAAAGGACAGATCGAGACGTTACTTGGGAAGATGGAGAGCCAAAGGTCACCCAATGACCGCTTTTTGGGAGTAAAATGTAATAAACTAGTGATTTTTACCATTTTACTTGATACCCGCGGGCTATAGTGATGCAACTCGCGGGTACGCTTTCTATAGTGATGCAATAAGTGGGTCAGAGGAAAAATGAGGAAAAAATATGTCTGAAGGATATAAAGTGAATCTGAGTCAGTGAAACGGATCCTACAGGCCAAAGAATGTTGATGCTCACAGGGTGGAAGATTACATTGTAATAGATGCCCCCTAAAGAGACTGATGCTACGATGGCCGAAATACATTATAAAACTCAGAAGTGGAGTGATGGAGACACAAGTGGAAAGAGCAGCTCACTCGTCATAATACAATAGTATCCCTGAATACATGTCGATAGTACAACAATCTAATACAATGGCCATGAATAGTCAATACATAGTGAATACATGTCATAAGTGATCATAGCCATGATCCCTCTATAGTAAGATACGGTCTCCTGCTGAAAAGGAAACAACTGGTGCAAACTGGAGGTACAAACTGCTGATATCTGAGAGGTGATGTCTCAGATGTAAATTCAAAGTCATAAGTAGCATACTGAATGCCACTAACGCCTGGGTTCTTCTACACAAGTCTTCAGCGGTGCAAGTCCCATCAAGTGAATAAAGGAGTTGGGGTCGAACCTGATGTGACATCGTCTGATTACCGGTCAATGATGTATACTGTTAACAGACGCGAGATAACCCACCAATAATGAAAATGGGCATCAAGGCACAGAGCACAATCATTGGAGTGTGAATAAATGAGTTGAAGTCGAACTTTAGGATGAATCCATCGATCAGGGGACATTGATGTATTCCCAACACTGTCGATGGCGAGAGAACCTGCCACTAATGACTACAAGCCTCAAGGTACTCAACCGAACTCTAAGCCACAAGTCCCGGAATAAATGGGTTGAAGTCGACGGAATGAGACTCGCTGGAAGGAGGGCATTAAGGCATCCCCCATCAACCAGCATGAGGTACCAGCTATGCTGAAATATTTGGAAGAACTCAGGTGGAACGGACTAACTCAATAAGGATAGTCGACATGCAATAGTCAAGAAATATGAGGAGTGGCTGACATTGGTTTCAGGACTTCCTTTGAACAAGAGCATGAGTAGATGGATAGACTCAGGTAGCATAGACTTGACATAGACTATGTAATGCAAGAGGAATTACAAAGGGCTCCATAATGACTGGAAGCTTAACCAATCGGTGGAGAAAACTGAGAAACAAGTATAGCACCTAAGGTCCAACTAAAGTCCCGACTCATAATGTACGGAGTGGAATGAATGCTCTATTCAAAGGCGACACAACAGCTACCAACAAGAAGTAGTAACCATAATCCCTTCCAGCTTTTTGGAATATTTAATTTTTTTGGTCTTTTTCATAATTGGGGAAAGCTTGAAAAGGAATAAAATTGCTTATAGTACAACAAGTGAGGGAACGAGTGTCAAATAGCGACCAGACTAGTCCTAAGCAGTGGAACATACCTATGATCAATGCAAGGAAGTGCATGCAGGATGTGGAAAATCAGGGGGGATGTTCCCTCAGGGTCAAAAGGTGATCAAATTGTGAAGAGCAAATATAAGATCTGCAGGGCTTGACAGGGAAAAGTGCTCAGGAACTAGGCTAACAACCGAGTAAGCAGGAGTCGACACAAGGCTCAAGCGGCAAGCAGGGTGATGCAATGCAATCACAACATGATATAACTGAGGGGAGTCCTTAAGGGAGATGGTGTTATAGGTCAAAATTGCACCTCTCCGTCCGTGATCACCCTGAGCTGCTGATCACACAAAAGGACAATTTGGATGGAGAAGCATGTTGACCTTGGACCATATGACAACTCATCCTATTTCCTGAAAATACTGGAAAACATACAAAAATATCATTTTGAGGTATGAGCGCTACTCCACTTAAATAGACTAGCGCCCATACGCGTTTCCAGTGTATAATAGTAGCGCCCAGATCAATATATACGCTACTCCTTCTTATCAAAGTAGCGCTCGACATTTAAAACTGAATGAGCGCTAGTTGTTAAACAATAGGGTAGCGCCCTATACGCTACTCCACTGAGTAATAGTCGCGTATATCTTAAAAGATGATTAAAAAATATATTAATTCATTGAGGAGGATTAGTTGATGGCAGTTTCCTAACTCCCCCAACTTCCTCCATAACTACATCTCGACCTGAACTGTTTCTTTGAACCTATAAATACCAAGAAGGTTAAAGGAGAAGGGTTAGAAATTGGAGTTAGTGAGATTGATTAATGGAAAAACTTTGAAGAAGCTTGCATTGGAGAAGTTGTTGCAGAAGATATCCAAGCCAGAAGAAAGCCAGAGCCCAGAATCTAGTTGCAGGAGCCTGCTTCATTGTCAGGTATATTTGTACTGCATTCTACTTTTGACAAATAAAGGTTGAAGTGTTTTCTTGTTCCAATTTGAATGTTTTATCAAATGGCATCTTAAGTTGGATTTATTTTGGTTAATACTGAAGGTTAAACATAACTTGTGTTTCTTTCAAGCTTTATTTATTGCCCAAAATGTTTTGAGAAAGGTATTGTTGTTGCAATTTTGCTGAAGGAAAGGTAGATTTGGAAGTGGAACACAGGACCAAGTCAAGGCAAGGATCAGACTTCGTTTAAAGGTATGTTCCCTACATCTACAGCTTCTTTCTTTTTGTAAATGCTTCTGTAACAGCATTAATACACTTACCTGTCACCCCAACCAAGTTGATAGTTTTAGTTTCCTAACTATAGGGTAGAAATATCCGCCAACAGACTGGCAACTCCGCTGGGGAAATAGAGTTTTTGGCTTTAGGAAACCTTGTTTTTGGGTGTCTTTTTAGTTTGTTGTAACTTCTTTGATGTGTCAAGAACCTTTTTAGGTATCCCTTGCATTGTTCTTTCCTGCTTTTCATCAGTTTTTTATACCTTCCAAAGTCAGTTTTCAAGCCTTTGAAATATGAGCGCTACTCTGGTATATGTACAGTAGCGCCCATACGCTACTGTCCTGTATATACAGTAGCGCCCGTTTCTGTTTGGGCGCGAGTTGCTCTACTACACAGTAGAGTACATTTCCTGAAGCAGTCAATTTTTTGGTTGCTTGTGTTTTTAGCCCTGTGGTGATTTGCTGACTTTGTTGTGGGATCCTTTGGACTGTTGCATGAGGTTTTAACTGTTACTTAAGCCATAGAACCTTCTCTTGAAGTTTTTTCCATCTTTTAAACCACTTGTTGACTTTTGGAATTTTTGGGACTTTTTATTGACTTTTTGGAAGACTTGGTGGTGTTTGGTGATGAACACTTTCACTTTTTTCAGACCCTGACTGCTTGTTGCCCGTTTACAAACCTGTACACTCCTGTGTCTGTTGTTTGTGGTGAAGTTGTCTGCTCTCCACTACCTCCATCCTTGGTTTAGGGTTTGGTCTTTGGTAGAGCTTCTAGGGTGTCTTCTTTTAGGTCAAGTTTTTATCTTCCAGGACTTCTTGTCTTCTGCTGGTCACAAGTACTTTAAACAGCTGTAGGCTAGTTTCACCTCTCAGTTTCTTTGTGTTAGTAGGGCAGCTTGCTTGTCTACTTGTACTTGGCTTTGTGGTCTTGCTAGGGCTAGACACTTTAGGTTAGTCCTTTAGTGTTTCTCTCCTTTGTTTTCTCCCACTTGGTGTCCAAGCTTATAGGCTTTTTCTTAGTAAAAAACTTTTAGATCAAGTCTTTCTCGAGCTAGGGTTTTGACAGCTATAGGACTAAGAACGTTTAGCCATACTTACACACTCTACATTTAAAGTTTTATTTGGCTTTCCATCTTTGCATAGTTCTTTTTCGGTTTTTGAAAAAGCAAAAAATTTGGTACTTTAAGTTAAAATAGAACTTGTCTTTGTCATTGCAAAATAACTTAGTATATTTTGTATAATTTAAAAAAAAAAGAAAACAAAAAAAAAAATTTAAGAAAGTTTGCTTAGATTTTCAGTTTTGAAAAAAAAAAGGTAGATGAAAAAATGAAAAATTTTTGTTGTAGGAAAGATTGAATTATATTTGCATTTTTGTTTTCTTGTTATAACCACGCTCACACACTCACTGTCCTTTTTGCGTAATAAAAGCCCCTAAAATTTGTTAATAAAATGAACTAGAAACTTTTTCTTTTTAGGGTACACTACACCAACTAGTTTTGGTTAGGGTCTTGGGTTTAAATCACCTTAAACCACCCAAGATCACACATTGCGCAACAATCGTAGTGAGACTATCATAGGCAAACCCACCTCACTCAAAATTTGCCTGGGAGCATATGCAGTAGGTCATTGCGAGATCAGTTTGTGGGAATACTCCTCCTACTTGATGTTTGAGCATACGCCAGGATCGGATTGCGTATTGGGGACTCTTTCGAGTTTCGGGCTTAGCTACCCTGCCCACGCTTTCTGATTCGACCGGTGACTGTTCCCCCAGGAATTTTTGGTGTTGTGGTATCCATAGTATCAAACTTCTAGGTTCTTACACAGGTGACAGCAGAGGGTATATCTGCTGTACCTAAGACAGACGTGGGAGGAAACCCCGTGCAGGTCTTTGGGAGGGCGGTTGGGTGATTCCAGCGCTTTCACCCTTAGTCATTGTATTGTGGACCCCGGGTAACTGTCTTTCTTCCTTCGTTGATCTGTTCTGGGCCCTAATCATCCTAGACTCTTCTCCGGAAGGCACCTTTGTTTGACTGGTTTGTATACTTAGGAATTTTTGTAGTTGGTGTGTTGTTTGCCCCCTAGTCATAGTGGCCACTAGGTTCTAGGCTGTTATTTTATATTTATAATCACGGAGAATCAACAACTCCGTAGATCGAGAAGGATTCAAAACCTTCCACCTGTTAGAACAGAACCTATACAACCAGCCAGACGACAGCGGGTAAACCCCGGTATTTTTTCAGAAATTACCTCTGAATTAGAATTGCTTGAAGAAATCCTTGTAACATCAAACCTTGAAATTGAGGTTCCTGAGGAACCACTACCAGGTATCACAGATCAGCAACACTTTAGTACTGTTGAGGTGGAAGATCTTACTTCCGCGGAGTATAGCACTCCTTTCAATCCTCCCTTAACCAATACTAGAATTCCGCTTCTGTCACCTGTTGGTTTCCAGCAGCCCCTTTTCAGTGCAGATCTTTTGTTTCCCGATCATCTGATGTCTAACACAGGAGGTGAACCAAGGGGTCCCCAAACTCCCACTTTAGGTATGAATACCAGCACAGTTAACCCTTCTTTTACTGCTACATCTAGTCAGGTACAAACCACATCTGTGCCTACTCCATCTTTCAGTTTCAACACTAGTACATTAGGAATGCCTAGTTTTACAACAATGGCATCTATTCCTACGTCTACTGTTGGACCTAGTAGTATGGCTAACTGTGCAACACCTTCTACTTTGCAACTGTTATATCAGATCCCTAGTACTTGGGTTTCCACACCTGTGGTAGGACCAAGTGCTTCTGCAAACATGCCAGTCATGGGTACCATGACTGCACCGTCCACATCAACTTCTATTGGTTTCAACACCTTTGCAGGACCTAACTTGAATCAAGGTAACATGCCTACAAGTAACATCCCTTTTTCCTTATTCTCAGGGGGAGGGGGTAATATCTTTAACCAGCAATATGGCGGGGCTAACACCCAGCCACAGTGGACGAACCCGCAAAGCACTAATCCACTCTCGTATGGGTGGGGAAATTTTAATAATTCTTTCTCACAATAACAACAACTGGCAGGGGGAAACCCCTACCAACAAATACCTGGGGGTAACCCCTACCAACAGTTAACTGGGGGTAACCCCTATCAACAGTTGGTAGGTGGAAACTCCTATCAGCACATGGCTGGGGGCAACCCTTATCACCAAATGGCTGGGGGCAACCCCTACCAACAGTTCATGGGACAAACGATGGGTGGTTTCCCTTATCAAGATTCATCTTACCGGCCTCGTCTACCTTTTCTGGCAACTTTGAATTTGCCAGACCTTTCGAAACTAACAAATGATCCTGTGTGTCATAATGCCCCGTGGCCATCAGTTCCCACCAAATTACCTTCGGATATTCCAAAATTCAAAGGCAAAGCTGGTGAAGACCCTGGTGACCATGTCACTACCTTTCACTTGTGGTGTTCTTCAAATTCGTTGAACAAGGATTCCATCAGATTGAGATTGTTTCAAAGGACCTTAACTGGTCTCGCAGCCAAATGGTACATTGAGTTACCTGCGGATACCTTCTCTAGTTTTGGGGATCTAGCAACCGTCTTTTTGAACCATTTCCAGCTTCCTGTTCGGTATGATGCCGGAACAGAACTTTTGTCTACTTTTAGACAAAACAAATCCACTCACCTATCTGACCACATTCAGGAGTGGCGAAGACGGAAGAGGCTCATAAAGGCCAATATCCCTCCAGAGTTCCTGCTTGAGTGGTACTTGAAATCACTCCTTCCTTATATTTCTAAGGAAGTAGCGACATCTGGAGTGTCCAATGAAGAAGAAGCCATCTTAAGGACTCAACAGTTAGACCTTGTATATGCACAATCTGGTTTACTGTACGAGATTATACCTGACGCACCGAGATCAAACACTGATCTGAGTAGACCCAAACCTGGACCACATGCTGACGGCATAGTGGGTTCGGTTAACTCTGCAGCCTTCGAAGCACTGACCAAACAGGTCCAAGCCTTAACTGTCAAACATTCGACTGCAGACATTGCTTCCGTCACAACCTCTCCTTCTACTTCTGAATCTGTTAATCAGGTTCAGAACAATCAAAAGGGCCCTCGGCAGCCCAACAACAAAAAGAAGGGCAAGAAAGGAGAGGGGAACCAACAAAAGCCCAAAAAAGACAATGCCGAAGAGGGTAACAAAGAAGAAAAGAAGGTTAGGTTCCCTTGTAAACTTTGCAAGCAGAACCACCTTACTCATCAATGCCCTCTACTTGAAGAATCCCAGAAGCTCTTAAGAGAGAAGAAGCCTGGCGTTTTGAAAGATCCATTTCCTAAAGGGAAAGGCTCAACTTCTGGCACCTCCAAAACTGGGGGCACTTCACACGCTTCGGTTGATCAAACATTTATAAACATGGTTAACTCAGACGCACTTTTGCAAACTAGAGCCAGGAACTATACCCCAGAAACGCAGAGAAAGGATAAGGAGATTCCTGAATCCTCCACTCCACTCCACATACCTGTGGACCCAATGCCCAAGATTCTGAAAGGTGTCTTGAAGAGGGCATCGCACAATCCCAACACACAGGCTGCTTCCAACTACAATGTGGTTGAAGATCTATCCCAAACCCCTTGTGCCATGTCTACTCTAGAAGTCTTGCAGAGTTGTCCATTGCAACGAAATGCACTTCTGGAAGCTATTGGGAGTATGGAGTCCTCCAACATGTCTGCGCGATTTGACATGACTGATGTCAAATACCGGTTGCCCTATCACGTTGCCCTCCAGATTGAGGTCGTTCATGGTCCAATGACCATTAGACGAGCTGTAGTAGATGAGGGAGCGTCAACTTGCGTAATGCCTATTTCCTGTTGGAAAGCTCTAGGTTCTCCTGAGTTAGTCCCTTCCAACACAATGCTTACTGCATTTGATGGCAGAACTTTCCATCCACATGGAGTTTTTCCATCATTTAAAGTCACTTTGGCCGATAAGACAGTTGCTGTTGAGATAGAAGTTCTGGATGCTCCGCTCGATTACAACATGTTATTGGGCAGGAGTTGGACTTATGCCATGCAAGCTATAGCATCGGCAGTTTTTCGAGTGGTCATGTTCCCATTTGAAGGTATGATCATTACTGTCGATCAACTTTCTTTCACTCAAGGAAAACACCAGACTTCTTCGGAAACTACGGTTCCTATGATTGATCAAACCACCCCAGTTAGCGAGAGTTTAGGAGCAAGACTCTTTGGATCACTAATTGGCACTTTTGACCTACCCGCTCCTACTTTATTTGTTGGTACTGAGGGATGTTCATCGTTTGAAATATCCATGACCAGTTTAACAACTGATTCTGAGTTTCCCTCAACTAATACAAACCCCTTAGTGCCTACCCCTGTTGTAGAAGTCACTCACTTAGATTCTTATCAAACTACAACAGAAGCTATATTGACTCCGTCAGTGTCTGTAGAGTCAAACATGGATTGTGCCACTACTCAGACACCTGACCCAATTCATTCTCTCGACAGTTCAGGAATTACTTTACCTTCTGATGAGGAAATGTCAGAAGCTTTGAATGACCCGGATCATCCTCGTGAACATATAAATCACGCGTCTTTCTTGTTTCCTTTTCTTGACTTATTAGAGAGAGGTGAATTTTGTTCACCACCCGATGAGAATACTGGTCTCACTCCTTCACAAGTTGCCATTGTTGAAGCAAATAGAGTACATACCTCGTTGGTGAACATTTTCACCAGGGTCAACGGAAACATTTTCTTTGAAACGGGATGTTATCTCGATGAAATCATTCCATATACTAATCTTTTCCGTGAATTCCATAACACCTTTGCCCAGCCTCCGGATGAGGATCCAGGCATTGACCCTACCTGAAGAAGTACTACGCCTAGGCTGAAATACTTTTTCTTGTAACATAGCTGTATATTTTTGTAAAGCTAGTTTTGTTATGCTCGTTAGGTGATCTTATGTGTGTTTTCCTTTCATGTACCAGATGTCAACCGCACATTTCCTAGGATTTGCCGATGGCGCCAGTCGCCACACCTGTCAGTTGGCTGCAGCAGCTTGGGTCATTTACTCACCCGCTGACCAACTTGTTTCTTCGGGGGGGGGTTTGTTTGGGACCTACCACGAATAATGTGGCTGAATACAGTGCAGTTATAGAACTTCTCCGAGATGCCCTCAGTCATGGCATTTCACACCTGGAGGTAAGGCTTGACTCACAACTAATTGTATTTCAGTTAACAGGTGTCTATCGGATCAGAGATCCAGGATTGCTACGTCAGTTTCTACGAGTTAGATTATTGGAAAGACAATTTCATTCTATCAGATATGAACACATTCCAAGAAATTTAAACACTTTAGCTGATTCATTAGCAAATTATGTGTTAGACTGGCATTTGCATCATACATTGTAAACAACATTCCACACATAAATTTTAAACGCATACACATGTAAATAACCGATACTGTATATATAACTGGTACCGTATCAAAAAATATGAGTTTTTGAGTCATGAGTCTCTCAAGTCAGGTCATAAAAGTACAAAAGCTGGGCATAGTAGCCTCAAAAATATATACATATAATGTTTTTCTTCTCCTACGGAGAAGGAGGAACCTCCTCATCATCTACCACATTGTGATAGCATATCACTAGTCTAGCAATCCGCCGCAGCACCCTAAGCCATGCTGGGGGCACCCCAACAACATCTTCCTGCATGTCTACAGGTATCTAGTCCATGCGGCATGCAGGAATCTCGTGAGTCAACCGACTCATCTTCCTCTCTAGGGTTCCCAACATAACATCCGCTGCGGTGATATCTGTTGGCCTCACATAGATGGTAGGATGGCCCTCAGGATGAACAGGCCCAACATCTGCATTTGACACTTGATTAGAACTTCGAAACTCATTCATAAAAAAATCAAATACTTGAAAAGTTTGAAAAAATTAAATAAATTCTCAAAATTTAAACATACCAATATCTCCCCAGGCTCCACCTGGCGGAAGCACCAGCTCTGGATCGTGACGAAAATCCAATCCATCATAGGGAAACTGCTCAAACGCGGGTACTTGCCTCTCCCACCACCCCCAGAAGTCATCAGTGTGGTAACAATAGTGACTTTCCCCACCACCATGGCGGAGAAAAATGTCACCCCAACGGCCTAGTATGGGCTCACGGGGGTTAACCTGTGGAAGAGGCATCCCCAAACTAATAGCAGGCATCCTCTCGAAGAATAAAGTACACAAGATACTTCCGTACCCAAAATTCTTCATGGAACCGGATTTGCAACTTGTCATTTGATACTTCATGTTTGCTAACAAACTAGTACATAAATCATAAACATGGTCGTGCAAGCACTATACACCAATATGCATCGAATGCCTGGAAGCTAAGTGTTGTGATGCACTACCGGATACCAGGTTGATCATGCTCACTATCACTTTCAGTGGGAGACCCTCAATAGTTGAAATCGGGACTTGGATTCCCGATTTTTCTGCTCCGGCAACACAGTATGTATTTACATATTATTGCACTGATCGTGCACCCAAACGAGATGTCCCTTTCAGATTGATCACGTCTCCTCTCCTTGAGAGACCGGTAATAAAGTAAATGTCCTCAATGGTAAGCTCAAGAGTTTGCCCCCGGATGATGAAGGTATTCGTATCGATATCCCAATACTGAATCAATATCCGAAACAACTTGTTTAGTGCCCGCATGTTTACGGTTCGATAAAATTTCAACAAACCGCATCTACAGAGCGCATGGAGGGTAGCCGGGTCTTGCATGGCTAGCCTATCCATGTCTTCATGCTCCCTTTCCCTCCATTGTAAGACCATCCTACACAAAAACCCCAAAAATTTTGAGTCTCGGCGCTTGAAAGTGGCTTTACAAGTATGTACGCTACTGTGTATACTACATAGTAGCGTGTAGGCGCTACTCTGTTTAAGCAAAGTAGCGCCCATTTCCTTTGTACGCTACTCTTGTGTATACACAGTAGCACCCGTGCATAAAACCTTATGAACATCGCGTTAAAATCCATTTTTGCTCAAAATTTTAAAAGTAAACCATTGAAATGCAAGATTGGGAGATTTCTACTTACTTGGTGGAGGAGTTTTGGTGGTTGGATGTGCGATTTGATCGCAATGGAGATTGGAAATTTGCAAAAGTTGCCCCAATTTTTGCCCTACAACACAAAATGAAAATTGATTTTTTTTTTTAACAATGAAATTATATATTAAATTGGATTTTGATTTTTACCCATAATTTTTAATTTTCCATAGTTTCAAAAAACTTTCAAAAACCCTAATTAATCAATTGAAACATAAAATAAGGTATGACACTGATCCAAGTTCAATTTTCACTCAATTGTTGTCGGATTCGTCTCCTAAGCTCAAATTTCTTGATGATAGACCTTGTCAGTTAGCTGAACATTCCAAATTCATATATCATTTAAGATTTTTGCGGCATCCACTAATATTTTGTTGAAGACCTAGTTTTGGAAGGGCATGAAGCTACAATCCCAGAAGCTGACCTTTAAGTCATTTTAAGCTCTTGTTTGGACTATTTAAACCTAAACAAGATTACCGAGCAAACTTGTCCTCTTCGAGCTCGTTAAAGTATCCGAAGGCTCATCCACTCAGGTATAGAATTATCCCTTTTCCGGGCCTCAGTGGATTAACTACGGAAAAGGTATACCCTAGGTATACTTCTGTATGCGCTAGAAGAGTTCTCCTTTCATTGTTTTATACTTTTTCGGGGGAGGAGACTAACTATACGAAAAAGGACCTGTTGGAGTCTCTCTTTAGGGTTTTCAGACTCTCTAAACATGAAAATACCAAGCGAGCATTTACCTACTCGGGCTCGATGTGAAATCCACGAGAAGGTAAGTAGAGGACTGTTTAAGTTTTTCAACTCTATAAACAAGAAAACACCGCCAAGCATAGACCAATCCGGGCTCGATATAAAATCCATGGATAGGTGAAAAGAGGATTGTTTAATTTTTTCAGACTCTATAAACAGGAAAACACCGGCGAGCATTAATCTGCTTGGGCTCGATATTAAAATCCACGAGCAGATATATGGAGTTATTGTTTAAGTTTTTCAGACTCCTTAAAATTGAAAACACCGGCGAGCAAGAACAGATCTCGGCTCGATATTAAAATCCAGAGATCAGTACATATAGAGTAATCTTCTATCTCTTCTTCGAACTCTTTAAATTATGAAGAAGGTACTGAGTCTTCCTCCCATGGGCTCGTTAAATTATTTACATGGTTGGACCTATTGAGTTTTCATTCTTTCTTGGACTCATTAAATCCACAAGAAGGGTATTCTTTTATCTAAAAAGAATAAGGAATGGGAAAACATATCATATCTTCATTGTCAAAGGCAGTTTTCGTCAAGTTCTATCCTTGAACACAACACCTACTTGAGTCTATCTTGTCGGTTGGTTTTAGTTTTTTGGCCTCAGGGTGAACCTTTCCTCCGAGTTATTTACTCCCCCGGTTGGTTATTCTTCCAACCATATGGAGGGTCTGTTAATGTCTCTTACATTTCAGACTTATTTACCCCATTATGTCAGAAACTGCCTAAGTCACTTTGTGTCGTGCTCACTGTTCAAGGATATACCCTGTGTCGGCCATTCTGCAGTTTACCTTGACCTCATGTGTCGGCCTTCCTAGTGTCAGTATTGTCGCATATTATTCCATATCAGCTCTTACCAGTTGAGTGTTCCTCAAGTTGGATGATGGAGGATGCCTTAAGGCCTCCCTTCCAACGGACTTCTTCCCATCGACACCAAATCATTATTCTGGGATTGAAGTTTAGAGTTTCGGTTAGTACCTTGGAGATTGCAGTCACCAGTGGCAATTTTTCTCGCTGTTGAATGATGAGAATACATCAATGTCTCTTCTTTGACAGGATTCCCAAGTGTTCGACTCCAAGTCCATCTATTCACATTTGGCGAATCATACTTGGTACCTTGGACCCCATCATCATTATCGGTGGAAGTCCCCGCGTTTGTTAACGGTATACATCAATGACCGGTAATCAAACGATGCCCTCCATGTTCGACTATCAGCTCATATATTCACATGGTTCGGGTTTGTACCTAGGGTTATTGTGGGATGAAGACCTTGGGATTTTTTGATGACACAACTTCATTTTGTTATCACCCAAGTTACGCAAGACTGATCCTCACTTATATACGGCTCTCCATGAGACATAGATCCAGTTTGTTGTTATGGCTATGATCTCTCAGTTTGACATGGATCCACGCTTGTATTTCAAGTGGCCATGCTTTTATATACATCTCCTTGTTATGTATCGGAGATCATGTTGTATCTCACTACACATCTATAAGATGTCAACAATGTAATTGCTCGTTGACCTTGATCTTTGTTGCAGGTTTCTTGCGACTTGTTCTGCGGTTCTGTGCTCCTCCTCTGGCTTTGGATTGTAATGTATTTCGGCCATCGTTTCCCTCTGACCTCACACATTAGGGGGCATTTGTTATAGGTCAAAATTGCACCTCTCCGTCCGTGATCACCCTGAGTTGCTGATCACACAAAAGGACAATTTGGATGGAGGAGCATGTTGACCTTGGACCATATGACAACTCATCCTATTTCCTGAAAATACTGGAAAACATACAAAAATATCATTTTGAGGTATGAGCACTACTCCACTTAAATAGACTAGCGCCCATACGCGACTCCAGTGTATAATAGTAGCGCCCATATCAATATATACGCTACTCCTTCTTAGCAAAGTAGCACTCGACATTTAAAACTGAATGAGCGCTAGTTGTTAAACAATAGGGTAGCGCCCTATACGCTACTCCACTAAGTAATAGTCGTGTATATCTTAAAAGATGATTAAAAAATATATTAATTCATCGAGGAGGATTAGTTGATGGCAGTTTCCTAACTCCCCCAACTTCCTCCATAACTACATCTCGACCTGAACTGTTTCTTTGAACCTATAAATACCAAGAAGGTTAAAGGAGAAGGGTTAGAAATTGGAGTTAGTGAGATTGATTAATGGAAAAACTTTGAAGAAGCTTGCATTGGAGAAGTTGTTGCAGAAGATATCCAAGCCAGAAGAAAGCCAGAGCCCAGAATCTAGTTGCAGGAGCCTGCTTCATTGTCAGGTATATTTGTACTACATTCTACTTTTGACAAATAAAGGTTGAAGTGTTTTCTTGTTCCAATTTGAATGTTTTATCAAATGGCATCTTAAGTTGGATTTATTTTGGTTAATATTGAAGGTTAAACATAACTTGTGTTTCTTTCAAGCTTTATTTATTGCCCAAAATGTTTTGAGAAAGGTATTGTTGTTGCAGGTTTGCTGAAGGAAAGGTAGATTTGGAAGTGGAACACAGGACCAAGTCAAGGCAAGGATCAAACTTCGTTTAAAGGTATGTTCCCTACATCTACAGCTTCTTTCTTTTTGTAAATGCTTCTGTAACAACATTAATACACTTACCTGTCACCCCAACCAAGTTGATAGTTTTAGTTTCCTAACTATAGGGTAGAAATATCCGCCAACAGATGGCCAACATAAGACAAAGTAGAGTATGAGTCTTTATCGCAATGCCATGGCGTAACTACAAAGGACTCCCAATCCTAAGGACAAACAACGGCATGGGCACCAGAATACACAAAGGGGTTCTAACTAGGGTACCCATGTTCGGAAAAGCCCTACCGCCACATAACGACACTTCTATATCAATGTGAAGGTTCCGTGTTAGTTACGAAGCGGGGTCGCACCTAGGGTTTATGAAAGTGGTCAACAGGTCAAGTGCATAATGCACATGGAAATGGCATCTAACCTATATGCCAGGTGTGAAACGTACCTACCGTAGGTGTGAAATGGTCCAGAACAAATTTTGCCGAAGAAATCTAATTCAAAAAATACTACTCCAAGACATTATATTAGTCCATAACAGCAAAAAACGGTAAAAACTATAGACAAGTGGGTCTTGAAAATTATAAATATTAATAAAAAATTACAATTTACAATTCATTTTTACTATTCACCCATTTGGAGCTTTGTGGTTAGTTTTCACCTGAAAGTTCAGTTTCCGATTCTGGGAGCTACGAGCAATTGTTCATCGAACCGTCCGGAGCAGGTTGGTAGTCTCATCCATACCTTTCATTTCAATGCTTTCATTTTAATTTTCAGTGGTGGGATTTTTTGTTTGGACAAGCCCTAGATGGATTCGGTGCTACCTGCGGACTGTAGCTATGCGGGTCGCGGGTAGGGCAAGATACTCGCAGTCAATGCACAGACTGACTGCGGGTACCCGCACCTGTATACAAGTTAGCCTGTGGATACGGCCGTGAAGTTGAAAATGCAAACGAATTTGACTAAAATGCTTGTTTTTCTTCACTCCAGGATGGTTCTAGAGTGGAGGGAGAGGGAGCATGACCAAGTTGATGAGGTCATGCGCAACGATGTGCAAGCACAGCAGGCATTGCAAGCATGTGCGTTGTACAAATTCTGGAGTATAGGGGGTTTGAGGGCCCAAAACCTATTACTCCACTGCTTAATCGACTATTGGGATGTTGATGCATAGAACTTCAATCTCAATGGGAAAATCCTCACACTGGAAGTGGATGACATCTACTTCATTACCGGTTTATCCCGTCGAGGTGAGGAGGCTAGTCTTCAGTCTCGTACTGTGGGTGGTGGGATCACCGTCCTTGACTACATAGTACGGTATTGCCCCGCAAACACACGCACTGTGGGAAGTCAGGTGCCCATAAATGCCATAGTAAATATGAGTATGAAGATCATTGTGTCTACCTTAGTGCGGATCACTGGATTCAAAGCTCTGCACTAGGCATCCAGGCCGGTGATGTTCTATGTATCCCAATGAATGCAGCCTATAGTGTTTGACTGGTGTACCACACTGCTGGGGTCTATGAAGACCCAACTAACAGAATGCAAAGAAGGGAAGGCCAAAAACTTTGGGTATGGGAGTATCCTATGCAGCTTCTTCTTTGAGAGAGATCTGGGGCTTAGTTCGAGGGTGGATGTCCCTCCTCATAGTCTCCGGGATCCATCCCTGACCCGGTGGGCTGAGGTCTTGACACGACAGGGTGGTGGTTGTCTGGAATCACCATATACCGAGGATTTCTTCCACTGGTGGGATTGACAGTTCATTTCCATAGGGGACTACCCCTATGCAGGGATAGACTTCCGTCAGGATAGGGACATGCCACTCCCACCAGACGCAGCGTTCGGAGACATTGGTGAGTACTCTTTTTAGGTTTTTGTGTATTAAATTTTTATGGATTTTTTATTATAGACGTAAATGCAAAAATATTTTTGGTGGTAGTATCATATGCTAATGGTTGATTGTTTTCTCGCAGACAAAGGCCTAGTGAGACCTGATGGATTCCCGACACATGGTCGTCGGGGTAGGGGTGAGGAGGCAGGCGATGCTGCAGCAGGATGCACTCTACAGACCTTGCGGCGCAACCTCACATGAATGGTTGCTAGGGTCCCACAAATAGAGGTGGCGAGACTACCTGAGGCCATGCAGCGCCAAGTAGTGGGGGTTCTGGGTGACTGGGTGCGGCTACTGCAACAGGTAGCCAATGTAGTTCAGTATTTCTAAGAGACACATCCTGTCGAGGCGGTAGCTAGGCCTCCTTGTAGGGAGTAGATATCTCCAGATCTCATTTTTGTATCGATATGTATATTTTTGAGGGCTACGGGCTCCAGTTTTGTATGACACTACCATTTTTGGACATATTTATAAAAAACTTTGGTTCTCTGGTTCTACTATATGCGTGTATGTACAAATGTATGAATGTCTTCTTATATTTGTGTGCTTCATGGTGAATGTGACAAATGTCAATCTAATACATAGTTAGCGTATGCATTAGATATATGATTAACACTTCTCGGAACATGTATGTATGTAATTGAAACATAATGTCGTTCCAAGAGTCTTACCCTTAGGAATTTCCGCAGTAGCGTAGGATCTCGCACACAGTACTGACCATTCAGCTGAGACACAACTAGTTGTGAATCCAAGCGGACTTCTAAAGACTGGATGCCATGGGAAATGGCATCCCGAAGTAGCTCAATGATGGCACTATACTCAGCCACATTGTTAGATGTAGGACCAAGACAAGCACCTCCTGAGGACACAACTAGGTGGTTCAGTGAGAAAATAACCCAGGAAGCAGAAGCAAGTTGCTACGTATGACGGATAGCACCATCCGCGAACCCTAAAAACGTAGGAAACTCTGCTTACATCCATCAATGAAACGGAATCTAATCAACAGACCCGAAAACCAAAAGAAATATGAACTATGTACAGAAGCAACTATACAATAGTATACAAAAGTATCGGCGTGAACCAGAGGTTCAAGCATAATACCGCTTGAGGTAGAGCCCATTTCTAGTCTCCTTCAAGACAGTCCCCTCATAGTCTTCTAATTCATAGGCTCCTTTTTCCAGGAGACGCCTCATAATGTAAGGACTGTGCCACATGGGGTCAAACTTGCCTACCCCCAGGGGTTCTTTAGCTTGGTCATATAAGAGGACCAATTCACCTTCAGCATACTGTCGGGGACGGACAGACCTATCATACTAAACCTTAACACGATGTTTGTTGGCATCTATAGCCACAGCGGCATCTCGATGTTGCTCATCAAGTTGCTCAAGGTGGATTAAACGTTGCTCAAGACCCGCCGTATCAGGGAGGAGCTCTATGGCCAGTTTAAGCAAAGGGATCTCGCATTCAATCGGTAAAAGTGACTCCACACCGTGAACTAGTTGAAATGATGAGAACCTGGTGGCAGTCTTGACTGCGGTTCGATATGCCCACAAATCAGGATATAACATGATGTGCCAGTTAGTCTTGCTTTGTTGGATGGTACGTTGGAGAATGGTCTTCAAAGACTTACTGACTGCTTCTACTTGACCATTCACTTGGGGATAATAAGAAGATGAGTGTTCTTGATGAAACCCAAGCTTAAGAGACAAATCCTCCATCATCTTGTTTTGAAAGTGACTGTCATGGTCAGTGACAATCTCTTTCGGAATACCGAACCGAGTGATAATTTGATTGAATACGAAG
Source organism: Larix kaempferi (assembly GCA_027924585.1). NCBI lineage: Eukaryota > Viridiplantae > Streptophyta > Pinopsida > Pinales > Pinaceae > Larix > Larix kaempferi. The sequence goes on along the minus strand of BSBM01000217.1, from coordinate 8,515,096 downwards.
TGGGATGCTGTAGCACCATCGGATTTAACAGTAGGCATGGACTCATCCCATTTGGAAAAATAGTCCACGGCCACTATGACATGGTGATGCCCCCCAGCCGAAGCTGGTGTGCAATCCATGAAATCCACCCCCAACTTGGTGAAGGGACCGACGGTGACGATAGAATGGAGGGGCGCTGGATGCGAGCGTTTGTTCCAAGAAAACACCTAGCTAGGGTGACATCTCTTCACAGCATTAACACAATCCTTAAAGATGGAAGGCCAAAAATAACCAGCTCGCATAATACGTTGGGCTGTAGCAAGCCCGGATAAGTGACCGCCACACGCCCCAGCATGGCAATCATTAAGCACCTGTTCCGCTTCTTCGTGAGTTAAGCAACGACGGAGGATAGAATCCTTTCCCCGGCAATACAAAGTGTCACTGACGATAGTATAATCTTTAGCGTGATGTTTTACATGTCGTTGCTCATCTTGTGAATAGTGCGGAGAAAACTTCAAAGTTTGGAGATATACAATGACATCCCCATACCAAGGGTCCTCTGACGAGATAAGAAATAAGTGCTCATCCACAAAGGAATCTTCATGAATGACATCCTCATCAAGTCTCGGAAGGTCCAACATAAGCTCAGCAAATACCAATGATTTCACCGACTTTGCCGAGGAAAAATCGAGATCGGACTCCTGAAGGATAACAATCCATTTATTGTACTCCCCCCTGATAAGGCGTTGTGATAGCACGAACTGAAATGGATTGATATGCGTGACAATTATGGTCGTTCGAAGCAAAATGTAATGTCGTAACTGCTAGACTGAATGAACAGTCGCAAGCGCCAGCTTTTCCACATGAGTATATATTAGCTCAGCATCTACTAGATTTCAACTAAGGTAATAGATGACATGCTCAACAAGCGCATCATCAACCTGAACCAAGACCATGCCAATCGTCTCCTGAGACGCGGCCACATAAAGGATAAAATCTCATGCGAAGTCTGGTGGACTAAGCACAGGGGTCGATACCAAAGCTTTCTTAAGGGCATCGAAATATTGTTGGGCTCACTCATCCCAGATAAAAGGTGTGTCCTTCTTCGATAAGCACGTGAAACCTTTGGTAAGATTAGCATAATTGACTACGAAATGGCATAGAAAAGTGGTTCTCCCTTGAAGGCTCTAAAGTTGTAACAAATTGCGCGAAGGAGGCAACTGAAGTATTGCCTCAACTTTGAGAGGATCGACTCTAATACCCTCTTTCGAAACTATGAAGCCCAAAAGGGGACCCGTCCTTATAGAAAAGATGCATTTGTTAGGATTCAATCGAATCTTGTATCGTATACATTGTTCGAGAATCATGCAGAGGTGCTTCGGGTGGTCCATCATCTTGCGAGAATGGTCGGCAAGATCATCCAAGAAAACCTCCATAATCGTCTTAAGATCGTAAAAGGCGTAGGTCATGGCACGCTGAAATGTAGCTCCGGCGTTTTTAAGGCCGAAGGGCATTTTCCGATATGAAAACATTCCCCAAAGACAAATAAAAGTTGTCTTATGTTGATCCTTAGGTTTGATTTGAATCTGGTTATATCCGAAAAATCTATCCATGAAGGAAAAAATCTCACTTCCGGTGCAAGCATCCAAGATTTGATCTATGAATGGTGTGGGGAAGTTGTCTTTCAAACATGCACGGTTCAAATCTCTAAAGTTGGTGCATAGACGGATCATTCCCTACTTCTTATCCATAGGAATGGGGTTTGACACCCATTCGGTAAGGAAAACGGGGTAGATGAAACCAGCTTTGAGCAGTTTCTCCACCTCTGCCTTGATAGCGGCTGCTTTTCTAGGGTTCACAGCACGTAAGCATTGTCGAACCAGTTTAGCATTGGGGTACGTTCTAATCTCATGTTCAACAATGCAGGGGTCTATTCCTGGCATCTCCTCATATGACCAGGTGAAAGCTTTCTGGAGTTCCATAAACAATTCAGTGTAAATAGCAATCTCCTCAGGAGTGCAATCGTCACCGATGTAGACATTCTCAACTATTCCGGGAGTATGAGAGATATTGATCGACATAGTTGGGGAAATTTTAGCCATATTCCCTTCCGCGAAAACATCATGCGACTCCAAAAGAGCCACAGGGTGACCAACCATCTCTTATAGAGTCATCCTAAACTCTTCTTGTTCGGTGAGCTCGAGTTTGGGAAGGAAATAAGAGCAATGGTGCATATCTTCCTAAAGTCTCTCACTACCACATATGGCCTCCATAATAGCTTCATCAGAAGGAAAAGTATCATCGAGGCAATCATGGGAACAAGACGAGTTGGCTGCCCAAACCGGCAGCGTAATGGGATCTTCTTGAACTGTCTAGGAAGAAGAGAGATCCAGTTCTGCAGTGGCTTCTTGAATATGTTGATAAGCAAGCTCAACTACAGACAGTGGCATAGACATCCCGACATGCGAAATGTTTCCAGACGTGGAACTCGTGTACGGTAAAGTCCACGGATTGTCAAAATAGGAAGTCCAGAATGACATATAATGTGAAAGAGGAGATGCATCGTCGGTAATGGTTCCAATAAAATTCACAGGAGTGGCAAAATCATAAGTTCCCATCAAAGAAGGGTACATTCCAACACCCATGTTCCCAGTTGTCGGATGAGAATGAGTAACCTGCGGGACTATGGATCCCATGGATGCTATGTTAACGTAATCCAGTTGATCGATGGTCACAATCTTGCCTTTGTGGGGAAAGAAGAAAACTCTGAATACAGTGGACACGACAGCTTGCATGGCATACATCCAATTCTAACCCAGTAGAAGGTTGTAGTCGATGGGTGCATCAACCACCTCGACTTCAATAGGCACAGACTTACCTATCAAGGAGACAACAAGGGAAGGGATAATTCCATGCGGCTTAAATGAACGACCGTCGAATGCAGTGAGCATGGTTCTAGACGCAAGTAAGGGAGGAGAGCCAAGAGATTTCCAACAAGCTAACGACATTACTGATGTAGAGGCACCTTCGTCAACCATAGTACGTTTGAAAAAACTCTGAAGGCACACCACCTGGATTTGAAAAGCCACATGGTAGGGTAAGCGAGGTTGGACATCAGTAGTATCGAACTTGATAACAGTGGGACTTCCCCCATCCTGAACTCCTAACACACTCAAAAGAGCATGCTTCTGAGAAGGACAGGCTTGCAAAACTTCAAGAGCCGACATGGCACATGGAGTTTGGCCCAAATCTTCTACGATGGAGTAGTTGTGGACGGCTCGAGCATTAGGATTATGTGTAGAGCGCTTAAGAACACCTTTCAGTATCCGCAGCATAATAGAGGGCTTCTCGATATGTAAGGAATTGTCAGGAGGAGGGGGAGGCTCACTCCCCAAATTGGTTTATGGTGCATCATAATCGCGCTGACGAGGCAACACTAACCTCTGACTGAACCATGTTCACACATCCATAACCACTAGTATTGGAAGCAGATGTTGTCGTCTCAGCAGGTCCATAACTAGTGGTGGGAGCATGCGAAGCCATGTTTTAGTGATGAGGTAGGGGATCCTTCAACACAGTTGGGTTCTGTGCCAAGTGCTTCGATGCTTCTTCAATACAAGGACATAAGTGAGTAAGATGGTCTTCCCCACAGATCTTGCAAGGAAACTTCACCTTACACCTAGATTTACGGTCCTCACCAGCATTTTCACCTTCCCGAGGAGGGTTGGCATTATCCTTATGGGGGGTATTGAGATTGCTATTGTTATTCCCATTGTTTACACCCTTACAATTATTTCTCCCCTTCTTCTTACCACCAAGTTGTTGGTTACCTGACTGGTTCGTTGTTTGCACACTGTGTACATTGAACGATGGGGTGGAAGTGGACAAGGTGTGAACCTATCCAGGAGTAGACTGGTTTAGTGACAAATTCTGCATTTGATTAGCTACCAAATATACGGGGCGAGTGCTTGCAGATCCAACGATGCCATCGGCATGTGGTCCAGGAACTGACGTGGGCTCATGACGTGTACGCGGTGCGTCAGGGATGATGTCATACAAAATGCCAGAGTGAGAGTACAATAAGTCTAACTGCTAGACTTTCAAGATAGCTTGTTCCTCAGTCACAATGCCAGACATCGAAACATCTTTAGCAATGTATGGGAGTAGAGACTTGAGGAACCATTCCAACAGGAAATCTGGAGGAATGTTGGCTTTCACTAACCTCTTCCGCCGACGCCACTCTTGAACGTGGTCAGAAATATGTGTGTCATTGTTCTGACGGAAGGTAGATAAAAGTTCAGTGCTAATCATAGCGAACCGGCAACTGGAAATGATCTAAGAAAACCAAAGCGATCTCGTTAAAACCCCTATAAGTGTTTCCAGGAAACTCGACGTACCACTTCATGGCTTCCCCCATGAGAGTGCATTGAAATAGTCACAATCTAACGGAATCGTGATTCAATGAGTTGGAGGAGCACCAAAGGTGGAATGTCGTGACATGATCTCCCAGGTCCTCACCACCTTTCCCCTCAAACTTAGGAATGTCCGAAGGGAGTTTGGTAGGGATCGGGGGCCAAGTAGGTTCATGACACACCGGATCATTCGTGAGCTTTGAAAGATATGGAAGATTCAAGCATGCAAGGAACGAGAGCTGAGGCTGGAAAGCTTGATTATAAGCCCCCGTAAAAGGTTGGTTAAACGGAACTGTGTTATAAGATGGACCAAAAGCTTGACCATGAGGGTTAAACTGCTGATAATAAGGACCTAATGGACCATAAGCTTTCCCATGGCCATAGGATCGATAACCTCCTCCTGCCTGACCCATTTGAGAGTAAGAAGGTATGTGCGTATTTTGGGCACCATATTGGGGTGGTGGATTGTACTGGTGGCCCACACCGACTGTGTTGTAGTAAGGGTTTCCACCATGAGTATGGGGCATATATGTACTATTTATAGCGGGAACTGTGTTGTAATGACCATAATGGTATGGTATGTTCCCACCCCCAGCATTAGGATTAGCTTGAGCAGTCGTGTGGTGACCAGAAGCATGAGAAGTATTCCCAACCCCAACATTGGTGTTACTAGTAGCAGGGATGGTGGCATAACGTCCATGTGGATAGGGGATATTCCCACCCCCTACATTAGCATTACTAGTGGCAGTAGTGGACGCAAAAGTATGCGGTATATGTCCACCCCCGTGGTTGGGAGGAGCATTAACATCCGTAAAAGTAGTCCTGGGTTGACGAGTAGCGGCATGTGTATTAGGTGGTGGATGGCGAGTCATGTTTCGAACAATGTTCCTATTAGGTTGGGAAATCCTAGGAGGTGGTCTTCTTCCAACATTAGCATTGTTAGGAGGAACGTGACCAGTCCCCGTACTATGTGTGTGAGTGGACAATGTAGTGCCCCCGGTGAGGGTAGCGCCCCCAGTGGGTATAGTATGGCTAACACCATGACTAGTGCCAGCGTGACTACCAAATGTAGCGGAAGGTTCAACTATACTATGACTAGGCATACCAAAAGAGAGTGCTGTTGGGTTGATCGTAGGACCAATGTCGTCATGTAACTCTGGCATCATGTATCTATAACTCCGTGGAAACGAAGGAACGAATGGATCATCCTGTTCTTCGTCCTCAGGTAAGTTTGGCATCCCGTGAAGATAATTATTCGGATTTGAAGGATCAAACGGATCTTGTTCAAGTGGATTAGACCAAATAGAACCAGGTTGAGTCTCAGGTGGATCACCTCCCCACGCCTCACAAGGAGTATGGGGATCGAAAGTGTGGTCAAATCTACCTGAGGGAGTTAAAGGTTTTTCCTTAGTATCCGAATGTGTAGCAGTCATGACGTCTTGGAAGTATGTCTCGAAAGAATCCAAAGACTCAGAGGGAGCCCTCCGGCGTCCTCTAGCAACACGACGTGAAAACTCGGCTAGCTTTAAACCAGCCAACCGATGGGATCGACGGAGAGTAGGGCTCCGTGCCACGATATCTCCAGAGAGAATATATAATCAAAACATCCCCTAAAGGCCAACTATCGATCAAAAACAGTAAATCAAAAGCACACACCTAGAGAAACTACACCCAAGAGCAGACAAACATAGTGGCTAAATGAGCTCCCGACACTAGAGTCGGTATGTCTCCCCTATGAGAGGCTTGAGACTCCCAAACTATATCCGGAGGTAACAGAATTAGTTATAGAGACACCCAGGCTTCACTACATGCAAAGGGTCGTAACCCTTAGCAACAAACAACTGTGTTGTCCAATCCCTATCTGACTCAGGACACGAATAGTATAACCACTGCAAGTACCCTGTGCGATACCTAGGTAAGGAAACTATGGTCACCGCAATATAACCAATGCTCAGGGGGATAGTCGCAGGTGGGATCCGTCGTATGGGTAGGGTATCTGAGCCTGAAACTCAATGAGGGTCAAATCCCCCAAGAGTTCTCAGATACGAACAAATCCTGGAAATATCTCCCACGTTCAGTCGGTATGAGAGGGATATCCCTTCAACCAACCTCCCGTGACCTCGTGCTTAACTCTGGCTTGAGTATAGCTTCCTGAGAACACCAATCTATACCATGGATTCCTCTACTCCCTATTCAGACACCTAATGTTTCGTCTATTAGTCTTGGATTGTTAACTCACAATGATCTATTCCAAGACTCTAAACCTATGCTAGTTGGTGTACCCTCTAAATAAAATCGATCTAATCAATTTTAAGATTAAGCATTAATTTTAATGGCTATGATTACTCAAGGGATATGATCGTGAAATTAGTGATGTGTAAGACTCAATGGTATGCAAAATCGCCAAATCCTAGACTCATCTATCCAATGAAAACAATGCCACTAATATGCACAATCAAACCAACGATTTTGAAATAAATATGAAATCCTTTTATATTTTTCAATGCACAATCAGAATCTAAATGAAGGAAGAAAGCACTCAATGCAAGATGCAATACATAAAAGCAAAAAAAAATTGTATTTTCTCTTATAAACGAAAGGAAAATGCAAAAAACTATGTGTATTTTTTTGTATTTTTCAATATATGGAAATGAAAAATGCAAGCAAAATCCTACTATATAGTCATTGATATGCCACAGAGATCACTAAGACAACCAGGCAGATACCAAATAGTAAGACTCAGCCAAAGGAATGAGCTCAAAAGGAAAAAACCAACAAGGCTCAACCAAGAGAAACGAAGAGTTCTGGTCACAACCAAGACATGGAACAGTCAAGAAACAGGCCAGCAAAGACTCAGGATCAACCAAAACCAACCCAGCAACAACCAAAGGTCATAAACCAACAAAATCTGGAGTTGTACGCTACTATCAAAGGAATACCTGCGGGTACCCGTGAGCAGTAGTGTAAACAGAGGCGGGTATACGCGGGAAAAACTAAGCAAGCCCGTGGGTGAGGAAAGGTAAAATGGAAAACAGAGAGTCCAATGGCTCAGAAAAAGCAAGTTTTCTATAGTGTATCTCAACGGCAAATAAGTGACACAGAGCTTCGACAAACAACAACTCTAATTATGGACTAATGCTCAAAAAATCCCCAAAATGGATGTTTTCCCCAACGGATTCTCCATTTCTGTGTTGGAGAAAACTCACTATGGCTTGGGGTAGACCACAACAAACAAATGACTACCAAAAATAAACTCAATTCTCAGAACTATGCTATATAAATGACAATGCTAAGATAATGAAGAATATAACCAACCTCGATCCAAACGTTTGATGTAGATCCCCATTGGAGCTTTCCAATCCATGCACTTGAATCTGCAAATTAGTCTCGACAGCCAATATACAACAAGTACATATAATATATAAACAGAATTAACATCATCAATAGAAATGGCCCATGATATAACAAGTAAATGCAACCCAATGTAAGATAAACAACATTTACAACATTAATGGATGAGAATATGAGTATTTCTATTAATAAATAAGAAAAAGTACAAAGTGATACGACCTCTTGCTGGAAACCAATCTGAACCAAGATTTGGATCAATCCACTTGTGCCTCCACCACTTCAATCCTCCATGAATGGCAAACTCAAACTAGATAGGAGTTTGGAAGGTGAACATAATGGGTTCACAACTACAAGGATCAATGAGGTTAGACTCAAGATAGGGCAAAATCCACTAGAGTTCTCTTGCTCTTCTTTCTCCTCCCGTCCATAAGACATATGTGCTCAATATATATTCCTCTCAAAGGTAAGTGAAAGGATAGATTGAGACGTTACTTGGGAAGATGGAGAGCCAAAGGTCACCCAATGACTACTTTTTGGGAGTAAAAAGTAATAAACTAGTGATTTTTACCATTTTACTTATACCCATGGGCTATAGTGATGCAACTCGCGGGTACGCTTGCTATAGTGATGCAACAAGCGGGTCAGAGGAAAAATGAGGAAAAAATATGTCTAAAGGATATAAAGTGAATCTGAGTCAGTGAAATGGATCCTACAGGCCAAAGAATGCTGATGCTCACAGGGTGGAAGATTACGTTGTAACAATCATCCATTAAGGAATTGGAAGAATACCACAAATGATAATTCATAACATGGTTCTTAGGGTCCTCACTGGTTTTTCCGTCAAACTTTGGAATGTCTGATGGTAACTTCACTGGAATCGTGGGCCAATTGATACCATGTTGAATGGGATTGTTAGTCAACCGAGACAATTCTGGAAGATCAAGTGTAGCCAAAAATGGTAATTGTTGGTTCGGTTGTGGATACTGGTAATACTGATAAGGAATATGTGTACCAGTAGGACCATGGATAGATTGATCATAAGATCCTCCAATAGGAAATTGGCCATATGGAGGTGGGCCTCCTGGGTTGGGAGGTGGACCTAAAGGAGGACCTCCTCCGGAATAAGGTGGTCCTCCGCCAAAAGGTGGGGGTCCTCCTCCTCCAAAATAAGGTGGTCGTCCTCCAGAAGGTGGGGGTTCTCCTCCACCATAATAAGGTGGTCCTCTACCAGAAGGTGGGGGTCCTCCTCCTCTAGAATAAGGTGGTCCTTCGCCAAAAGGTGGGGGTCCTCCTCCTCCATAATAAGGTGGTCCTCTTCCAAAAGGTGGGGGTCCTCCTCTCCAAAATAAGGTGGTGGTCGTGGTGGTGTACCTGATGGTGGGGGAGGTGGTGGGACATTTGGTGGAGGTGGTGGGGGTGTTCCACTAGCTAGAGGTCGAAGCGGTGGAAAATTATGGTTCCCCAAGGGGGTGTTCGTGTTTCTGGGATAAACAAATCTAAGAAAAAGGTTTCCTGGATAATATTGTCCTATAACGGCATTATGATTTCCCGTATAGATACACCCCCATGGGGGTTGGGTCCAAGTAGATGGTCCCACCGTGTGATGTGTCCACGTAGGTTGTCTCATGGTTGGGAGATAACTTCCAACCATACTATAGTTCAAATGTGAAGAATTTCCTCCACTCATGTTATGTCCACTAACTGGGTGGTGCCCCCCAATTAGATTAGGTCTACTAGCTAGGGTTTGCCCCTCGATCAAAACTTTTCCACTTATAGGAGTGTGCCGAGTAACTGTATTTTGAAAACTAATCATAGGTTGACCCATAGTTAATTATTGGCTACTAACTAAGGGATGACCTACACTCAATTGTTTACTAACAGTTAGATGATAACCTCCCCTCGAATTTTGAGGTGGGGGTGGTGGAGGTAACGTTCCAACAACATAGTTAATAATGGTTGAAGGTTTCCCTCCAATGGTTGGGATCACCTGAGGTGTTGAACTGGTCTCCTGATGCTGAGCTTTACTTGTTGGTAATGATGGTTGACTTGGTTCAGAAGTGGTCAAGGTAGGTGTAGATGTTCCTGGTGAAGAAAAAGATAAATAATGGATAAGGGAATGTTTCTCAAAAGATGACACTTCCATATTAGACCTAGGTGGGAAACTCTATCATCTAATTTAATTACTGAAAGTTCGTAAACGTTCGATAGTCTCATAAATAGGTGCAAGAAAGACGTCATTAGGAATCCATGGAGGAATCCTATGAAATGGAGTTTCCACCGTCGGAAGTGACTCAAAATCATAAACATGTTGACTTAAAGAAGTCTCAAAATGATGCAGTTGGACCAAAAGTTGTTGATATTGGGTCGTCTTGGGGTCGATTGAAGATCCAATCTATGGCTCCAGGTTTTCCTTCTATCGAATGATGAAACTTTGTGTCGTGTGAAGCAAGTTGTTCCACAATCAAAGGACCCATAGGATCAGTGATGGGTGGATTTGCGGGAGGTGAATAGTTCATTCCCGACTCCATGGTAGAAGTATCTTCTTCATGTGACACAGATGTGGTAGGTTGATCCATAGTTTCTCCTGAGTTCTCCTCCTGATTCAGGGGATATTCAAGTGGCAAGTTTAAAATCCTGCGAGATCTTCTTAAAGGTTTATCAACCAGAATGACTGAACCAAAATTTCTCCTAATAGTTTTATATACAAAAATAAAAATACACTCCAAGATCTACTCAAGCTAAAGTTGCAGGCAAACTGATGTGGTAGGTGGGATTAAATGGTCTGGAACCTCACGGGATTATCAAGGCTTCGTAACTAGCGATATGCCACAGGGTCCAACAGTTATACTCGGACCAATTGTTTAGAGCATTAACCAGGGAGGATTGGGACCATACCCCTGACCGTATAACCCGACTACCTGATATTACGTGCGTAGTAGCTCCCCGAGTGTTGTTCTCGGTGTATTTCCAAGCCAAGAAGGCCAATTGGTTAACTCATATCGTTATAGGAATCCTAGTAGGGTCTCCTGATATACACAAGGTAAATGGGAGATCAAATCTGTAGTGGTGTTGTATAATGCACAAACGCACGACAGGAGCCTTTCGATATACTATCGAGTACGTGAAGTAACTTTCTATATACCCAAAGGTACGTGAAAGTCCGTTCGATATACCGATTGGTACGTGGAAGAACTACAAGCCCTTGGGATACAGTGCAGGCAAATAACAACAACTGCCACGCTTAAAGACATCGGAACACGTCTCTAACTTAACACACAATTTTCTATACAATTTTAACCTAATGCTACCGTTAAATTTTATCTCGATTGTTAAGTGAATGCATGAGGTGTAGACTGGAATTTCAAAAGATGCAAATCTTTTCTTTTTCTTTTCGATGAAAACTAGCTAAGGGAAGGAGAAATATTTTTTTGTTTTCAATAATGAACAAGTACCTCTATACTTTCAAAATCAACCAAAAATACTCAAACACATGCTCTCAATAATCCAACAAAAAATGAATAACACACCAAATCCATTTTTTTTTCCTTTTTGTCTTTTCAAGCTAAGCGAATCTATGAAAAAATTAAAATAATAATTTCCTTTTGAATGTGATAACTCCTATTTTCCAAAATAATGATCAAAAGTGGGAAGAAAATAATAAATTGTGATAATTTTCACTATCTTTGGAATGCTTTGCAAAAGTTCAAATCCACTTAGTATTTTCAAGGAAATGATGAATAAATTTTTCAAACCCAAGAAAATGCAAGCCACTAATAATCTTTTAAACTTTTCAAATATCTTCTTAATACTCACTCCAAAGCATAAAAATTCTCTACAAAAATTCCAAGAAACAAGCTTGAAATGAAGATAATGAACAACGTCGATTTTCTAATCAAATGTACTGAATAGATCTGAAAATTATACCACTTTTCAAGTCTATATTCATAAAATCAGCGAATATGCTACTGCAAACTTTGATTGATTGGAAATTCTCAAAAAAAAATAATCACCCAAAATATCAAAAACACACTAAATTGAGTAAAATCACAACAATTAAATATTGGAGGGCTTAGAAGTCGAATTGAACAGATCAGATGGCCTGATAAGGAGTCACAAGACTGAGTGTGCTCATGGGGGATTGAAATTTTCCACAGCAAGGGATACACCTGCTTGACTATCTAAGACTCAAATCAATATTCGAACTTCAGAAAATAATCCAAGGATGAAGTATACTGGGTCTAGGAGGTTCTGTAGCAGTGAAGGAAAAACACATAGAAGTCAAAAACTAAACCAAAAGCCAACTTTGATCATTTTTACACTGAGTGCTAAATAATGAAGGGTGACGCGCCCTGGAAGGGTGCACTAGAGTTTTGGGATACCCAACTACGCACTATGCATGCTAGGTAACTGCATCAGCAATGTAGGCTATAAACTGCCAGAGAGTGTCAGCGACGCAGTCTCCTAACAGGCTAAGTGCGTCAGAAGTACAGTGATGTGGGTGATGAATGGCCCAGGTGCGTCGGGCGGGATCTAAACAACAAGAATCAAAATTATCCAATAATAAAAGAGGTAGAAGGCTCAATAAATATCCCCAACAGAGTCTGGATGGCCCATATATTCTCTGATGATCAGATCCAAAAATGAAAAGCAACTTCAAGGCAAGAGGCTAATTGGAAAGAAATCAAAGAAACCAAAAATGCAATGAAGTCAAAAATCATGGACTACTATCCCTAGTATGGTTTCCAAATTTGTTTACATACAATCTGTATGAGCGGACTCAAATAGATCTCCCTAGTCTGAATGGTTCAGATCTAGAACAAATGAATACATAATACAAATACCTTTCCTATATCAATTTAAATGTAAGATACATGAAAGAGATGACTTACCTTAAGTGTGCAGTTCCTTTCTCCTTACTGCTCCAAGTCCTGGTCTTCAGATCTTTAGCTGCAAAACCAGACAAAACATATGGAAACAAGAAAGTAATAAAATCACATGGATGTGAATTGATCGAGATCAATAGTCAAAGAATTTAATCCTAAACATTATCAACACAACAATGTTTATGGAAAGAACTTGTATTCAATGTAATAATAATAAGTACAAAGGAATAGATGTTACGACCGATGCTTTGACATCATAAACTCCTTCCAACAATCCTATCCTCCAAGATCAAATGCTTAGCCTCCTAATGGATGAAGAGGATCACCTAGAGAAATTTCACCACCATATAGGTACTCTATCCTTCCTCTTTTAACAATGGAGACGAGGTTCATATATATAGGGATAAAGGGATAGGAGAGGTTGAGGATTTAGGGGAGAGGCTTAATGGACCATCCCACTAGACAAGGGGATCGAATGCCACATTTCTAGGTAAGTAGGGATAACTCTCCATGCCATCCAAGCTTCGATAAGTCGCTCAAAGCTTCTCTTTATCCATTTTAACCAACTACGACGCACCTTGCACAAAGGAAACATGGGCCAAAGAGAGATCAAGGCACCTTGTACAAGGGCACACTGCGTTACCGACGCACTCTGATAAGGTGCAGAATGCGTCACCTTGAACCTGACGCAACTTGTTGGACAGCAGGGGCGCATCGGAGTGACAACATAATGTTAAAATGAATTACCACAACTTCTCTTTCAATGTTTTAGCTCAAGGACTTTAGGGATCAGGGAATACAGAGGACACATAACTCATGATGACGATATTTTTGTGTAATAGTCCATTTTAGTCTAGAATGAGATTACAAGCATGAGTTTCATGATGAGGAATGAATTAGCAAAAGTGTATGCTTTTAGATTCACAGGTATTGGGAAATTTGGAAATGGATAGATTCGCCACACCATGAGCTCTCATAGCCATCTTATTAAGAATTATATGTCATGCTCAAACTTCGAAGGATAATAAGCAATGAAATGAATAGAAATGCATTATCTCCCACACATTTGAAATTGAAGGGGCCTATATGAAGAAGTATTTAGATTTATTCCTAAGGTGTTATGCTATACATGGTTGGGATGGTTGGTAGTTTAAGAGGGATTTGATAGTGGAAGTAATTGCTCAAAGATTAAAGTTGTCGAGCCCAACATTTTCTCAAACAGAGTATAAAGAGGGAAGGGTAATTTAAAAGGAGGAATTTTAACTAATAGGTAAAAGATAAATAGAGTAGAAACACAAATGGTTTCCAATTCCAATTTCAAATAAATGGTGTCTACTTAAATTTTATTTCCTACCAAGCTAATTTATTACAAATCTCCTTGATATTGTCTTAAAATTATGATATATAATTAATGATATAAATGTTATTCATGTATGAGTGTACCTTAGATAAATAAAAGAACCAATGGGATGCATTGAAGTCTCTATTTCACTTGTAGTAAAGGTTGTCAATATTGGAATAACTTTCAATTATTGCAAGTAAGTTCGACATTTCTCTCATATGACTTGGACCTTGAAAGTGAGAGGATCTATCAACATAGGAAAGTTATTTTGTGGGACAAGGAAACCTTAAACCTATAAATTGTTCATGAGAAGGCATATGATTTGAAAGGCCAAGAAAAGGAGTGGGCCAATTTCTTGAACAAAATTTAAAATGCCACTTCTTTGTCAAGTGGCAAAAAGTGAATTATTTTGTAAAAAAATTATAATATTAGAGAATAAAAAATAAAAATAAAGTAGGAAGATCAAGGGTCCCATGGAAGACTAGGAGTCATCTGGAAGAGCAATTGTCATAGGAAAATTGAGTCATTATTATGTTGTATAAAATAGAAGCTTGACCTCATTGGAAGGGAATTTTTTGCTTTAAAACTTTGTATAAACTATTTTCAAAATTATAATGAGAAGCAAGAAGCCCCTGCAAGCCAATCTATTTGGAGACGAATTTCAAGTGTTAGATGATGCAGGAGCATCGATTCTGAGTCAGCAATGTGATTGCGCAGTCGCATGTTGTGGCTAGTATGAAGGTGAGTTGTTCTGATGTGGACAGTATGATCTGTTTTGTGATGATTCGAGATCGCGGGATATGTAACCATCTGATGAGTTGTCTATTTTAGGTGAGATAGGACATAGTAGCAAGTTGATACTCCCTGCATGGAGATCAATCCAGATTAGGAAAGTTGGTTGAGCAATGATGAAGACCCGTCATCATGGAGGGTGTCAAGTTGTTAGGTTGTTGAGTGATTCAGTGTTTCTGTTAGAGAGCCGAAAGCATAAGTAGGGTAGGGTTGAATAAGTTAGGGCTGGTCGGCTGGGGGTGTGGGTCATTCTGCATGGATTGTAGTTTTTATGCTTAACTGTGAATGAATTTGGAAGTTCTGTGTGTTTGAGAAATCTTTCTATGCATTTTAATTAAGAACGCTTTGAGTTTTTGTCAAGTAGAGCTGTGTGCATTTGTGACCTGATTTCTGTGTGTATGAATCTCTATTTCGCGCTCATATAATTCCTATGTGCAGTGAAGAACACCCTAAACATTTGTAGACTGATCACCATTAAATTTTTTTAGCCTAATTGTTGCTTGTGTTTAGTTTTCCCTAATATCTCGATGAGGGTCGAGCTGGTTTGGTCGTTTCCATGATTAATCGGTCGAGAGATCACAGAGCCATAGAGTAGAACCAGTGAGTTGAATTCGTATCGCTCATATAGAAGCTAAGGAAAAGATCAACGATGGGGAAAGGTCACCCGCAGTGAAGCGGCATGGAAATTAACCTTTCCGCAAGCCTAAGTGAAGGATCCTACCTTGATCCTAGATAAACGGTTATGATCAGATCCACAAAGGATCAACGGTGGAGACAGCATCCCGTAAAAGGGAGAAGCGCAGCGATTAGCGACGAGACATTGTGGAAGCTCAGCTGCGGAGAGTCTTTGCGGAAGGACTTTTCGAAAAAGTTGGGAGAACACCCCGCAATCCACAATCCGCAAGTGCGAAATGGATATTGCAGAAAAGAGTATGCGGGAAGGCGGTTGCAGAGAAGATGACTGTGGAAGGCATTTGCGGAAGGACGTCGTGGTTGCGAAAGGAAGGTGATTCCGCAAGAACATTGCGAAAGGTCATTTTTGAAGGAAGGAGACCCCAGAACGTTGCGGAGAGCCTGTGTTGAAGGTAAGGGTCACGTGGAAGAAAGACTAGGCCATTTTCCAGCCAAGTTAGGGAGTGATTCCCGTGAATCACCCTATATCCTGGAAGGGTGAGGGTTGAGTTGGATGCGGTCGATTCCACCCCCATCAATTTTGGTATCAGATCAGGGTTGCTTGTGTGATGCAGCAAAAGAGAGACATGGTTGTACACATGAGAGGAGCAATAATGCGTGGCAGAGGCCGATTGGTAACGAACACCGAAGTCATGGAGGAAATGAGAGAAATGTGAGCACGTATGGAAGCTATGGAGATGGGTCGACGAAAAGATACAGAAGCAGGAGACGTAAGTGATCCTAAAGAAGAAGAACAAGGGGAAGAAGCGGAACCTATGCTAGAAACGCCTGAGCTGAGATACTT
Organism: Larix kaempferi; assembly: GCA_027924585.1. Classification (NCBI taxonomy): domain Eukaryota; kingdom Viridiplantae; phylum Streptophyta; class Pinopsida; order Pinales; family Pinaceae; genus Larix; species Larix kaempferi. The sequence goes on along the minus strand of BSBM01000217.1, from coordinate 8,498,860 downwards.
TCGGTCAATTCTTGGAGCAACTTCGAGGCCAAAACCTGAGTTGCCTACCTATGAGGGAAGTCTCACTGCTGAACACCTCATTGACTGGATCAGTGAGTTGGACAAATACTTCGAGTATGATGAAGTTGAGGTGAACAAGAAAGTCATAATTGCAGTGACCAGATTGAAAGGACATGCATCCTTATGGTGGGATAGTGTGCAAGTTGAAAGAAGAAAGAAGAACAAACGGTTGATAAAGAACTGGGATAGAATGGTAGCTAAGATGAGAGCTAAGTTCTTACCAAAGGACTACCATTTAACATTGTATAGACAGATGCAAAACCTTAGGCAAATATTATTGACTGTAAGATAATATACAGAATAATTCTACAAAGTTAACCTAAGGGCAGGCTATGTAGAAGAATCGACAGAGAAGACTGCTAGATACATCAATGGTTTAAGAATGGAAATTCAGGATGAGATTCGTATGATATCACCAAGAACAATGGAGGAGGAATACCAATGTTCCTAGAGAGCAGAACAAAATTTATTGAGGAAATAGATTTTCAATATAGGTAGAGGTTCAGCCCTAGGAAGGGGGCAAACAGCTGGAAGAGGAAGGTTTGCATCCCACAGAGGGGGGCCCAGCAATTCACACTAGCATGAACACCAATATAGAGGAAGAAAATCCATAGAGAGAGGACCTTACCAAAGAGGTAGAGATAGAGGAAGAGGCAGAGAAGCTGTCTACAAATGTTACAAGTGTAACAAGTTGGGACACAGATCCTTTGAATGCTGGGAGAAGGAAGACGTAGGACAGAGCGGATCCTGTGTAGCTCAGAATGAGCAACCGCAAGAGCAGATCACAGTGGCTGATAATATGCCAAAGAATGGAGATTCCTTGATGATGAACAAGATCTTATTGAAACCTAAAAAGGAAGAAGTGGAACCTGTTCAAAGGAAGGATTTATTCAGAACCATGTGTAAAGTCAAAGGAAAGTGTTGTAAGATGGTGATTGACAGTGAGAGCACTGACAACCTTGTTTCCACATAAATGGTGGAGAAACTGAGTCTGAAGAAGACCAAGCATCCTATTCCATACAAAGTATCATGGTTGCATAAAGGGAATCAAATCCTGGTAAGTGAACAATGTGATATTATGCCCATGGATGTTTGCCATATTCTTCTAGGGAGACCGTGGAAATTTGACAAGAGAGTAGTACATGATGGTAGGAGAAACTGTCATAGTTTTATGCAAGATGGGATAAAACATGTTCTACACCCTTTGCAAGGAGAGGGCTCGACAGAGCAGCATACATCTAAGGTACTGATGTTGACAGGGAAGGAGTATTTGCGACAGATTGATGAGAAGGAGTTGAACTATGTTGTAGTATGTAAGACTAGAGTGGTAGTAGTGAAGACTAACATTACAGATCTACCTGAGGAGATTCAGGAGATGCTAGGAGAGTTTAGTGACATTGTGGTAGATGATTTTCCCGATGAGTTACCACCGAAGAGGGATATAAGTCACCATATTGATTTTATTCCTAGAACAATCTTACCAAACAAGGCAGCATACATACTGACACCTCAAGAGAATGAAGAAGTCAGAAGACAAGTACAAGGATTGTTGGATAGGGTTTGGTTCAGAAGAGTCTGAGTCCATGTGCAGTACCAGCAGTACTTACCCCAAAGAAGGATGGTAAGTGGAGGATGTGTACTGACTCCAGAGAAATTAACAAGATTACCATCAGATACAAATTTCCATTACCAAGGATGGATGACATGATGGATTTCCTTAGTGGAACAACATGCTTTTCAAAGCTAGACTTGAAGAGTGGATACCATCATATTAGGATTCAAGAAGGAGATGAGTGGAAGACATCCTTTAAGACAAATAATGGATTGTATGAGTGGTTGGTGATTCCATATGGACTATCCAATGCACCAAGCACGTTCATGAGATTAATGAATGAAGTCTTGATAGATTTCATAGGTAATTTTGTGATAGTTTACCTTGATGATATTCTGATTTTCAGTCAATCAGAGAAAGAACATTTGAAGCATTTGAGACGTGTCTTGGAAAGACTGCAACAAGAAAAGTTGCTAGTGAATGTGAGGAAGTGCACATTTCTGAAGTCAAAACTGGTATACTTGGGTTTTGTTATCTCAAGTGATGGCTTGAAGATGGATCCAGAAAAAGTGCAAGAAATCATTGATTGGCCTTCACCTCAAGGCATTTTTGAGTTAAGAAGTTTCCATGGTTTGGCAAGTTTTTATAGGAAGTTCATAAAGAATTTCAGTGGTATTTTTGCACCTATAATTAAGACAATTAGGAAGGACAAACAACCTTTCCAATGGACAGCAGAGGCTGAAAAGAACTTTCAGTTCTTGAAGAAGAAGATTATTGAACAACCAGTATTGAAATTACCAGAATTCAGACATCCTTTCCAAGTGAAATGTGATGCCAGTGGAGTAGTAATTGGATCTGTACTCGATCAAGAAGACAGACCTGTAACATATTTCAATGAGAAATCAAATGAAGAAAAACAGAAATATTCCTCTTATGATAAGGAATTTTATGCTATTTTTCAAGCATTAAAGCATTGGAGACATTACCTGATGCCTAGAGAGTTTTTTTTGTTTTCTGATAACCATGCATTGCAGTATATTATGTAGCAAGCTAAGTTGAACTAGAAACATGTCAAGTGGGTTGAGTTCATGCAAAAATTTACCTTTGTGATAAAGCACATAAGTGGGAAATCAAATCGAGTAGTTGATTCTTTAAGCAGAAGACAATTGATGGTGCAAGAGAATCAGATCCAAGTCTTAGGATTTGAACACTTAAGAGATTTGTATGAGGCTTGTTGACACTATATCTGAAAAGTATTCAAATCCTAAAAAAATTTCCATGATAACCTAAAAGCAGTGAAATTACCACAAGGAGGTTGAATAAAAGGTTGACAATTCAAAAAACAAGAGGGAAAAACCCACTTATGCAAAGTCCGAAAGCAAATTTGTGAAAAGATTAAACCCCAATCAAGTTTCGGTGGCGGAGATGTCAAGAATCTCGATCAACGGCCAATATTGCTTCCTGCATCGCCAAAGTGATCGGTGGCAAATAGAGGTGGGCGGTAGCGGACTCAATACCACCAGGGAACGTGTCTAAACCTCATCCTTCCGCATATGTGATATGGTGGTAAAGGAAACCACCATAGCGCCGGGCGGAACCACCAAATATGGAAGAGCGGTGGGGTCAGTACACGTGGCAGGGTGGGACCTGATACGTGGCAGATGGAGAAAGCACGGCAGGGCCATAGCACGTGGCGTCATACGTTGTGAAATCGGAGGGCTGATATAAATTTAAAATAAAATCAATGGATAGTGTTCGTCCGCATCGGGGAAGCTGCACACTGGATATGAGGAAGAGTGGTCGCGGAAAGTAAACCACTCCAACAGGTGTCAGCTGGTGGTTGATCAGCGCAGGGAATAAACCGGAGAAGAAAACCGCTTTTTGATCGCGGATACTACCAAAAGGGATAAAGGGAGACGAGATCTGACGGCTCAAAACAAAAGCTCGAGATCAAGGGTCAGATATGAAACCGCATTCATAAAGTTGCAGGGAAGTTAATTAAAAAGACTGATATAAAACAAAAAGGGCTCCACACAACGGCATTCTGCATATGTGTCACTATCTTGGAGAGCTCTGAAGACTGGTGGAGGTCGGCAATTGCGACAGAAGGTGAAAGGCGGGTACATACAGGTCATGTTGAAATGCGAGTCTTGGTAAAAGAGATGACCAACTATGATTTACCCACGGCCGACCAGTGGAATTATGTAGACAAGTATGGAAAGACCAGATATTCTGTCCATTCCTAGATGTTTTTAAAACTCTTGCCAAGTGGCGAAAAGATGATTTTCAAAATCTTTGCCAAGTGGCAAAAAGATATTTTTATTTTAAATTTGTAATATTATTTGGAGACAGTTATCTATTTGCTCTGAGACAGTTATCTTTTAAATTAAAGTATTTTCAGTTATTAGTTAGAAGAAGCAGTTATGTCAAGCTTCTTCCGAATTTTGTATAAAAACAATGAGAGTCATTGTTGAAGGGGTTGGAAATTTTTTGAGAGACTATGTATGTTTTGAAGTCCATTTTTGATAAATAAAGGAAGTACGGTGAAAATACCTATCTTTTTTAGACCAGAGATTCATGTGTTGATCAGCTTTACAGTCCGTTATTTTCCTTTATCTTTATATGTGTATGTTCACTATCTTTGTTATGTCTACCATTATGTTTTTCTTCTATATTTAAATGAATGCATGAAATAACTCGAGACTCATACTGGTTATGCCTCGTTTTATTGCATTTAAATATTCACTATTTTCTCCAAAGTTGACAATAGATTCATCCCAGTTAGATGCCTGTTGTTGATGGAATGTCATTACTTCTTTCTACACCACCTGAAAAAATCCAATTGACTGTAATATGATTGCTATCTTGCCTCTGTGGAAATCTGTTTGGTATAAATCTCTTACCGGCATATTATATATTTGAAACTTTGACTCCATGCCCAACGTTTCTTGTTTTCCTTTTCAACCAGAAAATCCTTTTGAGAAAATTTGAGAGAACTTTTATATTTTTCAGTCCTTATATATATATTGTGAGAGAGCCCTCTCTGGCGGAAAAATGGCTGAGTTTTCTACCTAAAGCTTGGTTTGAAATAGGTTACCTTAGGTGTTATTCTTTTACAACCAGAATAAAATCTAAGTGCTAACAAGGCTGACATTGATTTTCAGAATGCATATAGAGCTTGTGGAAATCCTGTAGAGGTAGACAGAGAATCATGGATTGAGTATATGTTGCAAGATGGTTTACTCTTTAAGAACAATAGACTTTGTATCCCCAAATGTTTTATGAGAGAGAACTTGATACATGAAAAACACAATGGGGGGATGGAAGGTCACTTTGGAAGTGATAAGATCTTTGGACAGTTGAACCATTTCTATTTTTGGCCAAAGATGAGGTCTGAAGTTGAGAATTTTGTGAGCAGATGTAGGGTATGTCAGCATGCCAAAGGAAGAAGCCAAAACACAGGCTTATACACACCATTTCCTATTCCAACTAGGCCTTGGGATTCTGTGAGCATGGATTTCATTTTGGGTTGCCAAAAAATCAAAAGGGAAATGATTATATTTTTGTGGTGGTGGATAGATTCACTAAGATGGCACATTTCATTCCATGTTATAAGACTAGTGATGCCACACACATTGCTAACTTGTTTTTCAATGAAGTTGTGAAGCTACATGGTTTACCTAAGAGTATTGTATCTGACAGGGATGTGAAGTTCACAGGTCATTTCTAAAGAACCTTATGGAAGAAGTTGGGTACTAAGTTGAATTTCAGTTCAGCATATCATCCACAGTCTGATGGCCAAACTGAGGTCGTGAATATAAGTCTAGGTAACATGTTGAGAAGTCTGATTGGAGAAATTCCAAAGCAATGGGATAAGGTGTTAGCTCAAGCTGAGTTTGCATATAATGATTCACCAAACCGCAGTACAGGGATGAGTCCATTCCATATTCTTTATGGTATGCATCCAAGAGGAGCATGTGAACTATGTGATTTGGGTCAATTGGAGAAGAGGAGCGCAAATGGAGAAGATTTTGCAACAAGGATCAGTGAACTACAAGAGCAAGTTAACACAAGGTTACAGCATAGTAACAACAGTTACAAGGCAAGGGCAGATTCCAAGAGAAGAGAGAAAAACTATAAAGTAGGATATTTGGTTTTAGCACATCTGAGAAAAGAGAGGTTTCCAAAGGGAGAGTACAACAAGTTGAAGATGAAAAAGATTGGAACTTGCAAGATACTCAGAAAATTTTCAGCAAATTCCTATGAACTGGAGATGCCAATAGGGATTGGTATACCACCTATTTTCAATGTTGTAGACCTGTATGCTTATGTGACAGATGATACAAGGAAAGTACCAGAAGTGGAGGACCTTCAGTGGCTAGAACAGATGCCTATAGCCCATCCAACGGAACCAGAGTCTATCTTGGATACTAGAGTGGAAAGGAGTACCATACATGTAGATTACTTAGAATACTTGGTCAAATGGAAGGGCCACCATGTAGAAGATTCTACGTGGATGAATGCTAAAGAATTGGAAACCAAGGGTTTCTCAGTAGCTGACTTGCTGAACGGGGGTTCATAAATTTTAACCTTGGGAGTCTGATGTAGGAACATTGATGCTGAGTAAGAAATGTGATTGCACGGTCACATGTTGTGGCCAGTATGGAGGCAAGTTGTTCTGATGTGGACAGTATGATCTGTTTTGTGATGATTCGAGATCGCAGGATATGTAACCATCCGATGCGTTGTCTATTTTTGGTGATATAGGACATAGTGGCGAGTTGATACTCCCTGCGTGGATATCTTTAATGTCCCTTTTTAAGAATTTTATTCAAATGACCAATTTTTCACTTTTTTCCCTATTTCGACCTTTGACTAGTTTTGATGTCTAGGTCTCCAAATTGACCCAAATGCTCCCAAATATTCTATGAGGGTATATGAATGATATTAAGACTTGAATATGATGTTCAGGGATGATTTATGACCCTCCAAATACTTCTACAAACTTTTTTAATATTATGGACAAAGTATGGAATTTAACTAGCAATTTGGGGATCAAATCCCCCCAGGGTAAGTACTGAAAATGGCTCTCCAAATGCCTCCAAAATCACTCGAAATTATGAATAGAGGTAGGGGATGTCTAAGTAAAATTATTTAGGTCTCATTTGCACCATTTATCAGTTATTAATTATTTTCTAATCTTCTCCCAAACAACAGCAAAAATCACTAATTTGACCCTTGGGGAAATGGCACCAAATCTCTTCCAAATGCAAATAAACTGAGTAAAATGACTTCAAATACTTAATTTATGAACATGAAACTTGTAATACTCATCAATGGCTGTCAATTCATCATAAATATATCATATAAACATTCTTTCATTCGAAATTATCAGCATTACAATGGCATACATCACTATAGTGGGGAAATGGTCATTGTTTGCTCATTAATCATCACTTTTACATACAACCACTTGGTATTTCGACCTGAGACTTTATGAATATGAATAAAAGAGTATATTAATCTTATTACAATCAGAAATGGATCATGAGAAGCTCTCCCAAAGAGTACAAGAGCTCACCAAAAACACCCTCCCTCAAGGAGCAAGAATATGCAATGAAAACTGGAAATGGTTGAGTGAATGAGATGCAATAGAAGAAGCCGCGAGCTTCCCTGTAGCTTACACCTGAAAATAAAGACTCCATGAAAGACCTGAATGGCCTCTCCAAACACCAACTTGGATGGGAATCTTTCACCCTCGAAATTGGCTAAGGCAAGAAACTAGTAATCCACTAGCCCTCTCTCTACACAAATGCAATTTTCTCAAATGATCAAAAGCTCCTCTCTTACTTCATTTCTGTATTTTATAAACATCCTTAGTCTTCTAAGGTCCTCCATGGGTCGAATTCATCCCAAGATATTCATGCCAACTCAAGTTGGGAAGAGATTCCCGAGTATTCCACTTGTCCTTCCAATTCTAGCCCTCTCCTTCTCCAAATTCGAATTGGTGTCTCTTTGGCTGCCCTAACTCACTTGAGCGCCCTCTTGGAGGCTAGTTTTAGCCCTGACATGTCATATATGTCATATGTCAGCCTTCGGGTCTGATTTATGTCATAGGTGTCATAGATTCTTCATCATTGTTGTCATAAGAGTTAGGGAATGTAGCCCAAGTGTCCACAAACCTCTAGTTTGACTCTTCTTCATCCATGGAAGTTACCACTCCATCCAAATTTGACCTATGATGGTAAATGCATGTTTATGAGCCTTCTAACTCATCCCAATAACCTTAGGCTTCCCATGGATTCGAAATTGCAAGAGGAGAATTCCATTTGGCACATCAATTCTAGCTTGTGTGGGTCCCACATCCTCCATATGTCTTCAATACCAATTGACACCTAGAATTTCTTTATTCAACCTCTTTATTAAATACTTGAACTATTCTAATGTATAAACATAATTTATTAGCTCCCTTATTACAATTCCAAATGTATCCATCCAACCTATGAAACTAGTAGGATTGATGGAATTGTCCTGCTATGCATTTATTTGAATGGGGATATTACTATCCTCCCCACCCAAGATTGCTTGCCCTCAAGCAATCTCAATTTTTCATGATGCAAACTTGTTCCTCGATCCCATTTTCTTGCATGCATTCTTCCAAACATCATGAGTACAAAATATATATCATCAAATTACATAACAACATAATGAAAATGTACATCAAGAAGATGCTTCATCAAAGTGTCATGAAAGTGCTTATACCTCCAAGCAAGTAGACCACCATTTTCCAAGTGCATACAAGCATCAAGTGAACAATAAAATATGATCCGATGACATAGGTGAGTATCCCATGTCCTATAATGCTGCTCCAAAAATATGTAAGATGCATCAAAACAATCAGCCATGTATTCTTTCATCCAAGTAGTTAATGAAGTTCCTCCAACATCAATTGAACTAAGCAAGGAGCAAGGAAAATCATGAGTCTTCAAGTGACTCAAATGCATATCATAGGTGAATCCATGTAGATGTGAATCGTCATAAAGTAACAAATTATGCTGCTGCAAATGTAAATAATGAGGTGCTCTATCCATGTTATCATCAAAAGGAGGGTTATGAGTTTCATACCCCTCATGTGGCACCATTAGAAAAAAAACCTTTTACCCAATTTTCATCCCCAATTGATGTGGCTGAAAAAGAAGTAGGGGGTGAGGAATTATGAACCAACCTTGAATCTTTACAACTCTTACCCATCGAAATCTTTAATTCATCTTCTCCATAATTGGTTGGTCCAACTATTGTGACATCATGTGCCTCCTCCAAGGCTTTGCAACTCTCCCCAAGAGGCAACTCATAATCCATCTGAACAAAGACAAGTGCTTGTTATTCTTCTTGTTTGAGTGTAGCATATTCAAGCATATGTATATTAATATGTACCTCATGTTCCACCATTACATTAGGTTCCTCCTTTGTTACATAAATTATTTCATCCATTTCCTTCTTTTCCTTGAAAAGAAAACCATTGCTCCTTCTTTTTGCCACTTGGCTTTCGAATCGAATAACCAACAATTCGAACCCTTGCAGTAGTTCTTTTTTCATGTATTCAAAGGATTGTTTCAGTAATTTTCTAAAATCCTCATTCTCCTCTAAGGTTCCTTTCTCATACTTACTCATGGTGACCAAGGAATGCACTTCTTCTCCTATTTCTTCACTTTCACCAAAGTACTTTCAGTTTCAGTTTCTAAGGGTGGTGGCTTATTTCTTTGTTTCCTGGTCTTCATTAATGGTCTACCAAATCAAGTGCCAAGACCATGCTCTGATACCATTTGTAATGTCCATTTTTAATAATTTTATTCAAATGACCAATTTTTCACTTTTTTCCCTATTTCGACCTTTGACTAGTTTTGATGTTTAGGTCTCCAAATTGACCCAAATGCTCCCAAATATTATGTGAGGGTATATGAATGATATTAAGACTTGAATATGATGATCAGGGATGATTTATGACCCTCCAAAGACTTCTCCAAACTTGTTTAATATTCTGGACAAAGTATGGAATTTAACTAGCAATTTGGGGATTAAATCCCCATAGGGTAAGTACTGAAAATGGCTGTCCAAATGCCTCCAAACTCACTCGAAATTATGAACAGAGGTAGGGGATTTCTAAGGGAAATTATTTAGGTCTCATATGCACCATTTATCAATTATTAATTCTGTTCTAATCTTCTCCCAAACAGCAACAAAAATCACTAATTCAACCCTTGGGGAAATGGCACCAAATCTCTTCCAAATGCAAATAAACTGAGTAAAATGACTTCAAATGATTAATTGCTGAACATGAAACTTTTAATACTCATCAATGGTTGTCCATTAATCATAAATATATCAGATAAACATTCTTTCATTCAAAATCATCAGCATTACAATGGCATACATCAATATAGTGGGAAAATGGTCATTGTTTGCTCATTAATCATCACTTTTACATACAACCACTTGGTATTTAGACCTGATAATTTCTGAAGATGAAGAATAGAGTTTATTAATATTATTACAATCAGAAATGTATCATGAGAATCTCTCCCAAAGAGTACAATATCTCACCAAAAACGCCCTCCTTCAAGCAGCAAGATTATGCAATGAAAATTGGAAATGGTTGAGTGAATGAGCTGCAATAGAAGAATCCACGAGCTTCCCTGTAGCTTACACCTGCAAATAAAGACTCCACTAAAGCTCCATGAAAGACCTGAATGGCCTCTCCAAACACCAACTTGGATGGGAATCTTTCAACCTCGAAATTGGCTAAGGCAAGAAACTAGTCATCCACTAGCTCTCTCTCTACACAAATGCAATTTTCTCAAATGATCAAAATATCCTCTCTTACTTAATTTCTATATTTTATAAGCATCCTTAGTGTTCTAAGGTCCTCCATGGGTCAAATTTCTTCCAAGAGATTCATGCCAACTCAAGTTGGGAAGAGATTCCCAAGTATGCCACTTGTCCTTCCAATTCTAGCCCTCCCCTTCTCCAAATTCAAATTGGTGTCTCTTTGACTGCCCTAACTCACTTGAGCGCCCTCTTGGAGGCTATTTTTAGCCCTAACATGTCATATATTTCATATGTCAGCATTCAGGTCTGATTTTTTTCATAGGTGTCATAGATTCTTCATCATTGTTGTCATAGGAGTTAGGGAATCTAGCCCAAGTGTCCACAAACCTCTAGTTTGACTCTTCTTCTTCCATGGAATTTACCACTCCAACCAAATTCGACCTATGATGATAAATGCCATGTATATGAGCCTTCTAACTCATCCCAAGAACCTTAGTCTTCCCATGGATTCGAAATTGCAAGAGGAGAATGCCATTTGGCACATCAATTCTAGCTTGTGTGGGTCCCACATCCTCCATATGTCTTCAAAACCAATTCCCACCTAGAATTTCTCTTGAATTTATTTATTCAACCTCTTTATTAAATACTTGAACTATTTGAATGTCTAAACATCATTTATTAGCTCCCTTATCACAATTCCAAATGTATCCATCTAACCTAGGGAACTAGTAGGATTGATGGAATTGTCCTGCTATGCATTTATTTGAATGGGGACATTACAAGATCAAGCCAGATTAGGAAAGTTGACTGAGCAATGATGAAGATCCGTCGTCATGGAGGGTGTCAAGTTGTTAGGTTGTTGAGTGATTCAAGGTTTCTATTAGAGGGCCAAATGCATAAGGAGGGCAGAGTTGAATAAGCTAAGGGTTGGTCGATTGGGGGTGTGTGGGTCATTCTGTATAGAATGTAGTTCTTATGCTTATATGTGAATGAATTTGGAAGTTCTGTGTGTTTGAGAAATCTTTATATGTATTTGAATTAAGAACGCTTTGAGTTTCTGTCAGGTAGAGCTATGTGCATTTGTGACCTGATTTTTGTGTGTATGAATCTTTGTTTCACACTCATATGATTCTTGTGTGCAGTGAAGAATAGCCTAAGAATTTGCAGACCGGTCACCATTAAGTTGTTTAAGTCTAGTTCTTGTTTGTGTTTAGTTTTCCCTAATATCCCGACGAGGGTCAAGCTGGTTTGGTCGTTTCCATGATCAATCGGTCGAGAGATTGCAAATCCCTAGAGTAGAACCAGTGAGTTGAATTCAGACGGCTCAGATAGAAGTCGAGGCAAATATCAACGACGAGGAAAGGTCACCCGCAGTGAAGCGGCGCGGAAATTAACCTTTCCGCAAGCCTAATTGAAGGATCCCGCCTTGATCTTAGATCAATGGCCGTGATCAGATCCGCAAAGGATCAATGGTGGAGACAATGTACCGCAAAAGGGAGAAGCACAAGAATTATTGGCGAGATGTTGCGGAAGCTCAGTTACGGAGAGTCTTTGCGAAAGGAATTTTCAAAAAATTCGGGAGAACAGGCCGCAATTCGCAAGTACGGAAAGGATATTATGGAAAGGAGTGTGTGGGAAGGAGGTTGCGGAGAAGACGACTACGGAAGGAATTTGTGGAAGGACGTCGTGGTTGCGGAAGAAGGTGATTCTGCAAGAACATTGTAGAAGGTCATTTTCGAAGGAAGGAGACCCCAGAACACTACAGAGAGCCTGTGTTGAAGGTAAGGGTCATGTGGAAGAAGGACTAGGCCGGTTTCCATCCAATCCAGGGAGTGATTCCAGCAAATCACCCTATATCCTAGAAGGGTGAGGGTTGAGTTGGATTTGGTCGATTACGCCCCCATCATTAGACCTCAATGCATAGAACCTTTATGCTAAGTTGTTGAGTTTCAGAATTGTTTTGAGAATATTTTTCTATATTGTAGATTGTTCTCCTATATAAGTAACATATCTTGATCTAATTTGTATTTGAAATGGTTTGTATATAGTCCTAGGAATAGTTTTATATCAACTGCTCATTTTCAAACTATGCTAGTAAGAATTTGGTTACTTATGTTTTTGTTCTTGTTCAAATAGTAACTGTTTCCAGAGGATAAAAACGGTAACATATTTGGTGCTATGTTTACATCTATGATTATGTTAGTTATCCTAGGCATCGTTTTTCATTCTGTATATTAGGTTAGTTGCATTTCATCTATTGCATCTCAAAAAAACCTAAATGGTCGATCGGATCGCAACTAGTGAAACCTCAAAACCATAATGGCTATTGGGTCAAAATCCAGATAGTTTCCCTATCCAAATGATTTTATATCTAGCTTAAATATTATATTGGAAGCAAATGATATGAAATATAACATCCTTGTGTTGGAATCAATTTAATATTGAGAGGGGGGGTGAATCAATATTAGCACAGTTATCAGTAGTTTTTACCTTCTTTAAGAGATCAGTCTTAACTTAATCTTGATCTTTAGTTATGCATCCAATGTAAACAAAATCATTCATCCATATATGCACCAAGACAAAGAACACAGAACACACAGTATTTTGACATGGAAACCCAATTGGGAGAAAACCACTGAATGCTCTTTTGTAATGAAAAGAATACATTCAAGGAAGTGACTTGAAGGAAGCACCAACTCCCTGTGTTCTCCAGCACCAACTAGAAGGAGGATACAACCTCCTGCTCCTTGCCCCGTCCTGTCGCCCAGATATCCAATATAATATTCTGACTTACTGAACTTCCAACTCGCGCACACTTCTGATATTTTGATATTATTTTTGTTGTGCACTTCCTTCATATGCAAACGATTCACTGTCAATGTGCTACATACATCACTTAAATTATCATTCCTCTCAATTCTACACTTCTGCTGATTTCTTACTTCATGTATTGTGTGTTTTTATCTTGCAATCTACGCTAAGGTATACTCTGTCGATAAGCTACTGCGCAACTGTACTTGCCAACCGATACTCTTCTTTCAATTGATAGCTTGATGTTCTGAGATAATGCACCAGTAACAGATGGAACCACACACTTACTTTGATGTGTCTGTTCTATTTAAGTACCACAATATTTTAGACAATCTGTGACATATTGTGCACCAAGTGATTCTTCCTTTCAGTTTAACTCACTTATCTCAAATCACCCTCATCATGACACGCATATTGGATCTTGATGTTGCTCTATTATTGCGCATCAAATGGACTTCTCAACTTCGCACACTTCACTTCATATTTCGTGCATCATCTAAACAAATGTGCATCATCTTATATACTTCAGTTATGTCTCTGTGCTTCTAACATACAACAACTGTGACTCTCTGTGTGCTATCTACGATACTGTCAATAATTCCTCACGCACTTGTGCATACTTCTGTGTTTATGCCTTCAAGTATTTACACATTTTTCACATATCTACAGCATCATTTTATGCACCTTCAATATTTCATTATGTTGCATGTGTGTACTCTACTCCTTGCTAGATCATGATGTTTTGTCCTCGATCCCTTGATGCCATGAATATAAATTTGTATCTTTCACTTGAAGCTCTACAATATCCCCATCAATATTACATCAAATCTCCAACTTGTGTCTCTATTTATACATGTCCTACATGGATTTGTATGTCCACAAGTTGGTTATGGAATCCCTTCTTCCATATTTCACGAATTATGCTTTCTCCACATGTCATCTTCTGCGATGTCGATGTGTCATCCTTTGTGGGTCTTGCGCATCCATGTTCCTTGACATAGTGGGACTTACACCTTAGTGGTGTATTCTTGAGCTCTCAATGTACCATTTCTTTGAGGTATGTGCGCATCCTTACTCTTCGACTTGATCAGTCTTTGACCCTTGTTATACCATCTCTTGTGGGTATTGTGCACCTGATGTATTAATTCTTTGCGGAATCTTTTCAAAAACTAACTTATACTTGGTGGGACTTTGACCCTTGTTGTATCATCACGTGTTAGACTTGTGCATATACTATATCATCGGCTTGTGGGATTTGCGCATAAAAAACTTCAATTGATGCACCCTTCTTGGAACTTGTGTTCCCTTTACTAATTGAAAGCATCTTTTGATTAGTAAGACTTGCACGCTTTCAGGACTGTCCAACCATAAGTTGTTTCTTATTGTTTGTGCACTCCCAATATTTGACCAAACAATGCTTGTGCATTCCAGAGTCTTCTCACGACATGATTGCACACTTGTACCTTTGCTTAACCAACTCCTTGGCTGCTTGTGAACATGTACCTTTGTCCAACCAATTATTTGAATGCCACCATGAGAGAGTATTACTTGGTGGACTTGATATCTGCGAAGGTACCAAATGTAGAAGGATACATTACTTATGTACTTATTTGAACTGAATCTACATGATGTACCTTCCTTATGTGCTTCTTCATACTGATCATACATGATGTATCCTTGGACACACATATTTAGACTGGATTCAAATTTTAGATATACTTCTTCAAACTGGCATCCTCGTCCTTCACCATCTTGTGCATATACTTCTTCAAAGTGGCTTCCATATACTTTCTTAAGTTGGCATAGGAATGTTGTATCCACTTTGACATCAATTGACATCAATGATTCAAACTGAATCAATTGACAACCTCTTTGAAATTAGTTGACATCAATGGCAACCAAAGTTAAAAAATATCCCCCTTTGGCATTGATGTCAACACCTTATGAAGTTGTGTATGATCTTCTTTGAACTGTATACTTCATCTATACTTGTCGCAGTGATCCCCTTGTGTTTATGCTCCCCTTGATTTATTTGGGATTTTTACTTCTACACTTATGTACTTGCTGCAGTGCTTCTTCTAGACTCTTCTGCTTTCTATTACCTCTGCGCAGAATCTTCTTCTATCTATTAATTCCGCGCATACCATATGTATATTCATCTTCACTGCCATTTCTCCAAGAGATCTACTTCACGCGCTTTCACATATGCTGCATCTTTATGATGTTTCTTCAATTATATGCTTCACTGTCTTTCACGTCTGTTGCATCTTTATGTTGTTTCTTCAATAATATTCTTCATGATATTTCATGTTTGCTGCATCTTTATGGTGTTTCTTCAATGATCTGCTTCACGCTTTTTCACGTCTATTGGAGCTTCATGCTATCTCTTCAATGCTTTTCTTCATGCTAGTTCTTCTCTGTTGCATTAAGCTTTATGCGTAATCAATGTATAGCCAACTTCATGCTTTTCTCCCCCTTAGACATCAATGGAAAAGTGGTATGATTAATTACGCAATGTAGGTTCTTATTTTTGTTTATTTTGTGTTGGTCTCTGCCTCAATTGTTTTCAGGGTTGACTCCCCCTGTCTTCACGCTTCATTTATTTGATGTAATTCTACACTGATCTTTCATAATTATCTTTTATTGCAATCTTGATACAAGTGTTATATTACTCCTTCATCTTGATCTCTTGTTCATGTCACAACACTACATCATTCTTTTCGCAGTGATTCATGCAGACATCCTTTCGTGACAACTACGCAGTACTGATTCTTTCTAGATTTATGCCTCTTTATTTGGGTTCTCATTATGGTGTGGATTGAGAACCATGCCCAATTTTTCCATGAGATATTCAAATGTAATTTGTGGAAGAGGTTTCATAAATATATCTTCAACGTGTTCCTTAGTATCAACATATTCTAGTTTGACAACATTATCATCTACTTTCTCTCTCACAAAATGATACTTGATGGGAATGTGCTTAGTTTTGTAGTGCATAACAGAATTCTTGGAGATACTGACTGCGCTTTTGTTGTCACATAGTACTTGTATTGGCTGATTTATATTGACTTGAAGATATTTCAAGGTCTGTTTCATCCATAACACTTGCAAACAACAAGTAGCTGCTGCAATATATTCAACTTCTATTGTGGATAATGCAACTGGTGGTTGTTTTTTGTTGATCCACGACAAAATATAGTTTACTAAGAAAAACGCAGCTCCAATAGTACTTCTCCTATCATCTATACTTCATGCCCAGTCTGCATCAATGTCTGCTACTAAGTATAGATTTTTTATCTGTGGATACCATAGGCCAAGGTTCATGGTCCCTTTCAAATACCTGAAAATTCTATTGATTGCTTGAACATGTGTTTCCTTGGGTACTTCCTGAAATATTGCGGCAAGTCCAATGGCTTGCATGATATCTGGTATTGAGGCAGTTACATATATAATGTTGTCGATCATGGATCTATAAATGCTCTGATCAAATTCCTTAGCCTCGCCTTCTTTACTCAAATTGCACCCTGTAACCATAGGGGTACAAACTGGCTTGCAATATTCCATGTTGAATTTCTGTATCATCTCATTTACATATTTAGATTGAGAGATGAAAATACCATCATTTAATTGAGATATATGTAATCTAAGGAAAAAGGACAATTCCCTGAGTATGGGAATTTCAAACTCTTTTTTCATATCTTTAGAAAATTGCTGACTCATTCTGTCATCATTGCTTCAAAAAATGATGTCATCAGTGTATACTTCCACGACTATCATCTTTCCATCCTCAATTTTTATGTAGATATTGTTGTCTACACAACCCCTTCTGAAACCTTGATGTTGCAAGTACTTGTCCAACCTTGAATACCAGACCCTGGGATCTTGTTTAAGTCCATATAGAGCTTTCTTTAGTTTTCAAACATAATCTTTGTTTCATGAGAGTGAAAAACCATTTTTTTCAATGTATACTTCTTCTTCAAGATCTCCATTCAAAAATGTTGATTTTACATCCATCTAATATACTTTGACATCTTTTGCACAAGCATAGGCAAATAATAGCATGATTGCTTCCATTCGCACCACATGGGAAAAAATTTCTTCAAATTTTCTTCCCTCAATCTGTGTGTATCCTTTGCATACTTGTCTCGCATTATTTCTGATAACTTGTCCTTCTTTATTCAGTTTTTTTATGAATACCCACTTTGTTCCAATAACATTATTATTCTTAGGTCTTGGAACAAGTTCCCGGGTTTCGTTCTTTTCAATTTAATCTAATTCCTCATTCATGGCCTTCATCCAAACTTTATCATATTTGGATTCTTCAATTCCTTCTGTTTCTATTTGAGACATTAATGAGAAATGCACTTCCTCAGTTGGATTTCTTAGACTCCTTATGGTTCTTACACCGGCATATTTTCTCCAATAATCAAATTTTATGAATTATTATTTTGGACATATCTAGAAGGGTCCTTTGTGTTCGGTCTTCCTTCTTCTAATATGCACTGATATACTTCCTCCTGTGGAACTTATGTTTCTTGATTTTTTGGTATCTCTTCATATGGTTGTTCTAGCAAGGGTAAATTATCATCTTCTTCTACTCTCCTATGAGTCAATACTTCGTGAACTTTCACTTCAGGACTTTCAACCATATTTCTGAGTCACAAATTATAGAACTTATAGGATTTGCTTCTGGAGGAGTAACCAAGGAAAATTCCTTCATCTGATCCGGAATCAAATTTTCCAAGGTTTTCATCATTCCTTTTGATGTAACATTTTCTTCTGAATATTCTGAAATGCTTAACTATAGTTGGTCTTCCTTTCCAGAGTTCATACGGTGTTGAACAGTTGTTTGTTCTGATCAAACATCTATTGAGAATGTGGATAGTTGTATGAATGGCATGTGTCCAAAACATATTTAAAAACTTTGATTCGTTCAACATTGTCTTGGCCATCTCTTGAACGGTTATGTTTTTCCTTTCTTCCATCCCATTTTGTTGTGGAGTTCTGGTTGATGAAAACTATCTTCTAATTCCATGTTTGTCATAGTGTTATCAAACTTGTTTGAAGTATACTCTCCTCCATTGTCGGATCTTAAACACTTTATTCTTAAGTCAGTTTTGTTTTCAACCACTTCTTTAAAAGTTTTGAAACATTTGAATGTTTCTTATTTTTCCTTAAGAAAGAATACCCATGCCATTCAAGTGTAATCATCAATGAAAACAAGGAAGTAAGACTCACCATTCATTCATATGGTTCTCATTGGACCGTACATATCTTAATGAACCATTTCCAAGGGTTTTGAGGTGGTGTACTCTTTTGTTTGGTACGTAATTCTTGTTTGTTTCATATGTACACAGTATTTGTACAATGAGTTTGATGGCTTAGTAATTCTTGGAATGTCCCTTACTGCTTGTTTCCTACTGATTCTGACAAGGTTGTCAAAATTGATGTGTCCCAATCTTCTATGTCAAAGCCAACTTTCATTGGTTTGTCCAACGTAGCATGTATCTTCATTTTCCTCATCCAGGATATAGACATTGTTAGGAGTCCTAGAGGTTGTTGCTACAATTCTACCTATATCGTTGTTTTTTATTTGCATTTTTCTGAGTCAAAAGTGAGAGTGTGTCCTTGGTCCACATCTAGCTCGCACTCAAAATATTGTGTTTTGTTTTTTCAACCAATAGAACATTTTCTGCCTTGGTCCTTTTGGTTCATAGGCTTGCTAAGCCCTTGCCTAAGATTTTGGTTGAACCATTATCCCCAAAGTAAACACTACCTCCCTTGTATTTTCTAAACTTCATAAATGTGTTTTTATCTCCTTTCATATGCTTGGAACATCCATTGTTTATGTACCATTTCCCACTTTTACTTTGTGCATGTAAGGCTAAGTTGCAGGCTTCCTGATGAACTTGATCCTTCTGATCTTTATTTGTTTCAGTTGATTGCAAAGATTGTTGTTTATTTCCGTAATTCTGACTCTCATGATCTGGATTATTACTGCACTCATCTTTTGGGATTAACACACTGAAGGGTTTGGGGTCTTCTATCAATATTTTAGTTGATTTTCTGAGGTTGCTCTATTTGGGATTTATTTGATTGCTCAAACCACTCTTTGTGGCGTATGCTAATGCACAAGCTCTACAATTTATTGCTTTATGACCAAAATTATGACAGTAATAGCAATTTCCTAAGAAAATATTTTGGTACTTGATAGGATAAAATCCCAGGAGCTGCACAGGCTCGTTTTCCAGATGCCTTGGCTTTCTGTGCTCTCTTTCAAGTTTCTCATATGTCCTTGAAAGTGGAGTCTTGAGCATGTCTGCATAAAGTTTAACAAAATACGATTCTTCATTAATGTTGTTTCTGCATTTTTGTTCAGTCTCTAGTCGAAAGCTTAATTTTTGGAGTTCATTTCTCAGAGAGACAATTTCGGCTTCCATACTCTCGTACTTGTCATCTTTCAACTTCAACAACCTAGCGGTGTCTGCCTCCAATATCAGAAGAGCTTCCTGTAGGAGCTTGATTTTCTTCCTTGAATTATTTAATTCATCCAAAGCATTGATCAGTTCCCCTTCAAAATCTACTTCAGCCATCTGTTGATATTTTGAATCTATGTCTATTGATAGTATGCATAGGGATTTGTCTTCCAAATGTTAATATGTTACTGAAGAAACCTGCTGTGATACCAATTGTTGGAATCAATTTAATACTGAGAGGGAGGGTGAATCAGTATTAGTGCAATTATCAATAGTTTTTACCTTCTTTGACAGATTATTCTTAACTTAATCTTGATCTTTAGTTATGCATCCAATGTAAACAAAATCATTCATCCATATATGAACCAAGACAAAGAACACAAAACACACAAGATTTTGACGTGGAAACAAAATTGGGAGAAAACCACAGAATGCTCTTTTGTAATGAAAATAATACATTCAATGAAGCACCAACTTCCTTTGTTTACCAGCACCAACTAGAAGGAGGCACCAACCTGAAGGAAGCACCAGCTCCCTGTGTTCTCCAGCACCAACTGGAAGGAGGATGCAACCTCCTGCTCCTTGCCCCGTCCTGCCGCCCAGATATCCAATATAAGATTCTGACTTACTGAACTTCCAACTCGCGCACACTTATGATATTTTGATATTAGTTATGTTGTGCGCTTCCTTCATATGCAAACGATTCACTGTCATTATGCCACATACATCACTTAACTTCTCATTTCTCTCAATTCTACGCTTATGCCAATGTCTTACTTCATGTACTGTGTGTTTTTTATTTTGCATTCTGCGCTAAGGTATACTCTGTTGATATGCTACTGCGCAATTGTACTTTCCAACTGATACTATGCTTTCAATTGATAGCTTGATGTTCTGATATAATGCACCAGTAACAGATGGAACCGCACACTTACTTTGATGTGTATGTTCTATTTAAGTGCCACAGTATTTTAGACAATCTGTGACATTTTGTGCATCAAGTGATTCGTCCTTTCAGTTTAACTCACTTTTCTCAGATAATCCTCATCATGACATGCATATTGGATCCTATCGTTGCGCATCAGATGGACTTCTCAACTTCGCACACTTCACTTCATCTTTCGTGCACCATATAAACATATGTGCATCATCTGATATACTTCGGTTCTGTCTCTGTGCTTCTGACATACAAAATCTGTGACTGTTTGCGTGCTATCTGTGATATTGTCAATAAGCCCTCACGTACTTGTGCATACTTCTGTGTTTCTGCCTTCAAGTATTTGTGCATCTGTCACATATCTACAACATCATTTTATGCACTTTCAATATTTCATTATGTTGCATGTGCATACTGTTCTTTCAATTGATAGCTTGTTGTTCAGAGATAATGCACCAGTAACAGATGGAACTGCGCACTTACTTTGATGTGTTCGTTCTATTTAAGTGCCACAGTCTTTTAGACAATCTGTGACATATTGTGCATTAAGTGATTCGTCCTTTCAGTTTAACACACTTGTCTCAAATCATCCTCATCATGACGCACATATTAGATTTTGATGTTGCTATGTCATTGCGCATCAGATGGACTTATCAACTTCGCACACTTCACTTCATCTTTCGTGCATTAGCTAAACATCTGTGCAACATCTGATATACTTCGGTTCTATCTCTGTGCTTTTGACATACAACATCTATGACTATCTACATGCTATCTACGATCATTTCAATTAGTCCTCACGCACTTGCGCATACTTATGTGTTTCTACCTTCCAATATTTGTGCATCTGTCACAAATCTACAACATCATTCTCCTCACCATCAGTATTTCATTATGTTGCATGTGCGCACTCAGCTCCTCGCCAAATCATGTTTTTCTGTCCTCGAGCCCTTGATGCCCCGAATATAAATCAGTATCTTCCACTTGAAGCTCTACAATATTTCCATCAAGCTTACATCAAATCTCCAACTTGTATCTATATTTATACATTTGTTGCACCAATTGTATGTCCACAAGTTGGTTGTGGCATCCCTTCTTCCATATGTCACAGATTATGCTTTTGCCACATGTCATCTTCTGCGATGTTGGTGTGTCATCCTTTTTGGGTCTTTTGCATCCGTGGTCCTTGACTTAGTGGAACTTACACCTTAGTTGTGTAATATTGCACTCTCAATGTACCATTTCGTTGAGGTATGTGCTCATCCTTACTCTTCGACTTGATGAGACTTTGACCCTTGCTATACCATCTCTTATGGATATTGCGCACTTGATGTATTAATGCTTTGCGGAATTTGTGTATAAACTAACTTCTACTTGGTGGGACTTTGACCCTTGTTGTATCATCACGTGTGGGACTTGTGCATCTTCTATATCATCGGCTTGTGGATTTGCACATAAATAACTTCAATTGTTGCACCCTTCTTGAAACTTGTGTGCCCTTTAATAACTAAAAGCATCTTTTGATTGGTAAGACTTGCGTTCTTTCAGGACTGTCCAACCATAAGTTGTTTCTTACTATTTGTGCACTCCCGATCTTTGACCAAAAAATGCTTGCGCATTCCAGATTCTTCTCATGACATGCTTGCACACTTGTAACTTTTCTTAACCAACTCCTTAGTTGCTTGTGCACATGAACCTTTGTCCAACCAATTATTTGAATGCTACCATGAGAGAGTATGACTTGGTGGACTTGATATCTACGCAAGTACCAAATGTAGTAGGATACATTACTTATGTACTTCTTTGAACTGAATCTACATGATGTACATTCCTTATGTGCTTCTTCATATTGATCATCCATGATGTATTCTTGGACACACATCTTCAGACTGGATGCAACTTTTAGATATACTTCTTCAAACTGACATTCTCGTCCTTTACCATCTTGCGCATATATTTCTTCAAAGTGACTTTCATATACTTCTTTAAGCTGGTATAGGAATGTTGTATCCATTTTGACTTCAGTTGACATCAATGATTCAAACTGAATCAATTGACATCATCTTTGACATTAGTTGACATCAATGACAACCAAAGTTCAACACTCTGAATTTGGGTTCAACAACCCCAAGCTTTCATTACTAATTTGTTATGACTTGGGAATCAATTGCTTCAATGTATGCCCATTAAACATTGCTAACAACATATAAGGAAGGAATGAATGAGGTGCCATAGAAAGCAAATAGCACAAATTAAACTAGTCATCATCTTCATCGCTCTGAAGCACATTATCGACCAAGAAAGTTAAGAGAGATATATATAGAAATAAATTGTGCAAGAATCAATGAATACATATATTAATAAGAGAGAGACTTACAACGGTAGAATTGGAGATTTTTATATCGTGAAGCTTTCTTAACAAAGCATTGCAACGTCCCAACAAATCATTGATTTGCTATGAAGCATTGATTTGCTACATCTTACAAAGAGTAGTAGAATGTATATGAAGGTTATATTAAGATATAGAAGGAAGTATTTGAGTGAAAAACTATTTGTGTAGGATAAAAATTGTTTAAAATAAATTATACAAAGTCTTAGTAAATTAGAAATTTAGACGTTTTTTTTATAGATCAAAGTTTAAAGAGTATAATTTTTCCATGTTTCAGATGTTTGAATATCTAAAATTATCTAAAAAATTTAAAACTCTTAAAACAATTTAAAATTTATAATGTAGATATACATAATTAAGCATATTGTATATTATGTTTCCAAATTTTATTATATATTATATGTGAATTTTCTACTTAACTAAATTTTAAAAAAAATCTAAATGTTTTTCAATAAACCATATATTGTGAATATTAGAACTAGATACACCTAAATCCACACATTGCATTTCCATTACTTCATAAAACCAATCAAATATATAGCGAAGAACTTTCTAGAATGATCCAACAATCGACAAACTGTTTAGATTCAATGCACATATTTTGATTGTGTCAATCGACTAACCTCTAACCACTATTTGACTTGTCAACAACGAACAACTAATGGTGGGAGTAATTACCATCCTTCAACATTCCCCCTTAATTATGACCACTAAACAAACAATCACATTGCTTCTAAAACATACAACCTCTAAGGCTTACATCAAAAATAAAAATAAAATGTGAATGCATGTTGGTATGTGTCTCAGCTAGGCTTACAACTTGCTCAAACATATTTATATTTACCTTCATTGCTTCTATATGCTGATGCAGCCTCTTTTTGTACTTTATGCTCCAAATTAGTTTATTCTTCTTCGTGCTCCAGATTTTGAACTCTGGATACCTCTTCTTTTTGCTACTACTTGGCTTCAGTCATTTTTTCTTCTTGACTCTGGGAGGTGCAAAACTGCATTGTTCGTTTTCAATTTCATAAAGGTTGTTGTAAAACCAGGTATCTATACCTTCTTCAATGTTTCCTTGAACATATGCATTGGTAGTTTCCCTATCTTCTTCCTTAACCTGCTTGTCATCATTCAAACATTGAATGCCCTTCATACTAAAGGTTTCAATCTCAATCTTCAAATGATGTAATGTGGGCATAACTGAAACCCACTTGTTGTTCTCATCATCTATCATACTGTCATCCTCATATTCTTCAGCACAACTCAACAATGGTTGATAAAACCAAATCTCTTCAAGACCCCACCTCATAAATATTTTATCAACATATTCTTCAAAAATGAGATTACAATCTTTCTTCATACCATCCTCTTCTATTCCATTTTCAACAACATTCATGGTTTCCTCCATCTCTTCTTCAAACTTTCTTCTAGCAGCATATTCAACTCGGATGCATTCTTCATCTTCTATTCCTACAAAATAAAATAAACCATTAGTAAAATAATTTTTCCCCATGGCACATCTTCCTCATCTTCTCTTCCATCTTCATTAGTTTCTTTTACAACTTCAACTATATCTTCATTTGCTTCAGCATTAACTTCATCTTTATCTTCGTCTTCATCATCCACCTGCACAGTGGGATTTACTTCATCATCTTCTAGATTCGCTTCATCAAGGCATATTGATTCATTGACAACTTCTTCATTGCAATCATTAGCAACAAACATTGTTGGATTTACCAAGGCATAGACTGCTACACCAACAGTTCTGCAACCATCATCCACATGTAATTGAGCATTGTGGGATTCACCATGCTTTGTTGTACACACAAAGTCTTCTTCATTCTCCTTCTCTGGTGGCTATGCTTCATACACAGATGTTCCTTCTAGTGTGGCAACATTCTGCAACTCAAAATCGATGTTGCTTCCCCTTTCATTGTGTACTCTATTTCCATAATACTCCAAGCTTTCATATGATCATCATCATGTGTAGGATTCTCAACTACAATTGGAACCTCTCCATATTTCTCTACAAATATGATTCCTTAGCTCTTTTGTTGCATCTCTTGACTTCTTTAAGTCTTTTTTTATAACTCATGATGATTTCTCTTGGAAGCTCATCCACCTTCTGTCGTGGTTGACTTCAGCCTTCATCTTCCCTCTCTTCTCTCTTTCTTTGTCCTTCGTCCTTCCTTCCTTATCGCCTCCTAAAAAAATGGATTTATTGGGGTAATGCAACACCTCTGTAAAGGTTCCCCCTTGATGCAAGATCTCATTTTTTAACCAAAGGATATATGCTCTACATTTCAACTTGGACTATGACCCTTCTCTTCCATGTGGGGATTTCAGGATCAACCCTTTCTATGGCTTCAAAACTCAAAATTGATTATCGCTCCCTATCTTAGTTTCCAACCATGATAATAGAGAAAGCATGTAAGTTAACCATGAATACCACTCCCCCTAGTGTATTTAGGTGTGACATCCTCCTTGTTATCGCTCCCACTACTTGGGGAGAAAACGATACTCTTTTCTTTTTTTTTCCCTTTTTTGTGTTTCCTCTTGGCAAATAGTTGTATCTACGTCCATAGATCTTTACTCAATGGTGATCTTTCTCTCGCTCAGAATTCTTCTCTCGGTGGCTTGGTAGATCTACGGCGACGTCTTCTCAACCGACGAGCTTCACTCTTTACAAGCAAATCTCAACACTCAACTCCTCTTTTCTTTGAAGTGGCGGATCTATTTTCTACTCTCCTATCTCTAAAGAGGTTTATCCTCCTCTGTATTTTCAAAAAGGCTTATCCTGCTCTGATATCTTGAGTCTTAATTGCGCCTACTTTGATACCATGTAAAAATTAGGAGTCACATAACACCACACATTGCATTTCCATTACCTCATAAAAATGATTAAATACATAAGGAAGACTTGAGTGACAAAATGTCTATATTCATTGCACCTATTTTGACTATTTCAGTGCTTGACAATTTCAATGGAATAATTATGCGGATAGGTGTTATTACAGGCATAGGTGTTTATATCTTAGAATTTGGGGTGGACTACCATCTATGTTTTTACTAGATTAAAGGAGGATGGGAAAAGTGTACTATCCACATTGATTTTATGGGTGCCATTCAAAATAAACAATTATATAAAATATATATATAATAACTGGTAGTTCATGTATGTATAACTCATACCTCATGCATAGATAACAAGTAGTGACAAACAACTCATTTAACTAAAAAAAGTAAGAACTAGCTCAAACTAGACAACATGTGATTATAACTAAACATGGAAAACAAGTAAGAGAGAACTTTTCATGACACTTAACTTGTAACCTATTGATTTTTTATAAAAAGAAAAGAGTAATTTAAAAAAATAGATGTGAAGAAAGGAGCTGAATGAATCATTTATGCAATCATTGTTAACAACTGATAACATTGGGCGTTTCTTCATGTCAAAGTTGTCATTATTAAATGGCGACATAGAAAAGCCGGTCCTGTAGGCATAATCAAAGCTATAACATACAAGAGACCGTACATGAGGAAAAGGGAATTGGAAAGTATGTGGCTGTAAAAGTAAAAAATTATGAGAGAATATCTCTGTTCAGCTATCTATTAAGCCATGGGACGAGATTGAAAAACACACAAGCGTAATATGCAACGAAGGAGAAAATAAGGAACACCCATGACCTCAATTATTTATAATGGGAGATCAAAACTCATAGTTTCATTCAAGTGCTTCGTTGTGAAAGTATATATAATGTAGTCAACTCCTTATTCATCATTAATGACATCCGTCATGCCAAAACAAGAAATGTTTTTACAGATAATCTCAATTTTTTTGTGTATGGGGATAGCGACGCAAAGTTCAATTCAAATTGCTTAAGTGCATCTGCTTCTCAATTTTATTGCTGGGCAATGTAATCAACTGTTCGATATTATCACGAATCTAAATGCATTCCTTCTTTCATAACTTAAAACAGAAGCCTTCGAACAAATCCAAATTCAAAGATATAATTGTACTAATATGGAAGCTTTAGAGACAACTCTAAACTTAATTCATCGACAGATTGCTGACTTTGAAGAAGCTTTAGATAAGACATAGACAGGGTATGAGAACGAGTCTCAATCTATCACTGGACTATTTAACTTTGTCCAGAGGAAATGAGCAGCTATAAAGATGAAAGGGTTCTAAAATATTATCATTTGCACTGCATAAAGGATGAAAAATACATAACCAAGTCCCCAATCACTAGTTTAAATGTTTCAATCGCTGCTTCCGTTGTTGCCTGCAATTAGAGAATAAAATGGAGAGCACGTCATTAGAATGATAGAATAAAATGGAGAGCACACCCATAAGCATCAGTGCCCAAGGATCTACTAAAAAAAGACAGGTTATCATTGCCAAATAAGTAGGTAGTGCATTTTATGCATGGAGGATGGGCAAAGTATGCTTGTGCTAAGGTTCAGTACTTGTAGATAATAATGAACTGTATAAATAAACAGATGACTGCAGATGACATGGGTAGAAAGAAACTTACATGGGCATGAATCATATACATACATCTATAGGTGTCAGCAGATATATGTGCAGTGAGAACGTGGACGTTATGCTTCTCTAGAGTATAAAATATTGTAGCGAGCTGTCCTGGCCTACGTGCACTGCATATTCCAATCTGAGCATCCTCACCACAAACGCTGAGGACAACATTTGGGGATGACCATGTTTGTAAAGTATGACCGATCGAATATGATATCGAGTGAGAAGCTCGTCTCCAATTGTCAACAACTGGCTCCGTGGAGTCCTGAAGTTCGAATGATCTGAATTCGACCTTCGTTGCTGCAGATCGAGTCTTCTCCAGTCTCTGATTCTGTAGCACTTGCAGTGACTTCTGGAGAGATTTGATATAGACGATAGCTTCATCTACTATGGTGGATTTGTCTGTCTGTTGCAGAAATTCATTCGAATTATTGGGTTCAGTGAAGATCACAAGCAGACCATGCAGAAAGGAATTGGTAAGAGAAAGACAGGCACGGGACTTTCATTACTAAAATGTAAAATGATTCATGCAATAAAACGGAGAAAGGAAGAAAAGAAGAGGGTGTGAGTAGTAATTACTAGTGGGTACCTTAGAGGGCAAGTGCGGCAACAAGGAGTGTAGAGTGGAGAACATGGTCCTCATCTTTTTACGCCTCTCACGCTCTGTCCAGATATGAGTCTCGTGATCTGTTGACAGAGTATTGTTTCCACGGAGACATCTCTTTTTAGAAGAGACAGAAGCATCGCAAGTTGACTGATTTGTATTATCATGAATATCCGATCTTCTTCCAGCTCTAGTGGCACTGGTAATGGTATTGTCTGGGGAAACATCATGGTTCCCTCGTGAGACGCTGCAGGGACTGGTGGAGGCAGAGAGTTTTCTGGGAGGCGAATTAAAAGAAGACGTGATATCTACGTCAACTCCTGCACAGGAATCCGAAGGAAGAGGCCATGAATACTGTTCAGTATAACCACTACCTGCATGTAGCTCATGCGTTTGGGCTATATGAAATTCGAGCTTATCATTATCATTATCCTCCGGAAAGAATTCCCAGACCTCGCAGGAGAGACGATCTGCTGTAGCATGCAGAAAATGATCATCATCCACCATGGCTACTCCTTGTTTTCAAACACAAAAACCTGATCTCGGACAAGAGACTCGGTTGTGAGACTGGCAAATAAAAATCAGCTGCGACTATGCAAAGAAATGAGAATGATGGGGTTGCTCAGTGTCCGAGAGAATCGATGGGTGAAAACAAATTAAAGCGATTCACTCATATTCCAGATACAAGAAAGACAAAGATAATCATGAAGTTTTGGAGGAATTCGAGGTGGGGGAAAGGATTTTGTTGTGCCACCGAATAAAAAACAGCACGCATGACCCTTAGGATTTGTAGGGTGTGAGAGGAGGCGGGGCCGGAGGCGCACATCAGCAAACAAAATACCCGGTTGCAATCATAGCTTTTCTGTCTTTTTGCTCTTACTTTTCGTGCGTAATGCAAACGGAATATTATTTAGGGCAGCAGATGAAAAAAACGCAAGTAAGCGAGTGAGAAAGAAAACCTGCGGTGAGAAAGACGAGCAGCGAAACTAATGTTTGTGGGTCCAGTCTGGATGAGGGCGCAGGCGTTGGAGAAGGCGAGGCTCCGGCATACTTCCCTTCCATTCAACCCGGAGCGGGGATTGATTAATGTATATTATGGATAAATTTATTGTTAAGTGTATTTGAATATGTGTTATCTTTAAAAAGTCACAGGTTAAGTATATATTGATTGGTAGTAGCGAAGTTGAAATTGTAGGTCTCCAAGTAAGTATTGATCACTAGTAGTAGTGGGCGTGGGATAATTGGCACTCAAATCATCTTGTTTTTTCGGTGATGGAACTGTGTTTTAGGGGTTTTGGCTCATTTACCGTAGAAATTTTTAAAAAATAATTTAAAAAGATGGAACTGTGTCTGACCATCAACCAGCGATTTAAATACCAGTTATCACAGGCCATAGTAATGGAGCTGAAATGGTATGTCTCTCCTTGATATGAATTCTAGGTTAAACTGACCTTTAAATTGGTAAATGTGATTTGCACATTGTTACATATATTTTTGAAAGATTGCAAGATGAAATGCTATTCCTCACAATTTCTTGCAACGGCGGAGAAGAGAACGCGCTTTGGTCCGCCGATGCTGACTACCATCCCATGCGTGCGTATCGAATATCGCCATATCCACAACAGATCTCCAATTTCTTCCGTATTTCCATGCCACCTGAACATTGGCATCTTTTCATATAGACGGGCATACCAGAAAAGGAGCTGCAGGTTGACCTCTTTATAAATTTGTCGTCACTCCCCTGCAAAAGCCTAAGAACAAATGTCGTTCTTCTACTTATAATATTGATAACGGTCCAAAATTCGCAGGAAATGCGTCTGTAAATCCAAAAAGGGCAGACGCGCATGAGAATAATTGTATTGTGATGGCCTAAGCAAACTCGCGACCTCTACTGCAAGTCAACTATTTGTATATAAGACGCAAATGATAGCTGGCTTGTTTATTGGCCAGAAGAGTGTAAGTCCGGATTTCCAATTTCATTGTCTTGTATCGAAAAAGCAAAATTGCAGCAACCTTTGGGGAAAAGCAAGAGTCTCCAAATGACATCTATGAAACTTAGTCATAAAGATCAGAACACTCCATAACAATTTAAAAACCCGGCTCTCAAAACGTTAGGGCAATTTGTCTATGTTTTAAAACTTCATTTTTTGAAACTAAAAATAATAAAACAATTATATATTTGGAATTTACATGGTAAAATGGTAGCGTAATTTCGTCATTTTTTTGGGTATCAAGTCAAAAATTAAGAAGATTTACTAGAATATGACATGATTGCAAAAGGTTTCATTAGCACTCGACAAGTGGAGCATAT
The DNA here is from genome assembly GCA_027924585.1 of Larix kaempferi. Classification (NCBI taxonomy): domain Eukaryota; kingdom Viridiplantae; phylum Streptophyta; class Pinopsida; order Pinales; family Pinaceae; genus Larix; species Larix kaempferi. The sequence goes on along the minus strand of BSBM01000217.1, from coordinate 8,468,357 downwards.
ACAGATTAGAGGTTGAATAACATGAAGTTAAAGAACATGATGTGTTTTGCTATAATGCACTCTAAGGCACACATTACACACGGTATGGAAAAAGGCAAGCGCACCAAAATAAATTTAAATTTTTCAACAGGGCAATATGGCTGCTCACGCACTATTAGTGCGCACACGCTAATGTTATATATTTGTTTCTCCCTTCTTCTAGCTATATCTTCATTTATCGATATAATCTCGCCCCCCTCTCTCTTTATAACTCCACCGCCCTCTCTATCTCAATCCCCCATCTATCCCCTTACCATAAAGCATAAACCCATGATTGAAAACATATACCATAAATCCCAAGCCCCCCATATCTCTGTTACCCTAAGCCTTAACCCCCTCCTTTCTTTATTTATCTAACCCTCCCTCTCTCCTCTTCCCCTTGCCTGTATCTCTCTTTGTCCCCCCGACCCATCGCCCTACATGTCCTATATATATAAACCACCCCCCCCCTCTTTCTCTTAATCGCCCTCCCCCCTACCACTAACCTTGCCCTCTCTCTCTCTCTCTAGCCCCCGATTCATCACCCTCATACCCCTACCCCTCATTGTATCTCTCTCTCACCCACACCACTAACCAACTCTCTCTCTCTCTCTCTCTCTCTCTCTCTCTCTATATATATATATATATATATATATATATCAATTTTCCCCCTACCCTTAACCACCCACTCACTATATGCCTCTCCCCCTTACTTCCCCCCTACCCTTATCCACCCACTCACTCTCTTGCTTTCGATCTCTCACTTAGTCCTACCACTAACCATCACCCCCGATCTCTCTCTCTCTCTCTCTCTCTCTCTCTCTCTCTCTCAACCCCCAACCCCTAATCTCTCTCTCTCTCTCTATATATATATATATATATCTCCTTCCCCAAACCCCCACTCTTCACCCTCATACCCCCACCCACCTCTCTCTTTCTCTCTCTCTCCCCTACCACTAACCATCTCTCCATCCCCCTCACTCTCTCTATATCCCTCCTCCCCTACTCCCCCACTACCCTTAACCACCCACTCTCTCTCTTCCTATTGATCTCTCACCTACTCCTACCACTAACCACCTCCTCTCTCTCTATCTCTCTCTATATCTTTAAACTCCTAAACCTCAATCTCTCTCCCTCTCTATAAACCCCCAGCCCCCAATCACTCTCTCCCTCTAAACCCCTAACCCCCTGGAATCTCTCTCTCTCTCTCTCTCTCTCTCTCTCTCTCTACATATATATATATATGCCTCTGCCCTTACTCGCCCCTACCCTTAGCCACCCATTCACGGTCTCTCTTCCAATCTCTCTCTCTCGCACATTCTAAACTCGTAACCCCCAATATCTCTCTCTCTCTTTATTCGGGGCATCCAAAACTTCATAGTAGATATTGGTCACCTTATGTATCTTTTCCTTCAAGAATCCACACTCTTTAACATTTGATACTCTCTCTCTCTCTCTATCTCTCTCTAAATGCTTAACCCCTAGTCTCTCTCTCTCTCTATCTCTCTCTAAACGCTTAACCCCTAGTCTCTCTCTCTCTCTCCCTAAACCCTTAACCTCCAATCTCACTCTTTCTCTCTCTTTGGAAACCCCTAACCCCCAATCTCTCTCTCTCTAAACCTCTAACCCTCAATATATTTCTATCTATATATATCCCTAACCCCCAATCTCTCTCTTTCTATCTCTCTCTCAACCCCTAACCCCCAACCTCTCTCTCTTTCTATCTCTCTCTCAACCCCTAACCCCCAACCTCTCTCTCTCTCTCTCAACCCCTAACCCCCAACCTCTCTCTCTCTATCAACCCCTAAGCCACAATCTCTCTCTATCTATCTATCTATCTATCTATATAAACCCCTAACCCTCAATCTCTCTCTCTCAACCCCTTCTCTCTCTCTCTCTCTCTCTCTCTCTCTAAACCCCTAACCCCCAATATCTATCTCTCTCTCTAAATTCCTAACCCCCAATCTCTCTCTTTCTTTTTCTCTCTCTAAACCTCTAACCCCCAATCCCTAAGACCCTCTCTCTCTCTCTCTCTCTCTCTCTCTTCGAGACCTTGAAAATTTAATAGTAGATATTCGTCGGACTTCACACTCTTTCACATCTGATATTCTCCCTCTCTCTCACTCTAAACCCGTAAACCCCAACATCGCTCTCCCTCAACCCCTAACAGGAATCAAAAAATTCATAGTAGATATTGGTCAGCTTTTGCATCTTTTCCTTCAAGACTTCACACTCTTTCACATCTGATACTCTCTATCTCTCTCAACCCCTAATCTCTCTCTGTCTCTCTCTCTCTAAACCCCTAATCCACAATCTCTCTCTATATATCTCTCTCTGTATTTGGGGCATCCAAAACTTCATAGTAGATATTGGTCAGTTTTTGCATCTTTTCCTTCAAGACTTCACACTCTTTCACATCCGATTCTCTCTCTCTCTCTCTCTCTCTCTCTCTCTCTCTCTCTCAACCCCTAACCCCCCAATCTCTCTCTTTCTCTCTCTCTAAACCCCTAACCCCAAATCTATCTCTTTATCTCTCTCTTTGTATTCATGGCACCCAAAACTTCATAGTAGATATTGATCAGCTTCTGCATCTTTTCCTTCAAGACTTCACACTCTTTCACATTTGATACGCTCTCTCTCACTCTATCACATGCGATACTCTCTCTCACACACACAACCCCTATCCCCAATCTCTCTCTCTCTCTCTCTCTCTCTCTCTCTCTCTCTCTCTCAGGATCATCCAAAACTTAATAGTATCTATTGGTCAGCTTCTGCATCTTTTCCTTCAAGACTTCACACTATTTTGCATCTGATACTCTCCTTCTCTTTCACCCTAAATCCATGTTGCAATTGCAATCCCTTCCCCAAAATTTCTTAGATTTTAGGGCCTCTCCTTAGATTTTGAGTTCATCCTTAGATTTTGTTTTATTTTACCCCTTAGTTTTAAAAAGTCTTTTAGAATGTTTTCATAGAAAAATTTTATACTAGGAAAAATTTTAAGTTTTTTGTTGTTTCGAAGCAAAATTCAAAATTTCGTTGAAACAGTTGTACGAAAATCTCAAACTTCGTCGAAATAGTCGTAGAAAAAATTATTTTTGCTCTAAAACGGTTGGGCTAGAATCTACTTTTGTGCAAGATCGGAGGACTTTTCATTCTCTCACTAAAACAATTGGCGCCGAATCAAGTTGTGCTCCAATACACATTGGATCTCATTATACTTTTTGCACTGGCGAGGTTGTGTTTTTGCATCGTATATCGCCTGGATCAAAATAGGTCATCGTAAAAAAAAGTTTTAGACCTAAACATACCGGCGTAAAACCACTTTTTTCTCTAAAACACATCAGATCGAGATTCCATTGGCTACTGATATAAAGTATGGCTTAATGCGTATTTAGCCCAAGTTATATTTTCTTGTCTTTCGAGCGAGAACTCTGATTGGTTTGTGCAAGGTCGTGTGAAAGGGTTCAATATCGCCACGAAATTTTTAATGAGGATTTAGGTTGAAATCGTGTTTAAAGGGGAAAGGCCCATTCTAGTTTGACATTACACCATTCACCCAAGCCACTTGGAGCATGACTTTTATCAGCTCACACACCAGCCCAAGGAAGTGCTCATCTTTTCCAGGTAGGTATTTTTGTATTTTTGGATAAATTTGTTTGTTTCTGCTTGGTGTCAGAGATTAGATGAAGGTTGTTTTATTTTTCCCTAGTTTTGTTTTTTTAAGCAAAAAAAAACCCGTCATTTTCATTTCAAAGAGGAATGGTAACCCCAGACTCGTCTATCTACTAGTCGACGGACGATAGATGAACCCCTGAGTGAGCAAAGCATCAAGCTCTTACAAGTCGAAGTCCTATTGGGCCTTCCTTGTGCCTTTATACTTCCTTCGAATTAACCGACATACATCCAAGCTGAGTGCTCCTCTTCAATAAATCTCAAGCTAGGATCTTACCTCCTGAAGACCTAGACAGAAATATTTCACGACCTTATTAGTAGAAGAGGATCTGAAACCCTAAGTTGTTGGTTGAAGAAATAGTAGAAAATTTTCGTATAACACTCACAATATTCGAAACGATTTGATCATTTTTTTTTGGATTCCAATTAACATGGTTAATTAATTGTTAAAATTGTTTAATTCTGATTATTTGTTTTCATAATATAATATCTTCCCTTAAAAAATGGTTTGCATTTAAAACAGTTTCATGCATTTGAACTTAGAGGTTAAATCCAAGAGTGAATATTTGTAACCTTCTTATTATCATTTCCAATCACCTTGTGTGAAACCCTAAAGATAATTGTGCCTAGAAGACTATAGGATTGTAAAACATCGTTAGAGAAAATGGTTACTTCAAGGATTTTACCATTAGTTCTCAAAATAGTTATTCTGGTTTAGTAGGACAAACATGATATATTATCTTCAAATTTTTCATAGAGGTTGTTTTAAATCCACACTCACTTCAAGAGTAACTTGCATTAAAAGTAAATATGTAAGTGGATTGACATCTTGAATAAGTAGGAATGCATATAACCTTATTTGGTAATTTTGAGTAGAAATAATTTGGGTTAATGTTTTATTAGGAACCTCATTGTTATTATATCAATTATATATTGCAAACATAAACAATGCCAAATCTTGATACTGCTCTTGTCTTTCAGGATCCTGATATGTATAGACAATCTTCTAATCGCAAAATCAAAGTGGTAGAATCTAATTCATACATTGAGATAGTCCTGGATTCCACTATGGAGATCCAGTTCGAGGATACGAGAGTTGTCACTGGAATAGTCCCCGAATACAAGTGGTGAGAAATTTACTAGCTCATCAGAGATCAAAACATGCTAGATGCATCGATCAAGGAATTGGTTATATATCAAAATATAAATAAATATGGACTCCACAAGGCAGCTACCTGGCTAGAACTGTTCCCGTGTTCTGAAGTAATAGGATGGATTTTTCCTCATGTAGATGCCAAATTCAGGATCATTGTAGGGGCCAATGGAAATGGGTTTGCCTCATTTCATCCTGCTCACATATGCAAGGCTTATAAATTTCCAGCTCCCAAAGTCCTCCTAATAGATGATGGGATTAATAATGTAAAGATAGACCACTCGGAGTATGCAAAGAAAATGCTTCTCCAAGGTAAACAGTTGAGGTAGAGAGCCAGTGGGGAGCATGATACAAAGAATCTGAAAACTCCATTTAGAATTATTGCAATGCTTTTATGTAGAATCTATGGGAAGGTAACTGCAAACATGTATAAGCTCAGTTGGGTTCTACTAATGTATCATGTCACCACATATGGTACTATATTCAATTGGGCAGACATCATTTCAGAGAACATGGTTGACTCTATATTAGAAGCTCAGGAGGGGTTGAAGCAAAACAAAGTGAAATTCTACATGTCCTCTTACCTGATTGATTGTATCCTTATCAAAAATCCATTCCATAAATTGGGATGCTATTAGGTTCCAAACAAGACTGCCATCTATGTATCCTATTAGATCATGTGGGCACATAGACATGTAAGTTTCTACAAGACAATTTGTGAAGAGTTCATAATACCGAGCTATATCAACTAGTTTTCGATAAAGAGCCAAAATGTATGTTAGATGTAGCTTTGGAGGTAATCAGTGAATATGGAGACTACTAGTTTACACTAGAATGAACCTATATTTGAATGTATGGAGGCACCAAAATCCATTCTTTGATGCCAAAGTATGTTACAGACTATGTCGTTCTAAAGGAAGTCGTGAGACCAGTTTTTGTAAATGGAGTCAGACATTTTCTAAATGACAATAAGAAGGCATAATTTCCTCCACTTCCATTCACCGTGGGAGCATATAAATTTCCAAAAGTCAAACGGGATGAAAATTTTGTGAAGGAATTATAGGCTTACCACTTTCGGGAGAAAATATTTGTCAGAAATGATAGCCTACAGAAGGTAGTCAGGCATTGTACAACATGTAGGATTAACTTTGAGTATTTTGATCACTTCTTGAAAGATGAGGAAGTGTATAGGAGGGCGAAAAACATGGTTGACTTGAATAAAATATTTGGTAGAAAAAAATAGGAAATCTCAAGTCAAACGAAAGAAGTCTTAAAGGAATCAAAACAAAAGAAAGCCAATGAAGAGGTGCTAGCAACAGAAAGGGCAAAGAAGATTCAGGAGGAGACTCTAGCAAAAGAAAATGAGAAGAAATTGCAAGAAGAAGCATTAGCAAAGAAACTACAAGAAGAGAAACTTGCTAAACAAGAGGAAGAAAGAAAACAAAGAGAAAAGGAAGCAGAGGAAGCGAAAAGAAAAGAAGAACAAGAAAAGGCAAGGAAAGAAGCAGGAAAACAAGAAAAGAAGATATTACAAGATGAAGCCAATAAAAAAGCGGAAGACGAGGAAAGGATCAAGAAAGTTGTGGAAGAACAAAAACACCAAGAAGAAATACAAGATCGACAAGATATGGACGTGGATGATCCTACTGATTCTAATCCAGAAATACCACTCACTGGAGATCACCTTCCATTGGTTGAGCTTGGACTCACGCCATTCACACCTTCCAAACAACACTCAGTAGCTAAACTTGAGACCATTGTCTTTTATTCAAATATGACAACTATTCTTAGAAGAACTAAGAAGAGATTGAAAGTTGGTACTCAGCCGGATATTGTGATTGTTCAAGAAAGTACTAACAAAGATCCAAATTTCACGGCTTCTATAAATGTTGCTACAGCACAAGCAAATGCACACAACATAGATAAATAACTAAGGATTTGCAGCGAAGCAAAGCTAATATGATCAAGTTGAAAGATAACTTGGTACAAGCCCGAAGTGAGGGAATCGAAATAAAAAGAAAGCAGGATGATCTAGAGGCAGAGAAGGAAAATATTTTGCTAGATTTTCATAATCTTGAAGATGAGAACGACTCCTTAAATGTGCAACTAGTAATAATGGAAGGAGAAAAGGAAGATTTCCAAGCTCGAATCAATGAGCTAGAAGATAAAGAAACTCGATTGGATCAACAAGTGGAATCACTTACAATTGAAAATGGATCTTTGCAATCGCAGATGGATGAATTGAATAAAGAGAAAGAGTCTTTGATGGAGCAACTCAAATTTGCTCAAGCACAGAAACCAGACATGACACCATTTTACGAGCAGACTTGTGAATTGCAGAAGCACCTGTTTCACTCCCAAGAATTATTGACAGAGCATATTTATGAGTTAAAAGAGGTGGTGAATATATTGAAACAGACATCTATAGAAGCTTCAAACGCAAGACAGAAACTCGTGGAAACCTATAATAAAGTAAAGAAGATGATCGTATGGAAAGGAAAGATCAAAGAAGTTCCTGCACACTTGCCCAAAAGAATAATTGTTGAATTAAAATTGGATATAGTTCTTCTAGATAGTTTTCGGAAATCAACCAGGAAGATACAGAATGAAGTGCATAGATCAATCACTAAGTGTGGAGATAACTATCAGGCCATATACCAAGTTTTTCAGAAATGTCATCTTCCACCCCCTAAGTCCATTGATGAGTTGCCACCCAAAGAACCCGTACTGCAGAATTGAGGAATGGTCAAGATGAGGATATGTAGGTTGTGAGAGGAGGCGGGGCCGGAAGGGCAAATCAGCAAACAAAATACCCGGTTGCAATCATGGCTTTTCTGTCTTTTTGCTCTTACTTTTCGTGCGTAATGCAAACGGAATATTAATTTAGGGCAGCAGATGAAAAAAACACAAGTAAGCGAGTGAGAAAGAAAACCTGCGGTGAGAAAGAAAACCTGTGGTGATTATTAAAGAGGTTTCATAGAGGTTGTTTTAAATCCACACTCACTTCAAGAGTAACTTGCATTAAAAGTAAATATGTAAGTGGATTGACATCTTGAATAAGTAGGAATGCATATAACCTTATTTGGTAATTTTGAGTAGAAATAATTTGGGTTAATGTTTTATTAGGAACCTCATTGTTATTATATCGATTATATATTGCAAACATAAACAATGCCAAATCTTGATACTGCTCTTGTCTTTCAGGATCCTGATATGTATAGACAATCTTCTAATCGCAAAAGCAAAGTGGTAGAATCTAATTCATACATTGAGATAGTCCTAGATTCCACTATGGAGATCCAGTTCGAGGATACGAGAGTTGTCACTGGAATAGTCCCCAAATACAAGTGGTGAGAAATTTACTAGCTCATCAGAGATCAAAACATGCTAGATGCATCGATCAAGGAAATGGTTATATATCAAAATATAAATAAATATGGACTCCACAAGGCAGCTACCTGGCTAGAACTGTTCCCATGTTCTGAAGTAATAGGATGGATTTTTCCTCATGTAGATGTTAAATTCAGGATCATTGCAGGGGCCAATGGAAATGGGTTTGCCTCATTTCATCCTGCTCACATATGCAAGGCTTATAAATTTCCAGCTCCCAAAGTCCTCCTAACAGATGATGGGATTAATAATGTAATTATAGACCACTCGGAGTATGCAAAGAAAATGCTTCTCCAAGGTAAACAGTTGAGGTAGAGAGCCAGTGGGGAGCATGATACAAAGAATCTGAAAACTCCATTCAGAATTATTGCAATGCTTTTATGTAGAATCTATGGGAAGGTAACTGCAAACATGTATAAGCTCAGTTGGGTTCTGCTAATGTATCATGTCACCACATATGGTACTATATTCAATTGGGCAGACATCATTTCAGAGAACATGGTTGACTCTATATTAGAAGCTCAGGAGGGGTTGAAGCAAAACAAAGTGAAATTCTACATGTCCTCTTACCTGATTGATTGTATCCTTATCAAAAATCCATTCCATAAATTGGGATGCTATTGGGTTCCAAACGAGACTCCCATCTATGTATCCTATTAGATCATGTGGGCACATAGACATGTAAGTTTCTACAAGACAATTTGTGAAGAGTTCATAATACCGAGCTATATCAACTAATTTTCGATAAAGATCCAAAATGTATGTTAGATGTAGCTTTGGAGGTAATCAGTGAATATGGAGACTACTAGTTTACACTAAAATGAACCTATATTTGAATGTATGGAGGCACCAAAATCCATTCTTTGATGCCAAAGTATGTTACAGACTAAGTCGTTCTAAAGGAAGTAGTGAAACCGGTTTTTGTAAATGGAGTCAGACATTTTCTAAATGACAATAAGAAGGCATCATTTCCTCCACTTCCATTCACCGTGGGAGCATATAAATTTCCAAAAGTCAAACGGGATGAAAATTTTGTGAAGGAACTATAGGCTTACCACTTTCGGGAGAAAATATTTGTCAGAAATGATAGCCTACAGAAGGTAGTCAGGCATTGTACAACATGTAGGATTAACTTTGAGTATTCTGATCACTTCTTGAAAGATGAGGAAGTGTATAAGAGGGCGAAAAACATGGTTGACTTGAATAAAATATTTGGTAGAAAAAAATAGGAAATCTCAAGTCAAACGAAAGAAGTCTTAAAGGAATCAGAACAAAAGAAAGCCAATGAAGAGGTGCTAGCAACAGAAAGGGAAAAGAAGATTCAGGAGGAGACTCTAGCAAAAGAAAATGAGAAGAAATTGCAAGAAGAAGCATTAGCAAAGAAACTACAAGAAGAGAAACTTGCTAAACAAGAGGAAGAAAGAAAACAAAGAGAAAAGGAAGCAGAGGAAATGAAAAGAAAAGAAGAACAAGAAAAGGCAAGGAAAGAAGCAGGAAAACAAGAAAAGAAGATATTACAAGATGAAGTCGATAAAAAAGCGGAAGACGAGGAAAGGATCAAGAAAGTTGTGGAAGAACAAAAACACCAAGAAGAAATACAGGATCGACAAGATATGGACGTGGATGATCCTACTGATTCTAATCCAAAAATACCACTCACTGGAGATCACCTTCCATTGGTTGAGCTTGGACTCACGCCATTCACACCTTCCAAACAACACTCAGTAGCTAAACTTGAGACCATTGTCTTTTATGCAAATATGAAAACTATTCTTAGAAGAACTAAGAAGAGATTGAAAGTTGGTACTCAGCCGGATATTGTGATTGTTCAAGAAAGTACTAACAAAGATCCAAAGTTCACGGCTTCTATAAATGTTGCTACAGCACAAGCAAATGCACACAACATAGATAAATAACTAAGGATTTGCATCGAAGCAAAGCTAATATGATCAAGTTGAAATATAACTTGGTACAAGCCCGAAGTGAGGGAATCGAAATAAAAAGAAAGCGGGATGATCTAGAGGTAGAGAAGGAAAAGATTTTGCTAGATTTTCATAATCTTGAAGATGAAAACGACTCCTTAAATGTGCAACTAGTAATAATGGAAGGAGAAAAGGAAGATTTCCAAGCTCGAATCAATGAGCTAAAAGATAAAGAAACTTGATTGGATCAACAAGTGGAATCACTTACAATTGAAAATGGATCTTTGCAATCGCAGATGGATGAATTGAATAAAGAGAAAGAGTCTTTGATGGAGCAACTCAAATTTGTCGAAGCACAAAAACCAGACATGACACCATTTTACGAGCAGACTTGTGAATTGCAGAAGCACCTGTTTCACTCCTAAGAATTATTGACAAAGCATATTTATGAGTTAAAAGAGGTGGTGAATATATTGAAGCAGACATCTATAGAAGCTTCAAACGCAAGACAGAAACTGGTGGAAACCTATAATAAAATAAAGAAAATGATCGTATGGAAAAGAAAGATCAAAGAAGTTCCTGCACACTTGCCCTAAAAAATAATTGTTGAATTAAAATTGGATATAGTTCTTCTAGATAGATTTCGGAAATCAACCAAAAACATACAGAATGAAGTGCATAGATCAATCACTAAGTGTGGAGATAACTATCAAGCCATATACCAAGTTTTTCAGAAATGTCATCTTCTACCCCCTAAGTCCATTGATGAGTTGCTACCCAAAGAACCCGTACTGCAGAATTGAGGAATGGTCAAGATGAGGATATGTAGGTTGTGAGAGGAGGCGGGGCCGGAAGGGCATATCAGCAAACAAAATACCCGGTTGCAATCATGGCTTTTCTGTCTTTTTGCTCTTACTTTTCGTGCGTAATGCAAACGGAATATTAATTTAGGGCAGCAGATGAAAAAAACACAAGTAAGCGAGTGAGAAAGAAAACCTGCGGTGAGAAAGACCAGCAGCGAAATTAATGGTTGTGGGTCCAGTCTGGATGAGGGCGCAGGCGTTGGAGAAGGCGAGGCTCCGGCATACTTCCCTTCCATTCAACCCGGAACGGGGATTGATTAATGTATATTATGGATAAATTTATTGTTAAGTATATTTGAATGTGTTATCTTTAAAAAGCCACAGGTCAAGTATATATTGATTGGTAGTAGTGAAGTTGAAATTGCAGGTCTCCAAGTAAGTATTGATTACTAGTAGTAGTGGAGCTGAGATGGTAGCTCTCTCCTTGATATGAATTCTAGCTTAAACTGGCCTTTCCATTGGTATATGTGATTTGCAAATTATTACATATATTTTTGAAAGATTGCAAGATGAGAAGAGAACGCGCTTTGCTTCGTCGATGCTGACTACCATCCCATGCGTGCGTATTTCCAATTTCTCCAATTTCTTCCGTATTTCCATGCCACCTGAACATTGGCATCTTCAAAAAAGTCAGTCGATCGTGTTCATATAGACGGGCATACCAGAAAAGGAGCTGCATGTTGACCTCTATAAATTTGTCGTCACTCCGCTGCAAAAGCCTAAGAACAAATGCCGTTCTTCTACTTATAATATTGATAACGGTCCAAAATTCGCAGAAAATGCGTCTGTAAATCCAAAAAGGGCAGACGCGCATGAGAATAATTGTATTGTGATGCTTTAAGAAAACTCGCGGCCTCTGCTGCAGAGTCAACTATTTGGCTTTTGCTGTAGCTGTGGATATAGATGCAAATGATAGCTGGCATGCTTATTGGCCAGAAGAGTGCAAGTCTGGCTTTCTAATTTCATTGCTTTGTATCGAAAAAGCAAATTCTCAGTACCTTTCGGGAGAAGCAAGAATCTCGAAATGACATCTATGAAACTTAGTCATGAAGATCACAACTCTCCCTAAGAATTTAAAACGTCAAGTGCAAGATGTATCTGTTTTAAAACTTCACTCTTTGTTAACATAAAAATAAACTATTGGAATTTACATTTTATTGAATTTTTTCCATATTTTTTTAAGATGATATTAAAAAAAAAAATTATTAAGTAATGAAAAATATAATTGAAAAAAACTACATATTTATGGTTTCAAACATACAATTTAAGTAATGAAAAATTATAATTTTACTGAAGATTCTTTATAATAGCCTCACAAAATCCAAATTTTATAAGATTTAAATTATTTTATAAATGTATAGTATATATGTAGTTTCATTAGGGATGAAGTTGTCTATTTAAAAACAATATGAAAAATGGAGATATGGAGATGTATCTGAAACTTTGCCATAACTTTCTACCATTGTAAGGGGAAGAAAACAACATAGTTAGGCTCTAAATGAAGCTTCCAGAGCTCCTTGACCATGAACAAGGCTTCAAACCACCACATGGACTATCTAAAGGGTGATACTCGACCTCCAAGTGGAATATGGTTACACCTATAATGCCTTGGATAGTAAGGATGGGTCTCAAGGCCTTCCTAATGCGTGTGGGAGGAAAATAAGGCCCTTGGGCCCTAATGAAGCTTCTAAGAACCAAGGGCCATGAATGAGGTCATAAAGCACAAACCATGCACTATATAGGAGATCAATGTTATTAGAGTAGGATATGGGCATTGATATGAGGTTTGTGCACTAGGGATGAGTTTCATATCATGGCTAGGGGAGAAATTGATGGAGTTAGGCCCTAAATCGAGATTTTTGAACAAATGGGTTATGATCAAGGCCTTGAACCACAACAAAGACCCTTTAAAATGGTTCTTTGGAACACAAGTGAGGTATGGATGTGATCAAGAGTTACTCTGTAGTGGGGATGGGCCTTGAGGCCTTGACCATACTAGTCAACATATGAAAATAAGAGTCTCACACCATAAATGGATCTCTAGGACTCATTGGCCATGAACATAGCCTCATACCACAACACAAGCCCTTTAGAGGTGATCATTGATCCCCATGTAGAATATGGCTACCATTATGTGGTCTTGCTTGCTAAGGATGGGTTTTAAAGCATTAACCATGGTCAAGGAAGGAAAATAAGGTCCTTTGGCCCTAGATGAAGCCTTTAGGGATCAAGGGACATGTTATCACATATATAGTAGCCGGGCTACCATACATTATTTTTCTGATGCCAGTACACTATTCAGCCAGTTCCCTTACATTTGAGATGTTGAGATGAGCATCTATATTGGATCACTATTAGATTGTGGACAGCAGTATATATTCCCCATGCCATAACTGAGTCTCAGAACACTCAGAGAGATGACCGATGTAGCCATTATATCATTGGTACAGAGCAGTCAGTAATGCCCAGAGTTACAACAGCAGTTTCAGAGGACATATGATGGTACAGGTTGGTGAGTATTCAGGTATATGACTCAGCAGGTATATCATTGTGTTATGGTTATATTGCTTTTATACTTATTCTCATAACATGTCTTAGCACCTAGTGTCATGATCTGACGATCATATAGATATATGGACCTGGTTGAAGCTTATTATATATATTATATTGTTCCTACTCAGACTTAGAAGTTCACTATTCATACTCATTGGTTCTACCCTCCTTAGGGAGAATAGAGGTGATCATTCCACCATACCTTGGCTTGCTAGTGTTGGATCCATTATTCATTGTCTTCATCCATCCATTGCCTTCCTTTTAGTTTAACACCCTGACTTACTACTTGACTAGTGGCATGGAGGACCTTCCCCATTGTAGCCTCTGTATTGGATGAGCTTCCCTGTTTATTGTGTCTCGGCTCTGAGTTGGTGACAAAACTTACCTGTGGTGAGTTGGAGTTCCTTGGAATTCCCCCTAATCACTAAAGTTGTGTTGGCTAAACCTGAAACTTTTAGTGCTACCATGAATACAAAATCTGGAAAATGAAATGCTATATCTTGTATGAAAATCCCATTCATGCAATGTGTTTCTAAACACACATGAATTAAAGGCATGCCAAATGAAAATGGCCATGAAAATAAAATGTTATATCTTTTGGAAATGTAAATACCTAGGTAAACAAGCTGTCCATGACACACCTAGAAGTGCTCAGGTAAACAAGTGCCTTAAAAACATACCTGCAGCAGAAAGCCTAAAATAAATGAAAATCTATGCAATGTGTTTATAAACACACATAGACCAAGGATATGGAAACTTTAGGCCCAAAAAGCAATGGAACTTAAATGCTATATCAAAACAATTGCTGGCCTTATTTGTATTACGGATTGTGCGCATCTGTTAAAGGTGAATAAACCCTCTTTAAACAACTCATCCATTTGTGAGACACCGCCATTCCCTGTGTTGTTGCTCATTCAGTATATACTATGGTGTGTATTCCCTTTCTCTTTGCCAAAATGTCACAAAGTTAAGTCAGTCAAGTCATCCCTTAGCCTAGCCAGTTATTTTAGCCTTCACCCTTCACTAGCAAATTGATCACAGCTATGAAGTGAATATGATCTTGAAAGTCTAGTCTGAGTAATAATAATAATTAATGACATTATATATTTGGATTTAGATCGTCAGTAATGATTACTTTGTGTTATAATTGTTATTTGAATAAGTTGTAGAGCATGCATTAACCTTTGACACTTTGCAGCAGCTTCCGATGATGGTCTAAGTTATATTTGGTCATGTTGACTTGGTCAAACCTAGTTTGACCAAGGTCAACCATAGAACATGAGATGGTTGGACCTGGTGATGATATGGATAGATGATATATGGTCTATGTATAGGTATATGATGATTCTATGCAGCAACTACAGGGTTATGATGATGATTCATGGTTTGCAGCAATATTTGATCATTTACAAATTATTATTATTTGCCCTGTTCCGGTATATTGGATATATATATTGATCATGCAAAGACTCATATGGTGTATGAGTACACATATTGGATGGAATTGGACCTTCTGAGTCCAATGAGACAGTTTGTTTTCAGTTCCGGGCACTTACAGTGATGATTGAGCCTCAGTAGGCTATCCCAGTGCAGTTTTGGTCTGTCGGAGGCCCTGTCAGAGCAGATGTGATTTTTATCCGGTTGACCTAGGGCGTTGTGCTTGGAGGGGGTGGTCCAGCCACTTGTTTTTACCATATTACCCCCCTCCTGGACACACTGGTTCCCTCACCTTGACAGTGCAGGCACTCGAGGAGGCAGTTTGGGGCAATTTCACGCTTCTCGAGGCATTTCAAATTGAGGAAATCGATTTGGGATACTGAGGAAATATTATGGCATGGGATGATCAGTGATGATGGATCGATGTCTTCCACACCTCCTCCAGCAGTTTCAGCTTCATCGGGGCCCACATCCATCACTTATGGCACTTTCTGATGATTTCTGAGGTCTTTTGAGGCCTACAATTTGACCATAGAGGCACGATTTGGTATATTGATAACTATTTTATTATTATTGTGCTATGGGGATTGACCAAGGGTGTTTAAAATTACCCCTTGGACCCACCATAAGCTTCCTATTATATTTTGTCATCATGATTAGGTGGGATTCCCCTCTTCTAGGGCGATTTTGTCCACTTATATTATATTTTATTAGTGATCCATGTATTTTATTGTTGAGCTCATCTCAACCATTGATTAGACATTTGTATCTTTTAATCTTAGCCACTCATTCAAAAAGAGGTTAGGATTTTGATGTCTCTCCTTCCTATTTAAAGGAGAGAGCTTCTCATTTGTAAAGGGTCTTTGGCTCTTGGATTATTGGTATAGAAAAACTTTCTTGTGGAAATTCTTGTGGTCTCATTTGCATCTGGTGTTCTTAGATGGTGATTGGAAAGTCTATTGCAACCTAACATTTGGAATTTGTGGTAAGATCTATCTATTTTGGAAATCATTGTCTTGTCTACAGGAGGGCAACTTCAACAAGGGTGATTTTGCAAGGCTTCTTCAAATCGACTTTCTTGGCATTTGCTTGTATCAGGGGGTTATCATTAGCATCATTGTGATCTATGCTATCTTTCTGTTACTTCTCTTGTGGCATTAGTCTTATCTCTTGATTACATCAAATCTGATATTGTTGACGTTTGTTGTGCAGGAGAGAGGGCGCATTGGCTTCTTGGACTAAATCGATTGCATAGAAAACTACCTCAAAGCTTCTCAAATTGATCGGGTTTGCATAGATCATCATCATCAAGGCACCTACAAGGTTACCCAGGTAAGATCCACAGGTTTGTTTCTCTTATCTTGATCCAATCCATTTACATAGCTCATAAATTGATAAAACCCTAATTTCTTCAAACCCTCATTTTACATTTTTTCAGATCTACTAAGATCTAGTGGCTTCTTGGGTAAGATTTTGAAAAGCCACCTCTATAGTATCCACGGCATCCCAGATCTATAGTTTGGTGACGATTGCCTCCATTTGACCCTCTTCCCAAGGCATTTAGCCTCTCCAAGCAAGGGCGCACTTCCTAGTTTGGTGAGTTGACCTAGATCTAGTATGTGGGTAGGTGAGATCCCGCTTGATTCATGATCTACACATCCAATAACCTACCCCCAGATTGTCACTTTTTTTATTTCTACCTTGTTGGCCCTATTCCATATTTTAAGGGATTTAATCCCCATTTTGGACCACTTGGTATCTTTAAACTCAGATCTAGTAAGATCTAGCCATCGGATTGCCTTGAAATTGTAGATCCACACTCTTACTTGGTTAACCTACTCAGATCTAAAGTTTGGATGCCATTGGACTTGTCTTGACCCCACTTGTCCCACCTTTTAGCCTCCTTGTGTAAAGTCGCACCACCTTGGAGAAGTGAGTTGACTCACTTCTAGGACATGGGTACATGAGATTTTTGTGGATTTGGAACATGAGTAATTCAAAACCTAGGTCTAGTAGGTCACTTTGTCAAATCTTGCCTTGGGGATAGCATTCCTTGTTTTAAGGGATTGTGGTCCACTTAGGTCAAACCTAGATCTAGACCTATTCATCCATCAAGACTTTAATTTCCCACTTGTCTCATGCAATAGGAGTCCTTAACCACAAGTTAACTTTACTTTGACTCCATTATCCCAATTCCCAAGGCACTGGTCTCTCTCCGAGTCAATTCGTCTTTCCTAGATTGTCGGATTAACTTGTGGTTTGACCTTTGTGTGGTAAACTAAACCCTTGGATGCCATCATACTTCATTATCAATCTTGTCACTTGTACTAGTTAGCCCCAATTCAACCCTAAACTACCCTGCATTGGACACGGTTCCCAAGGCAGTGGATTTTCTCACATTGAACTAGTACTGTAATCCTAGATCCTATTTCACAAATCATAAGTCACTCTCACATCAATAATGAACCAAAGCTATACTCATTGAACCCCTCACCTGTCTTGTGACTTCCTCCTAAGGTCTAGGATAAACCATACACCTTACTTCACTTAGAAATAACTTGATTTGGTGTCTTGGTTTTGATCTCTCCTGTCGGGAGTAGATCGGGTCTCCCCCTTTGTTGTCTGGGCTAGATAACATAAAGTGAAGGTTGCTTCGACTGGCGTGACAACCATATATTGGAGGTCGAGGTGATCGTGGTTGCACCTTTTGAGTTTCCCTTCCCTATTTCCATCCATGAGTGGATACATCCATAGGGGTAACTACAGTTTAGGTGATAACAGGACATAAACAACGGCATAATCCACATCAAGGAAAATTTTAGGGGTGAAATTTAGTCCATGGGCTGATTTTCGATGTTTTTTCCCAAAAAATTATTCACCAATTTATATTTTTTTGAAATGATTCGCCCAAATTCCACAGGATAATTGCTTTTTACTCTATACATCGCCAATATTGTTCAAAAACCATATGAAATCCTTAAAGTTTTAAATATTTTTACAAAAATATGCCAAACATCTTATGGTTGGAAGTTTAAGAATTAGTAAGATTCACCTAAGTTTCTACACTTTAAAAAATTATGGATCCTTAAGATTTTCTCTCATCCACATAGCATGTTCTTTATAGGGAATCATTGTCCTCAAGTGAGATATGGGTACCATTAATATGTTTTGTACATTAGAGATGGGTCTCAATGCCTTAACTATGGTTTGGGGAGAAATCCTAGGAGGTAGACCCTAAACGAAGATACTTGGGCTAATCTTTTGATTTCATCCAAGTTTATTGCCTCAGATTTTGATTTCATCCAGATTTAGAGGGATCGATCCAACATCTTCAGGAAGCAGTTGAACATGTGTTTGACAGCCTTTCATCAACTGAATAATATATAAGAGACAACTGAAGAATGAAGAAGTGGGGTTCGAGAGCATGAATTTTGTCATATTTCTATAATAAGGGATTAGGGTGAAAGACTCATGGATTCATGTTTGATTATCAAATATTTCTATAAACTGAAATCAATATGTACCTTCTCCTATATTTTTCATATTCGTTCTTCCTCTTATTTGAATGAAAATTATGAACTACAGAATTCCTATGCATTAAAGCTTTGGTTTACTTGCTTTGTCTTTTATGAATTTATTCAAATATACAGTATTCATTAACAAAAAGCATTTTTGCTCAGTGAAGATTCTATTTCATGTAAATTCAAGTCTAATATGCTAGTGATGCTTGTATTTTTCATGATTGTTCATCTATATGTCCATGATATTACTTAAAACTTGTCTAATATTCAAGTTCACTTGCCTTTGATCTATGAGATATGCTTTATGGTCCTAAATCTTTATCCCTGATATTGAGTGAGAGACAAAGATCTGTTGAAAACCACCATTACATAAATCCATTATCAATTAAGATGTGCTCGACATAGTTCCTCTTGCAACCAAGAATATCTCAAGCGCTAACATCTGTTGGTGCTACTACTAAGGATCGAAGGCATGAAGTTATCTTGCCCTGGATGTACAACATTGATTAGCTCTATTTCTTGATGGTGAACAAGAAGTAGACATAGAACTTTGACTGCAGATTATTCACCTGGTGACTCCACTGGAAATAATCCATAGCTTAAAAATTTATTGGTGACTCCATTTGTTTCAGAATGGTGAGTTCAGCTACTGATCCAATTACTTCATTAACCAAGACAACAAAGTTTGTGGTAGACCCTATTTTTCTTCAAGGTTTTAAAGAATTGATAGGAATGTTATTGAATGATGAATGGGATGAAGTTTTTGCTTTAGCTTTAGCTTCTTATTTAGATTCTTACAACATCTTTATTTGAGAGGATAAAATTAATTGTTTAAAGATTCTTCTTAAGGAACTTGAGATAGAATATGAAGGCTTGTTGGCTCAAAGAAAGTCCTAGGATTTTTCTCACCGGAACATTACTTTTGAAGATTTGTATCATCGGCAATAGAAAGATATATTAGATGATAGTTTCGATGATCATATTTACAAATATTCTCACCAAAACAGTGTTTCTTCATTGATTGTTAATGAACAAGATTAGGACTCTAACACACAGATTCATGCTCCTTTCCCGGGAAATGATGAGTAGATTCAAGTTCCTTTAGAAATTTCAAGAAACCAAGAGGAGGATTTGAATAGCCAAACATATTTTACATCAATCCATTCATTTTCTGAGTCATTTGTTCAAGCAGAAATTTGTCAAAATATTATTCCTAAGGTTGCATACAATGGAATTTCAAATGCTAAACATATATTTGATGAATATGAAGATTTTGAATTGGATTCACATGAAAATGTTTTAAATCATTATCAAGGGATTTTTGTTCAAGAAGCTGATAATCATGACAAATTTCAAGATCTTCATGTTCGGAAATCTACAATGATCTAGTAGTTTATGATGAATGCAAAGAGAATGACGAATTACAAGAAAAATCAACAATATTTTCTTGTGGTTTTTATGATCTAGTGGCAGTTTACATGGAGTTTTTTGGTAGATCGAATCTTGTATCACTTCTGCACCATGAATATCAATTCCAACTGCATTTTGAGTTGCATCCTTTTATGTCACTTTTTATTCCAATATGTTAAGTCGGGCTATGAGTCGAGTGATTCAATCAGTTGCTTGATTGGTTGCATTGGAAATTTCATGTTACATAATCCAACAATTGATTGGTTAGCTTAGCATGTACATAAATAAACTCACATTTTGAGCATTTGGTGTGCAGTAGATTAAATTAATAATGAATCCATATCCCAATGGCGAAAAGCACTAGTGTAAATTCAAGTCATTCTCTTTTCAGATTGATCATTTAGTTTTTAGTTTGTTTCAGCATGCAAATTAGTGTGTTTTCAATATGGATTAGTTTCAAAGCAGGAATAGATAGAGACAAGTTTCAAAAACAGGTTAAACGGATAAAGCACATCGGTCTCTGTGTTTCCACTTGTTTGTTTCATGTTGTTTTGAAGCTAGAGACTTAAGACTACATCAAACAAGCAGATACTACCATAGTTGCAAGGTGAGTAATTTGATGTGCTTTTTGTAATTTGATTAATCTAGGAAAGTATATATATTCTGTGGCATTTTACTCTAGATCTAAATCATTTAGACTAGACTTCAAACAAATGTAAACATTATTAGAAAACGGAAAATATTTTTAGTCAATAGGAAACTAATAGCGATTAAGGAAAATTGAATGTTATATAGACTGCATGTCGGCATGTATAATAAGAGACTAACCAATTACAAGGTAGTTCTACACTTTGTTAGGATTTTACGTGTCAAGTTCCTCCTTTCTCAAATTAAAACGATATAATAATTAATGTTTTAACCATGAGCCACAAGGTGGAAATGTCCTTGAACTTGGTGCCAGGAAACAGAAATAACATGAATCAAGAAAGAAGTTTGAGGAAGTGAGAGAACTGTTCACTGAGCAAGCATCAAAGTCATTTGTTAAGTACTTGTAAACTTTGTTGAGTTTAGTCAATGGAATCACTAAATTAACGGCTAGTTTGAGGCTTTTAAGTTAGCGAGCACCTGGATATTTATTATTGTTTACCACGTAAAATTCAATGTCAAATTTGAACATACAGTCAGTTTGATAAACAATTTGAAATAAATAAGACAACTTAAATTCAACCAAAAATCCAAACACTTAATGCAACTTTCTCTTTTTTGTCCTGTAGACCACCTCGACCAAAAGTATATGCAGCTTTCACACTATTTCTTGTTCTCTTGCCTTTGATCCTCTTTGAAAAATACTCTTCAAAGCGTATACTTTCCATCAAATCCTCCCACTGTTTGGGATATAGAATTGAGTTACTCCTATCTTTTCCAAGGATGATGATTTTTGTGCACGAATGTCTAAAATTGTTCATCAAAATTCTCATTCTACTGAGGTAATATTTTTTTGAAATCTTGCCACCAACAGTCTCAAATGCATTGTCCATTTTATATATAAAAATATCCAGACTTCGTGGATCTTGGTCTGCAAAATTTGATTTGCAAAAGTCTAAATGTGACCTACATCTGGTACCTGGCTCACTGGTCCACCTTGCAAAAATTTTCCCAATGGGATCACCATCTTTTGACACCTCAACCAAAAAAGGCTTCTTTCCTTCTAATTTTCTTTCTTTCACTTTTCTTTGGGTAGACCTAAACCACTGTTGACTGAATCTTCTTCTTTTAACATCAACGGATACATCTTCTAAACCACCACTAATATTGTATGATTATGTTGCATCAAAGTTTCTAGATGCAACAGGTGTATTTTGAGGCACAGTCCTTGTACAAGGTGTAAATGGACTTGATTGCTCCCTGTCCACATCAATTGTGGAATGCAGTAGTTCATTGCTCACCACATATGTGCCTTCAAACATTTACCTTAATTTAGAATAAAGCAACTTCATACTTGGATTTTCTTTTCCCTGATTAATATCAATAATATCTTGTATACCATGTTTTATATCAGGCTACAAATCAGCATGTGTTGTATCAACCTCATGCACATCAACATGTGCTACATCAGCATGTGCTACATCAGCATGTGCTTCATCAGCATGTGCTTCATCAGCATGTGCTTCATCAGGTTGCACATCAGTATGTGCTACATCAACATGTGTTATATCAGGCACATCAACACAAGTATTGTTTTCATTAACTCCACTTGTAGAATCAAAATTAATGTGTTGGCTTCTGCGAGTTGCCAGGAATGTATCTTTAGTTTCCCTTGATTTCTTGGAGCTCTTCTAATCTGCAATCATTTTCTTGCGCATATATATATATATATATATATATATATATATATAAAGAGAGAGAGAGAGAGAGATTGGTACTTATTAAACAAACAAACAAAAAAGTATTAAACAAATTATATACTAAAGTGGATTAGCATCTTACCTGTTTGTTAGATCAAGAGATGAGATGATAAATAATCATTTTTCTCCATGGCAATGTCTTGATGAAAATGCTCATAGTCTGATATTGTCTTTTTTGTATTGTTTTCACTGTCACTTTTGTGCCTAAACAACTTCTTCCTCATTTCCTGAAGTCCAACAATTCACACATTGGAGGACTTGTGCACATAACTCATTAACTATCATGGGCATCTATATTATTTGTATATAAACATTCCATTTAATGCATGGATATAAGCCAAATAAGATCATGTATGCAACCAAACTCTTCACTAGTTCTGAGCACATATGCATGTATTAAAACTAGAAGTATTGTTGTCCAATGCTTCCAATGTTGGGCAAGTTGAGACTGCCATAACAACCAAGCAGATATTACCTATCATCCACCTGTCATGGCCTCCAGCCTCTACTATAAACATCAAACTAAAATGTACATGTACCTATCACTATTCTAACCAAGTTGATTGGGTTAAGACTTGTTGAATGCTTGTAAAATGAATACAGATAAAGTGAGTCACTTCCATTGTTTCTACCTTACCTTTATCTTATACCAGTACTCATATTGAAAGATGGACAAACTCATATATATATATATGAGCTTTCAATATGAGTACTCTTGTACCAGTACTCATATATATATATATGAGCTTTCAATATGAGTACTCTTGTACCAGTACTCATATATATATATATATATATATATATATATATATATATATATATATGAGCTTTCAATATGAGTACTCTTATACCAATACTCATATTGAAAGTTGGACAAACTCATATATATATTCACAAAAATCAAAGTACAGTGATGATGTAAGTTTCATGTAGGAATATCCAAACTCAAATACTAGATCAAAATCAAAGTACAGTGTTGTTGTAAGTTTCATGGAGTGATATCTAACTCAAATGGGCTGCCAGTATAAGTTTTAATTCATTTTGGTCTTGCAAAGGGTATTCTAAGAGAAAGGAGGATTTTGGGTTAAACTCCCAAACTCACAAGAGTCCAAACAAGTTGAGGTTTGACCTAATGCACAAATTCAAAGAGTGTATGAAAACCAAGGGTTGGATTTAAGACTCAAGGCCTACCCATCTTCAATAAACCATAAGCAAGTATGAGAGTGCTAGAATGATGCAAAAATCGCTATGGAAAACCACCAACAAGTTAGAAAAGATGCTACGATAAATAACGGTGAGAATGGCTTAGAAGCAGGTCAAGAATACAAGAGATAGTTTTATAACCAAGGGTGGGCATGGACAATAGTAACCTTAAATGCACCTTAACACACTACCATGTAGAAAAAATAATGGAAATTGCATTATGGTTAAACCATAGACAAAGATCCTACCTCTTGTCTAGTGCTGGAGTTTGAAGCCAGCTCGGTTATGAGTAAGCTCTCCACGGTCTGATTGAGAGCACCAATAATTAACCAAGTCGAGAACACCTTCAAGTAAGTCACCACATACCATACAAGTTGTGATTATTAAGTGGAGCTTGGATCTCACTCACCACTTTGTGATCTGAAGAGAGTGTTGATGTATATGTAACTTCGGAATGTATTTCATCTATGTATTTCATATATATTTATTGTACCCTTATTAGAGATGTGTTATTCCTCTATAAGGAAGTGTCATCATGTGGATTGACAAGTGTCGCAAGTGTGTGTACTTTTCGATGGGTTATTAGACCACCATGTGTGGGGTCGGCCCTTAAATATATATTATATTGTGGATGTATCTAGAGAGACAAGTCGGCCCCATAGTGTAACTGGGAAAACAGGTTAGTATAAATAGAGATCGGGAGATCTCTATTTGGATCATTCAGAAAGTCACACTTCTCTCACTCAGAAAGTGGCGCACTAGTAAGGAGGAGGATCATATGCTACTAGGAGACTATCTCAAGTGTATTTTGGTTGTACTTTGATTGAGCCATTGCTCTCTCTATCTCTGAGGAAGTTGTGGGGTTTTTCACCTTAGGGTTTTCCCCGCGGAAACTCTGTGTCTCTTTTCTCTCATGCTTTTGATTCTTGTGATGCTTGTCATGCTTATTGTGATTTTTATGCATTGATATACTGTATATGTTATTCTCTCAGTAAAGATCCAAGAGTATTGTGAATTAATGCTCAAAATTTAACATGGTATCAGAGCTAACCTGAGAAGAAGACATTTTGCAGTGACAGAAACTTGAGTTTCTTGTTTATTGGGTTTCTCTCCACAGATTTTCGAAAAGCAGTATATTATATTGACTCTACTCATCAAGGCGAATCTATCTGTCCAATCAGAATTCAATTCTGAGCATTTTCAGATTTGGCCCTAAAAATTAGGGTTTCCACAAAAATAAGAATTTCTGAAATCTGAAGACATAGCTGGAAGCTCCTTGCAAAAATCGAAGTTTAGAGCTTTGGATCGAGATTTTTGGATGGGTAGATCTCCGAGAAACTCAAACCCTAATTCAGAGCTCTCCCTAGTGAACCTGGGAGGACAAAAAGACAAATCTAAAGGGTAAAGCTTTGTTGATCTCAAATTATGAATGCACCAGGCTGATCAGCTCATCAAGGCGCATCTTTCTATCCTTTCATAAAGTTGAAATTCACATTTTGAATTTTTAGGGTTTTTCCAACAAACCCTAATCCGAGACCAGATCCAGTTTTCAGCATTTCAAGTGGTAAGACCTAAATCTTTTCTATTTCCATTTGAAGTACTCTTTAAGATGTCTCACCACACCAAGCTTGAGGATAAGCTTGAAGGGGTTGATAACTTCCGAGCTTGGAAGTATAGGATTGGGTTAATCCTGGAAGAGAATGAGTTGGACTCATATATAAAAGAAGACATCCCTATCCCAGAGGATGAAGAGGCCAAGGTATTGCATAAGAAGAACTTGGTTAAGGCAAAGAGAATCATTGTTGATTCTATCAAAGACCATATCATACCCCATGTGTCTTCTCTAAAGACACTCAAGGAGATGTTTGACTCTTTGACCAAGCTATTTGAAGGGAAGAACATAAATCGGAAGATGACTTTGCGAAATCAATTGAAAGGGGTCAAGATGTTGAATGGAGAAACCATTCAATCTTACTTCTCCAAGGTCTCTCAGATCAAGAAACAACTTGAAGTTGTGGATGAAGTAGTGGACAATGGTGAAGTTGTTATGACCACTCTGAATGGCCTACCTAGGTCATGGGACTCCTTTATTCAAGGAATCTGTGCAAGAACGAAATTGATCTCTTTCAGTAAACTATGGGAGGAATGCTCTCAAGAAGAAGCTAGACTTGTAGCTCAAGAGGAAAATATGGGAGGTGAAGATCAAGCTCTCGCAACTCACACCAAAAGAAGCAAGCCCAAGAAGGAGCACTCTCGCTACAAAAGATCCTATCAAAAGAATAAGAAGGATCTAAGATGCTTCACTTGCAATGAGAAGGGTCACTTTGCTTCAGATTGTCCCAAGAACAAAAGGGATAATAACAACAAATCCAGCAAGAAGAAGAAGGGCAGCAAAAGAAATTTCCATGCTCATGCTGTCGAGGATGATGAACCTCCAAAGAAGAAGGCTAGGGCAGAAAGTGATGATAGTGATGATGACTCATCAAGTGAAGAAGAGTATGTTCTAATCTCTACTCTCACAGGTACTATCTCCCATGGTTGTAATGATTGATTGATTGATAGTGGGGCTTCCAAACACATGACTGGGTTTAAGGAATCTTTTGTGAATCTATATGAACATGAATCACCCCATAAGGTGAAACTTGGGGATGATTATCAATACCCAATCAAAGGAAGTGGTGAAGCCTCCTACAACCTAGATTCTGGAAAATCTTTGAAGATGAAAGAAGTCCTTTATGTACCTGGGCTCAAGAAGAACTTACTCTCCATCTCTGCATTGGATGCAAAAGGTATGAGGGTTGCATTTGTAGATGGCCAAGTCCTAATGTGGCCAAAAGGGAAAGACCATAGATGATGCAGTAGTGATTGGAGCGCAAGAGGGAGGTTTGTATAAATTGAAGGGACAACCTGAACATGCCATGGTGCATGAATCCATGGAGCCAAGTGAACTTTGGCATAGAAGACTTGCTCATATGCACTATAGGGCACTTCCAATTGCAAGCAAGGCTGTAGAGGGTCTTCCTGAAATCAAGACCAAACATGAAGGTGTTTGCAAAGGATGTGCAAAAGGTAAGAACATTAAGAAGGTTTTCCCAAGCAGTGAAAGCAAGGCAAAAGATATCCTGGAAATCATCCACTCAGATGTATGTGGTCCTATGTCATCCAGTTCTCTAAGTGGGTATGTTTACTATGTCTCATTTATTGATGACTTCTCTAGGAAGACTTGGGTATACTTCTTGAAGAACAAAGATGAGGTGTTTGATAAGTTCAAGGAATTCAAAACCTTGATGGAGAATCAAACTGACAAGAAGATCAAAACATTCAAATACGACAATAGTGGAGAATTCACCTCAGGTGACTTCAAGAAGCTTTGTAGTGATTCAGGGATTAAGAGGGAGTTGACTACTCCTTATAATCCTCAACAGAATGGAGTTGCAGAAAGGAAGAACAGAACTATCATGGAAGCAGCAAGGGCAATGCTGCATGACCAAGATCTACCTATGCATCTATGGGCAGAAGCAACTAGAACAGTTGTATATGTACAGAACAGAACACCCCACAAGATATTGGACAACAAGACACCATAAGAGGTCTTTTCTGGTAAGAAACCTGAAGTCAGCCATCTCAGAATATTTGGTTGTCCAGTATACACTCATGTCCCAAAGGAAAAGAGGACTAAACTAGATCCTTCAGGAAAGAAGGGTATCTTTGTGGGTTACAGTGAAAGCTCAAAGGCTTACAGAATATACTTTCCAGGGTTCAAGAAGATTGATGTCAGCAGGGATGTAACATTTGATGAAAACTTAGCATTCATCAAATCAAGGAAGGCACCTATCGAAGTTTATGAAGAACCTAAGGAAACTAGATTTCAAGACACTACCATGACAGAAGCAATTCCAGAAGTTGTTCGTGAGTTTGAAGATCCGCAAGAACCTGTAGATCCACCCCGTGAGGATAACTCTCACAAGAAGAAACCTGCATGGGCTAGAGAGCTCATTCAAGATGCAGAAAGATTTGGCATTCCAGAAGAAGAACACAGAGCAAAGAAGAGAACCAGATCACATACCAGCTATGTTGCTTTACTCTGTGACATTATGAACAAAGAACCTTCCAGTTATGAAGAAGCAGTGGAAAAGAAAGAATGGAAGGATGCCATGGTTGAGGAATACTAATCAATAATGAAGAATGATGTTTGGGATGTTGTCCCAAGGCCTAAAGAGAAGTCTGTTGTGACTTCCAAATGGATCTACAAAATCAAGCATGCTGCAGATGGCAGTGTAGAGAAATACATGACAAGATTCGTAGCTCGTGGCTTCTCTCAGAAAGAGGGAATAGATTATGAAGAAACTTTTGCACCTGTAGCCAGGTATACTTCCATCTGAACAGTACTTGCCCTGGCTGCAGCAATGAAATGGAAAATACACCAGATGGATGTCAAGACTGCTTTCTTGAATGGTGTAGTTGAAGAGGAAGTATATGTGGAGCAGGCACTCGGTTTTGAAATACATGACAGAGAGTCATATGTGTGTAGATTGAAGAAAGCTTTGTATGGCTTGAAGCAAGCCCCCAGAACCTAGTATGGTAGGATGGACAGTTTCCTATCTAGTTTGGGCTTTACCAAGAGTAAAGTGGATTCCAACCTTTACTACAAGGTTGAGGAAGGCAATCCAGTGATACTACTTTTGTATGCGTATAACTTGGTTGTTACAGATGAAGATAGATTGATTGCCGACACGCAGCGGAAGCTTGCTGTCGAGTTCGAGATGAAGAACTTGGGGATGATGCACTATTTGTTTTGGCATGGAGGTGTGGCAAAGTGTAGATGGAATCTTCCTTGGACAAGGGAAGTATGTAGTAGAGATCCTGAAGAGGTTCGGGATGATGGATTGCAAGGCCATGGCCACACCTATGACATTGAATCTGAAGCTTCTTTGTGATGCTTCATCTGAGCCAGTTGATGTCTCTATGCATCGTCAGATGATTGGGTCCTTGATGTACCTAACGAACACGAGACCATATATTTTCTTTGTGGTGAACACATTGAGCCAGTTCCTAACGGATCCGAGGAGTGTTCACCTGGTTGCTGTAAAGCATGTTCTGAGGTACCTGAAGGGTACAGTGGATTATGGGCTCAAGTATGAAGCGAATCAAAAGTTTAACCTGCAGGGTTATGTTGATTCAGATTGGGCTAGCAGTGTTGCAGATAGGAAGAGCACATCTGGGTGCTACTTCAGTATGGGATCAGGTGTGATCTATTGGTTTAGCAGGAAGCAATCCTGCATAGCACTGAGTACAGCTGAGGCAGAGTATGTTGCAGCCTGTTCAACTAGTTGTGAGGCAGTATGGCTACGGAAGCTACTATCTAAGTTATTTGATCTCCCGTTGGATGCTACTGGTATCTTTTGTGATAACCAGAGTTGTGTGAAGCTGTCCGAGAACCCAGTGTTTCATGACAGGTCGAAACACATAGAGATCAAATATCACTATATCAGGGATATGGTGCAGAGAGGAGCTGTGAAGCTCCTGTACGTTGCGACGAATGAGCAGATTGCAGATGTGCTGACCAAGCCACTAGCCAGGGTGGAGTTCGAGTACTTCAGGGAGAGGCTTGGCGTTCTTCAGATTGATGACACTTCGAGGAAGAAGTGATGGACACATTTGCTGAAGCCATTCCAAGCATGTTGGAATGAGGATCCTTCACATCTATGGATGTAAGTGCTGGATGATGAGCATCAGGATGATGTTCTGGTTTCTGCTTTGTATGATCAGTTGGATCATTTATATTTATATGTATATTTGCATCATGTTGGATGCTGGATATGATCAGTTGGATCATTTATCTGTATATGTATGTACGCATCATGTTGGATGCTGGATATGATCAGTTGGATCATTTATATTTATATGTATGTATGCATCATGTTGGATGCTGGATATGATCAGTCGGATCATTTGTATGTATTTTGTATATGCATCATGTTGGATGCTTGGACCATGTATCTGTATATGTATTAGGTGGATACATTGTATGATCAGGTGGATCATGTATGGTGATATGTATCATGTATTTGTATTTGTATCAGGTGGATACATTGTATGATCAGGTGGATCATGTATGATGATATGTATCAGGTAGATACTTGGTATGCATCAGGTAGATGCATTGTATGATCAGGATGATCATGGATGACGAGCTTCAGGATGTTGCTCCAGATGACATGCAGCAGGATGTTGCAGTGATGATGATCAGGATGATCATGTGTACATCAGGATGATGTATGGTAAGTATCAAGTTGATACTCTATGGACGTGGATCAAGTTGTGCAGATGAGCATATAATTTGGCCCTGGGAGATTTGCAGATAGTCTTTCGAGGTTTTTCCTATGGCATATAATTTGGCCCTGGGATATCTGGCAAATGCTCTTTCGATGTTTTGCTCTGGGAGGACATATAATTTGGCCCTGGGAGATCTACAGATAGTCTTTTGAGGTTTTTCCTATGGCATATAATCTGGCCCTAGGATATCTGGCAGATGCTCTTTCGAGGTTTTGTCCTATGGCATATAATATGTCCCTGGGAGATCGATAGGTTGGGCTGCGTGCCCGTAATAAGTCCTGGGATGCTCTTGCGAGGTTTTTCCATGACCACATATACTCTGTCCCTGGGAGATCCTATAGGTAGAGCTATGTGCTCGTAACAGCCTAGGATGCTCTTGCGAGGTTTTGTGGTGAGGTCACATATAATATGGCCCTGGGAGATCCTATAGGTAGAGTTGTGTGCTCGTAATAGCCTGGGATGCTCTTTCGAGGTTTTCTGACGCACGTAATAAGTCCTGAGGATTCCACAGTATGGCCAGTGATGACGAAGACCTGCAGGTGGTGGGCCTACATCCAGTATGAAAAAGGACTGGCTCTGTAGAACTTCCTATGACGAGTAGAGTCAGATATTGGTTGAGATAGCAGCAGCAGTGATGATGACGATGACGATGATGATGCATCGATGACGATGATCCCGAGAAGAAGACTTGTCTAGCAGATATGTGTCGAGAAATACCTTCCTAGTTAAGAGGGAGTGTTGATGTATATGTAACTTCGAAATTTATTTCATCTATGTATTTCATATATATTTATTGTACTCTTATTAGAGATGTGTTATTCCTCTATAAGGAAGTGTCGTCATGTGGATTGACAAGTGTCGCAAGTGTGTGTACTTGGCGATGGGTTATTAGACCACCACGTGTGGGGTCGGCCCTGAAATATATATTATATTGTGGATGTATCTATATAGACAAGTCGGCCCCATAGTGTAACTGGGCAAACAGGTTAGTATAAATAGAAATCGAGAGATCTCTATTTGGATCATTCAGAAAGTCACACTTCTCTCACTCAGAAAGTGGCGCACTAGTGAGGAGGAGGATCATCTGCTACTAGGAGACTATCTCAATTGTATTTTGGTTGTACTTTGATTGAGCCATTGCTCTCTCTATCTCTGAGGAAGTTGTGGGGTTTTTCACCTTAGGGTTTTCCCCACGGAAACTATGTGTCTCTTATCTCTCATGCTTTTGATTCTTGTGATGCTTGTCATGCTTATTGTGATTGTTATGCATTGATATATTGTATATGTTATTCTCTCAGTAAATATCCAAGAGTATTGTGAATTAATGCTCAAAATTTAACAGAGAGGAGGGACAAACTCAAGCAAACAATTTGACCCTCTAACCAAGAGCCAGATGAGCAAGGTTGCACCCTATTTTGACATTGAAACCATGCACAAAATGCCAAGGAAAGGAGCTCGATCTCATCCTTGGAAAAGCTAAATAAAAGACCCAACCAAAGATCAAAATTAACCAAAAGCTAGTTCAAATGCATATGTGAGAATGACATTGAATCTCCACCATTCAATTTGAATGAAGATTTATGATTTCTCCACAAAAACATTCTAGAAATGAATTTTAATTCAATTGTTAACGTGGTGTATTGCAAGATAGATTGCACACTTTTTTCATGTATTTTAATTGCCAAATATATTTGCAAATGAAACCATCATGCTAACTTGTATTAACAAAGTATATAGTTGGCACTATTGCCACTTGTGCTAGTAACTGAGGCAAGTCTGAGACTCCATTAATTTTATTAATGAATATAAGCTTGTAATCGCGTATACTATGGACTCTTACAATCTACAATATAGCTTTAACATAAGCATTGGCACACCATTCACTACTAACACTTGTTTACAGGTATATCATAAACAATAGGTGAGGAACAACACGTCACCATAACCAAAAATAATTGTCCACCAACCATGCCATTACCCCTATTTACATAGTGAAAATGCTCACATGTATTTTATTTTTCCAGGTGACCTGTAGAAATTTTAATAAACATCACAACTATGTGTTTCCATCAAAATAAACATGTCATAATATCATCATAAGCACGAATCCATTACAACATTATTACCATATAAGAATCATGGATAAATTGAAATAAGTATTGAGCACACTATCATAATGTACAAACTATCATAATCAATCATACTCGTAACTCGACTGCACACTAGGAGGTGGGCCCATTAGTAGCTTATTAGGAGATAATTGGTGATGAAATTCAGAACCCTAGTGAGGTAAAACTAGAACGGACAATTAAATAATAAAGCTAAAACAAACAAAGAATGGTTATTAAGCGTTTGACCCTCATATCCCCTAAGGTGGGGAAGCAAGAAACAAGATAACAATGAACATTAATGTAACAAATTAAGGTGACAAGCTAACAAGTTAAGATGCCAATCTAGTTAAGGTGACAAATCATCATCATAATCATCTGCATGGCAATCGGGATCATAATCCTCACTATGATGGGAAGGTTTATATTTATGGGCATCATTTTGGTAGTGTTGTATCCTCTTATATTACTTGGCATCAATGGAATTTATATTCTTTCTTCCCAATTAAAAATATTAATCAAGACGTAATGCATAATGATGAACCACTTGATTTTAGTGATTATACTTCAAATTTCAAAGCATGGTAAGCCTTTCAACTTTACATATGGCATACAAGTATCTTATGGACAACGTTGAACCTTATGCATTCCATAAGAGAGGAAAAAATGAACCTTATCCATAAAATGTTTTTTTTTCTTGAAAGTACAAATTCATACATGGACTTAACATCGCACACAAGCATAAAACATAAATAAACAGCTCACACCTCCTATTCATCATCGTTAAAGCATACACAATCATCTTCCCCATAGAGGCACCTTAGTTTCCTATAGTATTCATCATCCTCTAGCACAGGAATAATGAGTGCATCGTCAAAATCCTTTACAACAGTGGATGGTTGCGCCACTTCCAATTATGTCGGCTAACTATTGTTCGGGTTGAAATGATGCCATGGGTCTCCCATAGTTCTCTTAGACACAATCAATTATTTTATGATCTTGGTATGCCAATCATAGTTCAAAGGAAAGTAGGTGGTAAGGAGGCTTACACACATTTTATTTGTGGACCGGACATGTATAGGAATTATCAATGTGCTTGTGCATCCATAATTTAGGATCATGTTTGTAATTATGTTGCATTTTTTATCCCATTCACCACGGTTGATAAGAACAACCAGAAGATGTGATGAATCAACATAAAGGTCATAAGGCAGAACATCTACAATGTAGGACTCAGGTGGAACTTGACTCATTATGGCTTTGCAGATTTATGTCATGACTTTTGATGTGCTAGTAGGAAATCTACATAGATCTCACTCGATACACAAAAGAAAGTTTTCAATCTGTAATGCACAAAACCACGGTAAGTACTTGATTAGATAAACCAAAGTATGTGACACCACTAGGTTAATGGTTAAAATATAATAGATTTATAGGTTTATGGTTTAGAGATTGTTTTGAGCTTCAATTATATTTTCTAAAATTTTATTTACCAATGTATTACCTTTCTCAGTAGTCTTTTCGGCTGAATTTTCTAGTTTTTTTTTGTACATAAGTTTGATATTTTTATTTTTGCTTTGGATCAAAGGCTTTTATTGTCTCCCAAGAAATTTCACACAAGGGTTATAGTAGTTGTAGAAATCTTCTTGTCTCTAGGGATTCACAATTTATCATCAAAGGTCACACGCTACTCCTCATGACACGCTACAGCCCCAGGATGTAACCCTCATCCTTGGCCATGACTTGAAATCCTTAACTAGTGGATATTTGTTTATGAATGGTACACACATGATCATCCAAAAGGAGGCCAAGAACGTCATTGTACACCAATTAGAAGATTGAATCTCTCCTTACATTGAAATCCTCCTTGAGCCCCATATAAACTACATAGAACTTGAGTTGAGAAGAGGAAGCTTCATGTCCTCCTAAACAACCTACTAGTAATTCTTATGACCAACTCTAGCATATGCATTTTGATAGTGCTTATTCCTAGGAAGGTAACAATGTCGAGATTGTGTTGTACTCACATATGGGATTATGTTGTACTCACCTAAGAATTGAAGAAGAAGATGGATGTTGATGCAAGCAGTCATAAAACTAAGTGCCTCATTGTATGGTTCACCTATTCTCTTATTATCAAAGAAAGATAGCTCTCAAAGAAGGTGTGTTAACTACAAAGATCACTCTAATGAATTGGTACCTTTTCCCAGGATCAATGAGTTACAATAACAAACACAACATGCACGGTATTCTATCAATCCAATATTTGAAATCTAGATGTCATAAAGTCAATACTAAGGAATACTACTAATGCACCAAATAATTTAATTATCCATTTAATGAATAATTTGTTATGCGCAATCATGAAAAAAAATTTCATAGTATATATTGATTACATTTTTGTCTTTATTTCTACTTGGGATGAGCATAGGTGCTTGAGACACTAAGGAAACATCGAATGCTATAAACATAATGAAGTTTGATTTTTTAATATCTAAGCAATCCTTGGTGCACTCGAGGCATGTGATGGGAAGGAAAAGTAACAGGAAAGGAATGCTTGCAAAGGTCAAGAATTCCCATCGGGTTTTTCTTCCTAAGATTATGATCCCTAGAAGAAAAATTTCCAGTTAGTTGCCATAAATATTTATTGCTACAATGTGTACTATATATACAGAAGTGGGAAAGATAAAGAAAAAATTCATAAAATAAAAATTGAGGCTTATTATTAACATTTGCATTGGAATTTGAAGCAACTTATGGCTCACATGCAGACAATGTGAGGAAGAGAAGGAACCAAAACAACTCAATGATATTAGTATTTACCTATATTGTATCAACTACAATTTTGTAAGTCATTCATTCAATCCACAACTTGTTTTTCCTATTAAATATTTGTTAGTGATCCTGCAAATGTTTAGTTGTCATTCATGGCAAAATTTTGAAATTTCATTGTCTAGTTGCAAGCATTGGTCATGTGACTACTTCACATGATATAGGATTAACAATAAACTAAGGGGATTTTTTTTACTATGACAAGCCATTTGTTGAACTGAGTGGAATGACATAATAACTAAATCATAATTCTGCTATAGACATAACAATTTGTTATTATGTGATGATCCGTGAGATGTAGAACAGTCGATGGCAAGTGATGGTTAAGACACCCCTA
Organism: Larix kaempferi; assembly: GCA_027924585.1. Classification (NCBI taxonomy): domain Eukaryota; kingdom Viridiplantae; phylum Streptophyta; class Pinopsida; order Pinales; family Pinaceae; genus Larix; species Larix kaempferi. Next base: position 8,433,197 of record BSBM01000217.1, on the reverse strand, counting down.
AGCGGAAAGGTCGCTGGTTCGAAACCCCCCAGATACTAAAATCCAACCATGCTAAGGGTTGGTGCGGTCTAGGACAGGTGTGATCCTCGGGTGATTTTGACGGCTTAGATGCTTCTGGTTCGTGGTCTCTCAGCCAATGGCGAATTTGCTAGTCAGGGGTACTACCACTTGCCAACAAAAAAAAAACAGTTTGTTATGTGACTATGACAAGCCATTTGTTGAACTAGGTGGAATGACATAATCACTAAATCATAACTCTGCTATAGTCATAACAGTTTGTTATGTTACTATGGCAAGCCATTTGTTGAACTAAGTGGAATGACAAAATCACTAAATCATAAATTTGTTATTCTATGTTTTGAGCAAAGACCACTATAAGAGCTCATGGGAACTTTGTTCCATTGCAGCTCTCAAGTGGTAATGCTTTATATCCAAAAAAATCATCATTCTGACCAAACACTCCACAACAATGAGCAAACTGGGAATTTTGGGGGCTTCAAATATCAAGAGATAATCAAGAGATATCTGGAAAATTTTGGATGTTAGAATATGAGGGGGGTCATAATACGTACTAAGAAAAAGTGGATTCTTTCACTCCTATTCCTATGTCTGTGAAAGTAGAAATGGTCTAGTTCCTTTATATAATAGGAAAGGCATTTTTTGGATTAAGTTGAAGGACCTCTTGATGATATATATGCAACTGCAATTCGAACTATGATCCCAAGGGACCACTGATGGTGTATGTTTCAAAAATTATTCCATGCCCAAACAAAGGACATTTCTTTTTCTTTAGTCATTTTTTTGTTCGGAGAGTGGAAACGGGTATGAAGATAAGGATCATGGGAAAAAATATACGTAATGAGATGCAATTCAAGCACAAGGTAGATGAACCCATTCCATTTCCAAGGAAATTTGTTGAAAACTACAAAACCAAACTTCAGTTGAATGTAGAGATAAGGAAGATTGCTAGAAATATTGAAGTACATATTATTGGAAAATTCAAAATCCATGTTGCGCCCGAAATCATGTATGATGCTCTAGTTATGAACATCAATGTTGAAGATTCTATAGGTATGGAATTGAAAGATCCAATCGCTCAGAAGAAAAAATGTATGAAAAATACATAATGCTCAAAAGTTGAATGGATTTTAATCTACAACTTTTGGAAGAAATTATCGAAAACATTAACAAATAGACACATCTGGGTGATGAGGGTTCTTCTCAGGAGCTGAGAGGGAAACTCCATGAATTATACATGCTTAAATGAGAGGCAAAGTTGAGGGATGAAAATCCCTCAAAAAGGTTGGAGAAGGAAGCAAAATTTAAGCTGATGGAGAAATTCCTAGAGTAGAATAAAGCAGACATTGAAGGGAAGAAAAATCATGCTATCCATTTTAGCACTCTAACACAAACTGCAATGGTTGGAGAGGAGGAAATTGATGATTTAATCAAGGAACACACGGGTAACAAGCAAAGTAAGAAAGTGACTTCCAGGAATTATGCTCTTGATGTAGTGGTTTATCCTCCATCTTCTAAGGACCTACCAAGGAAAATGGGACCATCCAAACCAATGCCTTGTGTCACTACTACTTATCCCAATTCTATTTCTTCAAATAAGAAAAGGAATCAATCTAGTATGGAAAAAAATCAATTAGCAATATCCATTCCCAACTTTACATATCTAAAAAAGGAAAATACAAAACCTTCCCTAGAAAAATCTAGTTTTGATTTTACTTCAGTTTATCAAAATCCTGGATCTCTTTCTTATACATAGTAGCAAAATAAGAAGAAAAAATTACAGTCAATATACTTCTCTTATACGGATTAATTACTCTCTATCTGCAAACAGTACGAATGGGAAGAAATGACGCAACAAAGATATGATGAAAATCTATGCCAGTGTGAGTGAATTGAAGAGTTTGTTCGGCCCCAAGTATGAAATTGGTATACTGATCCCATTGAAGGATTCCAAAGCCAACAAAAACAGTAGCTTCGTCGAAAGTAGAACTTTTCTCACAACAAGTAAAGAAACGGGAGCAAGAATTGGACCCGGCACTGCCGAGACGAAAGTTTCTCCCTTGAAGAACATGGAGGATAAAAGTATAAACAAAACAAGGTAGTAGTTTCCAATCATCAAATGTTATATAGATAGAGAAGAATAATATGGGATAGAAAAATAGGATGAACATGTCATATGTTCAATGTCATTCACATACAACCCCATATGACCATGTAGAGAAAAGAGGATTTATGACACGAGATTCATCTCCATTGAAAATGCCATTGTTTTCCAAAGACGAAATGCCATTGTTTTCCAAAGACGAAAATATAGAGAAAAAATGGCTTTTTACCGGGGACCCTGAGTTTCAATATTAACATGTAGAATCTAAATGTTCACATAAAATCAAGAAACCAAAAAACAAATACAAAATTCGATTGTTTTCCAAAGACGAAAAATGCAAAGAAAAAAAGGGACTTTTACCGGGGGCCCTGAGTTTCAATATTAACATGCATGAGTTAAATTTTCACATAAAATCAAGAAACTAAATTATGTAAGAGAATAATGATATTTTGACTCTAAAGCTGCAAAATTCATCACCCGCCTCTTCAAGAGCCTCCAAGTTCTGTCCACTACACTTCTATCCATGGCAGCACTAGCAAATATATACCCAAATTCCAAACCCTAAACATTTTTTAATGGGCATCACAATTTTTTTGATTGGCATCAATGGTGACCAAATAAATGCCCCAAAATGATTCTCATAACCAATTAACAATTATTTGCATCTTAAAACTAACCAAACCCTTCTTCAGTCCCGCCAAACCCAATTAACAACCAACTATTTGCCTCTCAAAACTAACCAAACCCTCCTCGCTTCCCGCCTAAGGAAAATATTTGGTGACAACGAGCTTGACTGGTTATCTGAGTTGTTGAAGGAAGAAATCCCCTCCATGAATGGGAACGTCACAAGCAGAGTTCGGCCATGAATTGTTTTAGGTCCGTGGACATCGGTTTAAGGTGATAATGTGGTGTTTTTGGTCATATTGTCAAATCCTCATTATCAATTTAAATGCATGACATTTACTAACCACAAATGTGGTATAATTTTACATTATGTGTATTACTTTACATACATTTTCAATGTCACGGGTTCATGCACCAAGAACCACTATATGGCCCCTATACCTATATGGCTACGACCTCTATATACAAGTTGGGATGGGAGTTGGCCCCTTTATGGACCATACCAACTCAATCCATATCAAATGGCACAAGAGATTAATTGAGGGAGGAAGAATGGGATAGGGAAGGACCCAAACTATAATATGTGAGGTCTACTTCAGGGTGAGTTGTCACACAAACAATCCTTGAATCTATGAGACATGGTGAATCCACTTGCGCATCCAGCACTAGCCATGTTAATCATAAACCATGACCTCCATTAACCCTTATTATAATGACCTCCAACTATATTGTTAATCATAAACCATGACCAACTATATTGTTAGTGTCAACATAATGGTGTATAACTATATTGTTCATAAACTTATATGACCTCCAACTATGTTGATAAACCATGACCTCAACTTTGTTAAATTTGATCTTCAACCATGGTATAAACTTGAAATTAATTTCATTATCATTAAGTTAATCCACCTTAAAATAATTAATTAACAATGTCAATATATCCATCACATAAGTCATGTTAGTAGTGTTAAAATATATATGGCATAAGTCATGGACCTAAGGGGATTAATATACTACAAAGTTAAATTCAACATTAAAAATCCTAGTAATTTTTCTTGTAATTGTTATTTAGTAATTATTCCTAGACTAAATTAGTTGTTTAAGTTAGTATTTTTAGTTGTGTCACTTACTATCTAGTCGTTTTTTCATCCCATGACTAAATTAGTCATTTTTAGCCATGTCATTGAAAATTGCTCAAATTTGGTAGTCTTTAGCTTAAAAACTGTCGTGACTAACTTTTCTAATCACGTAGCCATAAATTTTCCAAATTGTACTAGTGACTTGTTGTTGTGGTTTGCATATCTTCGCCCTCTTTGTTTAACTCATGTTATTTGTTTTTGTTTTGTTTTGTTTTGTTTTGCTAACAAGAACTTGCAAGATCAATTTGGAGTCATCACTTTTGCTTTAGGAACACAATATTGGGCCTGGTAGCAACCTCTAAGGCTTTCACCACCAAAGTGGGAAGATTTGCACATTTTTGCGTTATTTTTCCCACAACAGTATTTATGGTGAGTCCACTTCATTTTTGTTCATTTCTTATTAACTAGGTTGTTATCTGCTAAATAGCTAATTCTAGGTTCTTATGTTTTGTAGGAGGTTAGGTTCTTACCCTCCATTCCCAGAACTCAGGCTCCTCTTGGCCGTGATTGTTGTTTACACAGTCGTGTGGATCCTAGTGCCCCATGCGCGTTACCCACGCATATTTTCCTTTGACGATCGTGCTGACCGCGCATTTATTGGTCCTCTGCCCGCGCGGCAATTTGCTCTCTGCTCACATGCCCTTTACGTGTTGTAACCATGCTATAGTGCGTCTGTGTTTGGAATACCCGTGCTAATGCCTTTTATTTTTCTTTTTATCTGCTTTGCACAAATCTTGTAGTCCCAATGACTGCTCACTAATGAGCCATAATTAAAATAACTTGAAATAGTTGTATTCTTCTTTGGTAATTAGCTCACTTAGCCCAAGATTGGGAAGCAAAGGGGTCTTCCGTTGAAAACTACTTAGGTAAAAGACTTTGGGGATTTCAATGGGCCTCATAGTTGTCACTAGTGTTCAAGACATCATGCTTTCCATTTCATAGAAGTTGTTAGTATAAACATCTTATGTCATTTGCTTACTTCTCATGTTTTAGGCAAAGTAGTGTAGCTCACTTTTGCACACAAGCAAGAACCTAAAGACTCCAATATTCTTAAGTATGCTCTTCACCTTGCACTCCTTGTGACCTTGGTGAATCAAAAAAGGGGGAGAAGTGTGAAAAACCTCCATTGCACACTTTTTACTTCATAAGCATTGTTGATTAAATTGTTAGTTGCAAGCACCATTAGTATCTTTTGAGTTGAATTTTAAACTACATGTACATTTACTTTGAGCTCTTTAGTTAATTGCAATAATCAATACCATTTGCTTATTACACACATGTGTCTCCACTAGCACACACTAAGAGACCTAAAGACTCTCTTACTTTGACTATGCTCTCCATCTCGCACCATGTGAGACCTTGATGGATAAAAAAGAAGTAGGATTGTGAAATACCTCTATTACATTCCTTAAAACAAATTTGGACCCTTAAAATCAACACTTGTAATTCTCAACCAACTAAATTTCTCCACAGGAGTTCATAAGAAAATTTATAGTTTTGTTTGGATTGATTGGACTAGGCATCCAAATAATTCCCACCAATCTTCTACACTTTGTATGTAACAATAGATTGTTGACTTATAGGGTAATTTTAAATCCTGCTATCAGGAAGTGTCAAAAGACAACCCAGATAAGAAGGTGTTGTGCCCAAGAATGTGAAATATGAGGTATAGTTTTCCTTCTCCCCATAAAGAGTCACTCATATTTTTGTGGATACGACACTATACCACTTAGGATGAACCACTTATCCACACTTGACGTGGGTATCTTAGTGGCCAAAACTTAGGATATCACCAAGGTGCAATTGTGAGTGCAATTGACTCCTGAAGTCAAATATTGTCATTGGTAAATGTTGCCAATCCATTTTGGAACATAGCCCCATCGTCGGTATAACTAACTCTGTGTTACCTTCACTAGCCAATCAGTGGGAGGATCCCATTACCACCAGTGGTTGTACTTTTGGAAGGCCCAGATACATTTGAGAGGAAGGATGTTAGGTCTTTAGGGAATTTACATTTATTTTCTTTTCTAAATACAAGTTCAAGTAACACATAATTAAAAAGAACCTACATGTGGGATCACTTGCACTAAATTACATATCACATATCACTCACTTTGCACCATTTTGCATCTGTTGTGGTTGGCATATTTTTGCATTTGTTCAAAAGTGTCTATTCCTAGCATCACTCTCATTTGTCACACAAAAATTCCACCATTGAGGAACAAAACCACCTAAGGCAGTCTCGTAAACTGTAAATCCTTTCCCCTCTCTCGAGGGGTGTTTTCCTACTCTCTCTCTCTCTTTGGTTCATGAGGGAGATACTCTAGGTGGGGCCGCTCCCAGGAAACATTGATAGGATCTTTCAGGCGAGTCTGTGTTAAGTTTAGCCTAAATTCACAAGCAAGATCACTGAAAGAAACATAATCACAAGATAGACAAAGATTTACTTGGGAAACCCTCATGGGGTAGAAAACCCAGCAAAGCTTTCCTAAATATAGATAATCAACCTAATACAAAATGTAGTCCTCAACAAGAGCTCCTTCTCCTCCTATGCAGACCTCTCTCTCTCCTATGTGCAATACACAAGTGAGTGAATGAATGAGATAAATGAGGAACAGCCTCCTCTATTTATACTCATGTTCTAACTGACTTTTCACCCTGTGGGGCCGACCTCTCCTAAGAGAGTCTAATAACCCCTAAAAAGCTAACTCAGGGCCGACCTCACATGGGAGATCTAATAACCCTAGTTACCACACTCTATCGGAGGAATAAACATCTCCGGATATACAATAGGGTCACCTCGGAGGAATAGAACATCTCCGAAATAATAAAATACAAATATAATATTCTTAGAAGTTACAATATTTCAACACTCCCCCTTAACGAGAAGGATATTATAACATCTGCAGGAGCAAGGAGTCATCAACTACACGGTACATGATACATCTATAAATCATTGGAAGCTTTCTTTATACATCATTAGTAACTCAAGCAGTTACTGGAACATCTTCAATACTGGAACATCAACATCTTTAGTACTGAATCTTCATCTTCTGCAGCACTTGAACAGCTACAACAACATCAACATCTGGATCCCTCGATCTCGATCAACAACATCGTCATCTAGATCATCACGATCAATAGCATCGTCATCTAGATCATCACGATCAATAGCATCATCATCTAGATCATCATGATCAACAGCATCATCATCTAGATCATCACAATCAACAGCATCATCATCTAGATCATCATGATCAACAGAATCATCATCTAGATCATCATGATCAATAGCATCGTCATCTAGATCATCACGATCAATAGTATCATAGCAGCATACCCTGCAATACACATGATCCATTTAAGAAACCATAGCATGTCTAGGGACGATGCAGTCCACTCATCATTCGTCAACTTAGACAAAGGACCTCTTTTCGAAGACATATGTCTACGGATCAATTCAGGGACCGAAGTCCGGGGATGATGCAATCCCCTCTCGTCCACTAGGGACCACTTCTCGGATACATCTGTCTACGGATCTATTCAGGGACCAAAGTCCTGGGATGATACAATCCTCTCGTCCACTGGGGACCACTTCTCGAATACATCTATCTACGGATCTATTTAGGGACCAAAGTCCTGGGATGATACAATCCTCTCGTCCACTGGGGACCACTTCTCGAAGACATCTGTCTATAGATCTATTCAGGGACCAAAGTCCTGGGATGATACAATCCTCTTGTCCACTAGGGACCACATCTAGAAGACATCTGTCTACGGATCTATTCAGGGACCAAATTCCAAGGATGATACAATCCCTCCTCGTCCTAGGGACCATATTCTCGAAGACAACCGTCTACGGATCTATTCAGGGACCAAATTTCAGGGATGATACAATCCCTTCTTGTCCACTAGGGACCATATTCTCGAAGACAACTGTCTATGGATATATTCAGGGACCTAACTCCAGGGATGATACAATCCCTCCTCGTCCACTAGGGACCATATTCTCAAAGACAATTGTCTACGTATCTATTCAGGGACCTAATTCCAGGGATGATACAATCCCTCCTCGCCCACTAGGGACTATATTCTCAAATACAACTATCTACGGATCTATTCAGGGACCTAAGTCCAGGGATGATACAATCCCTCCTTGTCCACTAGGGACCATATTCTCGAAGACAACTGTCTACGGATCTATTTAGGGACCTAAGTCCAGGGATGATACAATCCCTCATCGTACACTAGACAAATCTAAGGACCATACATCAACCTCATCGTTGTAGCCAAAAACCTCATCATCGACCTCATCATCGGAACAGGTAACCTCAATATCAATACAGGTATCCTCATCATCGACCTTACCGTCGATACAGGCAATCTCATCATCGATAGAGGTATCCTCATCGATACTAGTATCCAAAGTATCTTCATCGATCATATCACTCCCCCTTTCGAGGAGGGTCCTTCTAAACTACACCAAGCTTGTCTCGGAAATACTCAAACTTTACTCGAGACAGAGGTTTGGTCAACACATCAACAACTTGTTCGTCAGTGCTCACATACTCAATCTTGATAGGTCCTTTTTGCACCATATCCCATATATAGAAATATCGGATCTCTATGTACTTTGACTTATCATGGAACATTGGATTCTCTGTCATCTTGATACAACTCGGTTGTCACACAGGATCACAGTGGGGTCCATCTCTAAGTCAAACAAACCTGATAACAACTTCCGAAGCCATACTGCTTCACAACTAGTAGAGCAAGCAACTATATATTGTGCTTCAGCTGTGCTGAGAGCCACACTAGACTGCTTCCTGCTAAACCATGAGATCATGGCAGATCCCAGACAATAACATCCACCCGATGTGCTCTTCATGTCTGATACACTTCCTGCCCAATCAACATCTATGTAGCCATACAATCTGAAGTCATGATCTCCACAATAACATAGACCAAAATCTATCATACCCTTTAGGTACCTCATCACATGTTTTGCAGCTATTAGGTGAACTCGTCTAGGTTCCACTAGATACTGACTCAGGGTGTTCATAGCAAAGCATATATCTGGCCTAGTATTCGTCAGATACATTAATGACCCAATAATTTGTCTGTACAGAGTCACATCCACTAACTATGAGGAGTCATCAGCTAACAGCTTCAAGTTGGAATCCATGGGAGTGGCCATGGATTTACATTCCAACATATCAAATCTTTTCAAGATTTCCACAGCGTACTTTCCCTGATTGAGAAATATTTCTTCTAGTCCTTGCCATACTTCCAGACCTAGGAAGTAATGCATCAGTCTGAGATCTTTCATCTCAAACTCTAAAGAGAGCTTCTTCTTGCACTCGATAATCTGTTTCTCATTTCCAGTCAGAAATAGATCATCCACATATAGCAACAATATAACAGGTTCATCATCCATAACCTTGAGATAAAGATTAGGATCAGCTTTACTTTTGGTAAAGCCCAAGCTTGTCAAGAAACTATCAATTCTTCCATACCAAGCTCTGGGAGCTTGCTTCAACCCATGCAAAGCCTTCTTCAGTTTGCACACATGGGTTCTTCCATTTTCCACCTCAAATCCTTGTGGTTGTTCTATGTACACTTCCTCCTCAATCACACCATTCAGGAAAGTTGTCTTTACATCCATCTAGTGTAATTCCCACTTCATCATGGATGCAAGTGCCATGATGGTTCTAATGGAAGTGCACCTTGCAAGTGGTGCAAATGTCTCTTCATAGTCAATTCCCTCTTTTTGAGAGAATCCTCTGGCCACAAATCTTGCCTTATACTTTTCAATGGTTCCATCCGCAGCATGCTTTATCTTGTATATCCATTTGGAGGATACTACACTTTTGTCTTTTGGCTTGGGAACTATATCCCAAACATCATTCTTCATTATTGACTGGTACTCATCAGTCATTGCCTCTACCCACTCTTTCTTATGAACTACTTCTTCATAACTAGTAGATTCTTGATCTACAAGATCACACATCAAAGCCACATAGTTGGAAAATGGCTTTGGTTTCTTACTCACTCTAGTAGAGCCTTCAGGAGTTCCATAATTTTATGCTCCTACTGTAATGTCTCTTTCCCATGCTGGCTTTCTCTTTCTTGATATGTTTGTGATAGGGGGTTCTTGTGGTTCTATCATGTCATGGTCTTCAGGTGTTACATCTTCAAGGGTGGGTGTAGCCTCTGCAATTCTGGGAGGTACATCTTCTTCATATACTTCTTCATATTGGTACTTCCTAGATTTCTTGAGAGCTGCCTCTTCATCAAATTTCACATCCCTACTAATCTCCATATGGTGGAATCCTGGGATGTATATTTTGAATGCTTTGGATGTTTCACAATATCCAATAAATATTCCCTTCTTCCCAAAGGGATCTAGCTTGGTTCTCTTTTCTTTTGGAACATGAATATATACTGGGCACCCAAATATCTTGAGATGACTTACCTCGGGCTTCTCCCCTGTGAACACTTCTTCTGGGGTCTTGAATTCAAGAGCACTATGAGATAGTCTATTCTGCACATAGACTGTTGTCCTAGCTGCTTCAGCCCATAGATACATAGGTAGGTCTTGATCATGTATCATTATCTTTACTGCTTCCATAATGGTTCTATTCTTTCTTTCTGCAACACCATTTTGTTGAGGATTGTAGGGAGTAGTTAGTTCCCTCTTGATTTCAACTTCTTTACAAAAGACTTCAAAATCCTTTGAAGTATATTCTTTGCCATTATCTGTCCTGAGTATTTTGATCTTCTTTTTAGCATGATTTTCTATCAAGGCTTTGAACTCCTTGAAATTTCCAAAGGCTTCATTCTTTCCTTTTAGAAAGTATATCCAAGTCTTTCTGGAATAGTCATCAATAAATGTAAGGTAGTATTCATATCCACTCAAGGATGTGGAGGGCATTGGTCCACATACATCTGAATGAATCAATTCCAAAATACTTTTAGTCTTTGTTTCTCTCTTTGGAAATGGGTTCTTCATATTCTTCCCTTTTGCACATCCTTTGCATGTGCCATCATGATCCATCTTCAAGTCTGGTAGTCCTATGACTACTTTGCTCACATGAGGTAGTGCTTTGTAGTTAATGTGAGCAAGCCTCCTATGCCATAGCTCACTTGGTCTAGTGGCTTCATGAACAAGGGCAGCTTCTGGATGGCCCTTGAGTTTGTATAGAGCTCCTTCCTCTTCACCAATAACAATTGCATCCTCAATTGATTTTCCTTTGGACCACATAAGTACTTTTCCATCTATGAATGCAACCCTATAACCTTTCTTATCTAAATCTGAGATAGAAAGTAAGTTCTTCTTCAAACCTGGTACATATAATATTTCCTTCATCTTCAATGGAGTTCCAGAATCAAGTTTGTAGCTTGCTTCACCAATTCCATTGATGGGATATTGAAAGTCATCTCCTAAAGATACTTTCTGTGGAGAGGTCTTCTCTTCAAGTTTTGCAAGAGTTTTCTTTTGACCTGTCATGTGCTTTGAAGCACCACTATCAATAATCCATGTATCTTTTCCAGGTGTTACATACCTAGAGAGTGCAGAGAATAGAACATACTCTTCTGCATCTTCTTCTTCTATTCTAGCTCTTTTCTTTTGAGGCCTTTCCTCTTCTTCTTCTTCTTCACTATCATCTTCTGCTAGGTGTGCTTGATGTCTTTTATGATGGAAACCCTTCTTTTTCTTCTTTGAAGGACAATCCCTAGCAAGGTGTCCTATCTTATGACAATTGAAACATTGGAATGAGGAGTAATCTCTTCCTTGATTAGTTCCTCTTTTCTTCTGGAATCTTTGTGGAGGTTGAGACTCCTTGTGACTATCCTTCTTGAAGTGGAATGCATTCCTTCTTTTCTTGGTGTCGGTGGCCAAGGCTTTGTCATCTTCTTTGAGCAAGGCTTATCTGTTGGCAACCCTAGCTTCTTCTTGAATGCAATCCTCCCATACCACATCAAACTTTATGCTCTCCTTTCTGGCACACATGGTTTGGATGAATGACTCCCAAGGTCTAGTGAGACCATTTAGAGCAGTCATGACTAGTTCATCTTCATCAAGGGTATCTCCAATGGCATCTAGTTGTTCCTTGAACTAGGAAACCCTTGAGAAATAGTCTTGAATAGATTCTCCTTGATTCATCTTGGTGCTCTTCAATTGAGCTCTCAGGCTCATCTTCCTATTGATGTTCTGTCCTTCATACATTCTATAAAGGGCATCATACATTTCCATTGGGGTCTTCTTGGATGCGACTTGGGGAATCAAGTGGTCTTTGATAGAATCAGCAATGATTCTATTTGCCCTAATCAAGTCCTTCCTATACTTCTCTTTAGCTTCATCTTCTTCAGGTTCTGCAATCTCATCTTTGATATATTGGGCAAGATCATTCTCTTCAAGAATGAGACCAATCCTATATTTCCATGCCCGGAAATTCTCTATACCCTCTAACTTGTCTTCAAGCTTAGTGCTTGGATAAAAACACTTACTGGGAGATGTGCTTGATTGAATTGAGAATACTGGTGTGTTCTGCTTCTAGAAACTTCAGCTTTTCACCTTCTGGATCTGCAACAGAATTTCTGGTTTTCTGGTCTTCACTTTTCTGGTTTACTGGTGCATAGGTTCGCAGTTTTTCTGGTTCACTGGTGCACAGGTGCACACTTTTTCTAGTTTACTGGTTTTTTCTGGTTTTCTGGTTTTATGGTCCAAAACCCAAACTAGGGTTTGAATTTCTCAGAGTTCTACCCACTCAAAAAGTTTGATCTAGGGCTCAAAAGTTTGATTTTGAGGAGGGCTATCTAGCCCTAGCCATGCAATCAGAGTCCAAAAAATCCAACTTTTGCAGAAACCATATTTTTCACCGGAGGAGGAGAGAGAGGTAATTTCACCTTGTGAAATATGTCCTATTCAGGCTAGCTCTGATACCATGTTAAGTTTAGCCTAAATTCACAAGCAAGATCACTGAAAGAAACACAATCACAAGATAGAAAAAGATTTACCCTGGAAAACTCTCATGGGGTAGAAAACCTAGCAAAGCTTTCCTCAATATAGATAATCAACCCAATACAAAATGTAGTCCTCAACAAGAGCTCCTTCTCCTCCTATGCAGACCGCTCTCTCTCTCCTATGCGCAATACACAAGTGAGTGAATGAATGAGATAAATGAGGAACAGCCTCCTCTATTTATACTCATGTTCTAACTAACTTTTCACCCTATAGGGCCGACCTCTCCGAAGAGAGTCTAATAACCCCTAAACAGCTAACTCGGGGCCAACCTCACATGGGAGATCTAATAACCCTAGTTACCACACTCTATCGGAGGAATAAACATCTCAGGATATATAATAGGGCCACCTCGAAGGAATAGAACATCTCCGAAATAATAAAATACAATTATAATATTCTTAGAAGTTACAATATTTCAACAGTCTATTCCTTAATTCATTCATTTTCTCTCCTTGGAGTTAATTTAGATCATTTTGCTTCATCCTCTCACTAAAGAGGCAACACTTCATTTTCTCCCCTTAGAGATAACTTAGACCCCTTTGCTTTATCCTCTTACAAAATAAGCCACCCTTTATTTCCACACCTCAAAGGAAATCCCCCATTTTCTTCTCCCTCTTTGAGAGAAGGACACACATCATCCTCTTCCTCACATCAGATACATAGATCACTGCCAAATAGTTCTTGTTCTCCCCCTCAAGGGAACAATACACAACGTACAATGGAGACACCTAATTCCAACCTACCTTTCATGGCTAGCTTGAACCTCCTTGATATGGCCAAATTGATCAATGGCCCTATATCACATGATCCAACATGGCCATATATGCTTGATAAAATCCCCTGAGATATACCTAAATTTGAAGGGAAACAAGGATATGACCCAACAAACCATGTCATGTCATTCCACTTATGGTGTTCCTCCAATAGCATAGTGGATGAATCATTGAGGCTTCACCTCTTCAAGGGAACCCTTACAGGAACAACTGCAACATGGTATGTGAATTTACCACAGTCAACCCATGCCACCTTTGGTACACTAGCCATTGTGTTTCTCACTTACTTTCATCTCCCCATATGCCATGCCCTCGGACTCAATATTTTCACAGAATTTAGACATAATACCTCTACCCACATAGTGGGCCACATCCATGAGTGGCGTAGACATTGCACATTGTGCAAAATAGACATACAACCTTAGTTTCTATTGGATCGGTTGATTAACTCACTCCAACCCATGATTTCTAAAGATGTGGCAACCTCATTTCCCCAAAATGAGGAAGAGGCCATCATAAAGGCCCAAAATTTTGATCTCATTTATGCACAATCAGGTTACTTATACACCATCCTACATGATTCCCCTCGGCATCGATATTTGTATTCCACACATGCAGGGTCGTCACATGCAACATATGGGCTTATTGGGTCCATTTCCTAGTAGGGACCCCCTCCCTCGACTACCATTCCATTCAATATGGAAATGCAGTACCGTCCCATCCCTAACATGCCAACACCCCCTACACATGTACCAAATCCTCAGTTTGGTCAACTACAATATGGAACCTACAGTCCCCCCTACACCAATACAAGGAAAGCATCATCAATACCTACCTTGTTTTCGCACAACAAGCTCAACAATTTGAGTGGTTAAACACAGCTAACCCCCAAAATCCTCAAAATTGGGGGAAGAAGAAAGGTAGAACAAACTAAACCAACAACAGGAGCAAGGGGCCAACCCTCCTCCCCAATAGAATTAGACCCATGGTAACTAGAATGTGAGGGCTGAAAACCCCCCCAAACAAGGAAAAAATGCTAACCTAGGGAAAGCTATTCCTGCTCGATTTGTGGAGAGTATGGCCACTATACTCACCATTGTCCACTCCTCCCAAACTGCTTACAATTGGTAGAATCAAAGAAAAAGACAACATCAAATCCTCCTCAAGCACCTAATGCACCATAACCCCAGCTATATGTACTGCAACAACCCTTTTCCAACCAAGGGGTAGTCAACCAGTAACAGGAGCCTCGCCCCCCGGGTGATGGCTCCTTTCAAAATATTTACATGAACATGACATATGTCAACCTACAAACTCAAGCCGAAGGCTATGCCAGGCCTGAACCCCCACAAGAGGAAGATATATCTACTACCTCAAGAGGCCCTTTGCAAATACCACACCCAAGTGGTGAATAAATCCCAAGGATCCCAAAGGTACCGCTTAGGCTCACCCCCCATAACCCCCACAAGAAAGTCGCCCACAACTACAGTATTGTGGATGACTTGGCTCAGTCACCAGCTGCCATGTCCACTTTAGAAGTGTTACAATCATGACCAACCCAAATGAAAGAATTACTTAATGAAGTTAATGTTTTTGACCCTTCAGACTCGTGCCTTATGACCTTTTATCTTGATAAAGGTGAACCACAACTACCCTCATCATTCGCATTCCAAGTTCCAGTTACAGTTAAAAACATCATGATCCATCGATGCATTATCGATGAAGTCACATCCACATGCGCAATGTCATCTAGTGTCTAGAAACGGTTGGGCTCCGTTGAGTTAGTTCCCTCATCTATCGCCCTTTGCGCAATGGTGGGAGACCATCACAGGTAAGGAGATTGTACCAAAATGTCCCCACTGAGCTAGGGACAAGATGGTAATGATTGATATTGAGGTAGTGGATGCACAACTTGACTACAATATCCTTTTCGGTTGTAGTTATATGTATGCCATGAAGGCAACTGCCTCTTTGGTATTCCACATCGTGTTGTTTCCCTTTAATGGGAATATAGTCACCCTCGACCAACTCAATTACTATGACACTCATACCAACACCAACCTCGAAATCGTCCTACCCACTAAAGGTGAAGTGAATCAACCACCTTATGTTGATATATGCTCGGGACTGTACAAATATTCCAACTTGCTAAGGGCATATTCAGGTCCTCCACCTGACATCCCTACATCGACAAATGGCCTTATGTGCATTATTTTCACCTCTGAAAATACATCTCCAACCCTATCAACATCATCATCAACCCCTCTGAAAAGTCACAGGATTGAACATACATTGAGTCCATCAGTTCCTTCCATCTTTCAGATGCCATTCTTGTACCCCCCAATGAGAGTACAAGGGACACCAGTTATGGCTCAAATGACCCTACCTGGGCTCACTTTGGGAATACCCGTGTGGACCCAGAAATGGCCTCGAAACCAGTGGCCCACTATTATTTTGTCCTAGTCTCGGTAGTTACGCCATCCAAGCCAATTACGCCATTTGTACTGCATGCCGAGCTAGTGATACCTATGACCAACCCACCATCATTTGTTGCTAAATCCAATAATGGGGGCATAAGACAACCCAATTTGAAAACCCTTATCATGCCCAACCTCCTTCTTGAATCACCATCAATAATTTATAAGCCTAAAGCAGGGGGCATAAATCAACCTAGGTTGAAATCCCCAGTAATGACAACCACTACTCCCACAACAAGGGTCACCCCATCATGTGCCCTATGTGGGAAACAAGGCCATGCAACCAACATATGCCCCACCTTGCCGAAGCTCAAGAATGTGCTTAATAACCATGTTAGTGTGATGCACATGACACATACTTTAGCAGGGGGCACACCTTCAACCTCATCCTCGTCCAACATGACAACTAAGTCCAAGTCGTTACGTACCAATCACGCATGTTCGATTTGCTTTCAGTTTGGGAATTATACACACCATTGTCCCGACCTCCCTTCATTTTGGGATGCCTTGGCAACTATCAACCTCACCCATCCTTTAGTTGAGAATCCTTCACCTCAACAACAACAAAAGACTTCCATAAATGTCATCACTACAATAGTGGCCACCCCAATAGTGTTCACCTCAGAAACACTTAAACTGGAGGAATCACACATGCACCCCCCCATCAAACAACACCCCCTAGGTGTATTCAAAGTTCGGCACATGTTCTCAATCAAGCCTATGCCACTATCCCATGAAGGTCATGCAGTTTGTTGACCCACCATTCCTTTCAGTGCCCTCTGTTGGGTGCATTATGCACACTTCGTTCCACACAGAAGCGGCTATCGGATAAACTCACTCCTTTAGGAACGACCCTTCCCATGGTATTAGAACAAGAGAACAAATCTACTAATGATAGTGAGGATGTAGTCGTATAGTTTGTCTCTCCTCCACCCAGTAGTGATGTCCATCCATTATCATTTGCTGAGAAGGATCTCAACTCATCACTAACGCTAGTAGAAGAGCACCATCCTCTTGTCTTCCCCCAAGAGGAGATTCTTCCTCCCCCACATAACCCCATCTACTACGTGGACATCCTTTACATCAACTTGATACCCCTCTAGCTAGTCGTAAGTGTCACTTATGTTGATCCACCTCAAGCGGGAGATCCCATACCTTGTACCAACAAAGATAGGTCAATTGATATAGAGTCTGAAGACTCCTTCTCTTCAAATGAAGACATGTTAGAGGAATATTTCTTCTCCACATATGAAGCAATAATGGAGGCCATGCACTTATATGAGCCTCCTTAGGATGACCTCCATAATAGGTCATCTTTCACCCCTACCGATGTCAAACCAACCACTCTGGTGGCTCAGCAGTACACCATTGAATCAAAAGACTTCTTACCTCCTAATCACGTCAATTGGTTCAAGAACCCAATCCCGGCCCTAGATGTCTTTGAAGAGGGGAATCTAGCCCATGTTTCACCCATGATTCAGGTAAATATTTATGTCTCACCGGGAGTGATTGAAAACTTCTCAATTGGTCCATCATGCTCACCATAAGAATTCATTGACTTCACCTCTCTCTTCAAAGAATTTCGAGATGTATTTGCATGGTTGTATGTAGAAATGTCTGGCTTAGACCCTTCAATTGTTGAACCTCATATTGACATTTGGCCAAATGCACTCCTAGTTCGACAAAAACAACGACCTGTTCACCCCTCTAAGGCACCACATATCAAGGCTGAGGTAAAAAAACTCCATCGGGATGGATTTATTTTCTCCATTGCTTACATGGCATGGGTCTCAAACCCCATCTCGGTAAAGAAGAAGCAAGTCACAATTCGAGTTTGTACAAATTTCTGAGATCTCAACCTAGCATGACTCAAGGACAATTTCCCCACCCCATTCATTTACCAGATTATCGACTCATGCACAGGTAGCGAAATATTTCCTTTATGGATGGATTTTTCAGGTTATAACCAAATACAAATCTTCCCCCACGATCAGTACAAAACAACATTTACAACACCGTGGGGTACTTTTTCCTATAGGGTTATGCCTTTTGGGTTAAAGAATGTTGGGGCCACATTCCAAAGGGATATGTCATATGTTTTCAATGACTTGACCCATATCATCTTGGCTTTCCTCGATGATCTTACAGCGAAATCCAAAAAATGGTGTGATCACCTCCGCGACCTACGAACCATATTCATGCGATGTCGCAAGTACAATATACAATTCAATCCCCTCAAATGCATGTTCTATGTCATCGCAGGATGGTTATTAGGATTGATCGTTTCAAAATTAGGAATCACCATAGACCCATCCAAAGTCCAAGCCATTCTTGACTTACCTCCCCCATGAACACGACGTCAATTGCAAAGTGTCCAGGGGAAGGCCAATTTCCTTCACCACTTTGTACCTAATTATGCCACTTAGGCACATGGTTTTTTATGTCTGCTTATTAAAGATATCACTTTCCAATGGGATGACCAAGCACAAAGCTCTTTTGAAGCATTAAAGCAAGCATTGGCTTTTGCACCCCTCATATCCCCACTGGACTTTGACAAAGACTTTATCCTCTATATATCGGTGTCATCTTTTGTTGTTGCGAGCATCCTGATCCAACATGATGAAGGTTACAATGAACATGTAATTTATTACATCAGCAAAACATTAGCAGGACCAACACTCAAATACACTCATGTTGAGAATCTCACACTAGCCATAATCCTATCATTGCATAAGTTGCACCATTACATCTTACTCTGCAAAACAACAGTGATCGTAGACTCCAATCCAATGCAATACATACTTAGTTGAGCGCTCATTAATGATAAGTTTGCAATATGGATTGTTATTCTCCAAGAATTCAACCTTGAGTTTGTTATCCTTAAAAGCAAAAAATCCTTGGCCCTTACTGAGCTCATCGTTGATCTCCTGGCCACTACTCTAGGAGAACCTGTGAATGACCAATTACCTGATGAGCATATTTTCATCATAACCAGCGATGATCCATGGTATGGCGATATCATGACTTATCTCTGAAATTAGAAATTCACCCCTCACTTGTCCTGGGATGATTTCCAACACATACACCATCAATCTCCTAGATATCTCCTCCTGGGAGATGTCTTATATCATTATGGGGTCGACACTATCCCTCGATGTTGCTTGTCAGATGATGAGTTTGAGTAGGTCATGAATGACTGTCACAGTGGGGTATGTGGTGGTCACCTCTCAGGGTTGGCCACAACCCAAAAAACACTCTGTACGAGATATTTTTGGCCGTCCTTGTTCAAGGATTGTGTTTATGTCGTAAAATTGTGTCAATTGTCAGGTATTTTCCTGCAAAACATGGGCAACCCCTTCCCCTCTCCACCCTGTAATCACAACTGGGCCATTTTGCAAATAGGGAATTGATTTCATGGAGTGCCACCCAGCCTCAGCACAGGGTCACAAATACGTCGCAGTAGTAGTTGACTACTTCACTAAGTGGGCCGAAGCAATGCCTACATTTGATTGCACCGACACTACCACTGCATGATTCATCTTCAATCGCATCATATCATGCTTTGGATTCATTAAGTAGTTAGTCATCGATAACGACACCCATTTCCGCAATCCGACTTTCGAGGAGTTATTGCTCTTATTAGGATTCAAGCATGAATTCTCTACATCTTATTATCCTCAAGCTAATGGACCAGTCGAAGTTGTGAACAAAGTTCTCAAAAACATGCTTCAATGCACAATCAATAAGAACAAATTCAATTGGCACCATATGATATTTCCCACTTTATGGGCATATCGAACCTTGGTTAAAACTGCCAAATGATTTACCCTATTCCACCTTGTCTATGGAGTAGAAGCAGTATTACCTATTGAGTGCCAAATACCTATACTCCAATCAGCTATAGAGTTGTTACCCACTACCTCGGCTCTTGAACAACGGTTGTTTAATTTGGAATACCTTGATGAAGAAAGAAGGGACTCGCTACAATAGAACAAGACCATGAAGCTTCACTCCAAAGCACACTATGACCACCAAGTCCGACCTCGCACCTTTAGCGAGGGTGACTTTGTCCTCATTTTCAACACCAAAAAAGACACCAAACCTGGACCAGGTAAATTTGTATCTAAATGGACAGGGCCCTATGTCATAAATAAATGCCTACCCAAATGGGCATATATCTTGATAGATCTTGAAGGAATAACCCTCAACAATCCTATCAATGGGTTGTACTGAAAATGTTTATTTCCATAATATCATGCACACCCCATAGGTTTGCTATGTTTTTCGGTTATTATTTTGGCATCGTCAGTACCTTTGTCATGATCTCTATTACACTTGGGTATATGCATCATGTGTGCAGGAGAATGACCGAGAAACTAAGACTCCAACCCTTTCAACAATGGAACAGGACTTGCATCACAGGTATCATTCTGAAACTGGCATATAGGCAACATTTTCCCTCTACTTACATTGCATTTACCAGTACTCCCGATGATAACCATGATCCCCATGCTTATCAACCAATCTTGTGTCAGCTCTGTAAATTTTACAGTTGGTTAAAAAATTATCTTGGTTCTCAGGATAAAACCCTTGTCCTATTATGTACTCCAACTCTCATCGACATCGAATCACCATTTTTGAGAGTGCAGTATTTAAAGTTGTACCTTGGGATCCCTTTAAATCAATATAAGGGATTGCCTAGAACTAGGTAGGGAAAGTCATTAGCAATCCCTAACTTAGTGGTCTCCCCTATGCAAGTTTTACATTTCAAAGGTAGAAGTTTTCACATTTATATATCATGGTAGCAGCACATCTAGTACAATGAGGTGCCCCATCCAACAATGCCACCAGTATTATGGTCCCCCACCCTAGTGTGATTCTCATGATCATCAGCAGTTTCGCTTCTTCGGTACCAGTAACATCATTTCCAGGTTCACCTCCTCTCATATGGACTGAAGCTACCTTAGTCCATGTACCAACATTATTATGAGTTGACCCCTCGGTCTCCTCTCATTGTAATCACTTTAACACATTTTCACAAGCATGGGTATGCCCACCTCGTTTGTATAAAACACCATTATTTGTTACAGCTTCACCGGTTGTCACCAACAATCTTCCCCCATGGGAGGAACTTTCCATTCACACTGGGTTCACAACTTACAAGAACAAGAGAGAACAAAATAAATGATGATGCATTATTGAACCTACAGTACCCTCCGAACCTCATACATTAGGGGGCATTTGTTAACGCTTAAATTTTGCATACATGCGACATTTCAGCTAATCTTGCAGTAAGGCGTTGTCATCATATAGCATGCAGCTCACCGAAGACATCCTCATCAGATCTAGAAATCAGTATGAGTCCAAGAATGCCAAAAAACCATCAAAAGAAGAGGTCGTGTGGTTAAAACCATGCTCACATATGCCACAGCGCGTTATCAATTCTTTGCCCACACGAGCCTCGCGTGGATTTTCCTTCAAGATCCATGTGACTGTCAAAATGGCGGGATCTCAAGCACTCACGACGCATTGAAGGCTCATGAAAACTCCCCCACCAACAAAAATTTGAGTTTGGCTCTTCACAGATTTGGGAGCATTGAATAGCCCCCATTTTGTACTTTGGAGCTAGTTCATGAAGTGAAGGAGTTCACACTTGGATCTCAATGTTTCTTGGCCACCTCTTGGCCTACAAAAGGAAGCCATGGGCATGCATCTAAGTAGAGAAAATCAAGGTGAGGATATGGTGTTGGAATTGTGTTGAGACTTCCTCATAGTTCATCTCTTCCTACACCTATTGGCATTTCCTGAGCTCCCTTGCCACCTTCCTCTAATCAACAAGTATTTCTCTCATTTTTTCTTCAAGTTATTTAGGATTTAGTGTGGACAAAAAGGACCCCCCTAATGGATATTGTTGGTTTCACTTGAATCATGCACCTCATAGGTGACACTACATGTAACAAGCTTGACCATTGGGCAATCTAAATTGGTTCTAGCATCTACTTGTTGTTGTGGTTTGCATATCTTCACCCTCTTTGTTTATTTCATGTTATTTATTTTTGTTTTGTTTTGTTTTGTTTCATTTCACTAACAAGAACTTGCAAGATCAATTTGGAGTCATCACTTTTGCTTTAGTAACACAATACTAGGCTTTGGTAGCAACCTCTAAGGCTTTCACCCCCAAAGTGGGAATATTTGCACACCTTTGTGGTATTTTTCCACAACAAATGGTAGCAGAACAAATTTATAAATTTCCTTAAAGGCATATAAATAAGCATTTAGATATTTTCATAAGAGAAGACTTGAACAATTTGTCTGATGAAACTAGATGTGTTGTGTCTAAAACATATATTTATTAGTTGCACAATGTAATTGCAAACACCTAATTTAAAACAAACAAAAAAGAAACAACCATTCGAAGAAACTTACTGGGAGTGCAAAAAGGACTATGCAAGAATTTTTGGGATGACAAAACAAAAACAAATTCTGGAATATACATAAGTGTCTCATTTCCCAATAACCTCTGGATATGCAAAATTACAAAAATTCAATATTGATTGAATCACTAAGGATTCTTGATTTCAGCAACAACATTATCTACTGTTAATGTAAATAGGGCCTCTACACAGAGTCTACGTAAGTGGAAAATGGTGGATGAGATGCTCTTTGTGTAGTGTTCATAAGAAATAGTTGCAACTGTTGGGTAGTATTGTTGTAGCTATGGCATATGCATTGTGCAATCCATTGTTCCATCTTATGTTTCCATAACACAATCCAAGCAGTGCCCATATTTGTATGATGTGTTATGTTTCCAGGTTGTGCAATCAGATGAGCTATGAAGCATGGGATGGATGCACTTATTGCAAAGTCTTTGAAATGGAGGCAAGAAGACATTTTTTGTTTTTAAGATTCCTTGTACATGCAACTTTGAAATCTATATTTGGTAATATTAATCTATTGATAGGTGATAAGTACAACATTGCATGTACTTTTGCTTGGTAACAAATGAAGATAAAAAGCAGTAGAAACAAATGAAAAATATTAGGCGGGCTTTGCAGCTCTATTATAGAATCATTTTTAGCTCGATACCATTAAACTTCAATTTATGTGAAGCTATTGACAAAAACAAAAATAAAAAACAAAAAAACAGTAAAGACATTTCATTTCTAGTGGCATTATTGCAACAACACTAAAGCTTGAATCCTCATAAGTGAACAAAGAAAATGGTTTCCTGAAGAATGTAATGGTCTACAAATTTAGTGGTTCATGGAAAAAGCCGAATTGTATGTAGGCTTGGTGTTTAAATTCTATGCACTCTCTTGAAGGAGATAGTATTGATATGTGTTTGCGTGCAAGGATCAAATACCCCTAAAATTTATTTCAATATAGTTAGTTTAGATATCAAACATGCATAGTCTACATCATTAGCTTTTATTTGGCTTAGAATATCGAATATTGTTGTTGTATACTTGAGCCATAAATTTCTTTGGGACATTGGTAATGTTGCAGCTAAATCTATTCTTTTGTTCTCGTGGTCTTGGAATTCAATGAATTTTATGCTTTTTTCAAATTGAGTTCAAGATGGGGAAAAACCTGAAACTTTGAAACTAACTCAATATGGATAAAAGCGTAAGAAGTAGGTTCATGAAATAAGTTTCAGAAAACAAAATAGGTTTAGACAATTAATTGAAATATAGGAGGTAAAAAATTCTAAACCTGCAAAGGGTAATATAGAAAGCTGGTATATTAAAATATATTCATGTTTAAAAGCTTGTATGTTTAAGAAATATAACAAAAAAGTATGTACAAAATTAAGTATTCTACAAAAGGAACAAAGGATTTAGCCAAGCCTGTATCTTCATATAAAATTAAAAAGCATCGGCAAGCTTTGTAGCTTTATCAAAAAATCATTTTAAGCTTGATACCATTAGCCACTTCAAGTTCTATGATGTCATTAACAAAATGGAAAATAAAAACTAAAAAAAACAATAGACTCAGTTTATTGTTAGTGGCACTATTGCAATAGTTCTAAAGCTTGAATCCTCATAAGTGAACAAAGGAAATAGTTTCCCAAAGAATGTGATGGTCTACAAATTCATTGGCCCATGGAAAAAGCTAAATGGTATACAGGCTTGGTCTTTATCTTTGTGCCAAAGGATCCATTACCCCAAAATTTGTTTCAATATAGTTAGTCTAGGTATCAAACATTCATAGGGGGCATCAGTATCATTGATTCGGCTTAGAACAAGCATCATTGTTGTGGTATATTTGAGCCAAGAATTTTTTTTGCACGCTAGTAATGTTCCATCTAAATTTATTTCATTTTGCTCCTATACTTGGAGTTCAATGGCTTTGATGCATTTTTCAAATACAATTCAAGATGGGGGAAAACTTGGAACTTTAAATCTAATTCAATATAGATAAAAGCATAAGGAATAGGTTCACAAAATAAGTTTCAGAAAACATAATGGCTTTAGATAGTTAATTGAAGGACAACGAGTAACAAATTCTAAATCTGCAAAGCATTGTATGGAAAAATAGTATATTCCCGGACGGGGTGTCTGTAGGAGGGGATGAGTGCATTTATAATGAAAGGATAGGAGTTGACAGAGGAGTTATGCTAGTGAAGGTGGTGACAGTGGAGCTAGAATCGGCAATGGATCAACATTAACTCTCCCCCACTACCAAGAACATATATGCAGTATGCGTACAAACGCATTTACAATAGGTTAATGGTGGAGAATACCGAGGCGAGCTTGGTTGATAAGCTACTAGTGAGGGGATTGAGAGTCTCATTGATGTTTTGGCTCTTCGGTTGCGGGTGCTCTAGTGACCTTCCTACACCTTCGGTTGCAAGTGTAGCTGCATCGTGGAAGATTGATCAGCAGAGAGGCCAACAGTATGACTCGTGAATGTCTAAGAGCTCCTAGCAAACGTGGCAATGGACGATGAGAGAAAATGTCGGAGGCCAGAGAGGTGGGTATGGTTTAACATCTAGTGAAGATGGACGACACTCTGTTAGACATTCAGAATGACATTCGAGATGTGGGGGATGACATGCAAAACAGAGTTAAGGAGCTTAAGCATAGGTTGTGAATTGTGATTGAGTGGTGCGCGGACATTGTTGAGCTCTTGAACCTCCCCTCACCGCTACTCACTATAATAGTGGAACCAGATATGGAAAAATATGAACAAGAGGAGGAAGTAATGAACAAGCCAAATTTTGTGGTGATGAATGACCTAGACACCAACGGTCTTGCAGTCAAGGAGGAAGCTCAGGACAATCTAAGTCAGAAGGGAAGGCCTGCAGAGGTTACGACTACCGGCATTAAGCGGTAAGGTTCATCCTTTTCTATGGATGAGGATGAGCCCCCAAAGAATAAGCATTGTATGGATCCAAGCTCCTCCAAGTAATTTTTGTGCGCAACTTTTTATGCATGTATACGGGTTGGCTGGTTATCCTTCCTAGGCCTCTTATAGTTTTGTGTTTGTATTGTTTTTCTAGGGTATGTATGAACCTTTTTGTTCATTTTAAGTTTGAGTCATGGACCTAAAGATGGGCAGGTCTTTACTGAAGATCTCTTGACTTTCTTCTTGGGTTGTTTTCTCTTTGCTGAGAGGCCCAATTTGGACTGTATCTATTTGTAAATTTTTCCATAATATAATGTAAATACTAAATTACAAAAGAAAAACTAGGATATTAAAAATTAAAACTGGTATATTAAAATGTTCTACAAAATTTTACGCGAGTTATATGGAAATTGTGAAAATAATAGCAAAAATTCTAAATTTGATTCAAGTGAATTAAGTAAAATGGCAAGTAGAAATTTGTCTGGGTCTTTGATCACATAGGAGAGAGCATATGTGCTTTTGCACAATCATCATTCAACACATCGACAAATGTTGCCATAGAAAATTGCAGTAGCTGAGACCCTCTTGGCCCATTTCTGACAACATTCTTGAATAGGTACATTGGCGGAATTTGTGATGCTAGTTGTTCTTGTATTTTGGAAAAAAGACTGTTGTAGCATTCATTCAATTGCAACTACAATGAATTCAAGTTTGTTGCAAGTTGTTAGTTCCAAAATAGGAAAAATGTAGAAGTTGCTTTGCAAGTGTATATGAAAATAAGAAACAATTTTGAGAATAAAAAATGTATATGAAAATAAGAAACAATTTTGAGAATAAAAAACATACAGCTACAGTATCATTTATTCCCTCTCCATCCTTGATGTACAATTCATAGTTTCTATTATTTTGCTAGTAGAAAATTACAATTGTTGCAACAGATCCCACAAAGTAACTGTTTGTTGAGCTTGAGATGCCATATATAGTTGTATCTGGTTGTAGTCTACGCTCTTGGAAAACATGAGGTATTGTTTCAACTAAATTCTATTGATGTAACATAATGCAATACTCTGCATCCCCTCTATCATATGGTCCCTTGTTTCTAGTTCTGAAATTTGAAATTCAGACACCGATACCAGGAGAGAAATGGCCAATGAAGCTAGAAATAAGATTGCCATTCATATTCACTGTTATTGTTAGTTGGCCATCTTTATCTACCAGGTCAACATGTATCAATTGTGCTTTAATATGTGAGTTTGAACTTTTACTTTGTGCAGGTCCATACAAGGATAGGACGTCTCTTTCGAACACATTGGCATATGTTGTTGAACAAATTTGCTAGAAAGAAGACAATGGTTGTGAGACTTGTTTAAGCCTAAAACATATAGCGAATGTAACTTATCAACATCAAAACATTATATTGATCACGTGAATTATTTGTTTTGGATTTAAGGAATTCCAGAGATGTATTAAGAACTAAAAATATTACTGCATTTTTTGTTTCTCGTGATTTGATATCTGTGGCATTTTGGCCTGGGACTTGTTGCCATAATTGTTGTCCATAGCCATGTTTCCAATGTGATTGCAATTTCAAAACTTCAATTTGAAAAAATTAATGAATATATTATAAAGTTACTCTGTTTGGAAAATCATATGACTTTAGGTTGCAGACAGACCAAATGATAATAGACATAGAAACAAGTACAAGTATGATAGATAAAGCTATTTTTTTCGATTGTCTTCATTCATTAGCTTTAAATACCAACGATATGCAGGAAACACAATATGCAATAAAATGGTTAAAGTAAACAACAAAATAAGCATGCACATGCGGATGCTGTAAATGTTGAGTTGTTTTTTTAATTAGTTGTTGAAACAAAAATCTACTTCTATATCTGAATATTAGTAGTGAGATGATTTGACTATGCTTGTTTCAAAATGGTTAAATGAAAATGTTCATATCCATAAAATAAAAATGGCACATCTAGCACGAAGCAATTACATTGCTTGCAACTATAAAAGTTGAAGCAAAGATACAACTTTCATTGGGAAGAAGTATATGCAACTATTTTCAAAGGAATTGAAAGGAAAATGCTATGATGATATGTCCATTAAGATTTAGAGATACAAAATTCGACGTTGCCATTTGGAAAAGTTGTCCAAACATGATCAAGCAGAGAGCCATCATAGCTTGTTGTTTTTGTTGTATGCAGCTTGAAGTTATGACTCTCCATGAATGAGCATAATATTTTTTGTGCATTGTTGCTTTAAGATATGTCAAAGTTCAGGTCACCAACAATTACAATATGCTTATTTTGATAAATGTCTTTTATCATATTATGCATAAAGGAATAAAGCTCTTGAAGCGGTGTATGTGGTGCAATATAAACATCTACTAATTTGACAATAGTTTTGTCAGTTTGAAATTGACAGATAATTGTTTCAATCCAGTATGTTGTGTAACTATTCAGCTTTTCGATTACTATGTTCTCTTTGTAACATGTGAGAACACCATGAATGCTAAATGCAGATACATAGCAGTACTTTTTTGCAAGTAGTCTTTCACTTGGTAAGAAGTTTGTATTTGTTTCATGTAGGCATAAGATATCACATTTCATCAGGTCATAGTCATTGACAATGTTGTCAATGTGTGATACCAGGCTTTGTGTGTTTAGTGAACATATGAGAAAGTATCATTTTTTTGGTATTGATTGAAATACATATTCAAATTGTAAGCAGGATTTACTTTGAAGCCTATCTATCTCACTAGAAACTTTCTATGAAGTACATAAATTTGTTTGTTGCAATTTGTTTACAAGGTATAGTTGGTGCATATCTCTAACACAAGATAGTGTAGTGTATACAATTCCATGTTGTTTAACTCCTTTTGGATCAAATGTACATTGTCCATTGTAAAGCCTTGTGACCTATGTATTGTTCATGGACATGCTAGTCACATGGGAAATTGTTCTCGAACAATATGGGCCCTATTCATTGATGTTCTTTGTATAGATATTCGTGTGATGCGTGTCTAGGTACATGGAATGTTAAGAGCAAAAAGTTATTGTATTGCAGCTCATTGCATTGAGCCAGCCAATGGTGATCTCAATTCAATTTGTTATTGCATTGCAACTCATTGCATTGAGCTAGTTGATGGTGATCTGAATTCAATCTAGACTATGTCAACTTTGTCCTTTATGTAGTGTTTGAAAATGCCTTTTGCACCATTCACAAGGCCATCATTTATGGCATAATTGCCTCTGATTAATAAGCATATCTTGTTTTAGGACAATTATAGATGGCAAGTCCATTTGTAACATCCCAAAAATTCGTAAAATTTAAAAAAAATCTAGACATTAAAGTTAGCATTAAATGTTGTGCGGAAGTAACAAATGTCTAATAATGAATGACTTGATAATAATTTAATTACGATATTTTTTTTTTTTCCATGTGGTTCACTAATCGGCTTAGCCGACCGCTACGTCCACGAAATAATTTCCGGCGGACCCACCCGAAGGGGTCTCACCCTGCGACCGCTGTGTGCCTAACCCCAAGAGAGTCTATGAGAATGGATCCCGTGACCTCGCATGCTGGGAGGCCTAACTTCCGAGAACACATCCGATCGAGCTAACTCTTGGGGCTCTTGCGATATATATTTTATCTTTAAGGATTTTTTTAATTGTCTTGTCGACAATTAAAATACATCCATCCATTATATAACAGCTGTAATTATTACCTATATTAATTAGTGTCGTTACTATGTCGATCTACTCAGCCTGTATTGGATGGTACCTAATATTTTCGTACTATAACTAGAACTTAATGTTCCTTAGTAAGGTGCATGATAATTATGTTGTAGTTCTATGCAGCTGCATTTATATCACTTACTTGATAGTATACTATGTTAAAGTATGATGATTGATATTTATGTTATTATTTACGTAATGGTAAGTTGTTGTGTGAAACATACTTCTTGTTGGCAGTTGGATTTAGGGTAAAGGTTCGATGGCTTACTTAGATTTTAGCTAATGCATTATTTCTCTCGAACTGTCCAGGTTACAGGTTGTACATTTCTGGTTTGATCAAAGGTTACTCTTAACCTTGTGTAAGAGTATCGCAGGCCCAAACTTTATTTAAAGTTATGCAAAAGTAAAATCAACACCAAATTTATGGAAACGTCATAAGTTCGATGAACTACGTGTGAAGTTAAAAGGAACGTACTAGGTCCAAGGTGACCCAAGCGATTATTCACAGGACTAGGTTAAAGGAGAATTCTCTCCCTATAGGAGAGTCTACTACCTTAACAAGGTCAAGAGGTATACTTCTAACGAAACAATGTCACCCTAGAAATCTAAAGCAAAGGTGACAAGGGTAATTGAAATACTAAGGATGAACTATACAAAAGAGGGTTTCACTTCCACCCTCGGTGCTATAATAACAAATATGTAATGGATACTATAGTAGAGTGGGTCGTTTATTTTCCAAAGGCGCTTGTATTAAAAAGTGAACGTTTAACTTGGTTTTTGAACTATATGAAACGGTTCTCTTCGTTGATACCACATGTAGGGTGGTAGCTGGCTCATTGAATGAGTCCATGTGATGGTCGTAAATGCACATTGGTAATGACAAAACCCTACTACGGGTTTGTTGGGGTTTTGGTCTTTGGTTTTGTGTTGTGTTGCGTTATGGAGAGGGCGATTGGTCCTTCTCGGCTGCCATGATTGTTGGTGGTTCAATGCACCACTCCTTGCATTAGTTGGAGAGTTTGTGGGTGTTTATGGCTTCGGAGTCATGTGTAGAGTCTCCATCCTTCAATTCTTTCCTCAACTCTGATATTTAACTAAGGTAAGCTACGTTTCCAGTCTTCAAACCCTTGACTTTCAGTTTAATGTAATGAGCTTCTCGTTCTCGTTTTAACTTGGTTTATATTTATGTGACAGGGATCTATTGAAGCGACCACGGTGGAGTTTGCGAATAAGGAAGGGACAACCCACAAGGTTGTGGCTCCACTGGTAAGCCTTAAATTGTCTCGATTCTTCTGTCAACAGGGTGATATGTTTTGGTTTCGTCAGTGCAACTCTACCGGTCAAGTGGTTTTTATACTTCATTTTTGCAAACATTGTTTCAATGGGTAAATGCCCAAGTCGTTTTTCTCGCCTTTGAAACGTTGTTTCAATGGGTAAATGCCCAAGTTGTTTTTCTCGTCTGTAGCATTAATAGGGAAAAGGGTCTGTATAGGATACTTGTTTATCCTTCCGGCAGTTGGACTGTGATGTAAGCTTTACATTAAAAGAATACAATTGTTTGTATTTTGGGTATGAAATACAGTCTTGATGTATGAAGGTTTTCTAGATTTATTTAATGGAACCTGTGGGTCTTAAACCCTGTATGTTTAAATGTTTATTATGAGTTTCGACTATTGTTTGTGTTTAGAAGATGGTATTTGGTCGAGCTGAGACTCGAACCCATGATTTGTACAATGATGTTGGTTTTGGGTCTTTACGAATCCAGTTATAAAATGACAATGTTTGCGATTTAAAGTTGGAAATGATTAGCCGCAAGGCTTCATAGTATGGGGAGCTCATAGTGAGACTCGACCCTTCGTCTGTTGGTTATCTTGGGTATACAGCTATGCTTCGTCAATTATATTGGTGTTTGTATAGTTATTAAGTTTTGTTCATAAGAAATGTAACTCGGTTCTCTACAGGGTTTAGGGTTTTGGATCTATTAATTACACTCGCTTTAGTTTATAAAGGTTTGGAAGAACCTTATGCTTCGTCATAGAGATTATCTCTTCAAATCTAGATGCTCGACTTTTAGCGGGCGTCTGCACTATGTGTTTTTTTTAAATGTCAACAAGTGTAGGGTTGAACCCTGGGGTGAACCATTTAGGTCTCGATTTGAAAGTTTAAAGAAGATAACTTGGTCAGTGTTAAGATTACAGGGCTAGTCCCTTACTGTATGTTTTATGTATAAATGTAGTGATGTTTTTTGCAAAGCTAATATACTTATATGTATGGTTCTTGATTCAATACTATGCTGTATAAAACATCGAATGAAAGTTTGTATTATCGTGGAGATAATTTGATGCATGTTTAAAGTTTGAACCATGATAATAGTATCTAGGTATTGATGGTAATAATAGTGTACCCTATCAATAATATGCTATGTTTTAAATCGAAGGATTTGCATCATGTAAATTCTATGTAAAGGAATATTGTAATATTAAGATGGAAATACATGATAAGTTTTATAGCTAAGGGTTTGTATTGATAAATCTATAGCATGTTTTTGTTGAGCTATTTAATAGACAGTAGTACTTAGAATAAATACTTTTAGCATTCAGATTGTAAATAATTACAGACTCTGTTTAAATATTATTTTTGTCTTAAGGGATGACTAGCAAAGTATAACTAGAAGTTTAGAAGTTTTCACATTGCAAAGATGTATAAGTAAAACTTTCGAATTGTTTCCTGAGATGAAAACCCTATATATTTTCTGCTATATGTTTTTACAGAAACTGGCATAGATGCATGGATATTTGATAACAGAACTCAAAACTACTATAGTATAATATATAAATTTACTATGTTGTAAGAGTAGGAAAAATAATGAAAAGATTTCATTTGACTTGAAAGATAAATTTCTGTCACTAATCAAATTCATCTTCAAG
Organism: Larix kaempferi; assembly: GCA_027924585.1. Classification (NCBI taxonomy): domain Eukaryota; kingdom Viridiplantae; phylum Streptophyta; class Pinopsida; order Pinales; family Pinaceae; genus Larix; species Larix kaempferi. The sequence continues at coordinate 8,401,013 of BSBM01000217.1, read as the reverse complement.
GTTAATTATACTCTTCCTGTACTAGAGTACATCGTTTCATGACGAAAGGAAAAATACAGGAAGATATTTTATTCAATCACTTACATTATCTCAATCATTAAATAGGACTATAGAAACTAATTTAATATCTAGTTCAGAATACCATTCAATAGTTCAGCTAAGCTGGTAACCAGAAAGTAAAATCTTTAAACAATCTAAACAGTGTATTTATGCTAGGGTATAGGCAAACTCATTGTCCTAATTTGCCTGCTCTATAAACAAACAAGTCATGCATAACAACATTCAAACAATTTCAGAAATAGATAAACAGATATAGAATGAAAATAAAATAACAAGTAGAACCTGATCAATTTTCTAGGGTGGAAAAACACCCAAAGAGGCATGTTGCTCCCAACATTCTCCATAGAAGCAGCCAAATCAGTTACTTCCTTTGGACCCCCGAGCCTGTTTACTGAACCACTAGGTAGAATACTCTGTGTAGAAGCAAGGCACTCAAATTGTACTTCAGCAATCAATGGAGACTTGCATACACCTCAAACCTCTGCACTTAGCAGCAAACTCTGCACTCAACAGTAAAACTCTACACTTAGCAGAAATAAGACAGACTTACACTACAACTCAAAACATAGCTTCCCCTCATCGAATCTCTTGCGTGCATAAAGCAGAACCACAAGGTAAATTTTCTCGTCAGAAAAAGTGTGAACCTCTGCTCAAATTCGATGGCTTATAAAAGATGCCTAGGTCTTTTAGTGGTCAGTTTTCAATAAATGAGCTCAAGCTCCAGTTCCACATTCCAGGGAACTTGACCACAATTCAAGGGAGTTGTCCCATAACAACAGCTAGTTACTGAGTTCATGATGCTGCCACTTGTCCATTTCCTTCTACCCCAGATTCCATTCCACCTAGTGGGTCAGTAAACACTCTTTCAACAGTCTCTTTGGGTGAGTGTCTTCTATTTTATTTTATTAAATAATAATATTATGCATTTACAGTCATCCTTGGCCACTTGGCCTAATGCAAAACTTTATAATAAAAGTTAAGACAATGTTTTTCCTTCAACATAAAATGCTTCAAGTATTGAGTATGTTACACCATTTTATCATTTTTGCTAGAAATTTGCTTTAGTTGGATTGATTTTTTTATCAAATGATTCTGATGTATAGGATTCTAATTGGACAAGTGCCAACATTTTTTGTTTTTTTGTTCAACATCTTTTTTTTTATAAAAAAGGTATGGAAATGTTGGGTCATTCGATGGTGATCTATAGCAATGCTTGGTTAAATATTCAATGTCATAGTCTGTTTGCAAACAAGTTCTAATTCTATTCAAGATGGACACAAACATTGGGTATTCTCGTCTCCTTACTTATGTGAGCTCGAAGTATTTGACATTGTTTGTCCATAAGCTATGAGGAATTGTTTCAAAATGAAAATTTGCTTGTTCAAAAATCCTAAAATCTCTTACAGGTTGCGCTTGAGAAAGATCTCCACAAAATATAACATCAAGATTTCCAAAAGGTGAGGTAGGAGTGTGCATGATTTCTCATAGCCTTTTGCCAATGTTGCATAGTAATTGAGAACCAATTAGTGAGACCTCATCTATTAGCAAGAGTCAACATTGTTCAAATTATTTACTAAATAGATGCAATGTGCCAGAGCTTAATGGGAGCATGTTTGATAGGGTCAAAGGCAAGTGAAGGGATGAATATACAAGTATGCCATCTACATTGTGTGCAACTCTTCTAGTGAAAGCAACTATGATCTCCTTTTTCTTTAAAGGATTGCTATGGAGGTCGTTGTTGTAAAAGCGTAATAAACCATGGTAAATTGATTTAGCTACAAAATGTTTTGCATGTTCCTACGCCTCAAGAACAAATGAATTAGGGTGGTTGGATCATTTTTCTTTATGAGTATGATTTCTTTTGTTATTGATTGTTGCTCTTTGTTAAGTTTTTTTCTAATTCCATAGTAGTATTATTTGCTTATGATGTGTGGTTGTTTAATAAACTCAAAGGCATTATTAGAGCTAGGCCTAGGATTTCTAGGAAGCATTTTTTGCATGAGATCATTCTTGATGCCATATTTTTCAAATACGAGGAAGTCGCTTTGTTGTTGTTCCAATGTTTGAGTCATAAATAGTTGTTCATTTCTTTATTCAATTGTTTTAGAAGCTATGTCAAAGTCACCCCAATTCGTTTTTATTTAGCTACAAACTTTTGTTTAATGCAATCTATTAATAGTCGTTGTGACAAGTATGCGTTGAACCATGTTTCATAGTTTTTTTAGAACATTTTCAAAAGGGAACAAACAACATCATTTTCTCTCTTAAAAAGTTATCTAAGAATTTATGTTCACTACATCGAATGTAACGTATGACAGAAGCACGTTTTCTTTTTATGAGAGTAGAATTTGAACATGAGTAATAAAAGGAATATTCAACCAAACATTTATGTTTGAGTTCAATAGGTCTTGCAATATGCTTGTTAATAATTGAAGCACACATAATGTTTTGGGAATCATCTGGTTCTTGTTGTATTAGCTTTAGATTCTTTACAACATATGTTCTTTTATCAACTGGTGCAGTGTTAATGAATCTTGTTTTCCTAGAACTTGAGTATAATGGTAAGGAAAGAAAAATATGAACAGCTTGTCGACTCAACATCTATTGCATTTTAAGGAGTGCATTTCCAAGTTTACGAATTGTTTCAATTTTCGTGTCATTGTTAAATAGGCATTGTTCTCGTATTTTCTTAAGAGCGGATATCATGGTGCGATCCATTTTTGTAATGCAAGACCTATAGTATATTGCTGCAGCATGGGCATCTAAGATAAATTGTGCATCTATTTTTGTATGCCACAAGGCCGACACCTCTTTGGAGAATGCATTGATCCATACATTAACTAGGTCTCTTTTCAAAAGTAAAGTAGGATGCAATAGGCAAGAGCGCAAAAGAAGAATGTACATTCCCTAGTTACTTTGAGGTCCAACAAGAACATATCAAAGGACATGTTTTTAGGGTATCTTATATGCTTCAAATCGAAAATAGTTCTTTTGTTTTTTCGATATTTCTTTTATCACTATTTTCCAAGGGATGCGAAATAGCAGTTTTGTCCATTGGAGTTAAAGTAAAATTAAACCTACAGCTAGAACGTCGATATTTTTTGCAAGATTTTATATGATGATCGTTTTGAATCTTAGCCAACTCATTGGTAAGAAATGATGAATCAGAAGACAAATATCTATCAACAAATGTTATTATATCATGTTCATAAGATTGCCAATAGACAGGGGCATTTTTTGTCCAAAGCAATCCATGGTTGTGTTCATTGCCTCTACTCTAAAATTCAGTGATAAAGAAGAAGCCTTTTATGTCTCCAAACAAATCATTATTACTCAAGATTAAAGTTCAGAGTGCTTCCATTCTATGTTTGTATTAGTGGCCACAAATGACAGGATGTTGTCTTGTCAATGATTCAAGAGTTTCATCAAAATTTGTTTTACCAATTTTTTATGAAGACTTGTTTCTAGTTTCTTTCAATGCATTACCCAAAGGAGTCCAAAGATGTTCAACACTAGAAAAAGTCACAAAGAATTTTGGAGGACCAAGTTGTCATATCATTGCAAACACATCTTTTCTTATGTGTTCAAAGTAGTCAGGAGATGTGTCTATGCTTTTGAGGCAACGATAAGCAATTGGTGATTTCAATATTTTCTCAATTTTTGTTCTATATTTTATGTCTTTATCAACAAGGGTTTTCCCTTTTAGCTCCCCTTTCTGAATTGAAATCCATGTAAAATTTGAAGCCTGATTGATGAGAATTCGAATTGCCTTGAAGAAAATATTTGTGTTATGTGTTGCAAAGTCTTCAGAAGCTGCATGTAAAATATCTCGTTATGTTATTTGTTGATAAGTAAATCGATTTGTAATGCCATTAGGTTGACTAGATCCATAAAACAATATGAGGAAATTGAGTTCTTCAAAAAACTTGCCTTGGAAAATGCCTAATGGTTGAAACCCTTCGGAAGGTGCAATTTGTATGATTTCATTGTTCGGGCCGTCTATTAAGTGAGCTTGTCCATAGCCATGTACCATTGTTTCATAGCTAAGTTCCAGCTCGTCGTCGTGATCACTCGAATCAACTGATTCTATCTTCAATAAAGCATTATTTTGTCTTTCAATGTCTTTGTTGAAAATTTCTTCCCATTTGTCATTGACCACAACGCCCTCAAATATATAAAGTGGAGTCTTGCGCAATTCATTTATAGCAATCATAACATTATGTGGTCGAACATTGCTAGATAGATAAGCATTTATGTATTCTAATTTTCTTTTTAACATCACTGCAACTGTCTTTGAATCTGACAAACTTTTAGGCAATGCCTTCTAAACTCTATCCAAGTGTACCGTCAGAATTATAATTGTTCCAGTAAGTGCAATCTAAGCTTTTTTGTAGCCTATTTGTCTTATTTGAGCAAAGACCATCCTTGGTGAGACCAATCTTTCCTCCAAAATTGTTAATGTTGCCACATAATCTAGTTTTTTGTTACGTTGAATTTGGGAATGTGCTGCAAGTGCATGCAACTTTTTATTGCATATAGCCTTTTTGCATTTTTTGCAGATTTCTTGGTTGACTTCAATGGTCTTTGAATCATAGTTAATTGTTAGAGATCCATAATTCAACATGATGATGTTGTCAATTGTATCCATGTCTTCTAGAATTGCATACGTTCACAAATAGCAAATGCATGGGTTGGTGTGTCTTGAATCAAGTCTAAATATCCTTTCACAACAATTGAATCTTTTGCATGTCTCCTTTTTTGTCGTTGATGGTGGTTGTTCTTGTTTTTCGTATTTCTTGTTTTAGATGTCACAATCTTTTAATCCTAGTGTCGTGAAACTTGTAGGAACTAGCTTTTGTTCTTTTGCTAGTTGTTTGCTGGGAATATTGCAATTCTGCACTTTGTTCCTTTTCAATTTTTTTTATTTCTTTTCTTATAGATGTCTCTTTTGCACATAGTGTCTTTTACATTTAGATGTGCAGTCTAAACATGTGGAATGTTTAACGTTATTTTTGTCATCAACATTGGTGCAATGTGGCTTAATTGCAACATTTTTTGCATTGGAATGCAAATATCTATGCCCTAGGAAAATATTCCTAGAGTCGTTTGCACTTGTTCTTTTTGAAGCAATAGCCAAAAATGCATATGTGAAGTGCTAACAAGATAATGCATTTATATGGAGTGTATTTGAATAAGTATATGTTAAATGAAACCTTTTAGCAATTGTCTTGGATTGAATGTTCCAAATGTATATATTGATGTTGAAGAATTCACACAGCCACTGCAATACAAATTCACCTCCCTCTATCTTTCCTTGTCTATATAACATTGACAAATTGACAATATATCATTCCCAATTAGCAATAGATTGCTCACTTGTTATAGTCTCGTCAAAAAGATATCTATTGAAGCAGTTGATTTCCCTAATGTCATTCGCATTATAGAAATTGTAAAAAGTTTGTGCAGTTGTCTTTCACAAAGAAGGCACATCAAAAGCTGAAGTCATTCTGCAAATTAATTCGAACAATGAATCATGGAAATCATTGAAAATAAAATCAAGCACATAAAGGTCTTGTTTGGATAGTGCTTGTTCAATTGACAACATGTCTATTTGAATAGTTGTAGCATAATTTCCAAGTGGACATACGATTGGTGATTTTGGCACAAGTTCAATATTTTGTCTTGATTTATATAACAATAGTGGATCAAATTGACCACATGATGTGGCCTAATCATGGAACAAAAGGTTATGTTCATATACATTCACATTAATATTGAAACATGAGTATTTTCTTTTCTTTTCAAATGACCAAACAGAGATCGAAACTTTTATTCATTTTGAAAACCATTTGATACATAAAATATCACCCCATAACCCAAGTTCTGAAGGATTTTGCAAGTCAAAAGTAGACAAACACATTCTATGCAAATATGCATTTGTATCTTTTACACCATGCAATTCTTCTAGGAAATCATTACTCAATCATGTTTTCATTGAATGAAGAACTTTAGGGTCTTGGAAATTCAAAATTGTCCAAAAGTGATTTACTATTCCTTGCCTTATTTCAATAGACGAATAACGAAAAATGTATCAAGATTGCAAGTGCATCGAACAAACAATCTCCTAGATGATGGTGGAAATTTTTCAAGCACAACAGGTTGTGACTAGCCAATAGATGATCGATTTCCTGCATATCTGGTCCTTGAATTGCAAAAGCATTTGTTCCGTTGAAATAAGCTCCTTTGTCAAAAGTTTTTTCTTCGTGATCCATAGATAACATTTTGCAAGAATATGAGGTTAATAGTGCACATTCTAGAAGATGCAATGAGCAATAGATCATCCTGTAAAGAACAAATGTGCAAGTCAAAATTGGATACAACGTCACAACTTTTGATATGATCAAAAACAAAGTATCATGGCTAAGAACACCAAAAACTGAATGAAAGCATATATCTGCAGAGGGAAAGGTAAAAAACAAAAGCATTAAAATGCAACAAACCTTGTTACAAGGTTGAAGAAGAATCTTCATCATGCTTTGCAAACAAAGATTCAATAGTTCACCAATGCCTCTGGTAATATCATGGTCTTTTTTGACAAAGAAGCAAGTGGAGGGAGACACTAGCTATGCACTTATGCCGATAGCTGCTATATATCTGCCACAATATCAAAGATTTCTTCAATCAATTACATTGTATTGACTACTATCTAACATCAATTTTTAAAGTGCATTGCAATGGACAAAACAAGATATAAGGCCATTGTCCAAAATATACAAATTGTCAATTGCACCAAGATGGCAGGAGTGAAGGCCTTAACGAAGATAGTGTTAAAAGTATAAAACAATCATTGCAAGAGGTTATAATAGCGCTTGCCATGTTTTCAAAGTCCCTTGCAAAAAAGCAAACACTAGGCAAAACGTGCTATACCACTAAAGAAACAAAATATCCTAAAGAATTTGCTAAAGATATAAAATATCTTGTGCATGAACGTGTTATACCACTTGCTACTTTTGCTTTGTCCCTTGAAAATTAGAACCAAGATGAAGAAGATTTCTTCTACATGCTCTTGTTGATACAATGAGCTTTATCCACATAATGCAAGCAAATAGTAATTGCTTCAGGGAAGGTTGAAGATGAATCTTCATCGTGCTTTAGAAACAAACATCAATAGTTCACCAATGCCTCTAGTAATATCATGGTATGTTTTGACAAATAAGTAAGTGAAGGGAGACACTAGCTATGCACTTATGTCAATAGCCGCTATATATCTGCCATAATCTCAAATAATTCTTCAATTCAATACATTGTATTGACTTCTATCTAACATCAATTTTCAAAGTACATTGCAATGGACAAAACATGATCTAAGGCCATTGTCCAAAAGATACAAATTGCCAATTGCACCAAGATAGCAGGAGTAAAGACATTAACAAATATAGGTTTAAGAGTCTTAAACAATCATTACAAGAGGTTATAATAATGCTTGCCATGTTTTCATAGTCCTTTGAAAAGAAATAAACACTAGGAAGAACCTGCTATACCATTGAAGACCCAAAATATCCTAAAGAATTTGTTAAGGATTCAAAATATCATGTGCAAGAATGCACTATACCACTTGCTACTTTTTGGTTTGCCCCTCGAAAAATAGAACCAAGATGAAGAAGATTTCTTCTAAATGCTCTTGTTGATACAACAAGCTTTAGCCACATACACAAGCAAATAGTAATTGCTTCACGGAAACTAGATGAAAAGTCAAAAAGCACAAGACTCATTGAATATGCAAAATAGCCTATGCAATAGTTTTGACTATGAAACCTTTTTTGAAGTTCCTAGATCTTATCAAAGAATTCAATGATGTAGTTATACCATGTAGCATATTGTTGGGTATTTTTTTATAGTTTATATATGGAGAAAACCCTACAGACAGTGACAGGCCAAGACCACTAATTTTGACCCCATTTTGAAATCCAATGAGAGCAAGAAAAATGGTTTCAGTACTGGTTTGTCTTTGCAAGTATTCTTATTGGCTATCTCAAATATTTGTAATCGTTGATTTCTGCCACCATAAGCCATAGCATTTATCCAGAGTATTTTTGCATATTTGCTTATGCAATTTGTAGGACAAATCTCGAACAAAAATTTGCTCAACTCTGCAATCAAATTGGCAATTGAATTGCATCACTCCAAGGTCAAGAGCAAAGGGAATTTTTGAGAATGAATGAATTCTATATAATCAAGCTCCAAATTTATCTTATCCCATTTTGCATTCCATGCTTAGTGCATGAAGTTACTGTTTGTTTCATATGGTTTTCTAGCCATTGTTTTCTCTGCAAGGAATTCCTAGTTTTCCAGTAGTTTCAACGATTCCCATGTAAGTTATTTGGACTTCAGTTCAAGCTCTCTATTTTCAATTGTTGATTGGTTTTTACAACTATATTTATTGACTAGTTCAAGCACTTTTATTTGTTTATTTATGTTAATATAATCCAAAGTACTTTGAATCATTTGACTCATGCCTTAAGGTGGTCCTTGCTCATTTGAAATGTTTTCCTATAGAAAATTGGTTTGAACCACTTGAAACATCAAGACTACAAATAACACATGTTGCTACCTATTTAATTTTCTTTTAGCTATGTTTGTCTATTTCTTTTCTTTTGCACTAGTGTGTGTTTGCAAGTATTCTTATTGGCTATCTCAAATATTTATAATTGTTGATTTCTACAACCAGAAACCGTAGCAACGATCCAATTTTTTTTTCCAGATTTGTTAATGCAATATGCAAGGCTAATGCTGAACAAAAATTTGTTGAACTTTGTAATCAAACTAGCAATGGAGTTGCATCACTCCAAGGTCAAGGTCAAAAGGAATTTGTGAGAATGGATGAGTTCTATATAATCAAGCCAAAGGGACATCTGAACCCTATTTGCATTTCATGCCTAGTGCACAAAGTTATTATTTGTGGCCTATGGTTTTCTAGCCACTATTTCTCTAGTAAGGATACCTACTTTTCCAACAGTTTTGGAAATTCCTACAAAAGATGTTTGGATTTCTGTTGAAGCTCTCTATTTTTTTTACAGCCTTTGTCTAACGGCCAAAAAAAAAAAGGTTACCTACAGAGTTTGTTATCCCTATAGATATATATAAAAAGGGGAATAATTTTTATAGTATCTAAGTGGGTAAATCAAAACTTAGGAGGATATCACTAAACTATCATAAGCTTGACCCTTCATGGCATCATTGGGAGGGTAGCAAAGATTCTACCTTTAATGTGAGTGAATACAATATCATAAGATTAACTGGCATGGGAAAATTGGACTTTGTTCCTTAGTTCATAAACACAAGGAAAGAAAATATATTATTGAAATTAAGCACTAAATAGTACAAAGTCTTCATTATGTGTACGTGTTATATAACATTATAGACACGACACTATCAATCACTTTTGCACCTTCTAGGCTTGTAATGTCTATATAAAGAAGCACCAAAGAAGCACCATTGGCAATATTTAAAACAAACTACATCAACAACAATTTTGGGCAAGAGTCACATCACAATCTTACAAATTTTATATTCAAGCACATTGAAGATATGGCATAAAAGGCTCTACAGCTAGAGAGAACAACATGCCATAACAATATCAAAAGGAAAATTATAAGAAATGCCACTAGGACAAAAGGGCCAAACCCATAATTATTGACTCGAAAATATTCTTGAAGGTTACTATGATAACTTACAGGCATCATTGGCAATAATTAAAACAAGCTACACAAATAGCAATTCTAGAGGAGAGTCACACTACAGATTTTCAAATTTTATATTCAAGCATACCGAAGATATGGCTTAAAAGACTCTACAGTAAGACAACACAACATGCCACAACATTGTTAAAAGAAAAATTACACCATGTGCCAATCATTGCTTACTTTAAATCCACATATTTAAATAAAAACATTTACATAAAATACACAAAGATCACTATACATGATTAATCAAGATGCTCAAGCATAGTTTATTCACCCTATAGATATATGAAAAAGGGGAATAATTTTTACAGTATCTAAGCCGTTAAATCAAAACCTAGGACCAAATTGCTAAACTATCATAAGCTCGACCCTTTGTGGCATCATTGTGAAGGTAGCAATGATTCTACCATCAATGTGAATGAATAGAATATCATAACAATAATTGACGTCGGAAAATCGGACTTCATTCCTTAGTTCATAAACACAAGGACGAGAAACTATATTATTGAAATTGAACACTAAACAACACAAAATCTTCATTATATGCAAGTGCTATATAACATAATAGATACAACATTATCGATAATTTATGCAACCTCCAGGCCCACTATGTTTATATAAAAGAGCACAAATGGAAATAATTAAAACAAGCTACACTGGTAGCAATTTTAGACGAGAGTCACATCACAGACTCACAAATTTTATACTCAAGTATATTGAAGGTATGACATACAAGCCTCTATAGTTAGACAAAACAACATGCAACAAAACTGTAAAAAGTAAAATTATGAGAGATGCCACTAGGACAGAAGGGCCAAACCCATAATCACCGAGTTGAAAATATTTTTAAAGGTCACTGTGACAGTCTACAGGCACCATTGGAAATAATTGAAACAAGCTATACTAATAGCAATTCAAGGTGAGAATCACATCACAGCCTTACTGAAGGTATGGCTTAAAAGCCTTTACAATTAGATAAAACAATATGCCATAACAATAGCAAAACAATATGCCATGCCATTATATGCAAGTTCTATATAACATAATAGATACAACATTACCAATAATTTATGCAACCTCTAGGCCTACAATGTCTATATAAAAGATCACAATTGACAATAATTAAAACAAGCTACACCAATAACAAGTTTAGACGAGAGTCACATCACAGACTCATAAATTTCATATTCAAGCATACCGAAGGTATGGCATACAAGACTCTACAGTTAGACAAAACAACATGTAATAACACTGTAAAAAGTAAAATTATAAGAGATGCCACTAGAACTAAAGGGACAAACCCATAATTATTAATTTTTTTAAAGGTCACTACGAGAGTCTACCTGCACCATTGGCAATAATCAAAACAAGCTATACTAATAGCAATTCTAGGTGAGATTCACATCACAATTTTACTGAAGGTATGGCTTTAAATCCTTTACAACAAGACAAAACAATATGCCATAACACCGGTAAAAGGATATTATAAGAGATGCCACTATAACCAAAGGGACAAACTCATTATTTTTGAGTAAAAAATCTTGTTAAAGGCCAGTGTGACAACTTACATGAAACTCTTCAGATTTCATAGGCCCTAGAAATCACGCCCATGCCAGCTTCACATCACATGAGGATCTAACATCGGAATACATATATATCAAGCATATAGTTCTTATTCCACTTTTAAGTAATGGATTTACAAGGGCATAGGGCGAGGTGTCGACTTTTGGAAGTATAGTTGCCCCGTGATAGCCTTCGATGACTTGCAATAGATAGGCCAAGACTTATTGCCAAGCCACTAAAGAAAACATTGACTGCTTCAAGGCATGAAGCAAATGAATAAGTGTTGTAGAAATTTCTCCCTACGGATAGGTAGAAATTCTCTTAGGTTAAAATATACTTTAACTGACTCTAAACTAAGACAAAAAATAACAAATGCTACCTTGAATTCCTAGATCTAAACAGACATTTCAAGATTAAACTGCTGGAAGAAATAGAAGAGATCTAACTGACCTTCAATCCAATTGTTTGTCTTAATGGTCGCTCCAATTTCCAAGTCCTCACGAATGAACCTGTCACAATGAAACCAAGATACAAGCATATACGATTCTCTAGCAACTTTAAATATGAGTCAGGATCTAAATCTATAATAGATACAAATCATATAATTGAAACAAAATCAACACATGTGATTTGGGAAACAAGACAAGTTATGTTCTATTACCAACTTGAAGTCACTTACAATGGTTGCTTGATATCCAAGCCAACTCCCAGCTCCAAGTGCTTCCTCCTCTAGCTATCTCCACAAAGATTCAAGATCATAAGTTCGATGTCTCCAAGAGTCCTCCCCTTTGCTCATGGAATGTCTCTCTCTTATAGTGTGTAGTAGGGTTAACCAACAAGAGAGAAGGATGGATCTTGGGAGATTTTAGTGGATCAAGCTCATTAATCATAGAAAGTGAGTTAGGATCGAATCAGGGATACCAATCCTCAAAAATCTCTCGAAGATCAAGATCCCACAAGCCATGGAAAAAAGGCTAAAAAGGGAGTACCGCACCTCTTAAACTGAGCATAGCACGGTAGTACCACGTGTCAAAGAAAGAGCATAGCGCGGTAGTGTGGACTACCGCGCACCTAAGCTGGAGCAAGGCGCAGTGTGTAGGTATATGAAGTCTCAGCTGGGTTGATTCTTGATAGAATAGGTTTGTCTTCAAGGATCACTCATCATTTTTCTCTTCTGGGTATTTTAAGCAATAGGGGAAGTGTCGTCAGCTATTTTTATGGTGAAGATGCGACACTGTGAAATATGGAGGTATAACAGATGCCCCTTAAAGTGTGAGGTCAGAAGGGACTGATGGCCGAAAGACTTTACAAATACTGTGCGGAGATAGCATCGAGAAGAGCAACAAGGAGCTGAAACAGAAACAAAATGTTAGATATACCACCGAGGCGGGCATCCTCATGCTCGAAAACAAATGACTCAAAGCATGGCTGCCGACCAATACATTGAAGCAAAGATCAAGTTCAAATCTAAAATAGATACATTTCATATCAAAGATTTATACAATACACGTGAAATGGGAAAAACAAGACAAGTTATCTTTTATTACAAACTTGAAGAGTGCTTACAAAGGTTGCTTGATATCCAAGCCAATCCTCCAGCTCCAAGTGCTTCCTCTAGCTATCTCTGCAGAAGTATGAAGATCATAGGTTTGATGCCCCAAAAGTCCTCCCTTTGGCTCATGGAAGGCCTCTCTCTTATAGCACATGGGAAGTTTAACCAATAAGAGAGAAGTGTGGATCTATGGAGGGTTTAGTGGATCAAGCCAGCTAAACAAAGGAGTTAGGATCGAACCAAAGATGGTAATCCCAACAAAATCTCCTCGAAGGTCGAATCCCAAAATCCAAGGCAAAAAGGCTAATTTCAGACTACCGCGCCCCTATAACTGAGCATAATGTGGTATTAACGCGCCCCAGAGAAGGAGCAAAGCGCGGTAGTGCTGACTACCACGCCCCTGTAGATGTGCAGGGAGCGGTAGTGCTCACAAATAGGGCTAAGTCGGGTTGGCAGATGGCAGAAAAAGTGTTTGCTTTCAGTGTTCAGTCAATGGTTTTCACTCTGGATGTTCAGATGATCTTTAACGGAAACTGTCGTTTAGGTTGCTAGTGCAAGGATGCGACACTAATACATAATGTGTAATATTGCGGTATAACACCCAACCCTTAACTTTATCTCTTACGTCCACTAAACAAGTTGGTTCGTCTAGGGTTGCGGACTAGACTCGGTCCCCCTAAAGTGTGAGGTCAGAAGAGACTAATGGCCAAAAGACTTTACAAATATGGTTCGGAGATAGCATCGAGGGGAGCAACAAGGAGCTGAAACAGAAACAAAATGTCAGATATACCACCGAGGCGGGCATTCCGATGCTCGGAAACAAATGACTCAAAGCATGGCTGCCGACCAATACATTGTAGATCCATGAGTACTGAGATGATATAGAATGTAGATAAATCATGGCTACTATGAACAAGCGTAGATCCATGAGACAATAATGTCACAGCCACGACCAATACATAAGTGGATCTATGTGACAATACAGAAAAATATCCATTGCAACCTGGACGTAATCAAAATACAAAAGGGTGTCCAGGGTCTTTACCCAATCACAAACGATACGAATCTAGCCATGTGATTACAAGGTGTTGAAGTCGAACATGGTAGAAACCATTTGATTACCGGTCAATGATGTGAACCGTTAACAAATGCGAGGGAAATCACCAATAATGACAATGATCCCCAAGGTATCTATAGCACATCTCAACGAAATGCGAATAAACGAGTTGATGTCGAGCATTCGAGAGATCATTCAATCAGAGGTCATTGTGAAAACCTGCTGTTGAATACGAGGAAAACTGCCATTGAGGCATGCAGGTACCAAGGTACTAGTGGTTGACTCCTAAGCCTAATTCCTGGATAGTGATTTGGTGTCGACAGGAATAGACTCGTCGAAGGTGAGCCATAATGATTCCCACATCATTGACATGAAATCGGAACGAAAGATAGTATGGACCGATGAAACAATAGAATATGTACTGACGCAAAGGGAAGGTTTGACATGAAGTGGAGGTGGACTCAAGGTAATAACCCTTTGAACATATAACGGCATGAAACAAAGCTTGGCAGCAGGGATTACTTGAACAGACAGAACCACAGGAAGTGTGAACTCATAGCAATAATGAGGACGCATGATCATAATGATGACACTATCAGCAAGACTTACTACCCAAAATAGACAAGGTGAGGATGCATGCCATGTTCAAAGGTGATGACTCACAAGCTGCCAACAAGGTAAACTTGACTCATTTTCCCATTTTCCCCCGACATGATGGACGAGTACCTCTTTGTTTTTTTACGAGCTTGAGGAGGATAACAAATGCTCGGTATAGCTCATCTCATAGATGAGTCCTATCTCACATGTTTTACGAACCTGAGAAAGGAGGGGTTCGACCCAAAGTGGGCCTTTCGATGTTGAATTTTAACGAGTCCAAGGAAGGAAAACTCGGTCGTCATTTCATGTTTAGAGAGTCTGAAAAGAACTAAAGAAGACTCCAACGGTCCTTTTTCGTAAGGTTAGCCTCATCGCCTGAAAAAGGGTAAAACAACACGGGAGAGGACTCTTCCAGTCATGATTGGCTGGAGTATTCATTTTTCGTAAGTAGTGCCCCCTAGTCCGAAAAAGGGGTAAACTATCACTAGGGAGACGATCATTCAAATCCTTTTACAAGCATGAACGAATCAATTTCGCTTGGCCATCTTTTCCTATTTTAGGAGCCTGAAAAGAGCTTAAAGAGGACTCCATGTACAACTTTGTCATGGTTGATGACCGAGTACGACAAAGGAGAAGTAAACTCGGCACAGTTCCTTTTCTGTAAATAGTCTAGCGAGGCTGGATAAAGTGATAAACCTATACTCGTTAGACACTCCTTTTTACTCCAATTTGTTTAACGAGCACGATAATGGTATCAAAAGCACTCGGAATCTTTTTCGTGTTTGGATCCAGAGCACGAAAAAGGAAAAAGTAAGCTCAAACCACTTTTCATGTTTTAACCAGAGCACGAAAAAAGTGAAAAGTAAGCTCAAACACCATCGTACTGTTTTTAACGAGCTCGAAGACAAGTTGGAAGAATGCTCATGATGTCTGCTTCATTTTTTAACAAGCTCGTAACAGAAAATGAACTATGCTCAGGATAATTTTCATGGTTTAATGAGCTCGAAGCCTAAAAAGGAAAGTATGCTTGAAAATGTTCCCAACGGTGAACTTCTTCTCGTCATGAAATCCAAAGGTTGGTACATGCCCCCCGGCATGATTGCTAGAAGTAAGTGACTTAGATCCAACGTGGTGTGGACAGGCGATTGAGTTGAATTCAACATAACTTCCAGAGGTTGAAGACATGCCCCCAAGATTCATTTCATTCGCCTAAAGTATAGGCGGGTGAAAAGAAGGTTCAGGTACTAAGTCTACGAGGAGACTCGACTCAAAGGGAAAGTATGTGTTTCATTTTTTAACGAGCTTGACACAGGAGTAGAACTTTGCTCAAACTACTGGTTTCATTTTTTAATGAGCTTGAAGCCAAAGGTAAACTCTGCTCATGGTTAAGGCCCATTGATGAGCTCCCTCCCAACATGATGACCAGAGGTTGGTAAATGCCCCCAGCATGATTGCTAACGGCTAAACATGTCCCCCAAGCTTCGTTTCATCTAACTACTCTTCTTCCTTACCCAAAAATCCTGGATACTAATCCGAATGTGTTCACCAGGTGGGGTAGGGAGAACTAGGACCAAGTGACCCAGGCAGATGAAATGAAGGTTCAAATCCTAACTCTAGCGAGAAACTCGAACAAATGGAAGGGAGATCTATTTCATTTTTACACAAGCTTGAAATAGATAATAACAATGCTTGAAGGGGTCCTTTTTATTTTTTAATGAGCTTAAAATAGAAAGAAATTATGCTCGAAGGTAGTTTCATTTTTACGCAAGCTTGAAACTGAAAGTAAACTATGCTTGGGATTGATTTCATTTTCACACAAGCTTGAAACCAATGGTAAACTGTGCTTGAGGGTCGGTTTCATTTTTTAACGAGCTTGAAACAAATAATAAACTATGCTCGTGGGAACCTATTTCATTTTTTAATGAGCTTGACATAGAAAGGGAACTATGCTCATGGTGACCTGTTTCATTTTTTAATGAGCTTGACACATAAAGAGAACTCTGCTCAAAATGATGGTTGGTTTCATTTTTACACAAGCTTAAAACCAAAAGTAAACTATGCTTGAGATGATGGTTGGTTTCATTTTTACACAAGCTTAAAACCAAAAGTAAATTATGCTTGAAATGATGGTTGGTTTTATTTTTACACAAGCTTAAAACCAGAAGTAAACTATGCTTGAGAAAATGGTTTCATTTTTTAACGAGCTTGACACCGGAATAGAACTTTGCTCCAACGTGGTGTGGACAGGCAATTGAGTTGAATTCAACGTAACTTCCAGAGATTGAAGACATGCCCCCAAGCTTCATTTCATTCGCCTAAAGTATAGGCGGGTGAAAAGAAGGTTCAGGAACTATGTCTACGAGGAGACTCGACTCAAAGGGAAAGTATGTGTTTCATTTTTTAACGAGCTTGACACAGGAGTAGAACTTTGCTCAAACTATTGGTTTCATTTTTTAATGAGCTTGAAGCCAAAGGTAAACTCTGCTCACGGTTAAGGCCCATTGATGAGCTCCCTCCCAACATGATGACCAAAGGTTGGTTAATGTCCCCAGTATGGTCGCCAGTTTTTGTTGTAGATATTTCTCCCTACAGATAGGTAGAAACTCTCTTAGGATAAAGCAGGATGCACTGACCCTATGCTAAGACAAAAAGGAAACAAATGCTACCTTGAGTTCCTGAACTAATCTTCACAACAAGATTAAATGCATTCAGAAGAGATGAAAGACGTAACTCACCTTCCAATTCGACGATTGTCCCGCTTCTAGCTCTTGATCCCGAAACTCCAATGTAGAACCTGTCGAAATCAAACAAAGAACAAGCATGCAATCTTCCAAATACCTTGAAGCAAAGATTAAGTTCAAATCTAAAATAGATACATTTCATATCAAAGATTTATACAATACACATGAAATGGGAAAAAAAGACAAGTTATCTTTTATTACAAACTTGAAGAGTGCTTACAAAGGTTGCTTGATATCCAAGCCAATCCTCCAGCTCCAAGTGCTTCCTCTAGATATCTCTGCAGAAGTCTGAAGATCATAGGTTTGATGCCCCAAAAGTCCTCCCTTTGGCTCATGGAAGGCCTCTCTCTTATAGCACATGGGAAGGTTAACCAATAAGAGAGAAGTGTGGATCTATGGAGGGTTTAGTGGATCAAGCCAGCTAAACAAAGGAGTTAGGATCGAACCAAAGATGGTAATCCCAACAAAATCTCCTCGAAGGTCGAATCCCAAAATCCAAGGCAAAAAGGCTAATTTCATACTACCGCACCCCTATAACTTAGCATAACGCGGTAGTAACACACCCCAGAAAAGGAGCAAAGCATGGTAGTGCTGACTACCGCGCCCCTGTAGATGTGGAGGGAGCGGTAGTGCTCACAAACAGGGCTAAGTTGGGTTGGCAGATGGCAGAAAAAGTGTTTGCTTTCAGTGTTCAGTCAATGGTTTTCACTCTGGATGTTCAGATGATCTTTAAGGGAAACTGTCGTTTAGGTTGCTAGTGCAAGGATGCGACACTAATACATGATGTGCAATATTGCGGTCTAACAATAAGGCAAATGACACTGTTATATATCCTACCCGGCGAAAGTATCATGGTCCCATTTAACCCATGTTGGTGGATGAACCTTAGAGACTTTTGCAATAACAAAAAATAAACCCAAAGCCCTAGTTGCATAACTAGTATAAAAACTAGTATGAATGATCTTTCTTACTATTCAAGCATACCTTGATGCTTTGCCCAAGCACAATGCTTCATTTTTTGTTTAGGCTCTTCACCTTCTATCTCACCATGCCAACAGATGCACAAGTATTCCTCGCTTCAATTGTAATACACCTACCCTGCCTTAGTAATTATTGGCCTCAATGTAAATATTGTGTTGTGCAATGTGTGTTGATCCTAGTGTGGAGCTCAAGGCCAAGGCCCCACTAGTGGATGTTTAAGGTTTGCTTTCATAGGCAAGTATTTGATAGTGGAACTATGCATGTGCTATTAAGCCATGAAATTTTGTAATGAATGTAAATGTTTAATATTGCAATGAAAATACCTTGAATTGGCTAAGTGGGGCAGCTAATGAGAAGGGGTGAAGCTATCCACCAGGGAGAGGTGAGGGGGTTGTGGGATGGTGACCTGTCCTGCCACTTGGGTAGGAGTAACCGATTTGATTCCCTGTACGGGTATGGATTCAATTACAGGACGTGGAGAAGGTAAGCCTACGGAGGATATTTGTAGGGGGGTAAAAATGACGCCGAGATCTTAGTCAGGGGTTCGCAATTCCAACATTTCGATTCATTCTATGGATAAGAGGGATCGGGGAAAGGAAACGCAGAGATGAGCCCAAGTAAGAGAGACAAATACCATAGGGATCCCGTGCATATGCATGATATTGGAATGGAAACCTGAAGATGATTCAGAAGGCAGACTGTAGGACGTGAATAGCTTGAGGAAGCTGAGTGAAGTCCTGAATCCGCGAGCAGAGAGCCGAGTTGCGGGACAAAATCTAGTCCGCAACCCTAGACGAACTAACTTGTTTAGTGGACGTAAGAGATAGACTTAAGGGTTGGGAATGCTTGATAAAACCGGTGAAGACTATGATTTCCTGGAACTAGTAGTAGAACCTTCTTATGCCTACCCTGAATACCACTGAGAGGAAAGGGGCCTTGAGGGATTGTGTAGTAGAGAAGAGGGTCTTCCTTGTGTTGGGTGAGGTGGCTAATGCGGGTACCTTATATCTTGAGTGATTGAGATGTCTGTAGCTATGTGGTTGAGCTCACTGGATTAGCAAAAACCTCCGTGTTTCCCTGTATGCTTGATAAAATCATTTGTAGGTTGGCTTAGCATGTGTATGCTTGATAAACCCAACTGCAGGGTGGCTTAGCGTGAGTATGTGTTCCTGGATTGCTTGATAAATCCAATTGTAAGTTGGCTTAGCATTGGAGTGGATATTGATTGTTAGAGAGCCTACCTAGCCCTCC
Organism: Larix kaempferi; assembly: GCA_027924585.1. Lineage (NCBI taxonomy): Eukaryota > Viridiplantae > Streptophyta > Pinopsida > Pinales > Pinaceae > Larix > Larix kaempferi. The sequence continues at coordinate 8,381,468 of BSBM01000217.1, read as the reverse complement.
TTAGTCGATACATAGCCCAGCTCGGGGGCGGTCTCTCAACTGAAAGAGTATAGGATGGACAGAGACCTAAGGTTGGGTGGAACGTTTCTCTCACTTAACCAGTTGCTGGGGCAACTTCAAGATACAAAGATAAGTGTCATGTGGAATGAATGGTGTTATTTCATGCATTATTATTATGTTTTTGTTTTGCTTAAGCTGTTGAATGAATGCTATATGAAAGTGAACAATAAGTAGACCAAGTGTAAGCCTGAGTGGAAAGCTGAGTGCTGGTCGAAATACTTCATACAGTTGCTTGAGTTTAATGCATTGTTAATCTTACATATGTTAGATGCATGGATAGCCTTAACTTCTTTTATTATTTGAATTGTGTTATGAGATGCTAACCCTGTAATGGAATTCTAACCTCATTGAATCGTGGAATGGTTATGGGGCTTGTGGTATCCTTAAACTGCTCTGTGAGTTAGAGAAAGATAGGTTATGGCAGGAGACAAGTAGAAATCTGTCTAAGGTTGAAAGATGCCTTAGAAGGTTTATAGAACAATCTTTAGAGAAGAAAAATAGAGGTTTATATACCTCAATTGGACAGGGGATTGAACCAACTGATAGAGCTCCCCAAGAGCTTTCCAACGGTACCAACCTTGCTTCATTTGGACCAGGGATGAAGAAGTTATGATCCTTGGAAGTTGCTCGGGATAAAGGTCTTGAGCATGGCCATTCCCGCACCCGCAATGCGGATTGCGGAAGGTCACTTAGCGGAAAGAAAAGTTAGATTTTCACATTTCCACACCTGCAATTGCGGATTGCGGGTTGCAGAAAGGTCGTTTGGCGGGAAGTTAGGTTTTCCGCAGTTTCGCATTGGCAATGCGGATTGCGGAAGGTTGTTTAGCAGAAATAAAAGTTAGATTTCCACATTTCCGTATCCGCAATTGCGGATTGCGGAAGGACACTTAGCAGAAAAGATATAATTCCACATTTCCGCACCTGCAATGCAGATTGCAGATTGCGGAAGGACGCTTAGCGGAAAATGGTATATTTCCGCACCCGCAATGCGGATTGCGGATTGCGGACTGTGGATCACAAAGGTGAGTTGCGGATCCGAGTCCAGTGCGGTTGTGTGTAGTTTTGGAAGCAAAAGAAGAAGAAGAAAAAAGTAACGCCGGATTGTTGATGGCCTCGGAAGGCCACAAGGGAGATCCCGAGACATTACAGAGTGGTATCAGAGCGAAAGTTACAACACTGGGGCTGTATGGGCCGAAGTATGAGCATCAGTTACAACACTGGGGCTGTTAGGGCCAAACCGTGGAAGAAATCGTACGCAAGGAAACGCCCATGGCAATGTTTTAATCTAATAGGATTTTGTTTAATTGATTGTTTAATGAGTAATTTCCAAATTGTATGGATGTTTCCATTCCTATGTTGTCTAATAAACCTTTAGATCATGCACAGTGCTTGCAGTAGGAATAGTTGGAGCCTACAGCAAAGCTGTGTGTCAGAAAGCAAGAATGGTGACTGTTAATGATGCACAAAGTCCCTACGAACCGGACAAGGACGTGCTGGGGGAAAATGTGCACAAAGAGCACGCGGAGACAACATCTAATGGAAGAAGGGAACGGGTGACTCCCCAGGACTGGGTTGAGACCATGCTAAGATTTAATGAGAGGCTGATAAAGGCGCAAGAAGAGCAGCACCAGCTCAATGCGGCCATTCTACAGAGCCTCACAGACATGCACCAGAAAGTAAACGTGGGGTCCAATCCAAGCAATATGGCCCGAGAAGAAAGGAATGTAGTTAGCCATTCTAGAGGCCGTTCTAGGCAGAGGACTCCAATCCATAAAGGGGGTGCTGTGAGCAGAAGGCACAGAACGTCCACTTCGGGATCTCCTTCCAGCAGATCAGAACACTCCAAAGATTTCCAAAGAATTCCAAGGCACACTTACAATCGGACTGAGAAAAGAAGAAGGTTCAGAGGGATCCCATAGGGAGAATTCAGGAAATCAAGAGCTCCTACCTTTGATGGAGAAAGCAAGACATGCCAGGAGGCAGAGGCATGGCTACTTGGAATGAAAAAGTATTTCAAAATGCATGATTATTCAGAAAGTGAAAAGGCTAGAGTTTCCATTTACAATCTGAATGGCAGAGCTTCCATTTGGTGGGAACATCTCATGAAGTTAAAGAGAACCAGTGAAAGAAGGACCAGCTGGGAGCGGTTTAAAAGATACTTCAAGGAGAAATACCTATCAGCTGGGTATTATGAAAACAAGAGAAAGGAGTTCAATGAACTCAGGTTGGGGAAAAATTCCATGGAAGAACATGTTCATAAATTCTTGGAACTATTAAGGTATGTAGATTACATCAAGGATGAGAGTCTGAAGATTCAATGTTTCCTTGGAATCCTACCACACAACTATAGGGACAGGATTGAGTTTGTCCATCCACCGAGTTTGGACGAAGCCATTAGGATGGCCATGCTTTGTTATGAGTAGAATAAAGGGAAGACAGATACACAACCAGCATGGAAAGGAAACCCCAAAGGAGGATTTGAACCAAGGAGGAGTGGTTTCAAACCACCTTTCAAGAATCACTCCAAAAACTTTCCACAAGGACAACTAGCAGGAAGTGGGTTCAAACCAGCTGTAACAATAGAGAAGACATCAAAAGGACCACTTCAGTATTGGGGATGTGGAGACAACCACATGCTTAGAGAATGGCCAAATCAAAGAGGTAATCCCCGAAGCTTGCACAACTTGGGAGAAGCAACCACAATAGAAGATATGGCCAGAACCACACCTTGAATCTATGCAACATTGGATGATCACCAAACAGACCACCACCAATCAGCAGTGGTAGAAGTTGAAGGTAAGATTGCTAAGCAATCTGTTTCTATTTTAATTGATCTAGGATCCACTCATAGTTATGTGTCCCCTAAAGTGGTTAAAAGTTGTTCACTTGGTAAAGTGAAACATAGTAATTCTTGGTTAGTTCAACTAGCCACTGGAACCAAGAGAAAGGTGAGTGAAGTAGTGGTGGAATGTCCTGTAGCACTGAATGGAATTCCCACCAAGGTAAACTTGAATGTACTACCCTTAGGATCTTATGATGCCCTAATAGGCATGGACTGGTTGGAGAAGCATAGAGCCAAACTTGACTGCTACAAGAAGATACTTGAGTATATTGATGATGAAGGAAGACTAGGGTTGGTTAAAGGAATTCCAAAGCAAGTTTCAGTGAGGCAGATTTCAGCCTTACAACTGAGAAAGTTCTATAAAAAGGGCTGTCAATTATGCATTGTGCATATATCAGATTAAACGGGAGATAAAAGGGGCAAAGTTAGAATACTTTCAACTATTGCAGGAGTTCCAGGATGTGTTTCCAGATGAAGTACTAGGACTACCACCCAAGAGAGACATTGATTTATCCATTAACCTTGTTCCAAGAGTAGCACCAAGCTCCAAAGCCCCTTATAGAATGAGCACACCTGAGCTGGTAGAACTAAAGATGCAGCTGCAAGAATTAATGGACAAGGAATATAGCAGACCGAGTGTATCTCCCTGGGGTGCACCTGTGTTGTTTGTTAAGAAGAAGGATGGGACCTTAAGACTATGTATAGACTACAGGCAGTTAAACAAGGTAACAATCAAGAACGAGTATCTATTGCCAAGAATTGATGACTTGTTTGACCATATGAAGGAAGCTAAAGTATTTTCCAAGATTGACTTGAGGTTTGGCTACCATCAAGTGATGATAAAGGATGAAGACATTCACAAAACAACTTTTCGAACTAGATACGGACACTATGAGTTCACTGTGGTGCCATTTGGCCTAACCAATGCACTTGCTACTTTCATGTGTCTTATGAACATTGTCTTCAACAAATACTTGGATAAGTTTGTGATCGTATTCTTGGACGACATTCTGGTGTATTCAAAGATTGAAGAAGAGCATACTGAGCATTTGTGAATGGTACTGCAAGTCCTTAGAGAACACCAGTTGTATGCAAAGCTGAGCAAGTGTGACTTTTATCAAAAGAAGGTGCAGTATTTGGGACATATCATTTTAGTAGAAGGTATTGCAGTGGACCCAAAGAAGATTGAGGCCATAATGGATTGGCCTACTCCGAGAAATGTTGCAGATGTAAGATCATTTATGGGCCTTGCCGACTATTACAGAAGGTTCATTGAAATTTTCTCCAAGATAGCTTGCCCAATTACATCATTACAAAGGAAGGAAGACAAATTTATATGGTCTGAGAAGTGTGAAAGGAGTTTTCAGAAGTTAAAAGAATTATTTACCAGTGCTCATGTTTTAAAGATAGCAGATCCAAGTAAAGACTTTGTGGTATGCACATATGCTTGAATGGGAGGATTGGGTGGAGTACTCATGCAAGAAGGATTTGTAATTGGCTATGAGTTGAGGAAACTGAAAGATCATTAAAGGAACTATGCCACACATGACTTAGAGCTGGCAGCCATAGTGCATGCTCTCAAGAAATGGAGACATTATCTTTTGGGAAGAAAATTTGAACTCAGGACAGACCACATGAGTTTAAAATATTTATTTGACCAGCCAAATCTAAATGCTAGACAGACTAGATGTATGGAATTTCTCTTTGAGTTTGATTTGGACATTAAGCATGTCAAAGGAAAGGAGAATAAGGTTGTTGATGCGCTCAATAGGAAATTTCATGTTGTAGCATTAAGTGTTTGTAAATCAGATTTGAAAGCAAGGATCATTGAAGTTCAAGCTAGTGATGAAGTTTACCTACAAATCAAAGAGAAGTTGCAGCAAGGCAAGGTGGATAACGAGTGTGCAGGATATCAGATTGGAGAGGACAATGTCCTTATGTACCAAGATGCCAGACTGTACATTCCAAATTGTGCAGAATTGAAGGAGCTTGTGTTGGGCGAGATACACCAAAAGCCATATTCTGGTCACCCAGGATATCAGAAGACTATAACAACAGCAAGGAAGCAGTACTTTTGGCATGGTATGAAGAAATACATAGCGGAGTATATTGCTAGATGCCAAAAGTGTCAGCAGGTCAAGGTGGAGCATCAACATCCAACGGGATTGTTGCAGCCATTGCCCATCCTAGAGTGGAAATGGGAAGTGATTTCTATGGAATTCATAACAGGTTTGCCCATGACTGTGAAGAAACACGATTCCATTATGGTTGTAGTGGACAAGCTATCAAAAGTAGCTCACTTTATTCCAGTTAAGTCCACTCACAAGGCCAATGATATTGAAAATATCTTCATGAGGGAGATATTCAGGTTGCATGGATTGCCCAAGGCAATAGTCTCAAATATAGACTCAAAATTCACTTCCAATTTTTGGAAAGGGTTATTCCAAGAGTTGGGAACTAAGTTGAATTTCAGTACATCCTATCATCCTCAAACAGATGGTCAGTTTGAGAGAGTAAACCAGATTCTTGAAGACATGTTAAGGATGTATGTGATGGATAAACCATCCAAGTGGAGGACTACCTACACTTGGTAGAATTTTCCTACAACAATGGGTACCAGGCGTCGTCGAAGATGAGCTCGTTTGAAGTTTTGTATGGTAGAGGGTGCAGAATTCCGGTAAGTTGAGACAACCCAGTGAACATGGTAGTGCTTGGACAAGAAATGATTGAAGAGATGGAACAAGAAGTTGTTAATATCAGGCATAATTTGAAGGCAGCTCAGGACAGATAGAAGAGTTATGCAGATTTGAAGAGAGTGCACAAAGAATTCCATATTGGGGATCATGTTTACTTGAGAGTGAGACCAAGGAAGAGCTCCATGAAGTGGGAAATTGTGCCAACTTGACACCTAGATATTGTGGACCATTTGAATTCCCTGATAAAATAGGACCAGTTGCATATAGGATTGCATTACCTGCTAACATGAAAGCTCATAATGTTTTCCATGTCTCTTTGCTTAAGAAATATATACATGATCATAATCACATCATTGATTGGCATGTGATACTGGTGGAATGAAAGGGAGAATTTCAAGTGGAGCCTATATGCATCCTTGACAGGAAGGTTACCTTACTCCAGAGGTGAACCATCGGACAGGTAAAGATGCAATGGAGGCACCTTAGTCCAGAGGAGGCGACTTGGGAGCTAGAGGATGCCATGAGATTGGCATTCCCGTTTTTGTTCAATTTTGAAAACACCAAGGATGGTGTTGTTCTAAGGGGGAGGGAGTTGTAATACCCATAGCATGCCTTAGTAATTATTGGCCTCAATGTAAATATTGTGTTTGTGCAATGTGTGCTGATCCTAGTGTGAAGCTCAAGGCCAAGGCCCCACTAGTGGATGTTTAAGGTTTGCTTTCATAGGCAAGTATTTGACAGTGGAACTATGCATGTGCTATTAAGCCATGAAATTTTGTAATGAATGTAAATGTTTAATATTGCAATGAAAATACCTTGAATTGGCTAAGTGGGGCAGCTAATGAGAAGGGGCAAAGCTATCCACTAGGGAGAGGTGAGGGGGTTGTAGGATGGTGACCTGTCCTGCCACTTGGGTAGGAGTAACCGATTTGATTCCCTGTACGGGTATGGATTCGATTACAGGACGTGGAGAAGGTAAGCCTACAGAGGATATTTGTAGGGGGGTAAAAATGACGCCGAGATCTTAGTCAGGGGTTCGCAATTCCAACATTCCGATTCATTCAATGGAGAAGAGGGATCGGGGAAAGGAAACGCAGAGATGAGCCCAAGTAAGAGAGACGAATACCATAGGGATCCCATGCATATGCATGATCCTAGAATGGAAACCTGAAGATGAGTCAGAAGGTGGACTGGAGGACGTGAATAGCTTGAGGAAGCTGAGTGAAGTCTTGAATCCGCAAGCAGAGAGTCGAGTTGCGGGACCGAGTCTAGTCCGCAACCCTGAACGAACCAACTTGTTTAGTGAACGTAAGAGATAAAGTTAAGGGTTGGGAATGCTTGATAAAACTAGTGAAGACTATAATCTCTTGGAACTAGCAGTAGGAACTTCTTATGCCTACCCTGAATAACATTGGGAGGGAATGGGCCTTGAGAGACTGTGTAGCAGAGAAGAGGGTCTTACTTGTGTTGGGTGAGGTGGTTAATGTGGGTGCCTTATTTGCTGAGTGATTGAAATGTCTGTAGCTCCGTGGTTGAGCTTAATGGCTTAGCAATAACCTCCTTGTTGCCTTGGATGATTGATAAACCCATTTGTAGGTTGACTTAGCATGTGTATGCTTGATAAACCCAATTGCAGGGTGGCTTAGCATGAGTATGTGTTCCTGGATTGCTAGATAAACCCAGTTGTAAGTTGGCTTAGCATTGGAGTGGATCTTGACTGTTAGAGAGCCTACTTAGCCCTCCTTAGTGGATACATAGAACAACTCGGGGGTGGTCTCTCAGCTGAAATAGTATAGGCTGGACAAATACCTAAGGTTGGGTGGAACATTGCTCTCACTTAGCCAGTTGCTGGGGCAACTTCAAGATACAAAGATAAGTGTTCTGTGGAATGAATGGTGTTATTTCATGCATTATTATTATTATATTGTTTTGCTTAAGTTGTTGAATGAATGTTATATGAAAGTGAACAATAAGTAGACCAGGTGTAATTCTGAGTGGAAGGCTGAGTGCTAGTCGAAATACTTCATGCAGTTGCATGAGTTTAATGCATTGTTAATCTTACATATGTTAGATGCATGGATAGCCTTAACTTCTTTTATTATGTGCATTGTGTTATGATATGCTAACCCTGTAATGGACTGCTAACTTCATTGAATCGTGGAATGGTTATGGGGCCTGTGGTATCCTTAAACTGTTCTGTGAGTTAGAGAAAGATAGGTTATGGTAGGAGACAAGTAGAAATCTGTCTAAGGTTGGAAGATGCCTTAGAAGGTTTATAGAACAATCTTCATAGAAGAAAATGAGAGGTTTATATACCTCAGTTGGACAAGGTATTGCACCAACTGATAGAGCTCCCCAAGAGCTTTCCTAAGGTACCAACCTTGCTTCATTTGGACCATAGATGAAGAAGTTATGACCCTTGGAAGTTGCTCAGGATAAAGGTCTTAAGCATGGCCATTCCCACACCCGCAATGTGGATTGCGTATTGTGGAAGGTCACTTAGCGGAAAGAAAAGTTAGATTTACGCATTTCCTCACCTGCAATTGCGGATTGAAGGTTGCGGAAAGGTCGTTTGGCGGGAAGTTAGGTTTTCCGAAGTTTTGCATCCGCAATGCGGATTGCGGAAGGTCATTTGGCGGAAATAAAATTTAGATTTCTGCATTTCCGCACCCGCAATTGCGGATTTCCGAAGGACACTTAGCGGAAAAGATATAATTCCACATTTCCGCATCCGCAATGTGGATTGCGGATTGCGGAAGGACGCTTAGCGAAAAAGGGTATATTTCCACATTTCCGCACCCGCAATGCGGATTGCGGATTGCGGAAGGACGCACTGCGGATTACGGATTCCAGAAATGCACAGTTGCAGGCTGCGGATCGCAAAGGTGAGTTGCGGATCCAAGTCCAGTACGATTGTGTGTAGTTTTGGAAGCAAAAGAAGAAAAAAAAAAGTTACGTCGGATCGTCGATGGCCTCAGAAGGCCACAAGGGAGATCCGGGGACGTTACATCAATAAAACAACAAAATAAATCAACATACAGGGAACATGTCATAGGAAGACAGAACTACATCAATCTCTTGCACTGTAAACTAGACACTTGGAACCATAAAAAAAACCAGAGGAATGGACAACTGAACAAAAGAAATCATAACAACAAGCAGGAATCAACAACAACAAAAATTTCTCCCAGACTGCATCTGCACCAACAACCTTGAACCCAAACAACAGGGAAATCAGAAAATGCCCCTTACCTCAATATCGCACCACCATTACCGCCGCTACCGCCTTCGCTGCTGCATCTTTGTCCTGAAGCCAACACACGACAATAAGCCAATCTCCAATCCTTTTCATAGCACAACGACCACAGGCATCATCGACAACACCACAACACTTCCTCCACTCCAAAACCATTGAAAAAAGCCAACAAAAACAATTACAAAAACCTTGGATAGTTGCCCTCTTGTGTCTGTCTACATTAAAATGCATTAACTAGCGACCCACAACTTTGCATTAAAACTCCGTCCAATTGCAATAATGGCCGACCGGAAACCAATCACAGAGGCAACACCTTGTAGTGGCCGGAGAGGCAAATATAACAGCTTCCAGGCTTGTCGCTTTTCAAGACAGCCTCCGCACACCTGACTCACAATAAACAACGACACCTAGAAAGCATGTACCTATCCGCACTTGCACCTGGACCAATGTACCTGCACGAACGGATCAAAACACCAACGTCAGGCCGCCAACATAGGTGTAAGCAAACTCTAGACGATCTGCACTAAGAATTCGACGATTTGTCCGACGAAAATCTGGTTGAAATTGCTAAAATGACAGTTTTGGGTTGCTAGAATTGTATAATTGGGGTGCCCCAGTGGTAATTGAGGTCACTGAATCCATTTCTGCAACCAAAATTGCAATTCGAGCAACCCAAATCACAGTTTCAACAATAATTTTATCGCCGGATTTCGGTGAAAATTGCCAAAAAAGGTGCAAATCGTCTAGAGTTTAACCCATTCCACGAGCATAAACCCGCTCCAAATCCCAACACTTACGTCTAATCCGTGACAACCAATAACAAATATACAAGTCAATTTTTCTAAAAATAAAAAAAATAAATCACAAACCGAACCTACATCAAAACAGAGCTCTATAAGGGCTAACCAAAACGCCCTCGACTCGTCGGAATCTGACAAAGTAATTCCTGCCAAAATTGCAATTTGGAGCGCTCAAATCGCAATTTCGGTGATCTGGGTAGTTTTTAAATTGGACAATCAGTCTAGAATGGACAATCCCAATTACTGAAATTACAAAAATGCCAAAAAAACGAAAATAGCAATTTCCAGCCAGAATGAATTTTAACCGGATTTTATCTCAGGTTGTCTTTTATCCTACGCCCATCAAAACTATAGAAAAAAAATCCGGCTATCGTACGGGCAAAGTAATAGGGCCAAAATGGGCCGATACATGTTAGACATAATAATATTATTGACAAGACTTTTATTTTCATATTTTCGCACAACTCCCCTCTAAAATCCCCGATACACCCGGCCAAAAAATAAAGGGCGAGAAAGAAAAGGTTTATTTGTTGTATCGCCTCCCGTTTCATGTATATATCAATTGCGTTTCAAATTTATCGCAGTGGTCGTGAATTTGAATGAGATTGTATCACTCCAGAGTTCGAGTTTGAAGGGTTGCAGTGGAAGGAATTATTATATGATTGCAGAGGGGAAAGGATAGTAGGGTTTGGAAGGATGGAGTTCCTGACGACAATAATAACCATGGTGCTTGTATTGGCCCTCTTACCCTTGCTGCTATGGCGTCGTCGTCAACAAAGCCGTCCAGCTGAGGAGGTGGAGGTAAAAACACCTCAATATCATTTTAACATTTTTATTTTCCAAGTATATCGCCCCCTCTTGACTGCTAAATTTTGTTTCTTTAAGAATGATAGTTAATTCATTGTATTATTTTCCAAATTGAAGGCAATTAAGTTTGCTGAAGAAATTTAGTACAATTACATACAATATGATTCTACATTAAGATGCGGCGTTTCATATTACTTCCATGTATTTGTAGGAAAACCATGGAAACAGAGCCGATACAGCAATCGGACTAATCCACTGAAAAATTCTCCTTTTCAAAAATGCGATTGCTCTAATATCTCTTATGTCAAACCATATTTCTGTAATTTTATTGAACTACTAAGTGAATTTGGATCATGATCCAGCATACAGGATGCCTTTTAGACGATGCAGTGGCTCACGCCATTACGAAAATGGTAAAATTTGATAGAAAAGACAATGTAAGATTGTTTTAGAAAGTATACGGTATTGTTTTGAGTATATAGAAAATATGATTCCGAGGAGATGTTTTTGTTGTTTGGTACGTGAATTGAATTAGTATATTGCAGCAGAGGATAGTTCTGAATTGAATTGCGATCATTTGAGCAAAATTAGTTTTGATTCTTGGAATCAATAAAATAAAGCCTCGAGGTAATTTAATTTTATAGAATTTGAAGTCCGCGGTCAAGGTGTTCACCGGAACAATGACACCTGTTAAAAAACAGATCATTAAAGGAAAGGCATGTAGAATCATGTCTAAACACTCTATAGTTTTTTCTTTCAAAAACTGAAGTGAGTAGAATTTGTGTATTAAAAGGCTCGTAAAATACAGCGAAAACCTTACATACTGTCCCAGAGTACAAAATTGCTTCTCCTTAAAGAGTTATATCCCAAAAATTCCTTTTGGTCTGAAGGCCTATAACAGACAGTACATTTAAGGCTGAAAATTAAAAACTATAAACTCTAATAAACTTACCTAGCAGAGCTATGCAAAAAAAGAATATCGAAAAGAAGAGTTAGGGAGGCCCGTGACCGCTAGAAACTTCGTCCATGTTCTTATCCTCCTCCGCCTGGTCATGTGAACTTGACACCTCAACTATTTCCATTGCAGGTGGCTTAATAGAATCCTCATCCAATGCTATGGAATTGACAGACATATTGCTCTGTGAATGGCCTCCTTGAGTGACAGTCAGCAGCATATTGCGGTGTACTTCAACATCAAGAACCAACTCTTCTATCATTCCCCACTGCTCCTGAACCTGGCTTTCCAAATCATCGAGCCTCGCATCCAAATGTGCAACATGAGAGGAGATTTGTTCTACAGTTGTTCTACTACGATTACACCCTCCAGTTGCATATGTAGCCTCCTCATCAAACTTTGAATTTCTCTTATTTCTCCTTGCACTTCTCCAAGCCCTGATCCCCAACTCGTTCCCACCATGATTTGTTTTACACCCAAATTCCTGACCGATCCCCAAGGCGAGAGCCCAGGAAACACGAAGCAACAAGAAGATAAATGGCTAGACTTCCAAGCAGAGCCAGAAACCGGAGCACGCAACAAACCAGAACTAGTCTCTGCACAGGGAAAACAACCTACTATTACTCACCAAAGAGTACACGAACGCTTCCTGGAGAGCCTCTCATAATATAAAAATACCCCACTTCAGTTGGTGCTCTGCATTCCTTCGGCTTCGATATCTCCTGACAAAGATATCCCACAAACATTACCAGAAACTAAACCCAATGCCATAAAATGAAAATGCAGGTCCAGAGTTGCATCCAAGAGTGCAAGCACATGGGGGGATAAGCCTCCCCTGTGGTGGAGTAAATACAAGCCGCATCTCGTACCCAACACATTTAACCTACGCCAATTGTTGTGCATGCTGAGGGAGGCCATTAATGAGACAACACTTGAGCCTTAGGGGACCCAGTGACGATGGGGGTGGCCCCAATTTTTAACTAAAATTCCACAATAGGGAGGTGGAACTATTAGCTAACTGGTCAGCCACCTGATTATTGTGCCTTCGTAGATGGAGAAAATTTGAGTCCTTGATATGTTCAAGATTGCTAATAATCTGCTGTTGAAGATTACCAACTATTGTTTCCTTAGTGACTTTCCTCCTTGCTTGAGTAATTACCAACAAGGAATCTCCTAGAATCAAGACCTTACGAATCTTGAGAGCGATGATGAATTCCAAGCCCATATATAATGCATACCTCCCAGCTTAGTTGTTACTTTCCTGTCCCGTTCCCCATCCATAGGTGAGCATTGTATTTCCATCAAGATCTAGAAGAATCCCCCCCCCGCACCTGCACCTCTAAAGGTTTATAGTTTATTGATAAGTGATATAAGTCTGATGGAATAGAATTTACCTATTATTGCTTAGATATCTTTTCTGCTCTCCATCTATATCTTCAATTTTGTCTTGTGGCTGGTTCATTCCAAATCTCTTTAGTTGTTTTGGAGGATCAATGCTCCCTTGGGAAGCATTTGAATTTGTTTTGCTTGGTCAATGGTGATAATATTATTCTAATCCTTTATTAAGCTGTCCAATTTAGTGGTCGAAACGCTAAAATGCTAAAGTTTTACAATTTTTATTGGGACACTTTGCAGCTTGCAATTTCGAGTGCCTCTACTAACTACTTTGAAAGTATAGTTGCAGTTGTTTTACTGCAATTGCAAACGTAAGCATTCGAAAACGACTTAAAGCTTCTATTGAAACTAATAAGACCATTTGTTCTTTTTCTTTCTTTTGTGACTTATATTCAATGTTCCACAAGGATGTCCCCCAGGGTTGGGGGTGCGCTCCCCTCGTTTCCCATGCCTCGAGGGCTTGGGCACTCCTTGAGAAACGTTTCCCCACGTCCCCTTTTTTCGGAAACTCAAGGAAACACACAAGGAACGTCCCGGAGAGGTGGGGGGTGTTTGGATGCCCCCTCATGAAAAGAGGGACACCTAGACACCCCCACGGGATTTTCAATTTTTTTGCATAACTTAAAAAAAATCATTAAACTAATAAACCTAAAAGCTACCCCACCCAAACCCTCATAAAATCCTAACCCATCCCTTATTCTCACATTTGAAACATTTATCTTATGCAAATAGATTTCCTTGGACAGAAGTGGCCGACAACGAAGAAGAGAGGACCAATTTGTCAAAGGGAAGGAACGATTTTCCAAGGGAAGAGCTATTTCGTTGCTTGAAGGCTGGAGCAAGGGGTTTGAACTTTGAAGGCTGGAGCATGGTTTGCTTGGTGTGCAATTGGTTACTCATAGAAGTGACTATGACTCAGATAGTAACACTCCCATTGCTGGTCTTGATGGCTTCATGCAGTGGATGCATGAGGAGGACCAGTCCATGGAACTATCTCCTTGATGCTCTTTTATTGCTTTCAATTTTCTTTTCGCTACTTTTATTTTCAATGTTCATTATTCATTGTTAGTTTTCACTTTTCAGTTTAACTTTGATTCTAGAAGTAGATATTGTCATTGATGACCTTATACTAAGTCTTTGACTCATCACTCTTTTGACTCTTTAAATTTTAAGGTGTTTAAGACAAGTTTATGTGACATGTCTATGATTCAATTTTATGATTTTAATATTTTACATTTTTGTCTACTAAGTTTATGTCTTCGATTCAAAGTTATAATGGAAGATGTACATGTATTATAAATTTAGAATTTATCAATGTGAAAATCAATTACTCAAATGATAAATGATTCATGAATCAATGATGAATTCACAACCGTGTTTACAATGATGAATTTGCTATTTACTTTTAAGTTTTTTTTTGAACCATGGGAACAACAACCTCCCAAGGGTATATCCAACAACCCACAAGCCAGATATACTAGTAACTTGTGACTCAGTAGGGGTCGAGACGTCCCAAAGACCACTGGGGTGAGCCCCTATCCCAGGGGTCACCTACACTTCGAGCCTTGTCACAACGGGCCAAAGAGCAACCCTACCCCCCATCGGTTTTGAACCTGTAACCTCCACGGAGATAACACATGTGGCCCACTCAGGTGCTCTTATTTACTTTTAAGTTTTAATATGTAAATGGCATTGTTCCACAGGGACACGTTCCCCGGGGTGGGGAATGTGCCCCCTTGCTCCCCCATGCTTCTGAGATAGGGAAACTCTCAGGGAAACATTTCCCACATCCCCCTTTTGGGGAAAACTCGGGGAAATGCGTTTCCCCTCGGGGGGTGGGGGGGGGGGATGCACATAAGCCCCCCTCCCCCCCCCCTCGATTTTTATTTTTTACAATAAAAATAAATGCAAATTAAAATATTAAAAAGTGTTAAAAAATTAAAACATAATTAAACCAAAATTAAATTAAATCCTAGAAAAACCTAAGAGTCTAAGACCTTCCCAAAAGCTACCCTCTCACGATTTCATTTCATAATCATATTGCAACTAAACTTGGAGTAGTCGTCACTGTTCTAATTTCTCCGCGTTCACTATTCAGTATCTATTTGACTATTTCAGACTTCAGCATCTGTTGCATTATCTTTTACAAATTTGAAATTTGGATTTAGATATACATTTAGCTTTTAGTTTTTACATGGTAATAGTAACATAGTTCAGTATCATTTACAAATTTGAAATTTGATATGGTAATAACTAATAGATGACATTCCATAATGATGAATTTAGTTTTTAGTTTTACTTTTTACATGGTAATAGTTATTGTTGGGATTCATCATTTTTATATTTTAAATTAATTTTTTGACTCCGATGTCCCCCTGTTTCCCCGAAATTTCCCTAAAATTTGGGGTGGCTTCCACATGTCCCCCTTATGCATTTCCCTACTCCCACACTCCCCCATCCCAAAAAGTGTGGAACATTGGTAAATGGTGATGGGATGAGGAATTTATATGTTAATATGTTGGGATTTCTATAAATAATATATTTTTAATAATTTTAAAGACCTCGACGCCCCCTCATCCCCTAAATTTTTCTAAAATTTTGGGGTGGTTTCCACACGTCCCCAATATGCGTTTCCCCATTCCCGCACTCCTGCTGCCTGCATCCCGAAAACTTGGTGGAACACTGCTTATATTTGCTTTTCCGCTGAAAAGACATTTGTATTTACTAATTTTGTCATTTGGTTTTTTGCTTCAATGTAGTTAAGGTGTTACATATATTTTTATGACTTTTTCCCACATACTCTCTTGAGTCTTCATTGCTGATTGAGTTGTGTCATGCTTGTAGTAACGTGTTGAATACTAGACTTTGCAAAAATTCTGGAAAAAGTTGCCTTGGATCAATACCTTATTCTCATCAACAGTAACCATCAACATAATAACCATCTTTAGCCTACAAAGAGGCAACAGTAAGGGGAGCACACTGTACTCTTCTTTCTAAATGACTGTAGATCTCTTGGAAAGTTCAAAGTTCAAACTATGGGCGAAATGATACTTTTGCTAATCCTCAGTTGAATTGAATGCTTAACATTATCTTTTGTTTGTTATTGCTATATATATCTTTTGTGAAATGCACTTCCATGGGAAACCCACCGGGCACTTCCCCTCATGTCGAGGATGGTACCCAGGGTAAATTGGATTCTGCAGAAATCTTGAGGCTTTGTCAATAAAAATATAGTATATACTCATTTAAGAGCTCAACATGTCACTTGCAGGAATTGCACATGGGTAGGGAGAATAACGCTCCTCACAACCTCCTGGGCTAGGTCCAATTGACGATTTTGTTGGTTATTGATATGTTAGTTTTTTTGCAAACTATTGGATTTAATCAAGGCATTTATTTAAGCTATTAAAAATTTAAAACAATTGGGACCCATTGGTACTTTCTAAAAATGGTTTAATGCAGCTGAATATGGTTCAACTGTATTTTTATATGCTTTCCAAACTTTCCAATCTCAGTGTATTTTTCATTTGTTGGAAAATGATTGGAAGTTATTTCAGGTGATTAAAGAATTCAGACAGATTATGAGATTCAAAACACTGTTAATTGCTGTCATGGCATATATTCTTATATACTGAACTCAATTGGAAATTCAGGTTCCTGTTGTCGATACAACAGTAAGGCAACCTGGAGCTCGGCGGATGCGGAGGCGTACTGTTGGAAGTACTTCATCTTCAGCTTTCACTTCAGAAGGTATATGATGCCCTCCCAAACATTCACTCTTCATTCATTTCTTAAGAGATGCTTTAAATGTCTATTATCTTGTTAAAGTCCTGTATTAGGAGGTTATGCACCAAAGATTTTACTATATGGTGCTCCCCATTTTTTTGCTTTCTTATGATTTTTCTTTCCAGAATAATATGTGATAATTCAATACAGGAAGGAACGGATGTTCTCTGTTGTTGTGAGATAAGAAATGCTGTTTTTTCAGAGCATAGAGCATGAAAAGATGAGAGAATTTTCACAATAAACCTGAATAACTCTTTATTACATAGGAACACAGATTAATAGTACACACTTTGCTTCAGAATTGGACAGCAAAGGATAAAAATTATCCTCCAGCCAAAAATAACCCAACTGAAAACTGGGTTGCCCTTCTAGAATCATCATTCACTTCTAGATTTGATGCCATTTATAATTTAAGAGAGTAAAGTGCCCAACTAAAATGGGCATTGCACGATAAGCTTGGGATGTTCCAGATCAAGAGGGAGTGATGAGTAGCATAACACGGATGAGACGTAGGTAGTCACGGGCCATGTGACGTAATTGAGTCTCCTAGGCGTCTCCACTTGAGATGTGACGAGGTAGCAGGTAGTCACGGGTTATGTGACGTAATTGAGTCCCCTAGGCTACGAGATGATTTGGATATGTGGTGAGGTAACGTAGGTGGTTGCGGTAGGCAATGTAATGTACGCTCCTGGGCTGGACCCACCGGATGGCTTGCTTTGTTCACGAAAAAGGACTGGCACTGTAGAGATGGTTACATCCAGTATGAAAGAGGACTGGCACTGTGGATTTGCATCCAGTATGAAAGAGGACTGGCACTATGAAGTTGCATCCAGTATGAAAGAGGACTAGCACTGCAGAGAGGTTTACATCCAGCATGAAAAAGGGCTGGCACTGTAGCGATTTGCATCTAGCATGAAAAAGGGCTAGCACTGCAAGGATGATTACATCCAACATGAAAAAGGGCTGGCATTGTAGAAGTTTGCATCTAGCATGAAAGAGGGCTACCACTGCAAAGACCAGTACATCTAGCATGGAAAAGGACTGTCTCTGTGGAACTTCTTATGATGTATAGATTCGAGAGATGTCAGAAGTCAATGGTTAGAGTACAAAGTTGCAGTAGAAGTGATAGAGATGATGATGATAGCGTTGGAAGAATGCCTTGTTAAGAGGGAGTGTTGAAGAATGTAACTTAAGAAGATATTCTTATTGTATTTTTATTGTACTTCCTCCGGGAAATATTCATATTGTATTTGATTATGTAAAAACCCTAAAAGAAATCATATAAAATAGTCAAGTTGGCTCAGTGGGTAAACTGCCCTAATCAATGGGCAGTCTGGCCTAAACAATGGGCAGAACTGCCCCAATCAGGTCGGCCCAGTTAGGGAAAGTCAGGTCGGCCTAGTTATGTAAAAAGGCCAGTTTTGTGACCAGTAAAAATAGGGTGGCACCTAGCTCATTTGTGCATCATCTCACTCAAGCAAGTTCGCATGAGTAGTAGTAGAAAGGCAAGTTCGCTTGGGAGAAAGAGTAGCTGCATTGAAGACATCTTTTCTTGGGGTTTCTATTGTATCTTGTTCTTTGGTTATTGTAGGAGATTGACATTGTACTTTCTGATGAATCCATACTGAAGAAGTTTTGCTGAGTTTTTCCCGTGAGAGGGTTTTCCTAGGGTAAATCTTTTTGTTCTTTTGTTATGTTGTGCTTGTCTATTTTTTAGTGATCCTATTGTATATGGTTATTGTGATAATAATATAAATTGTCTGAATATCTAACATAACCATACTAGAAGTATCAAAATTCTAACATTGTCCTCAGTATTGCTTCTTTTGAGGAGGCTGAAATCTGGTTAGGGTTTGTTGTTACATGTTTGAGGTTGATGCTGTCTTATCTGAGCTTGCATTAGGGGTCTACTACCTTGTCTGAGAGGGTCGAGACCGACCGCCACCTAGTTTGGGGGTAACGTTGCCATTTTAGGCCTGCCTGGGACAACTGTGACCTGTTTTGAGGGTGCCATTGCTCATTGTGTGGAGGCCCCTGCCCGTGTTGAGCTACTTGCTTCCACCGTGTACTATTTTGTGGAGGCCGCTGCCTGTGTTGGGCTTCCTGCTGCCACCGTGGACTATTTTGTGGAGGCCGTTGCTTGTGTTGGGCTGCCTACTGCCACAGTGGACTGTTTTGTGGAGGCTGTTTCCTATGTTGGGTTGCCTGCTACCACCGTGGGCTGTTTTGTGGAGGTCGCTTCCTGTGTTGGGCTACCTGCTACCACCGTGGACTGTTTTGTGGTGGTCGCTGCATGTGTTGGGTTGACTGCTGCCATCGTGGACTGTTTTGTGGAGGTCACTGCCTGCTGCCAGTGTGGACTGTTTAGGTCCGTTTAGGCTTGTTTGGTGTTGCTGCTAACCCCAGTGAGAGGTCTATCCACTGTTGTGAGGGTTTGGAGGGAGCTACTATCACTTAGGTCTGCTATGAGGTGTCCTTACATTGGTCTAAGGGTTTGTGATTGCCACTTGTTGTTGGGTACCTATTGGGTTTGATCTTGGGGCTTCTACAGTAATTACCTAACCCTAATTTTAACATGGTATCGGAGCTTAGGGTTTGTAGCTAACTCTATTTTACAGCCTGACAGAGTCTACATAGATCCTAAGGTAAGGGTTTGAGCTTTAATCAACTTGACTGCAGGAGTTTCTTTGGCAAAACTCATCAAGTTGGCAGTAAGGATTTGAAGATGGCTTCTTCTTCAGTTAAGTTAGAAGATAGGCTTGAAGGAGCCTCAAACTTCAATCCATGGAAGGCTAGGGTTTTGAATATCCTATAGGAGAGTGACTTGGATGATTTGGTTAATAGGGTTGTGGAAGAGCCCACAACAAGTCAAGGAAGAGCAGCATTTAAGAAGAAGCAAACCAAGGAAAAGAGAGTTATCTTTGACTCAATTAAAGACAATTTGATGCCTGTAATAGCTCCTCTAAGGATAGCTAAATAATGTTTCGATGCCCTAGCAAATCTCTATGAGAAGAAGGCTCCTACTCAAAAGAGGGTTTTGAAAAAGCAGCTTCGTTCATTGAAGATGGAGAAGGAGTCAATTGCCTCTTTCTTCTCAAAGATCTCTCAGATAAGAGATCAACTCATGGCCATTGGAGTTGAAGTGGATGATAATGACCTTGTGCAGACAGTAGTAGATGGTCTTCCTACATCTTGGGAGACATTTCTTGCAGCAGTAAATGGAAGAGAGATTCAACCAAGCTTTGATAGGTTATGGCATGATTGTTTAGAAGAAGAAGGTAGGATCCAGAGTAGATCTGGGCCTCCCACTGAAAAGGATCACGACCTTGCTGCCAAGACAAAGAAGGGAAGAAGATTCCCTTAGCACAAGGACAAAGGTAAGGGACCTCGAGGTAAGCATTTTCATAAATCAAAGATAATGTGTTATAATTGTAGCCAGCTTGGTCATTATGCGAAAGACTGTAAGAAACCTCCTAACAAGAAATGGCATAGAGGGAAGTATCATGCTTCAGATGCTACAGAAGAAGAAGAGCCACAACAAAAGAAAATTAGAGCTGAGACCAAAGAACAAGATCAAAGAGAATGCTACTTGGTTTCAACACTCTCAGGTTCCATCCCCAACTCAACAGATTCCTGGTGGATAGATAGTGGAGCTTTCAAGCATATGATTGGATTCAAGAAGGCTCTTGCAGATCACAAGGCTAAGAAGTTCAATGTGAAAGTGGAACTGGGAGATGGTAGTACCCATGCCATAAAAGGAGTTGGTTCATCTTCCTTACAACTTGATTCAGGTACGTTGATTCGCACTGAGGAAAATTTATATGTTCCTGGATTAAAGAAGAATATTCTTTCAGTGGCAATTTTAGAAGACAAGGGGTTCTTTGTATCCTTTTCAGAAGGAAAGTCTCTAGTGTAGCCTAAGGATGGAAACATGAGCTCATCCATTGTGATTGGAGTCCGTGAAGGTAAGCTTTATAAGGTTTCAAGACATGTTATTAAAGCTCTAGTTCATGATCCCTGTCAAAATTCATAGATCAAGAGGGAGCCAACTGTGCTCTTCAATCCCCAGTAGAATGGGATTGCAGAAAAGGAAAGTAGAGATGTGACCTTCCATCATTCCAGACAGTCTTCCAGTGACTCATATATGGAAGTGCAAGAAAGTTCAGTCTATGAGACATCTCATTCAGATGAGCAGAGGGAGAAGGCCAGGAAGCCCTCAATTGATCTCATTAAGGAGCCTATTGAGAGGCTTCAAGGGTGCTCCAGTATGAGCCACGTCACTGATTCAAAATCCTCCACTTATGAGGAGGCAACCAAACATTTGGTTTGGAAAGGTACCATGAGAGAAGACCTTCAGTTAATAATGGATATTGACGTGTGTAAAGTGATTCTCAGACAACAAGGGAAGTCAGTTGTAACTTCCAAGTGGATCTATAAGATCAATCCCTCTGATGATATCCAGAGCTGTTTGAAGCTCTCAGAAAATCCTATATTCTATCACAGGTTGAAACACGTCGAGAGGAAGTATCACTGTGTTAGGGACATGGTGCAGAGACTTCAGTATGTTCTGTTAGATGAACAAATTACCGATGTGTTGACTAAGCCTTTGTTCACGACAAAGTTTGGGTACTTTCGAGACAAGCTTAGTGTTGCTGAGAATACCTCTCTTGCTGAGAGGGAGTGTTAAAGATACTGTAGCTGCGAGAGCCATTCTCTGGGAGGATGGCACCCTAGTAAGTTAACTAGGGTTTCTGGTCAATTAACCTGGCTGAAATTTCTTCTCCACCAAATCAATGAGATCTCACTATCTCACTTTGTGCGACTGTTGTGTGTCTCCTTCTCTCCTTAGGATTCCTTTTATAACATCTCAATGACCAAAACCCTAACCCTTAATCTCCAAAGTGATGGATGGTTGAGCTTAGATCTCAAGCCTCACTTAAGATCAACGACCGTGACTTAATCTTAGGTTCACTTTTAGTAATTAGCCAACATTAAGTTAATTAATGTGCTTTTTGTTAATTTTTGATAACCAGATCTGATCTTCGTTCTCAATAATTTACTGGTTAAATTATAAACAAAAATACTCTGATAATCTTAACTAATTACGCAACGGAAAACAGAAAATCATTCGCACATTTGATACACTTGTTTACCTTGGAAAACCCCAAAGGGGAACAACCAACAAACGACGATTTTATTAAGATAAAATCTTGGGCTCTCGTCTTAGGATAATGGCCCATTGAGGAATAATACAAAGACAAAAAGATAGCTTATCACATCTTAAGATCAGTCCTTCGATCTTGCTGGTTGCTAATCCCTTTGCTGTCCCTTGCTCCTTTCCTTTGACCATGCCCCTGCACACTTGGCTGAAAGTCCTTTTCCAACCAATCAATGAGATCTCACTCACTCTATGTGATTGCTGTGTCTTCTCCTCTCCTTAGGATTCCTTTTATAACATCTCAATGACCAAAATCCTAACCCTCAATCTCCAAAGTGATCGATGGTTGAGATTCGATCTCAAGTCTCACTGAAGATCAACGACTGTGACTTAATCTTAAGTTCACTTTTAGTCATTAGCCAACATTAAGTTAATTACTGTGCTTTTCCTAAGTTAGACTTGACTTAGGAAAGAGATACACAAATCACTTGCTCTCTCAAGCAAGTACCTAGAGAGGTAATGTGGATGACTCTTGCATGCTTGACACCTGGCCTATGCAAAAGTACCTGTCCGAGCTACAATCATCAACACTTTTCCTAAGTTAGAGTTAGGGAAGAGATACAAAAGTCGCTTACTCTCTCAAGCAAGTACCTAGAGAGTTAATTTGGACAACTCTTGCATGCTAGACACTTAGCCTATGCAGAAGTAACTGTTCGAGATACAAACATCAACACATACATGATAGAATTTGGTGGAAACTTTGCAATACTGAAATCTAAAAACTATTAAGTTTGTTGAATTCTGAATGGGATCTAAAATTCTACTTTTTGCATATGAAGTCCGATGAGGTTGGAACCACTCTGAAACATCCTGAAACAATTAATGGTAATGTTAAAAAATTGAGTAAAAGGATAGAAAATGAAAGATAAGGAGATTGTCACTTTTATGAAACACGTTTCCATTTTGGGATACACGCTAGTTCGTATGGAAACGTGTTTCTGTGCCGTATGTCCTGCATTTCCGTATTTCAAGCGTGAAACGTGCTTTGGGGGGGGGGGCGTTTCCTACAAGTTAAGGTTAAACTACGTGACCAGCATAGGGTGCTGCAGGATAATGTAATGATGGATGATTTAACTAGAGAGAGTGGTACTTCTAACTTGTATATTTGGTAACCAACCTCAGGCTCTTTGTAGTGTAATAGTTGTAGCACTGATTATTAATATATGTTATAGACATTTCCTTTTACTATCTTGCTGCCCTCTATTCATCAAATTTATTCTTTTCCAAACATACTATTGCTCTAGTAGGCCTATTGACATCTGCAAGAGATACATGAATAGAATCATTGACATGATGCATATCCAATGCCCAGGTTGTATATGATGGCATCAGAAATACTGGGCAGCATATTTCTCTACTCAGATGTTCTCCTAGTACATTTTTCTTGACACGATGCTAGTAACCTACGCATTTGAATATGACATGCACTAGCTTAAGTGGACTCCCTAGACAGAGTTTGATTTACTGCACACATAGTAATTTCACTTGGATTTCTTTTTATTTTTATTTTTTCAGGGTTTGCAGGCAATTCTATTTGTTTTCCTGGAGTTCTGATTTGCTATTATTTTTCCTAATTCAGGCCAAAGCTTTATATTCGATGTAGACCAGTGCTTTAGAAACTTGATGGCTTCTGTATATTTTAGCACATATTTCTTTCTGTTAAATTTAGACCTGGAAGCCTGTCTTCAGTAGTATTGATATTTGCATGCTTATCATTGGACTGGTGCTATTTTTCGGAATTTCAGAGACACAAGATGAAAATGAGGAGGTACCTGAAACTGAATATTATGTACCTAAATCATCTAAGAAAAGAGAGATGAAAAGACAAGAGAGGGAATCCCAGAGACAGGTATTCATTTCTACCAATTTCATGATCATTGCTGAGAATCTTAGAAAAATGTTTGCTTGTAGTGTGTGACTATAACAGAAGTTCTGTGTTCAATTATGCAAGATGGTTTTGTAATAAACCATATGTTTTGAATTTCCATTTTACTCTTTAATATTGAGGATAGTAACTGAATCATTTTTCTTTTCTTCTCTCAAGGCAGAAGAAGGAGCACGCGAAATTCGAAGAGTGAAGCAGGATCAATATGCTGATCGACGCCAACGGAAGGATGAGGAACATGAAGCTGAGGAGCTTAGGAAGGTACTTGATCATTCATATGCATTTCTTTCTTGATTATAATTAATGCACTGAATTACGAAATCTAGTCTAAGAAAAGTAGGCTTAAGCAGCCAACAGTTAACATGAATATAGTTGTGTTGGTGCTTATTTAGGAAGAGGAAGCAAGAGCACTAAAGGAAAAAGAAGAGGAAGCTGCGAATGCAGAATTTGAGAAATGGAAAGGTGCCTTCTCAGTTAAAGAAGAAGGAACAGCAGAGGAGGAAATGCATGATGGTGGTCAAGGCCTGCTCTTTGATTTTGTTGAGTATATCAAGGTGATTTCTTAGCTTCATTTGCCTTTCATTTTTGTGAAATTTGATTGAGTCATCCATATTGTTGTGCTCTCCAGACATGTTTTGTGATACATTAGCTACTTGATTAGGCTTAGTAGTTGGTGATATTAAACTTCAATTCTTTCATGCTTTTATGTTGGCTGCATATCATTTTTTAATGATCAGTTTATGGAGATAAGATTGGCACATCTTCCTAAGATGACACTACAGTACAGAAAAGTGTGCTAACTTCCTTTGTGTCATTAGATCATTTACTTCCAAAGGCACTATTTTGGTCTGTCGTTTGACATTTGATTTAAAATTTGATTTTCTTTGGAGTTGACTTGGTAACTGTGGCTGGCAATTGGATTTGCACAATTTCTCAAACTTTTTAATAAACTAGTTTGTAGTGAAGTTTTTTCCATTATTTTGAGATTCATGTCAAAGTCCAGAGGTATTCAATTTGGCATGATGATTTGAGTAGCTTACATAGCTTGCTGAGTTTTCCAACATAAAAGATAGGTGTTATCAAGGATATTGACTTTTGTGGGTGTAGGTGCAACTGTGGTATGATGACTAGAAAAAACAAAACAACATAGATAATAAAGAAAGGACCAAAGGTGAACATGGTGCTAAAAGATTTCAATACCATATATGATCTTTCAAAACGTAATGATAGATATCATTGCTTAAATGAAGACTTTGTGTTGCTCGGTGGGCTAGCTTGTGTTTTTTAAGGTTTATGTAGGGGGTCTGGGGGTCGATCCCCTAAGTTGTCTGCCTCTGTTGCACACTTATTCACTAGATTTCCCTACCGTGTCAACACCAATGGGTTTACACCAGGTACCATCCGTGAAATGCAGGGAAGTACCTGGGGGAATTCCCCACAAGTTTTTCTGTGAAACTTTATGTTACAAAATGAAATTGTTTGATATCGAGTCTTATTGATCAAGGGTCCACAATGAACACTAATAGATGAAATTAGAGGTAGTTTCTATCCTTGCTTTCTGCATGCTAATTTCAGCTCTTGTTGCATGGATTGCTTTTGTGTTTGTCAAAAATGACCCTGTTCATTGTTTTCTGCTTTGCCATTCTTTTTCTTTGTGAGTTTGTGTTTTACAGCTTTTTAGTTTTTCTCATTTCAAGTGTGAAATAGGTTGGTTAGGATTACTAATTCGTCTAGTGTTTTTCAAATTCTTTCATTTTTTATATTTTTCTCTCCTTGAGATTTCTTTTGTGGGAATTTCCCACCCTCTCCATCGTCACACCCTATGCAGCTGTGAGCAGGGTATTGGATGCATCCCAATTACCCTAAGATCAGTATGAGTGTGTCCTTGGTTATTGATTATACTATTTTGTGACAATGACATGGTATACCGTATAACTCTAAGTTGCACGAAATGGGGAAATGAAGACGAGTTTCCGAAATGGGGATGCGTTGGAAACGTGATCCCCCAAAATTTTAGAAACGGGAAACGCGATATGTATGTATGTATTGAATTAATATATGAGCAAGGACATTTAAAAAAATGAATGTGAAACATAAAGCATAAATCATACATGTCGTCGAATCATTGCCTATATTGGGATCCTATTCATCAATAGCACTTTGTGCCTTCCTCCTCTAGGCTCTATCCCTTGCCTCTAACTTGAATCTCAAAGTTGATCCTCGAAGGACATTAGTCAACAACTCGAACACCCTACAATTTTGATGAAACTTCCTAATCCAATCATTAAAATAAGATAGAAAAAGATTCCCATGCTTAATAAGTGATACTGATTTTGCTTGAGTGAAGAGTACATTTTTATTAAGGTCATGCCATAGGAGTTCAATGATCAATACCACCAACATCAAGGTACATACAGGGATTGATGTGCTTGATTAAATGCCAATCCCATATCTTCATACATGATAGAATCTGGTGGAAACTTTGCAATCCTGAAATCATGAAACTATTAAGTTTGCTGAATTCTAAATGGAATCTAAAATTCTACTTTTGGCATATGAAGTCCGATGAGGTTGGAACCACTCTCAAACATCCTGAAACAATTATGTAATGTTAAAAATTTAAGAATTTAATATTACCAAATACTACTGCACAGGGCGATATTTTTTTGGAAACACGACCTTATGGACCATACTCGTATCGGAAATGTGTTTATGTACGGGTGAAATGCGTTTCTGTCTCAGGAAGCATGCTTGTTCGTACGAAAATGCGTTCCCACGCCATACGGCATGCATTTCTGCATTTCTAGCAAGAAACGGGCTGGAGACGGGGTGGGGGTGGGGTGGGGTGGGGTGGGGTTCCCTGCAACTTAGGTATAACTAATATTCTGGAATATATTAGATATATATTTGGGAATCCCTGACTTTTGGTGGGTGCACCTCCTGGGGACATAATCCCTTGATTCTGGGGCCCATAATCCCTATTTTTTTGGAATTTTGTTGGGGAAATCCTCATTCTATGGGGGTGCAAGGAGGGGTTCTAACAAGACCTTAGCACTTTCTCTTGAGTCCTTAATATTATTTTGTGGTAAATTCTCTTAAGTTTTATATTTTAACTGTTCAATTTAAGATGTATTGAGAACTAATGATTTTGCATATGTATTTTAAAGGGAGTCATGGTTGTTTAAAGTCTTGTGTTGAAGCATGTTGTGGAAATGGTGGAAATTTTCAACAAAGTGAAGGTGAAATCCACCTGAATTGATGCCAAGTCATGAATTGTGCAGCCTATATAGAGTACATCCCTAGCAACGATGAGCGTAGAAGTTGATTATCTTGGCTATTGGTGTAAACCATACTAGGTTCCAAACTATGGACATGTAGTTTTCAAACTTAAAAAAAATGCACATGGTTTCAAAGGGAGGATAACAATCTTCAAAAAACAAATTGGAGGAGAGGGTATCCTAGATGTAAAAAAACTAAAGAAAAATCTATGCACATAGAAACAAGCAAAGCACATCGTGATGAACAGTTAACTGCGAGCATGGAGTCTTGTTTGGTGCAAGTGCACAGTGGTTAAGTGTGCACAAGATTGAAGCACACTAAGGAATATATATTGACTCGAGCATTAGATGATAATATGGACTATATGGTTATTGCTGTAATGGCTTGGTCTACCTAGATTGTTTATCAAAGTTTGATCCAATGTTATTAGAACCAGAACCAGGTAAAAATCAAAACGGGTCCTGACTGAAACCAGCAAAAAATACCAATTTTAAGAACAGGTTGACTCACAATACTTAAAGTATGCAAATTTTTTAAATTATCTATATATTCATGCACATCAATGTAAATCCAAACCATTAGACACCAAAAGTATACTCATGTATGTATACAGCATGTAAGGCCTTGTTTTTCTATTTTTTGCTTATTTTTCAGCTTTTGGGCATGATGACACACGGGTGGGACCTACTTTTTGAGGTCTATTCAAACTGAAAACTAGTCGAACTAGTGGAATCCACCAATTGAACTGGTTTAACCACCCGATTCTGGATGAAACCAATCTACTGATCCAATTCAAAAATTGGTTCAACCCTCTCAGGTATGAGCAGGTCTGCACTAGTTAGTTCCAGTCCAATCAAACCAGTTGTGATAACACTGGTTTGATCACCAGATTTCAAGAAAGCGATGCCTCGAAGAATAAAGCAAGATTTATGGGACCTTACGGGGAATGATCAATGACCCAATCAGAATTGATCGCAAACCTATTTAATTATTTATAATTAGTTATCTCCTTGTTGAGGTTGATAACTGTATTTGATCATTCTAATGAAAGCGTTGGATCGTTTGAGAATGTAATGATTTTTTTATATGCTCTGAACCTTTGGCTATCAAGTGTGAAAGACTCTTTTGAGACAGAGTTGCCAGTTGTGTGAGTGGCTTGATTCATAGAGTTTGGGATTGTAAGCCATGAATGTTGATTTGTACACTGATGTAACTCTACTGTACATTTGTAGTTATTCAGTGAACAAAGAACTTTTTCAACAAATTTGGATGTGTGATTGTGCTTCATGTGTGTTGTTTATTTGATCTATTCCTAGAAGTCCATCAAAAATTATTATACGTTATTTGTTAGCATTGAAACCTACTGCATAAAATTTCATAATGTAGTATGCTCTGATGAGATCAATCTTTTTTGTAAAAAGAGTGTGTTGTTTCATATTTGTCTTATCCAAGAAACCCTTAATACCGCAGTAATGTTAGAGCTCATATTAGTTGGGTGTGTTTGTCAAAGCACAAAACGTTTGATAGGCATTTTCCCATAAATGTGGGAGCACAGCACCAATCAACTGCCAAAATCCCTGTTACGGATATGGTATCTGTTCCTCATCATGCTACAGTTGTATTCCTCATGCTACATGATGATCCACTTCCATCTTGTTCCTTGTTTAGTGATACAGTACAGACAGATTGCATCTGATGGATTGATTATTTTGGTACTCAAGCATTATTATGGATGCACACACTTTTCCTAGCATTGCCCTAATGGCTCATTTTGAGATGACTTGCTGCCCCAATGGCATGGTGTGCAATGTCGAGAGGAAGGCGTTTTAGTGCAAAGTGATTGTTTTGTGTCCCTAGAGTTGCAGGATTACAATGTTGGATTGATTTATTGCACCAGAGTTTCTATTATGATATTCAGTATTGGGATGGTAGGTTGGTAATGGGGTCTTGGTTATGTGTTGAGGATGTCCAGATTGCAAGCAAGTGATTCCTTTAGCATATTTATGTCCTTTGGTTTGATGTGGCACGTGTATATGGTTGGTTGAACATAGGGATGGAGCACTTGATATTATTGACCATCTTTTGTTTGATTCTAGCATGGTTCTGGGTGTATGTTGATAGTGGAGGATTGCTAGCTTGAGCACCCTGGTCATTTTGGGTGCAATTCACACATATTTTATATTGTTATATCATATGTTGCTATCGAAGGAGTGCTCACCTTATTTCACATGTTGGAGCTTGATTTCAATGAGATATCTATGGTTTGAAACTTTGACCCCTTTTTGGCTTCATTATTGGCTTACATGTGTAGCACCATAGCTAAAGGGCCCATCTTTCACCTTCACACTGTAAATTTCCTTAAAATCCAATCTTGAGTTACAGTATGCAAGTTTTTTTTTATATTATTAACCCCAAATTATTACTGATAACCACAAATGGATTTCTTCACAATGCAGCGGAAAATAAATACTGAGAGAAATAGAACATCAATTACATCAATAGAGACACCAATTTTTTTGGGTTTGGAAACCCCTGGAAAAACCCAAGATGGGAAAACCAGTGCAGCAGTCTGAGAAGATATTTTATTAGCAAGATATAGAACAATACAATTCAGAAATTGATTTTACCCAACTTGGCAAAATCGTACAACTGAAACTCATAGAGAAAACCCCAACTAGACCGTACAGACCCATGCATCAGCGTGTATGGCCTCTGCGTCAGCGTACGACCTCCCTGCATCAACCGTACGGCCTCTGCATCAATCGTACGGACCCCTCTGCAAAACTCTTCTGCAAACTATCTTTCTCACTCTTCGGCTGAAAGCTATGAGTAAGAAATTTCTCTCTGACAATCTGTATGTCTATGTGTCCTCTCCACCAAATCAATCTTCCTTTTAACTCAATGGCCAAGCAAAAACCCTAACTTCTCACTATGGATCAATGGATGAGATCCTCCGGTGAGATCAATGGCCAAGATTAGATTAGCCATCACTTAAATTATTCACTTGAACTTTATAAAAAGTAATTCCATTAAGTCAATTAATAATTAGATCACATAATGCACTTTTCCTAAGTCTAAACTTTGGAAAAGACATTAATACATTTGGCTTCTTGTTTTATGTCTTCCATCATGCAAGGACACATGCAAATGATAGAAGACCTTCCTTGTTGCCACTTTCTAACACTGCCTCTCAACGAGAAAGGGATTTGGTAGCAACCCCAACTTGTGTCTGCAAAGTGCCTTGGTGAATATGTTCGCCACCTGCTCATTAGTTTGAATGTACTCCAACGGAATGGTTCCTCTCTGAAAAAATCTTTGAGGAAGTGATACTGGATGTCTATGTGTTTGCTCCTATCATGGAACACTGGATTCTCAGATATGTTAATGCCACTCTGATTGTCACAATGAACCACCGTAGTCTCCAACTCACACTCGAATAATCCCGAGAGCAACTTTCTCAGCCACATCCCCTCACATGTTGCCATACTGACTGCCATGTACTTAGCTTCTGTCGAGCTCAATGCAACTGATCTTTGCTTCCTGCTGAACCAAGAGTTAACCCCTAACCCAATGCTGAAGCTGTTGATGTAATTGTAACTTCGGAAGATATTTTATTGTATTTTATATTGTTATTATTATTGTATTTTATTTGTACCTCCGTTGGAGATGTTTTTCCTCCGCTCGGGGATGTCATTATGATGCTTAGTCATCCTAGTTCATTGAGGTAAAAGCCTCCCATGTAAGTCGGGGCAATAGACCCCTTAAAGAGTCCAATGTATTTGTATTATTAAGTCTCCTAGAGGAGTCGTCCCAGTTAGGTTTATTGGGGCTGACCTAATAAGTGAAAAGGTCAAGCAAAAGTAAAGTATAAATAGAGAGCATAGCTCCCTCATTTGGACACAACACTCACTCACTCAATTCGCATTAGTGAGAGAGAGAAGACAAGTTCGCATAGGAGAAAAGAGAGAGAGCTGCAGAAGAACATCTTTGTTTTGGGGTTTTACTTTTGTGACATTGTATTGGTGAAGGAAGTTGCGGGGTTTTCTCCTTTATGGTTTCCCCGAGGAAATTCTTTGTGTCTATTGTGTTATGTTGTGCTTTTCATTCTTTCGGATAAGATCCTAGATAATATTGATTAAAAGTTGAAAAAATAACATGGTATCACAGCTAACCTGAAAAGAAGACATTGTGCAGCTGCCTGGAGCTAGGTTTTCCATTTCCGAAAACTAGTCATCTTGGAATTTTCGCTATAAATCACTTTTGGCGAAGTTTCATGATCTGAAACTTGGACCGGATGAAGATGAAATATTCAAGTACCTTGTGTGCGAGTTTCAACCTCAGATTCGCTATACTTTAGGAGATATGATCCATGCAAATTAGGGTTTTAGCATCCTCCAGAATTCAGTTTTAAAAAGGTGACCTAGGGAGAAATGCTATATCTCGGGCTAAGAAGATACAAATTGAATTTCGTAAGATGTTCCAGAATGTGCACGGACTGTAGTTTCTCGGGTGTGAGTTTCAGAATCCGAAGATGAAACAGTGACACGTGGAATTCCGTACAAGTTCGCTATACTAAAAAATTCCATAAACAGGTCATCGTGGGAAACTTAGCATAAGTTCCACTTGGTGAATCCAATCCTGATCTAACTTGTGGGGTTGGATAGAGGACAGATCATACTATCACAGGACGAAGTTTCAGACCTTGAGGAGTAGAAATTTCGGAGATACATCAGAATTAAGACTCGACAAATCTACAGTAGAAATTGAAGAAACTAGGGCATCAAATATTTGGGGCTTCTCTTCACAATTTGGAAAAAGGAGTACATTGGACAACTCGCCTTGAGAAGGCACATCTTGCTGTCCAATCAGAAGTTCAAGATTCCAACTTTGTAAAATTAGGGTTTCTCTAACAAACCCTAGGCCAGCCAGCTCCAGAACCCATTTGGGCATCTCTAAGTGGTAAGACCTAAAAGCTTTGCTATTTCCATTTGAAGTACTCATTCAATATGTCTCACCACACCAAGCTTGAGGATAAGCTTGAAGGAGCTGATAACTTGAGCATGGAAGTGTAGAATTGCTCTTGTCCTTGAAGAAAATGATTTGGACAAGTATGTGAATGAAGAGGTTCCAGCACCAGAGGGAGATGATGCTAAGGCCATCGATAAGAAGAACTTAGTTAAGGACAAGAGAATCATTGCAGACTCCATTAAGGATCATCTCATCCCACATGTGTCATCCTTGAAGACACCCAAGGAGATGTTCGATACATTTACAAGGCTATTCGAAGGGAAGAACATAATCGAAAGATGGCATTAAGGAACCAACTCAAGAACATAAAGATCCTGAACTCCGAGACCATGCAGTCATATTTCACAAGGGTCTCGCAGATCAAGGAGCAACTTGAGGCAATTGAAGAAAAGGTAGAAGGAGAGATTGTCATGACCACCTTGAATGGTCTCCCAAGATCATGGGACTCATTCATTCAAGGGATATGTGCCAGGAAGAAGTTGATTACATTCAGTAGACTATGGGAAGAATGTACACAAGAAGAAGCTCGACTTGTGGCACGAGAAGAGAAGATGGGAGCAAATGATGATCAAGCTCTCATAGCACATGCCAGAAGAAATCATAATAAGAGGGAGCACCATCATCACAGTAAGAGGGAGAAACACCATCAAAATCAGAGGGAGAATTATGATAGACCCATAAGAGATCTATCCAACATTAGATGCTATACACGTCATGAGAAGGGACACTACTCCAGAGATTGTCCCAGAAACATAAGTGTCTCCAACGAAAAGAAGACCAACAAAAAAATGCACCATGCTCACACCGCGGAAGATGATGAACCTGCAAGGAAAAGAACCAGAGAAGAAGAAAGAGATGATTCTTCGAGTGATGAAGAATATGTATTATGATGAATAAAGATCAAGAGGGAGCACACTGTCAGAGACTCCAGTAGTTCCTGCAAGGAAGCAAAAATCAAGAGGGAGTCCACCCAACAACCAAACAAAGATAAGTATTTGAATTGTCATTTCTTGTATATCTAATTACTTAAATGATATTGTTCAGTTGTGTACATACGTATGTTCCTAGATTTAGGATGTGTATTATGCATGTTAGAAAAGTTGCATTAATGAACATAATACTACTAATATGCAAGTGACGGGTAAGTGGCCTATGGTACTGTACAACATTCCATTGCTACTTATCTAGAATGAAACCTCTTTGCTGACATATTGGGAGTAGTGCACGTTCTTAATAATGTTTTGGTAGAGATGGAAGGCATCTAGGAAGTTACCGTATGAATATAGGATATGGATGAATGTTGTGTTGAAGCATTGGCTAAGATAGTTGCATGACTGTGTGACCTATGCATAAGAATTTGTTTTGAAATTATGAAATGTTTCTAACCACGCAACTAATTTGACTTGTAGGAAAGATCGAGTACCATCACCTACAAGAGAGACTTGTTTCGAAGAACAAGTGATGATGATTCAGATATAACATTCAAGGACTTATGAAGTCAAGATGAAGAAACTGAAGAACCTGAACCAGAGACATAGTTATGTAAAAGACAATTCAAGAAGATCATGAAGACCACGACATGGCAGAACCACAAGAACCTATAAATCCACCTCATGAGAAGAACTCCCACAAGAGAAAACCAACATGGGTACGAGAAGCAATACAATATGCAGAGAAGTATGGCGCTCCATAGGAGATGCACAAAGAAAGCAAGAGACCTAGGCCATACTCCGACTATGTAGCCTTGTTGTGGGACATCATTGACAAAGAACCTTTCAACTATGAGGAAGCAACAGAGAAGAAAGAATGGAAGGATGCCATGATCGAAGAGTACCAGTCGATTATGAAGAATGATGTCTGGGAGGTAGTTCCGTTTCAGAAGGGAAGTCTGTTGTGACTTCGAAATGGATCTACAAGATCAAGCATGCTGTAGATGGTAGCATTGAGAAACACAAGGAAATGTTTGTAGCGTGTGGCTTCTCCCAGAAGGAAGGCATAGATTCGCACCCATGATGAGATACACTTCCACAGATCCGTACTAGCACTGGTGGCAGTGATGAAATGGAAGGTACACCAGATGGATGTCAAGACATCATTCTTGAATGGTGTAGTAGAAGAGGTAGTGTATGTGGAGCAGCCACTTAGATTTGAGACACATGACAGGAAGACTCATGTGTGCAAGTTGAAGAAGGCCTTGTACGGATTGAAACAGGCACCCAGGACGTGGTACGACAAGATGGATAGCTTCCTAATGAGCTAGGGATTCACCAAGAGTAAAGCAGATTCCAACCTTTACTATAAGGTTGAAGAGGGAAATCCAGTGATACTTCTACTCTATGTAGATGACTTGTTTGTAATAGGTGAGGATGGGCTCATTGCAGATACGAAGAGGAAGCTTGCCGTGGATTTTGAGATGAAGGATCTAGGTATGATGCATTATTTCTTAGGCATGGAGGTGTGGCAGGGTAAGGATGGAATCTTCCTTGGACAAGGGAAGTATGCAGTGGAGATTGTGAAGAGGTTCGGAATGATGGACTGCAAGGCTATGGCCACACCTATGGCATCGAACTTGAAGCTACTATGTGATGCTTCATCAGAGTCAGTTGATGCCACGATGTATCGTTAGATGATTGGGTCATTGATGTACCTGACGAACATGAGACCAAACATATGCTTTGTTGTGAACACATTGAGCCAGTTCCTGACGGATCCGAGACATGTTCACCTGATAGCTTCAAAGCATATATTGAGGTACCTGAAGGGTACATTTGATTATGGGCTCAGGTATGACGTGAATCATAAGATTAACCTGCAGGGTTATGTTGATTCGGATTGGGTAGGCAGTGCCGCAGATAGGAAGAGCACTTCGGGATGCTGCTTCAGTATGGGATCCGATATGATCTCCTGGTTTAGCAGGAAGCAGTTGTGTGTGGCACTGAGTACAGCCGAAGCTGAGTTTGTTGCAGCTTGTTCGGTTAGTTGTGAGGCAGTATGGCTTAGGAAGCTACTGTCTGATTTGTTTGATCTCAAGTTAGAGGTGACTTGTATATTCTGTGACAACTAGAGTTGTGTGAAGTTGTCCGAGAATCTGGTGTTCCATGACAAGTCGAAGCACATTGAGATCAAGTATCACTATATCAGGGATATGGTGCAGAGAGGAGCAGTGAAGCTCTAGTATGTTGCGACGGATGAGCAGATAGCCGATGTGTTGACCAAGCCGCTAGCCAGAGTGAAGTTCGAGTACTTCAGAGAGAAGCTTGGTGTTCTCCATGTTGCCCGCCGATGTGCACACAACAACGAAAATATTTCGAAGCTGCTTTGGGGAATGTGTGGCCTTGGGGACAAGCAAAGAGTCAGGTGCTGTCACCTGATCCCGACTCCTTCATTTAGGCAAACTCCTAACGAAGCCAAGGGGGGTAGACCCTTCAAAGAGTTACTAAGGCTCTTTAAATGTTTTTAAAGTGTTTTTATGGATTGGGATGGGTGTGGTTTAGGAGTTTTTATGACAATTTGCAACAAAATTATATTCAAGTATATATTTGCAAGATAAAGCACATCCAAAATATGATGATAACTTAAAAAGGAAGCATCCACAACATGATATGATAAAATAAACGACAACAACTTTAAGATATATAATAAGCAAATAAAAGGATGAACAATTGTTGCTGTTGAATGACTAGTGCCAATGGAGTCACTGTCTTTGAAATGCTTGGAGTGCTTGAGAATGTTTTGCAAATGTATTTTGATGAATTTTATTGTAAATTTTGAGAGTGAGGTGGATTATTGTGGGAAAGGGGATCTCCAAGATATACCTTTTGGTACAGGAGATATGTCCGGAATACAGTCTAAGTGGCTCCATACAAGGACATGTGGGCTGGAACGGAGTCTCGAGAGCGGTGTTCAACACTACACCAACAAGGATGTAGTCTAACTGGTGCTTTGAGGTCTCTTCCCAGTGGTTCCATTGTCCCCAGGCAGAATTTGCCCACTTTCGACTACAGGACATGTGCTCGATCTGGCCTTCAGGCAAGGAGAGGATACGAGAACACCAGAATCTCTAGTATATAACCTGTAAAAACATCTCAACTTGACAAAAAACCTTCAGTAGCACAAGTTTTATATAAAAAAGCTAATGCACCACAAGATGCGTTTTATTTGAAAGAATAAAACTAAAAAAATTCTATGTACATAAAGGAAAATACTGAAAATGAAATGCAGAAGGTAAAGGCTCACTTTGAGGAGCTTATTTTTCCTACTCTAAGCATAATATAATTAAAACTTCTAAGTAAAATGAAAAATCCAATGTAACCATTTTAACATTTCATCAATTGTAAGGCTTCTGACCTTGCGTTTGGTTACCTTCCAAAGCAAGGAATTTTTTTTAAAAAATTGCAAACCTGCGCGAGATTTCTGGATGGGAGATCATAAGAGAAAATGTTATTGAGTTGATTCCCAAATTGGCAAGTCCTCCTGCAGGCTTCTTCTATCCATGACTGGATATGACTAATAAAAATTTCTGAATGGTGATGCAGGTTAACTGCTTCACCATGTTGATCTGACGGGCTCTTCTGATAATAACTTCTCGTAAAAGCACAGGCCCCAAACTGCTCCAAATCATAAGGAACATCTGCATGTGAAGACGATGGCTGAGATATATCTTCAATCAATTGTACCCAATCTGCCTCTTCACTGCACTGCTTCTCCAGGTCCTCATTGCTGATACTCATGCATGGTTTTGACTGCTCATATGAACAAATAGCATGCTCTTCTTCCATGTCCAAATGTTCCAAGGTCTCAAATTCCATGCCTCCTTCTCTGAACACCTCATAGATGGGTTTTTCAATAAAGTCATCAAGAGACTCTGATTCAAACTTCCTCTCTTTAGATATGTCATAAGTGGGATTTTCAATAAATCCTTCAAAGGATTCCGGCTCATCATTTACTTCTTTAGACATGGCATAGATGGGGCTCTCTATAAATGTCCATTTATCATAATCAATATCTATGTCAGTCATGAGGGATTCTTCGTTACTTATATCATGCTCCAGGCTATGTCTATCTTCTTCATGTTCACAATCCTCCTCTTCAGAAAAAAGGTCATAAGGAAGTAAGCCTTTCGATCGTACATCATTATACACATTACAAACTTCCTCATGTATTTCAATATGGGCTTCTGTAATGGTTTCTTCTGGAGGCGGATCATGAGTGCACATGTGCTCATCATCACTGAAATAGTCTTGAAAAAACTCCCAATCTTCAATGTCTTTTGTTATGGGGATATGAGGAGGATTTTCAACAACATTTGGACTTTGATAAATTTCTTCAATGGGATCATCATGGATTTGTTCATGAGAAAGCCTTTCTCCATAGGTTTTGGTCAAGTTATCTATTTCTTGACTATACTGCCTAGCTTGCTTCCAACTTTCCCTAGGAATGACGTGGATATCACCTACTGGATTGACAAAATCAGGCTCGCTTGATCCCTGGTCACTGCTGCTACCCTCCGAAAACCCATATTTCTGAATATAACACGCAAAGTAACAAGTGGATTCCTCATGGAAATATTTACATGCCCTACAGAAGGGTGTATAGTTCTCAACCATGTTAGCAGCTTCTAACTGGTTAGGAGGCCTCTCATCATGGTTAGGACCCTTCTTTGGCCAATTTGTTTTTGGAGGGTAATTTCTCTGAATGGGTTGGGTCTGAGATCTTTCCATGGCTATGACTCGATTTTGCATCTCCTTTAATTGAGAAATATATTTCATTTCAATGTTTTCCATCATCTCTAACATATTTCTATCATGAATACCCTGTTGGGAAAATGAAGCCTTTTCCTTAGGTTCAGTTTGCTTCATGGGAGTCAAGGCCCTTGAATAGCCAGGAATGTTGGACTTGCTAGATGCTTGCATGTTTTTGTCAATTTTAACAGCCATATCTTTGGCCATCAAAAGGGTGGTGGGCTCTTTGGCTCTAAGCTGATATTGTATTTCACCACTTAGTGCCTCAATGTAATAAACCAAAATGGATTGCACTGAAGGTTTGAAGTTTGCATGCATACTGTTTATTAAGTCCGTGAACTTCTTGTTAAACTCATCCATAGTTTCATTTTCGGTTCTCTTGATATTGTTTAAGGATGCTAGCTGATGACGTGGCTCTATCTTTTCCCCAAATTTGTTGGTGAAGGTTGTTTTGAAGGCCTCTAAGGTTGCAAAAGAGTTTTCAGGTAGGTTTATGAACCAATCACCAGCATCTCCTTCTAAAGATAGGGAAAAAAGCTTCATATAGACATCTTCATGTTTGTTTGCTGGATCTGTGACCCAACAACTGAGACATTTGGAAAATTCTTTAGATGACGACTTGCGGAAATGGCATCAGCGCCAGTGAAGTTAGGAAGCTTATCGATAGCTTTGTCTGGCAAATCATGCGGTTGACTTGCTATCTGAGTAATGTCAAGGGGGCTGAAAAATTCACCCGTTTATGTTAGATAAACATTTATTATTTTCTATGAAAAGAAAATGGATGTTCGAAATAGACTCAGATCCTAAATTCTCAAGGATCCTACGAGAAGATAACCTGTTTAATCTCCTCCGATAAACCTTTTCAGGTTCAAGGATGAAATCAAACAAGCCTACAGAGTTCCTTCTTGTTGAATACCTTGGTAAGTTTAAAGACAGTGGAGTTGCCAGATGGATCAAGTCTAATTTTAGAGAGTTATTTAGACTAGAAAACTATAAAAAAGATTAAGGTAAAAAACTAAGGTAACTTTGTCCAGGAACAAAAAATTTGTCCCCGGCAACAGCGCCAAAGATGTTGCCCACCGATGTGCACACGGCAGCGGAAATCTTTCGAAGCTGCTTTGGGGAATGTGGCCTTGGGGGCAAGCAAAGAGTCCGGTGCTGTCACCTGATCCCAACTCCTCTGTTTAGGCAAACTCCTAATGAAGCCAAGGGGGGTAGACCCTACAAAGAGTTACTAAGGCTCTTTAAATGTTTTTTAAGTGTTTTTATGGATTGGGATGGGTTTTGTTTAGGAGCTTTTATGACAATTTGCAACAAAATTATATTCAAGTATATATTTGCAAGATAAAGCACATCCACAATATGATGATAACTTAAAAAGGAAGCATCCACAACATGATATGATAAAATAAATGACAACAACTTTAAGATAGATAATAAGCAAGTAAAAGGATGAACAATTGTTGCTGTTGAATGACCAGTGCCAATGGAGTCACTGTCTTTGAAATGCTTGGAGTGCTTGAGAATGTTTTGCAAATGTATCTTGATGAATTTTATTGTAAATTTTGAGAGTGAGGTGGATTATTGTGGGAAAGGGGATCTCCAAGATATACCTTTCGGTACAGGAGACATGTTCGGAATACAGTCTAAGTGGCTCCGTACAAGGACATGTGGGTTGGAACGGAGTCTCGAGAGCGGTATTCAACACTACACCAACAAGGATGTAGTCTAACTGGTGCTCTGAGGTCTCTTCCCATTGGTTCCAGTGTCCCTAGGCAGAATTTGCCCTCTTTCGACTGTAGCAATCAACGCCGGATTTTCGTTGGTTTTCTCGGGAGTTTATTTTATTAAGTAGAGGTAGAATAAATGTGAGGAAATTAAACAATCTACAACTATTTCTGGGTATCCCATAGACCCGAAGGAATACTGGTGGGTAGAGCATACACAGTGTAGTCGAATAGGTTCATTCCAATTTTATTAGGTGATGAACATGAGAGCCACAGACTCTCCGACAATTTTATTTCCCTATTGGCAGGATTTGGTGAGGGCAATTAACATAGCCCCTCAAGGTTTCAAGAAGCCAAACTATGAAAAAGTCCAAGTAGTTTTGCTCAAGAACGAGAGGCAGCTTCTTGACGATGTTTTAAGACCAATTCATAGCTCATGGAGTTAGCTTGGGGTTTTCCATTATCTAACATGGATGGATGGATATAAGGCATAGGCCATTGATCAATGTCATTGTGACATTACCAAAAGGAGCAATGTTCTTGAAAGTGAAATATTGTTCAGGTGACTTAAAACTGATTTGATGGCTGAATTTTTAATTGCTGCTATTGAGTGAGTATGCCCATCCAATGTGGTGCAAGTTAGCATAGATAATGCACCTATTTGCAAAGTTGCAAGCTTGATTGTTGAGGGTAGATATAATAATTAATAACATTTTTTGGACTCCTTGAATTTTCCATAATTTAATATGATTTTAGAAGAGTTTGTTGATAAAAATGTATGGATAAGGAGCTCACAAGGCAGGCTTGGGACATCATAAAATGCATCACCAACCACCACTAGTCTCAAGCAATATATTGAGAATACTCCAAATGTGAGTTGTTTAAAGTTGTTGTGACAAGATATGCCTCAAACCTAATGTTCCACCACCTTATTGAGGTCAAATTTGAATTAGTGAGTATGTTGGTGGGTGTGACTTGGGCTGCGTGGAGATAGACAGATTCATAGAGAGGAAATATAGTGCATAGGTTGTTGATTGATGACTGTTGGTGAAGCAAGCTAGTTTTCTTTCTCATGTCACATTTACTTGCATTTGGGCTCTTGACAAGTAGACATAGAGAAACATTTCTTGGGAGAGATATATGATGGTATGGATTTAAAAAGAGAGCCAATTCTGGAAATGTAAAAAATACAGAAATTTAAAGGCATTTTCCAGAATTAATATACTAAGTGAAACATGAAAGACGTAAGTTAAGTGTTTTACTTAGCTAAAATGACAATAGAAGATGAAATAACTTGCTGGAGTTCATTGCAAAAATACAGAAATGTAACTCATAAAATAATGATAAAGAATTAGATACTTAAAACTACCAAATCTGTTTTTATTTTCTAGTTGTGTGTAAAATCTATATTGCAGAAAGTTATTAGTTACTCCAATTAGATGACAAATGCTTTATGGTATACAAGAATTAATTACAAAATGTGAATATATAAGATAAGTAAATGAGAAGTAAATCAGATTTACTTATTATGCAAGTCTTATGTTTCTTATACTTAATGCATGAAGACTTGAGAAAACAAATCTGAAATTTGAGGTATGAAACCCTTGGATGAAAATTTCAAATTTGAGACATGCAAGTTTCTCAAAACAAGATATACTTTGAATTTAAAACTCAAAGAGTATCTAAT
This sequence comes from Larix kaempferi, assembly GCA_027924585.1. Lineage (NCBI taxonomy): Eukaryota > Viridiplantae > Streptophyta > Pinopsida > Pinales > Pinaceae > Larix > Larix kaempferi. The sequence continues at coordinate 8,340,306 of BSBM01000217.1, read as the reverse complement.
AAATCTGAACCAAAGATATATTTATGTTAAATATTCAGATTTACCTTGGATTTAAGCATAATATATTTAATAAAAATAGTTAGATCTATTCTATATGAAACCTATGATACCTTTTGCCTTAGGGTTGGTAGAGTTCACCTAGACAAAAAACAATGTTTCTTTTAAATTAAATGGATGGTTGCAAGGAGAGATTAGTGCCAAATGGAAAATACCAAGGGTAATGCAGTCACCTTAGAATAACCAAGAGGACCTTGCTTGAAAATTTCACCAAGGAAATGAGATTGCTCTATGTTAATCTCAACTCACTTGATGTATTGGAGGGCTTAATGCAATCACATATGGAATGAGAGACTCTCCTTTATTTCTTTTCTTGGGTGTACCCTACACAAATGGGGTTAGAATTGCACCATTCGAATCAAGTAACAATGCAAAAAAAATAACATCTCTTTAATGCATAATAACAATTGCATCTCCTTTATTTCTTTTCTTGGTTGTACCCTACACAAACGGGGTTAGAATTGCACCATTCGAATCAAGTAACAATGCAAAAAAAATAACATCTCTTTAATGCACAATAACAATTGCATCTATGATAGAGATTAACTTACCATAAATTTAATCCAACTAGATAGTACTATCTCTTCAATGGCCTAGTATCAAAAATAAAATGGACAATGCTAGCATATTACCTCCAATAGTTTAAAGTACAATAGTAAGACGAAAGCCATACATGAACTAGAAACTCCAAGCCTTTACCTCCAAAGCCAAAGAAATTTGTATTAAGAATGCTCTCCTAAGTGTACAAAAATAGCTCTTGTGTGCAACAACCAAGAATACAATGAGAGAGGAAGTCTTTTTATATAGGGTTGAGACTCAACTTGATACTTATTTTCCTCTTGACATGGATAATAAATTAATAAGATAATGAAAGTGGTTGTAACAACACTTTGACAAATCAAAAAGAGAGGGCACCTCACTTAGAAAAGGGATGAATTGGTTAAAGGAGGGAATATTCTAGAAGAAAACGACACGTGTAGCAAAAATGTAGTGCAACTTTTTTAAACGACAGTTCTGGATTTGCTAACTTCCTCAATATTTATTGGATTTTCTCTTATAGTCACTTTTTAAAAATCCCGTGGCCACTTTGCATCTAATGGAATTAAGATGGAATAGTTTTGGGCACTCAGTCAAAAGATAATTGCTTTCAAAGCTAGGGTATGAGGCGTCCAAGGTGGCATGCATGGATATATGTGAAACTGTATAAAAATCTGGCTAGGGTCTAATATGAAAAAGGGAGAATGAAGTTTAAAAGGTAATTGAGAAACACAACATAAAACCCAAAGTTTGAGCTAGGGATAGGCATTTCTTACCATCCAACTTGTGTTTTAACCATTGACACACTTTAATAATCATTTAACCATGTGCAAGAGGGACTCCTAAGACTCTAGACTTTGACTGACATTACATAAGTGTCCATGGTGACCCAATACATGAGATGTGATACATTACATTGTCTCTAGGGATTAGGTGCTCAACAACATATGGCAGAGGGACTAAGAATGTGCTCTTGTTGTGGAGAATTTTATGAGTGAAAAATGTTGAAAGACTTACGATCGTGGCCGAGACATATAAGGTGGAAGCAAGCGGGCACCCTAGTCAGATGGAATGAAATAAGTCCACCTTTTCAAACTTACATTGATTGATGGAAAGGCAAATTGAGGCTTATGCAATCATAGTTTCCATTGCTTGTATGAATAAAGGGTTGAAGCTAAGGACCTTGAGCATGGCTAGGATGAATGACCATTTCACCCTGTCATAAGCTTTTTCAAAGTTGATCTTGATCAAGAAAGTATCCCGAAGAGAGGCTTGAGCTCACTCCATGCCTTACCAAATGGAAATGACATTGTCTAGAATGTAGTGTCCTTGGATGAAGCTTGTCTGCATCGTCCTCACAACCTTGAGTGGTATATGCTTCAGTCGTAATGCAAACGCCTTGGATAGAGTCTTATAGGAGGTCTTGAGTAGGGTGATTATTGTCTAGCTATTAATTTTCCCAGGATCCCCTCCTTTATGAACTTGATGAACACCTAGTTATTATCTACACCCAGAGAATTCTTTCACACAACTTCTATGTAGACCTACAATAAATCTTACCAAAGAAGACCCGCATAGCCTTATAAAACTCACATTAGAAGCTATTGAGCTTAGGTCCTTTTTCATTTGACATCTTCTTGAGATCGGTCAACAAGTCATCCAAGGAGATGTCCTATTCACTGGTTCGCTTCCAAGGAGATGTCCTATTTTAGACATTTTTGCATGACCCTTTTTCTATCCTGTATATGATTGCACATGGAAGACCATCAAGTAGTGAGCGACAAAATCTCACTCAGTTGCTTCTTAGTTTGTGGTACAACCCTCCTTGTCTTGAGGGTCGTCAATTGTTCTCCAGCCTCCTTGATAGCAAGGTCTTTAAAAAATCCTTGGTATGCTTATTATTGGTATTGACCTAGTGGAGTTGAGCTCTAATTTGGGTCTCTGAGCATGGAGGGTTTCATCCTCTTGAAGTAGATGGTGTAACTTCACTACTCACAGTTGCTTTTCTAGCTCAAAGGCATTGGATTGCTGGGTTCTTCAAAACTCTTCAAATTCTTATTTAACTACATGATTTTGATTATGCTAGATGGAAACAATTTGCATGACATAACTATAGAGAAAAGAAACCACGTGGGAGATTGCATCGGTCCACCATGTAGTTCAATTGTCTTCCCTACGAAGCCAAGGCAAAATGTTCCACACTTTTTTGATATAGGCAAGGTATCTTGGGCTTTCTAGGTGGGAAACATACACAATGTATGTAATTCTTTGAATGCATATTTTCTACATAGTGCATGAGAGAGTAAACTTGATTGGTTGATGATCTGAGAGTGTGGTCGTTCCATCCACATGCATTGGCCTACCACTTGAGGAATTAAAGAAAAATGAATTTTGTTCTAAGAGCATAGCCCTATCTAGCTATTTTAAAATGTATTCTTTCGCTCTGCGAAAGTTGTTCTAGGTGAACCATAGCTTTGAAAGTCTTAGCGTTTATATTTGGTTTGGTCATAAAGCCTATGATGGGCTCTAAAGATAATTGGGCCTCTATTTCCCCAAATGGGATTTTGGTCAACAAAGTATCCTCGGTATCTTCCTGATCTTCATCCATATTGGAGTCCCCATAAACTATCTAGGTGGTTTCCGACAACTCATTTGCCAACCATTGCCAGCCCTCAACATGCTCCTCGATATCACTCAAAGCATAAATATTGGCCAGTCCTAGAATGTGGCGATCCAAATTCAAAAAAACCTATTGAAATCTCTAAGTGGGATTTGACCCCCACTCCATTACCACACCCACAAGCTGAGAGGTGACAAGGATGACAGGCCACCCTCCCTTGCCTTCACTATGATTCGATGTAATCATTCTCGAGCCCAACCACATAACACAAGGCTGTTCTAAACAAAAACCTAGTGATTTTGAATTTTTGATTTCTTGCAGACATAATAGATCAGCCCCAGCAATTGTGGACAAAACTTGGCAGACAATATGTTTCTACCAAGGTCACTTAGATCTTAGGCTTGCAAGACACAACCTTGATTGCGAACTTACATTGTTGTGCATCCCCTCTTCATTATCATTGAACCGAAGTAGAGGTTCAAAGGAGTTCAAGATGGTATTTGGTTTCTTCAAATGGAACCAATCATTTATTGTAATTGGCCAAGGCATTTTTGATCAAGCTATCGGTCGATGACTCCTCCCATGTGTGTGACACTAGGAGAGGGGAGAAAGCTTTGTGAATCCCTTCTGGCTGAGGACTGGAGCACTTAGGTGGCACCATTTTCTAGGCTGGATAAACTTCAGGCTTTGTTGAACTGGCTGGCATGGTCACCTTCTTCACCCAGGCCTTTTGATGTCTGTTACCTTTGTTTCTTCACACCACTTCTGTCCATCCTCCCTCTATAGCATTGGACTGAGTACCTAAAGGGCATTGGAGGGTTTGCCCGGGGAGTGTGTGGTGGGGTTCAACTTAGGTCATCAAGGGGCATTCTTGAAGACGCTGATCTAGGGTTTTGTAGTGGAAACAAGCATTGCGAAGGTTGATGTCCAGAATTTCCCACTATATTTGAAGTCTGCTGTTTGGCTCTTTAAAGTTGAATTGTCATAGAAAAGATTGCAATTTTTTGGAGTACTTTCAGTCTTTGTTTGATTGTTCATATATCTCTTTGGTTGTAGATGTGAAACAGACATGGAATTGTATGAAGAGCTTATAGGCTCACTACCCTTGGGCCCTCCTCATCTCAAGGACCTTGCTAATTTTATTGTTTTCTATTATTTTGGACATGCTTCGAGTCATGAAATATCTCTGAAACCATTATCTGACTCAAACCTCTTCTCTAGAGTCCAAATAATAACTAAAGAGGCTTAAAATTGTAAAATTGCTTTGTCTATGCAAATTGAGCCAAATACATTTGCAAAGTTCTCGAGGGAGAAGTGTAATTGAAACCTGATATTTTTGACGCAGCTTGTCTTACACAGGAAAACCTTGCAGCTTTGCTAATCTAGCCCAGCAATGCATAGTCATGCAATTGAATGAAGATATTGATTAGAACATTGGATTTCTGTTGTGCCAATGGTTGGTTAGGGCATAGAAGAGATTTGAATTCCAGAACTTTTTCTTCTTATCCTGGAATCCCATCTGACAATTTTTTTGTGGACCATGCAGAAGCACAAGTGTATCCCGTTAGAAGACCTTGCTGCAGAATTCAAACTCCGCACTCAGGTTCTTATTTATATGTTTATAACTTTATGTATTATACATTTATATGGACATGCACATGAATGGATAGAGACACTTTTTCCAGTTAGTGATGTGTTTTGTATTTCTTGCTCTCATGAGCTAGCTGGGCTTTCTACATAAATGTTCTTAGCTGAGAAGTTTTTTGTTTGTACTATAACTTCAGATGTCTTATAAGTGAAGTCCATCTTATGAAATTTAAATAGAATTAGTTTTCTACAGAATTGGAGACATGTATTCCATCTTAGTTTGTTGTGGCATACCTTATAGCAAGGCTGTTGGGAGCGCGGAGCGGGAGCGAAAAGCGAAATTTTCAAAAGCTTCCGTTTTGGTAGCGTTTTTTATATAATATATATTTTAATATATTTTGATGCATATATATTAAAAAAACATGTATTATGCCAAATTAGCTATAGAAAACATGAAAACATAGATATTCATATAACCATTTAGTACACATTGATATAACATCAATCATCTAGGAGCTATAACTTATAACATTGTCATTAAATGATCAATCATCAATCATCAACAACATCAATCTTCAAATTTCAACATATAATATTTGCCATCAACAAACTCTAACATATAACATCAACCATGAAATGAAACAAAGCATCATAATATCATATTCAAAGGTCAAAGACTAAAGTTCAAACTTCAAACTAGGCCATAATGTTTACAAAATAGGCCGTAATAAACATGAAATACAGAGTACTATGATACTATTTAGTATCTACTAAGTTTTCCGCTTGCCATGATAAACTTCCAATTTCTTTTCTCGTGGTCTAGGTGGAATAGGAGCTGCTGGAAGTGATCGTGGAACATGAGAAGAAGATGAATGCCCCCCACGGATTGCTGGACGTTGTGAAGCTAAAGGAAAAACTCCTGCATTTGGAAAGCTGCTGTGCTTGGGGGTGGCATCTCTGTACGGGTACCTGTAGTATGAATTTGATCACCATCATGATCACCCAATAGTTCAGCCTCCAAGCGCTCTAATGCTATGGCTCCATCCTGCACATTAGGCTCCTCTGGATTGTTGTCCCAAGTAAAAAATGTTATATCATTCTTGGCCGCCTCACAATAATGGGACAACTACTTCAAGTTGTAGTGCACATAAACCAAGCTTTCAGCGCGTTCTACATTCAAACTGTTTCTCTTTACACTGTGGATGAAGCTGTAGGTGCTCCAATACCTCTCTGCAAAAGAGCTATTAACAACCTGTGAAAGCACCCTCACCGCCAATTTATGCAAATATGAGGCTCCAGAGCCATACATGTTCCACCAACGGATAGGATCCAATCTATCTCGATCTTTGGTTGCATGCAAGGTACCAAAGAATCCATGCTCATTGATGTATTTGCTCAATTCACTCCGTACTTGAGCACACTCCTCCTCATCAGGGACCAACTTGTCTAATTCAAGCATATACCCATTTTGCACCTCTGGATCTGTGTGTGGTTTTTTCTTAACTCCACCCCCAGGTGCAGGTTGGGCCAACCAAATTGGAGAATAGTATTTTGGGGTAAGGACATATGCAAGGGCATGGAGTGGAACATTTAGATTATCCTAGCTTTTGACCACATGTTTATGAATATGGTCATACAAGATTGCATCTCTTTGCTCAACAGTGTCTTTGATTTGACCAAGCATGCTATCCATCTGCTCATATACCTCCCCAATCATCGGCTGATCTGTATCTGCAAAACGAATCATGCTATAAACTGGCTTGGTGAACTACAGAACATACTTAACCTGTGACCAGAAATGACCATCAAGAACGGTGTCCTCCGCCTCCTGAAAGTCATGTCTATCAGCTGTGCTTGCAGGTCTGTCTTTTAATTCTTGCCATGGATCACTTGAGATCATACTAGCCAATGCCTCTCTTACCTTCAAAAGTCTCCCGAAGGTGAGCTAGTAGCTAGCAAATCTAGTTTTTGCAATCTTCAATAGCTCCAACCTAGAGTGATTGTGAAAAATGTGGTGGGCCATGCTATGATTGGTAATAAATTTGATCATTTTCTTACCTCTCTTGTACAAGGCACCAATCCATCGGTAATTAGGGTCCTTTATCTTAACAATATCATGCATCAAAAGGTTCAATGTGTGAACCAATCATCCCGACCAAAATATGTTGGGATACTTATCCTCAATGATTGCTCCTGCTGCCTTACAAATAACAACATTATCAGTGATGACTTGAATGACATTGTATGGCCCAATCTCCGGAATGGTTTTAAGTAAAGGTTTTGCAATATTAATACCGGTCTTATAGTGATCTGAGTAATCATGGGCTGAAAGGAAGATCGCACCGCTAGCAGACACACCAAGAATATTTATCAATGGCTTGCCTTTAACATTTGTCCACCCATCAGATACAATAGATACCCCATAGTTGGACCAATCATTTGTAAACTTTCCAAGAGCACCATTGATTTTGGCTCTTTCCCTGTCAAGTCCCACGGTTCTAGCTTTGTCATACCCAGGGCTTCTGTATCCTTTAGGGGCACCATTGATGGCTTGTACCATTTCATGCCAATAGGGTGAGCGAAGAACATTGAATGGCACACCACATGCATAGAGAAACCTATAAACTTTTGAATCCACATCATCTCTACAACCTTGGTCAAGGAAATCCGATAATGTTCTTCGCATAGGAGAGATTCCACTACCAAGGAGAAATGAGGGTCTCGATCAAGCCAATGATGATCCAATTCCACTACCAAACATTCTCTGTGAGGATTCAGATTCAACCCTTGATCTCTTGGAATTGTTTTGAGTGGCCTCTTCTTCCATCTTGTATTTGTTTCTCTCTTTAGCTGGCACTTTGTCACAGGTTTTGACTCCAGTAGCCTTACCTTGATCGCATGGAATAATCCCACACAAATGCTTTCTCACCCAGGTATATGAACCTGTGTAAGTTTTATTACAATGGGGGCATGTAAACTTTGTGGTTCCACCCCCTCTCCCTCCCCCAAGCCTTGTCACATACTTCCACAAAGGTGTTGTGTTTTTTTGTTTTTGCCCCTGATCACTCTCATTCTCATCATCATCATCCTCTTCCCTTTCCTCCTCTTCTCCATGGTATGTATCACTCTCTACCTCTTCCCCCTCATCACTACCACCACCATATTTGCTTCCCAACACCATCATAATGAGAAGAAGTGGAACCAAAAGGCAAAACCACATACACATCATGTTTCTTGATTCAAGATGAGAGTCACTTGTTGCCTGCAATAGATTGATGGAGAAGAAGAAATTGGAAAGAGTAGGAGAAGAGAACATTGCAAGGTTTAAATTTTTTAACATAGTGAAATATTTTTTCAAAAACAAACAAAGATTGGGTTTTTAGAGCCTACCTCTTTAGCTCTTCAATGGTGGTTGAATGTCTCTATGGAAGCCTTCAATCTCCCTTCCAAGCTCTCACAAATAGAAGCCTTCAATCTCCCCTTCAATCTCCCCTCCAAGCTCCCCTCCAAGCTCCCACAAATTTGCTCTCAAACAACTAGCAAACCAACTCAAAGCCCTAGCAAGAGAAGTGAAATCAATGAAATGAGGAATAGAATGAGTCCAAATGGAGTCCAATAGACTTTATTTGCCTAAATGAACCCTAGCCAATCCCTAAAAAACAAAAAAAAAATTGCAAATTTGAGAAAAATCGGACTCAAGTCCATCAAGCCCGCGGAATCCCTCAGGGAGCGTTTTCAGGAGCGATTTTTTTGGTCTGGGATCGCTGAGGGAGTGACGAGGGATCGCTCTGGGAGCGTCCATCCCTCATCGCTCCCTTAGCGATTCCTTAAAAACCAGGGATTGTTTTTTTTGCCAAGGAATCGCGGATTGCAAAATTGATCCCGAGATGAAGCGAAGAGGAATCGCTATTCTGGGATCGATTCCTCATCGCTTCCTCCGGGATCACGAATTGGGAGTGAAGCGGAGGGGGCTAGAGCGATTCCCCTCAACTTAACCTTATAGCATATTGACAAGCATTTGAATTTACTGCCAGACTCTCTGAATTCAGGAACTGCATTTTGAGAGGCATGAGTTTCTAAAGAGATTTGAATTTTGTGACGGGAATGACTTTGTTTTGTTTAGTTAAAATTGTGGATGATGCTATATGATTCATGGTAATTGGGGTGGTGGTGTGGGAGTGATTGTCAGTGGTTTTGAAAAGCATGTTTGGGTGAGATGTAAGGCTGCTCTTCAGCTCCTTGATCCTAATTGGGGGAAGAAAGGCTTGACTATGGGGCTTGGTTTACATGGTCCAATTTCAGGAAGGGGATGAATAGGGTTCAGGTGTGGTTGGACAAGGTGTATAATCCTTGGGAGGACATCTCTTTTTTGGATCTTGGAAGCCTGTTGATGTGCTAATTGAGGCTATTGGGTCATGTTAACACTTGAAAGTTGAAACTGTCTGGTTCCAAGGTAACTAGTAACAATGCATTGTCACCTTGCACTGTTTCTCTGCACTTTGGGTTAGTGCTTGCTAACCATAGGGGGGAATCCCTAGTGACTTTAGGGGTCTATTAACAATTAAAAAAACAATCAGTGACACTTAATTTGAAATAAAAGCTTGCTGCTCTGAATAATTCTGTTAATAAATATGAAAAAACCAGCAAGCAAAACATGACCTACTAACTGAAAAACTGCATGGAAAACGATACAAAACTTTATCTAAGTGTTGGGCACTCAACCCAATGCAATTCTAAACCAACAAATGCTAAAGATTCTCTCTATTTCTGCACTAAAATAAAATTACAGTGAACTAATCTTGCTATAACTTAACAAAAAAATTGATTTAAATTTAAGTGATCTTAAAACGCTTAATTATATGCCTAGAATGCCTAATATGCACATATTCGATGTAGATATTATAATTTGCTTCAATATGAGAAATCAAGAGTAAAACATTAGTAAACCAGTGCCTTTAATGAAGTCAAAGAGATAGGAAGAAGGGAAAGTGAATCAGGTAAAAAATAATCTGAGGCCTATTCTCTCAAATCCTGTCAAGATTATGAATAATAACACATGAAAGTCTATGAAAATAGAAGTTTTACACATAAAGAACCTGTAGTAGTCTCTAAGAAAATCTGTCTTTATTTTCAAAAGTTGTAGAATGATCAAAATTCTGATGAGTTTGGATAGCAACAGTCCAAGGTACAAAACAACCCTGCTGAATAGGACAGTACTAGTCATGACCCAACAAAACCAACTCTCCACCACAGGTACTCCATGCTAGCTATCAATCTCAATCTCTCTGGGAGGAAAGAACAAAGGAGAAGGGAAACCGGAAAACACACCAACTCAATAGCTTAACAATACAAAATCTCACAAAATAAAGTCTCCTTCTTCTCTTTGCTTCTTACAATATATAGAGGAAAGAATGAGAAAATAATGAGGGAGAGAAAAGCTAAGAATACTCATCTCCAAATATAGCACTCTTTTTTGAGTAAAAAATAGCATGTGCACTCCAAAATATCCTTCTTCCATAATAACCATCCATAAGAGAAATTACACTTGTATATGGCTAATTAATTATTTTCATGCCTAAAATAAACCCTATGAATTTTCTAAGGAAATAATTTTCTAAAATTAAGCTTAAACTATGAGATAAGTGAGGATTAATTTAAAACCATAATTTCAGGATTCTGAAATAGCAAAGTGGATGGGCTTAATTTGAGGATTAATTTAAAACCATAATTTCAGGATTTTGAAATAGCAAACTGGATGGGCTTAATTTTAGGAATGGATAAGGCATGAAAATAGGAAAGTGGATGAGGATATTTTTAGGAGAGGATAAGGTATACAAAAATAGGAAAGTGGATAAGGTGAAAAGATAGCAAGGCTTGTGGCTTCTAGATTATTCCACCACAAAGTCAAAGGTCAACTCAAGGTCAAATGAAGGATCATCAAGCACATCGCACCAATCAGGGTCATATGTAACCCTCCTAAGGATCAACACTGTTTAATAATATCAAATATTTCCATATGGGCCCCATTGAACTAAAGACAAACCATGCCAAAATGCAACCGGTCCTTGAAAATTCAAAGTGCTCGAAATGGCCTGAAATCATACACTGATGTTGCTCATCTAATTGGGTGCCCACACATATAGTCGCCTGCTAAAAATAATATTGTCATAAATTTATGAAATTCAAAACATAGGCAAATCTTCCAATTGTGTCCTCAAATGTGAATTCAAATCGTCAATTGGACTACTCTCCAGAAATTGCTAAAAATAATAGTTGCTAAAAATAACTTCTCATATTTGCCAAAAAATTGAGTCCCATACATATCTCTTGAAGGGTATCCCAAATTATGATTAGATCATGCAAAATATGGCACCACAAACTCACCTTGATCACACCCCCTGGGGTCTTTGATCTCCCTTGCTCACTTCGAGTACTATGCTGAATCTGTAAGTATGGGGCGCCTGTTGTTGCGATATCACCTATCCACATGTATCCTTTGCATGTACTTAGAAATAATCTATCCAAACTCTATTCAACCATCTATCCTTGAATAATACACACAATCATGTGCCAAGTCTGAAATGCACTCAATGAGCTGTTGATGCTGTGTCAGTGGACTGATAACCAATCCACCTTGTAATGTACTCACAAATTGTCGATGCCAAATGGTGAACTCCATAGCATTGACCTCGCCTCGAATGATATACATGACTATGTACTGTAGATCAACACCCATATTTGTAAGGTCAAATCCGTTGTTAATAGGTTGGATCATTTACCCATCCAAGTTTTCATTTTGGTTGGGAATATGGTGGACTCAAAGTTGTCTTTTTTTTTAAAGTTGAATGTTGCCCACTTGGAGTCCCTTGACTTCTGTTCCTTTGTTCATATGGTTTAGAACCTTGTCCCTTGGTCTATTGGGAAGATAGGTTGGTTGTTGCGGTAGGAGGCTGCTATTGGGACAAATGTCAAGTTCATGAGAGGTTGGGGGTGAATGATTGCACACAAGTGTACAAGGGAACTTTGGGAGGCTAGACAAATTTTGGAGGAGGTTTGTACCTTCTTGGAGGAGGATTTACATAGCACTATTCTTTAGGAGGATGAGACATGATTGGAGTCGGTGGTGCATAGAGAGGAGTACATAGTCAGACGAGCACATGTGCATGCTCATTTGCAATGGATTCAAGAGGGGGATGAGGGCTCCAAGTTCTTTGATTTTTTGAATAAGAAAGTGGTAGCTGATAGGGTGCTTGGTCTTTGTAGAGAAAATGGCTCACTTGAGGAGGATTTGGCTAAGATTCAAGGGATGTTTGGTGAACATTTTTTAGAATATTTTCTCCTTACCTTTTGTCATATTTTGTTGTGGCTACCAGAACTTCTTGCTATAGGGTGGTGCCCCACAAAGCCTATAGTAGACCATGATATGTTAGATATGGATTTTACGAAAGATGAGCTTTTTGCAATTCTATGCTCGATGAAGAATAGGATGTTAATTTTTCAATAATTTCATTCAAATATTATCTAGGATCATACTAAGAGAATAACATGCACAACATAACAATCATAAACACAAGAGACACAAAGTTTCCTCGGGGAAAACCAAGAAGGTGAAAAACCCCACAACTTCCTCAGAGATAGAATGAGCACCAATACAAAGATCAAACCCCAAAAGATAGATGTCTCCAGCAGCTACTCCTCCTCCACTTGTACGCATCTCTCTCTCTCAACTATGCGAGTTGGATGAGTGAGTGAATGAGCAAATAGAGAGAGACACACTCTCTATTTATACAACAACTTAACCTGCCTTTAACCCTAATTGGGCTGACTTCCTAAGGAGGCCTAATAACCTATCCACATGACTCATGCAGGGCTGACCCCACCAAGGTGATCTAATAACCCATCAAATATAAGTTGCGACACTTACAACAGTACTTGCGACACTTACAAATACCAATGACGACACTTCTGATTGGAGGAATAATACATCTCCATCAGGAATATAATAAAGTACAAGTGTAATACATAGAAGAATATCTTCCGATGTTACAAATACATCAACATAGGAAATCCCTTGGGATTGACTTGTGGATTTTACAAGGCCATGTGGGATACTATAGGGGATGTTTTTTGTTGTTTGGTTTCTGAGGCCTTTTCCACAAGGTGTTTGATGGAGTCTCTTAACCAAGGTTTGGTTAAGCTTATTCCGAAGAATGGTGCCAAAGACTCCATAGGCAGGTGTTTTCCTATAACCTTGTTGAGTGTCGCTTATAAAATTATGGCTGAGGCTGTGGTGATAGGGATGAGAGATATAGCTAAGAAGATTGTGCGTGAGGAGTACACAAGCTTTGTTTAGGGGTGCTCTATTCTAGATATTATGATTTTAGCTTAGGGGCCTGAGTGAGCTAGGGAGATTGGTTAGCATGTTCTTTTTTTGAAGATTGACTTTAACAAAGCCTGCAATTAAATTGATTGGACGTTCATCACTGATATATTGACTTGTCTAGGCTTTGGTTAGTGATGTGTGGGGATGGTTAGTACATTGTTTTCTTGTGCCTTTGTGTTTTTTTTGGTGAATCACACATTGTATCTTGGTATTCACCTCATTAGATCTATTAGACAAGGGTGCCCCTTGGCACCCTATCTTTATGTGTTGAAAAAAGATGCCCTTGGTTATTTGTTAGAATTTGCATGTTTATATGGTCATTTGAGGGGGTTGTCTTTGTTAGACAATTCAGAGATGATGAACATCATTTTGTAGATGATTCACTCTTGTCTATGTGAGTTGGACAAGATTCGATGGTTGTTGCTAGAGGATGTTTGTTGATGTTTTTTGAGGCCTCTGGGGTGATTGTTATGATAATAAGACATATTATTGGATGGTTTGTCTTGATTAGATCCGTTCGTGGATTCCAACATGGAATTTTGTTTGCTTCGGTGTTATTATCAGATATCTTGGCATCTTGTTTCGTATGGGTCTTTCCCTAGTCGCTATGACGGATTGGTGTATGGAACGGTTGAAGTGTAAGCTTCTCTTCTAGTAGTACAAGGATCTTCTGTTTGTTGGCAAGTTGACAGTGGTGGGAAAGATTATCTGGGCTTCTCATATTTATTATGTGTCTTGCCGCCTTCCTAATATGGATTAGTTTCATCCGTTGGAGCAATTCTTGCACTCTTACTTATGGGCCAAATACAGTGTGGTACGAGGTCTGCCTTTGGTTCCTTGGGATGTCTGTATCATGTTCAAGGGTGAGGGTGGTTTTGTGTTGATTACTGTGGTGACTTAGGGTAGTATTTTGGTAGCTAAGTGGGTGGTGCAGTGTTTGGAGGGGCTTTTCCTTGGTAGGTTCTTTTGAGGCATCAATTGCTCCTGGTTTAGCATGCTGGCAGAATTTGTGATATCATCTCACCTCATAGTTTTTAGATAGATGGATCCTTCATTTTTAAAAGTATTTGGTCAACATGGAGAAAGGTAGTTGGTTTGGTAAGGTGGCATTATGGTAGATGTCATGCAATTGAGCTAGGTGGGATTTGAACACATATTTCATTAAAATTGGAATGTTTTTATTACAAGTACAATTCCAGAATTGAGATTTTTGGTTATTTTAGAATTCTAGATCCACTATTTCATTCGAAACTTAATGAAATATGTGTTTTTGGCTAGAAGGCCAATTTGGAGTTGGAGGTTGCAGGGTGTTTGTATTGCCGATCTCCCTCATTTTGAGGTGCAGTGGTTGAGTAAGAAAAATAATTTCTTTGTGGAGGGATTTGTGGGATTATATTTTTGTTCTTGGAAAAATTGACACACCATAGCCCATGAGTATGCTCTGTCTTCTTCTGATCGATCCACTATTATGGAGATTATTGGTCTTATCCCACAGGAACATCCTTTCAAGATCAATATAGATATGTTGGGGCACTTTTGGCATGATTGGGAATGGAGTTTTGGGTTCCCTTTTTTTAGTAATGATTCCCGTAGATTGTATTCCATTCTTCATTTGTTCCATTAACTTGGGCCAATGCTTAATGCATGGTGGGTGTCTTATGATGCCGAGATTCATTGGATTTGAAGATTGCATAATGTGTGGTTGTTGAGGGTGTCCTATAATCTTCGAGTATTTACTTGGTTGGTGATTTATCAGGGCTTTCCTTCCAAGGTTAGCCTAGCTAAGAGTGGTTTCTCAGACGGGCTTTTCCCTTATTGTCTCAGGGCAGAAATGGTGAAGCACTTATTTTGTGACTATCCTTTGGCCAGATGGTGTTGGGAGCATGTTCAAATTGATCTGTCCACTATTATTTGGGCTTGTTTTAATTGACATGTAGTGTTGTTGGGTGTCGCTGGATTTGTGGTACGTTCTTCTCTTAGTGGTATTTGCACTGCTTGAGAATTTCTACTCCATTTTTTCTCTAGAATATTTGATGCAAATATGTTTTTGAGAATAAGATGAGTTCTTTGTTTGCCTTTTTCTTTTTGTGGGGAGAACATGTACTTATGCAACTGCTTGCTAAAGGGTTTTTGTTGATCAAGGATGCTAAGATGTTATACTTTGGTGCCTATTCAAATTTTATTGTTGTACTTGTAGCTTTAAGGAAGAGGATGTAAATTCCATTGGATATACACTTCTTCCTTTTTTTTTCTCTTGATGTAAATATTTTTGTAAATATAAGAAGCATTTTTTTGGTATGATTCCTGAAATAGAAACCGACAAATATTTCTTCCATGGTTGGTTGTCCTTGATACTTTGGCAACATGTGAAGGTTTTGATGAATTCACAAAATTAGTGTCTCATTTTTTATAATGAAAATGATGGTGGTTGAATATATAGTTGCATTGGAGAATACATGTAATAATCATGTAATGGGGCTTGCTACCCTTGTGAAGTTTGTTGGAGACCATTTGTTTGGCTAGTTTGACATGATTTTGCTTCTTCTAAATTGTAGACTATAATAAAGTAGAAAATAATAGAAACCTTTTGTGCACACACAAAAGAAAAAATATGACAAAATATAGTCAATTAATTGAAAATACATTGTGTCATTCAATTCCATTTTATTTGCAAACCCTAACAAGCAATGACCAAGTGCATGTACAAATCCTAGTGATTGCTTAGTCTTGTTTTAAAATTAGTGGAGCATGCAACCATCACTAACATGATATAATAGAAATGTAAAGGTAAGCTATAAATGTCATATGGCACCATGTAAATTTTCTTTTTGGAGATCCATCTTATAATTTATTGAAAATTGAAATTGAAATTTTATTAATGTCCAAAATATATCAATGGGACTAGAGAGTACACCATGCACTACTAGCTATAAAGGGGTTCCACAACATACCTTGATGCAAAGAGAACAATAAAAGAAATGTTAATGCTCAATCTAGATCTAAACAAGTAACAATTAAGCATATCTATCAAAAAGGGGTAGGCCAAAGCAAATAAGCTCACCCCCAGCACCTCCACACAGGAAGTAAAGGGTCAACTAATTGCTCTCATCATCTATGACTAATAGAGATGACGAGGTGAGTAGCCTAGGATAATGGGGTCCTCGGGGTTAGCACTTGGTAGCCTCAAATGACAAAACCATCCCACCGGTGCTTGAGAAAGATGCCCAATGAAGTAAAGACTCCTAGCTTCCAAGGCTAAGGAATCCTTGTTAATATTAAAGAAGATAGTTATACATCTCTAGAGCCAGATGTTGGTACTAAACAATACAAGGTACACCAAGAATTATAGGTCATGGAGCAAAAGCATGACCACATGGACTACCCCTCCCTAAATGGGTGAGGAGAGCTAGCATGCCAGCCATGGCTCACGCTACCTCCCAAACTTGCATACAAAGTGATAAAGACTTGAAACATGAGTGCAGCCCTAGGGGAACTTAGGGGAGTTGTCCAATGTCACAACAACACCTCCTCTCTCTTTAGGCCGACTCTCCTTTCGCACAAGGATAGTTTCCGTAGTAGTAATATAAGATAATATTTAGAAATAGACGGGATGGTGGACCTCTTGCCACAAAAACTAGCACCCTAAATGCAAGGACCCAAAAGGTTCTAGCCAAGTGCAACTATGGGAGTAATGCAACTGTTTCCTACTCTTACTTTCCTTCTCTTTACTGACTTAAAGAAATCACTAGGGGGGACTCCCTAAAGCAACTAAAGTGTCAAGAGATAAGGCAAATCACTTAGTTTAAGGATGGATTATGGTTTAGGAGTTAGAAAATTCAAATAGATTAAATATTCTAGAAATTAAACCAACTCAAATGTTAATTGAAGCATCCACAAACCAAAAAACATTGTTTTCACATGAAATATAACCATTGAATGTAAGCAACCAAAATCTTAAGTGTGTTTTAAGTGAGAAATAAGTAAT
This sequence comes from Larix kaempferi, assembly GCA_027924585.1. Lineage (NCBI taxonomy): Eukaryota > Viridiplantae > Streptophyta > Pinopsida > Pinales > Pinaceae > Larix > Larix kaempferi. The sequence continues at coordinate 8,323,137 of BSBM01000217.1, read as the reverse complement.
AACAACTTGCAACAAAAATTAGATCAGTTGCTATAAAAGGAGTGGTGAAATAAAACAAGTGAAATGTATCCCATTAACAAGTATTCATCATAACATTGCTTGTAGTGTATGATAGGTGATAAGTGTATATGACCAACGATGAGAGTGAAGCTTTAAAGCATAAAGAAGATTGACAAGTTAACCAGCTTAAAAATTCAAAGAAAAATGTGAATTAATTCTGAAAAATAAATCCCATAAATTATAACTTAAGCAACTATAGACTCTTATTCTATTGCTGGTTTTGCCAATAGAACAAGGTCATTCATTCTAGAAAAAAATCAACAATTTCACAGTTGTTTATCAACCAACAAGAGATACTTGCAAAGGAGATTACACGGTTAAAACAACATAAAATTTCCAGCTCCTTAAAGAATAAAAAATTTGTGCAATGAAGCTAGAAAAAGTGACAAGTAACCATTGCTTGGAGTGAAAAAGAACGAAGTGTGTTTAGTTACTTGAATATGCCATTAACATAGAAGAGAGAAGTGCTTGTATGCTAACAAAAATGATTAGATTTCAGATCTATTAGGTGTAAGTGACGTGTGTCAATAAACCATGTAAAAACAACCCAAGATCTTAAAGCTATTTAAGCAAAACAATTCAAGAGTGCTCAAGATGATTAAACAAAAATAACTCTATAACATTAAAGGTTTAGCCCATCAAAAGATATGTAAAGTGAACTATTTTAAGTCTAAACTTAAATAAATCTGGAAACTAGCATTCATTTCAAATTAATTCAGTTTGTAACCAACAAGCAAAATATTACCATTAAGTGAGATTTAATCATGAAAATAGGATAAACTTGAAAGAAGTGGAGTGCAGCTCTCAAAGGGGGTTTGATTTAGCTATATTCTTCTTAATGTTATGTGCTGAGATAAGATAAGATAAGATAATTTTATTAATGTCCAACAAATGAACACAAAAGTAGGTCAATGGGACTGTGTAGTACCTATGATAACAATACAAAGTGGGGGTGTAAAAGTAGCTCCTATAAAAAGATAAAAGCAGAAATCAAACCAAACCCTAATCCTATAAATGGAGAGCCGGTCACAGCGAAAAATATATACAATGAGAGATACGAAGAGAACTGATCCAAGGATGGAAAGTGGATCCAAGAGCTGTGATGCAAAGATGGTGATGGTGGAACTGTCATGGGCCATTGAAAACATTGGAAACAATGGAAGCCTTGGGAGTGTCTTTCCTACCATTCGAGGCCGATTGAAGGAAGCTCAAAATAGTACTTTGTTTGGAAGAAGAGCTAGAAGTGGATTTGCAATGAGTAGTGCGCCGTTGCCTAGAAAAGGGTGCTTGATGTTGCAACCTAGAAGAAGTCGTTCGTTTGTCGCGATGGGGTCGAGACTGTCCCCATCTCTAACGTTGGGCAGAGGTAGAGATGGTTTGTCGTGTCCTAACAGAGCGCTCAAGGTCTGTGCCATCATTTGTTTGTCTCTTGGTTCCCTAGAGGAAGTAAGCACTGAAAAGAAGGAAGTGATACGTTGAATGGAGTCTGGTCCTGATTGAGAATGTTGTTAAAGGGTGAAGGAGCAAAGCCGAAGGGCCTCCTGCAAGTATAAGGATAAACATCTCTGATCAGGGTATCTGAAGAATCTAGTCAAAGGATGGAGCTTTGTGAGAAGAAGGTCCCCGAAAAGACAATGAAACCATCCGCAGATCTCATAGTAGATAAGACATTGAAAGATAAAGTGCTCCTCGGTTTCAACCTCTCGAAGTTGACATACTTGGTAGATCCTATCTAATCGATCGAGCTGGTGATCTGTCTCTACCCAAAGACAATGAGAGCCAACTCTAAACTGCACTAGAGGAATACGAAGAGCATGTGCCCAATGGTTGAATGTGTAAGGGGGGTGAGCAATGAGAGTCGAGACTGTTCCTTAAATCCAAAAAGTGCGTAGCGTAGAAGGCCATCTTGGGACATAACCAGTGTTCCATGGGGACGCGTCCCGCAAGGTCGGGGACGCATTTATGGCGTTTGCTGTGTCCTCGGGACAGGGGGACTTTGGGATAAAGGTTTCTCTATGTTTCTCTTTGGGCGAACTAAAGCGAATAATTATTCGCTCATACAATAACATTCACCAAAAGACTTGGTAAACCAAATAAGCCATAATATGATAATATGTATTGACGATAGAATAGATAAAAGATGATTACAATGGTTGATAACCCGCCTATTAAATAAGGCTTGGGCATTGTGAATGAAAGGTCATGCCCTTTCATTCTTAAGTATAACTAATTATGTTTATTATTAATTATTTACTATTATGTTCGTAGCACGAACCTTGGCGAAACGCAGGGAGAAATGTTTCCCTCTGCTGTGAACCTTTTGGACGTCCACCCACAAAATTCCAAACCTCTTGGACGTAACCCATGAAACTCCGAACCTTTTGGACATCCCCCCATGAAACTTCGAACCTCTTGGACTTCCCCCCATGAAACTTCGAACCTCCTGAACCTATTAGATTTTGATTTACATTGCATGATTGCACAATGATGAATGTAGTATTTACTAATTTACATGGGATGAATTGTTATTGTTGGGATTTATATTTTTCATATTTTTTATATTTTTATACTTATGAACTCAACGCCCCCTCGAATTTCCCTAAAATTTGGGGGTGGTCTCCACGCGTCCCAAATGTGCGTTTCCCCATTCCCGCGTTTCCTGTCCTGGAACCTTGGGACAACATTGGACATAATCCCCTCGAGGGTTGATCTAAGTGACTTGTGTTAAGTGTTTACTTTGTTTTGCATAATAACATTAAACAATATAATCACTGAAAGAAAGAGATGCACAACAATCACAAAGAACACAAAATTTCTCTCGGGGAAACCACAAGGGAGAAAACCCCAACAAAACTTCCTCAAGATAAAGCCCCAAGACAAAACAACTTCTCTCCTTCACCAACGAACTTCTCTCTCTCTCTCTCTCTCTCTCTCTCTCCTATGCGAGCTTGAGTGAGTGAATGAGTGGTACAAATGACAAACTCGACCTCACTATTTATATTGTTCAGTTGGGTGACTTTTTACCCTAACTGGGCCAATCTCTCCTAGTTTACTGGGACGACCTATCAATTACATAATAAAATATCTTTTTTCTAGATTCTTCTAGGCCGACACAACTCCTAGGGTTTACATTGACTCTTTCAATGACTCTTACATGATCAATTACATCAATGACATCTCCCGAAGGAGGAATAATAATAATATAATAAACAAATACATTTTGAATATCTTCCGCAGTTACATTTCTTTAACACTCCCTCTTAACTATGAAGGTATTCTATAGACATCATCATCAACATCAACAGTTGTACAACTGACTGGTGAAACTCTGTATGTCATAGGAAGTTTTTGGAACATCATCATATATCTGGGGCATCATCAACATCATCATCATGGTCGTCATCAACATGGAACTATTGGAGCATCAACATCATCGTCATCATCAACATCATCATCGTCAGCAAGGAACTACTGAAACATCAACATCATCATCGTCAGCAAGGAACTACTGGAACATCAACATCATCAACATCATCAACATCATCATCGTCAGCAAGGAACTACTAGAACATCAACATCATCATTGTCAACAAGGAATTGCTGGAACATCAACATCATCATCAACATGTGAATGTTGGAACCATCAGTATATAAATACTGGAACAACGTCATCATCAACATGTAAATGCTGGAACCATCGATATATAATACTGGAACAACATCATCATCATCTGGAATATGCATTGTGGTGGGCACTTTGGTAGATGATGCTGACTTACTAATCCTTTTGGACCAAACAAGCCTAGTCAGACATACCAATCTACCTGAGCATCAAATAGGCCTTGTCCAGCTTACTAATCCTTTCGGACCAAACAAGCCTAGCCAGACATACCAATCCCCCTAGGATCTAGCTAGGTTGACATACCAATCCTTTCGGATCAACCGGGCCTTGTCAGGCTGACATACCAATCCTAGATTGAGCTGCCACACCAAGGCTCCGGGAAGCTACTCTTTCTTTCGAGGGTGATCCTTTTAGATCTATCATCATCATCACTCCTTCTTTCGAAGGAGGTCCTTTTGGACTAATCATCATCATCACTCCTACTTTCGAAGAAGGTCCTTTTGGACTCATCATCACTCCTTTCGAAGGAGGTCCTTTTGGACTCATCATCATCATCACTCCTTTCGAAGGAGGTCCGTTCGAACTCATCATCATCACTCCCTATTTCGAGGAAGGTCCTTTCGGACCACACCAATCTTGTCTCGAAAGTATTCAAACTTTACATGAGACAGAGGCTTAGTCAACACATCAACAACTTGTTTCTCTGTAGGAACATACTTGAGCTTTACAACTCCCTTTTGCACCATATCATGGATGTAGCAATACTTAATTTCGATATGCTTTGATCTATCATGAAACATCGGGTTCTCTAACATCTTGATACATCTCTTGATTATCGCAAAGGACATCAGTCACATCTATCTTTGCATCGAACAATCCTGCCAATATCTTGTGAAGCCAAACTGCTTCGTTACAAGTTGAACATGCTGCAATGTATTCAGCTTTTGCCGTACTGAGAGCAATACTGCTCTGCTTTCTGCTGAGCCATGAGATCATACCTAATCCCAAACTAAAACAACATCCTGAAGTGCTCTTTCTGTCTTCAACACTTCTCACCCAATTTGAGACTGTATAACCGTGCAATCTGAACTCACTGTCTGATACATATCTGAGTCCATAATCCAGTGTACCCTTTAGGTACCTCATCACTTGTTTTGCTGCAACCAAGTGAACATGTCTAGGCTCCACCATATACTGGCTCAAGGTGTTCATAGCAAAACATATATCTGGTCTAGTATTTGGTCAAATGCATCAATGAGCCAATAATCTTCTTGCACAATGTAACATCTACTGTTTCTGATGAAGCATTATTCAAGAGCTTCAAGTTTGTCACCATCGGAGTAGGTATGGCCTTTCGGTCCAGCATCCCAAATCCTTTTAGGATCTCAACAACATATTTTCCTTGATTTAGGAAAATCTCATTTGGGAACTGCCACACCTCAAGACCTAGAAAGTAATGCATCATTCCATGGTCTTTCATCTTAAATTCTGCAGCAAGCTTCTTCTTTGTGAGTGGAGACATTCGGTATCATTTTGAGCATATCCCTGAGATACTTGTTATCACATCCATAGTAGTCGGGCTACCATGACTGTAGAGCAGTTCATTGTATATTTTTGAGCCAGGCCTTTACACAATTTTGATGAGATCAACCTATGATGAGCAATATTGTTGATGATCACTCACATATTAGAGCAGCCCTAGATCAGACATGCAGTGAACCTTATGCCAAGACTGAGCCTCATGACCTTAGATTTGATGACCGAGGTGACCTTTTATCCCATACAGAGCAGGGCAATGCCCAGAGTTTCAGCAGCAGTGTTTTCAGTGATTATAGATGGTCCAGGTAGCAGGTATAGTTATATGGCCCAATAGGTACATGATGTGCATTGGTTTTGATTATCTTGCTCTTTTGGTCATTTTAGTAGTTGGACTTAGTATCTAGTGGTCATGATCTGGCAGTATATATATACATGATATAGATATGATTGTTATTGATTATCTAAATGGTCTTATTACTTAGAATTAGAAGCTCTTGTTTTATACTCATTGGTTTTACCCTCTTAGGAGTGTGGACATGATCATTCCCACCTTTTATAGCTTGCTAGCTTAGGAAACACCTTCACTTTCCCCATCCATCTGTTATCTCTCCCTTTTTGGTTTTCACCCTGACTTACACCTCAGCCTGTGATATGGAGGACCTCCCCACTTTTGCCTCTATGTTGGATAGCATCCTTGTTAGTTTGTGTCTCGACTTTGAGTTGGCAACAGAACTTACCCTTTGGTGGGTTGGATTTGATACCTTGATCACTCTAGTCTGTTGCCTCTATGTTGGATAGCATCCTTGTTAGTTTGTGTCTCGACTTTGAGTTGGCAACAGAACTTACCCTTTGGTGGGTTGGATTTGTTTGGTCTTGATTGTGGAGAATCCCCCTAGTTGCTTGAGTTGTGTTGGCTATAACCTGAAGCAAATTGTACTACGATAATTACATATGGAAACTATTGTTATATCTCTTGTGAAAGCCCATGGAAATACTTTAAAAATTGTTCTTCTCAGCACAATGAAAAAGGTCGTGAAATTAAATGAATTGAAATGTAAATGCACCTCGGATGAAAGTTGCGATTAGTTGTGCTTCTAAGCACATGCAAAATCCCAGAGGGTCCTAAAGGCCTAAAAAGAGGTGGTTAAATATATGCCAAATCCAAAGACTGCTGGCTAGGAAATTAAAATGTAATGATTAAATTCCTCACGGAGCCTACGAGTTGTGATGTGAGATGGAGTAAGGGACAACTAATTCTAAGTGTCCCCTAGAACCTCAAGTTATGGTTAGCCAGGCACCCAGTCGTGGCGATTCTAGAAAAGATCCTCACGGAGCTGATTCAGCTTGGATGTGAGTTGTAGACATCTACCAAGGTTGAATAAGCACCTCCTTGAACAACTTATTCCATTTCTGAGACACTGCCATTCCTCGCGTGTTTATTATCCGACATATGCTTAAGTGTGTATTCCCTTTCCCTTATCCAAAGTATCACAGTGTTGAGTCAGTCAAATCATTCCCTTATCCTAGCCTTGTATTCTTCACCCTCACCCTTTGCTAAAAAAATGTTCATGTCTACAAAATGAGTATATCCTTGAGGTTCTATTTTGAGTAAGTGATTATTTAAACTTGTATTTAATATAATTATTTATTAACTGCCAGTGAAATGATACTTAATACTTTAAGTCTTGCTATTAAAATTGATTCAAAGAGCATGCCTTAACCATTTGCACTTGCAGCATCAGGCTTCTTCTAGCCTGGGTCATATTGTGATCAGTTTTGACCTGGTTAAACCTAGTTTGACCATGTCAACTATGGGATCTGGGATTTGTTGGACCAGTGATGCTATATGATGATGATTTATGGTCTTTTGATACACCATTGATGGTTCCATACAATGGGCATAGGTTTCATATGATGGTGGATTTTTTTATTATGTTCAAACCATTTTTTTATATTGTCCAGGTATGGCTGAGGCTACAGATGATCATACAGGTTGCCGCAAGGTGTATCGGTACACATCTCTAGTAGATTTGGACCTTCTAAGTCCATTGAGACACTTAGTTATCAGTTACAGGCACTCCCAGTGATGATATAGTCAGATTTCCACTTTTCTCTAGTTTTGCCATGCAAAATTGGCCTGTCCAGTAGTTGCATTGTTCTAGCATGTTTTCCTAAGGCGCTACAGAGGAGATGGGGGGTCCAACCACTTGTTATTACCATTTTACCCCACCTCCAGACACATTGGTACAGTTAGATTTGTGTCCGGGACACCAAGCAGAGAGCTACAGGCATTTTGATGTTTTTCCAGAGGATTTTTGTGGAATAAAAATGGGATAAAAAGGCCACTGAGGAATTCGATTTGGGAAAATGAGGCAAGGTATTGGCATGAGGTTTGTTCAGAGGTCACCTGTGATGCATCCCACACCTTCCAGCTCAACTTTCATCAGTTAGTGGGGTCCACACACTCTTCGGGTTGTTATTTGATGTATTATTCTCTCATTGAGGGGGGCCATGATTTGGTCATATGATCACTTTGTATGGTTTTTGAGTCATATCTTATGTCATTGTTGTTGGATTTTGTACAACTTCGGAAGATATTATTTATTATATTTTATTGTACCATCATTGTACTTGGTTATACCTCCTAAGGGAGAAGAACCTTATGTAAACAATCATGTAATCACATGAAAGAATCAACGTAAGTCTTGGGGTGCAAAAGAAATTAATAAAACAATTAAAAATAAAATATTTATTGCCCCCAAAGACAAGTCGGCCCCATAAGGAAATTTTCCAGTTTCGCACATGTATAAATATGAGGCTTGTGCACCTCATTATTACCATTCTCACACTTGAGAGTAGCGCATCACTTGGAGGAGCAGATTTTCGCATCACTAGAAGAAGGAGGTTTATTTGGGTTGGTTACTTGTGAAAGATACTTTCACTTTCTCTCTCTTTCTTCATTTGTACTATGATCTCAGAATAATCATCTCTTTGCGAAGGTTGCTGGGTTTTCTCCCTATTGGGTTTCCCAGGGTAAACTCTGTGTTGTTGTTTTGTGCTTTGTCTTACTTCTAGTGATCTTGGTAATGCATTTATGTTTTATGCTATGAATGTATGAAATTTAACATGGTATCAGAGCCATTCTAGAAGAAGACATTGCCGAAGCATTGTCGGAACCCTGTTGGAATTAGGGTTTCATCTTGTGAAGTCTTCACCCACTATTTTGGAGAAAAAGAGCCATAGGAATTTTGCTTTTGGCTAGACCATTCCATTGGTGAAAACGGAATTCAATTCCGAGTACTTTCATTTTTGACCTAGCTCCTGCTAGGGTTTTTGATCCAGATTTGCAAATCAAGATGATTGGGATGAAGGTTGAAGATCGGTTGGAAGGGGCCACAAATTTTATCTCTTGGAAGTCGAGGGTTCTTCTACTCCTAGAAGAAAATGATCTATTACTATATGTAAATGCGAAGGTCCCCGAACTAGAAGCCGAAGAAGATAAGTCTCGATGGAGGAAGAATGATGCTAAAGCAAGAAGGATTCTTGTGGATTCCATAAGAGATCATTTGGTTCCTCAGATCTCAGGTAAGAAAAATGCTAGGAAGATGTTCAAGACTATTATGAAGTTGTTTGAACACACTAGCCTAAATGTTTCCATGACTTTGAGAAGCCAACTCTCAAATATGAAGATAGCGAAGTCGGAATCCATTGCCTCATACTTTATGAGGATCGCAGAACTCAAAGACAAGCTCAACACCAGTAGAGATCCTATTGGCGATAAGGAGCTTGTCCTTCACACCTTAAATGGTATTCCACCATCATGGGAGTCCTTTATCCAAAGCATAAGTGGTAGATCTAAACTACCAAAGTTTGACAAGCTTTGGGCATATTGCTCTTAGGAGGAGACAAGGATCGCAGCACGTCAAAGACTCCATGGCAATCAGACTGAAGAGACTCAAGCATTTGTTTCTCATACCAAGAATGATAAGGGAAAAGGAAAGAAGTTCCATAAACACAAGCACCAAGAAAGGAGATCAAGTCCTCGTCAAGAACAAAAGAAGAAGAAGGATGTATCTCAAGTTCAATGCTATAGGTGCAGGAAGTATGGACATTACACCAGTAGCTGTCGAAGTCAAATCAAAAGGAAGCATGAAGCATCCACTGCTGATGTAGAGGAAGATCATCATCACAAGAAGCAAAAGAATGAAGATCACATAGAATTTCTATTCATATCAGCACTATCAGTTACTATTCCTACCACTAGTGACACTTGGCTCATAGATAGTGGTGCATCTAGACACATGACTGGGTATAGAGAGAATCTTTCATAATTAATTGAGAAAGATTCACATCTCCGTGTTGTACTTGGAGATGATGCAAATTACACTGTGAAGGGATCTGTAGCCATCACCCTTCAATTGGAATCAAATGATACATTACGCTTAAGTGATGTACTCTATGTACCTGGTATGAAAATAAATCTTGTCTCCATCTTAGCATTGGAGGACAAGGGTTATAAAGTAGCTTTCTCAGAAGGGAAAGTCCTTGCTTGGCACAAGAACTCAAGCATGAGCACAGCCAAGGTTATTGGCATAAGAGAAAAGAGCTTGTATAGACTAAACACTTATCCACTCCAAGCCCTAATACATGATGCTGCAAGTATGGGCGAGTTATGGCATAGAAGGTTAGCTCATCTGAACTATCGAGCTCTCCCAGTTCTGAAGAACATTGTAACAGGTTTGCCAGGGCTCCAGGTAAACCATGATGGAACTTGTAGAGGATGTGCACTTGGAATGTTGGACTGCAAGTCCATGGCTACTCCGATGGATGCATATTGGAAGAAGTTGAGAGATTCTACTTTAGAGTTTGATTTGTTTGATCCCAGCATTTATCGCCAGTTGATTGGGTCATTGATGTATTTGACCAATACCAGACCAGATATATGTTTTGCTGTGAATGCCCTCAGTCAGTTCATGTGCGAACCGAGGCAGATTCACTGGATTGCTGCAAAACATGTGCTCAGATACTTACGTGGCACTGTGGGATATGGATTGAAATATGCTTCAGATGGTGACCTAATATTGCAGGGGTTTACAGACTTAGATTGGGCCAAATGTGTTGCAGATCGGAAGAGTACTTCTGGATGTTGCTTCAGTTTGGGTTCTGCAGTTATTTCCTGGTGCAGCAGGAAGCAGAACTCGGTAACACTCAGTACTGTAGAGGCCGAGTACATGGCTGCTAGTACAGCAGCTCGAGAAGCAGTTTGGCTTCGTAAACTCCTGGTAGGATTGTTCGGCCAGATTCCAGAGCCGACCATGATTCACTGTGATAACCAGAGCTGTGTGCAGATGTCAGTGGATCCTGTATTTCACGACAGGTCGAAGCATATCGAGTTTCGATATCACTTCATTTGTGATATGGTGCAGAAAGGTGCGGTCGAATTACAGTACGTGCCGACAGACGACCAAACTGCAGATGTTCTCACCAAGGCACTTCCCAGAGTGAAGTTCGAATACTTTCGCGGAAGACTTGGAGTCGAAGAGAACGTTTCCCTCCTTGAGAGGGAAAGATGAGATGCTTGCCTTGCTTTGCCCAGGTGCCTCTGCAGTCTAGTTACCCATCCAGATATGGGAGAAATCTCATAGGCAGATGAGTAGGACAGTTAGCAATTGGTCGACCTCACCCAGGTACCTTTTGCAGTCCAATTACTCAGCCAGATATGGGAGAAATCCCATAGGCAGATGAGTAGGACAGTCAGCAGTTGGTCGTGTGGTTGCACAGGTGCCTCTACAGTCTAGATACTCAGCCAGATATGGGAGAAATCTCATAGGCAGAAGGGTAGGACAGTCAATAGATGGCCATGCCCTTTTGCTCGTCTGAGATCTCAGCCAGATATGGGAGGACCCCATTGGCAGATGAGACAGACAGGTAGCAAATTGTATAGCAGAGATGGTATAGCTGTATATCTCAGATATCCAAGATTGAGTGATTCTCCTGGATCTAGGATTGAGTGATTCTCCTGGACTCACCGAAGGACTGGTGATGATGATGCACAGAGATTGTGTGGACAACCTTCAGTATGCAGAAATATGATAGAGACAGAGTTGAGTACAAGATGAAATCCAGATGATCGTGATGCAGATGAAGACCGAAGAATACCTTCCTTGTTGAGAGGGAGTGTTGGGATTTTGTACAACTTCGGAAGATATTATTTATTATATTTTATTGTACCATCATTGTACTTGGTTATACCTCCTAAGGGAGAAGAACCTTATGTAAACAATTATGTAATCACATGAAAGAATCAATGTAAGTCTTGGGGTGCAAAAGAAAATAATAAAACAATTAAAAATAAAATATTTATTGCCCCCAAAGACAAGTCGGCCCCATAAGGGAATTTTCCAGTTTCGCACATGTATAAATATGAGGCTTGTGCACCTCATTATTACCATTCTCACACTTGAGAGTAGCGCATCACTTGGAGGAGCAGATTTTCACATCACTAGAAGGAGGTTTATTTGGGTTGGTTACTTGTGAAAGATACTTTCACTTTCTCTCTCTTTCTTCATTTGTACTCTGATCTCAGAATTATCATCTCTCTACGAAGGTTGCTGGGTTTTCTCCCTATTGGGTTTCCCAAGGTAAACTCTGTGTTGTTGTTTTGTGCTTTGTCTTACTTCTAGTGATCTTGGTAATGCATTTATGTTTTATGCTATGAATGTATGAAATTTAACAATTGTGTCATGGGGTGATGCTAGTGAAGGATAATAAAACCTCCTAGCCCCACCATGTGCTCCTATTTGCTTGTCCTAGTCATTTTTATGTGGTGTGCACCCCCCTAAGGCCACTTTAGTGAGTGCGCACCCCCTTTAGTGAGTTGATCCATGTGATATTGTTTCGGCTCATCATAGCCGTTGATTATACTGTATTTATCTTTTGATCTCAACCACTCATTCATAAAGTGGTTAGGGTTTTGGTCTCTCTCTTTCCTATTTAAGTAAGAGACCCTCTCATTGTAAAGGCACCATTTGGGCTCTGGAAATACTGGAATAAAATATTATTTGCAGATCTGCTTCTCATGCTTTGATGAATGTTCTTGTACATGATTATACATCTTTTGCTTTAGACATCCGGGTTATTTACAGGTGATTTCAACAGATACAGAAGAAGGCTAAATTCATTTGCTGCAGGGGTGCGAATTGCCTTGAGGAAAGATTGCAGGGGTTTCCCACATCCTCCTTGGGCATGACGTTTTCATCTTGAAGGGAGTTTTTCAATTGTGCTTTGTCCATTGATTTGCTTCTTTTGATATGCCGTGCATAGATCTTATTTTATCTGTGAATCAAATCTCACGTATGTAGTTTGTTTTGCATGTGAAAAAGGATGTTTTTCCTCCTTGGGCTAGGACATTTTGCTTGGAATCACTTGGATCTAGCTTTGAATTGTAACTAAATGCAAGGATCATCGATGTACTTGGCATCCACAAGCATTTGAGGTAAGATCTACAAGGTACGTATTCATTTCTATGTGTTTCACCCATTGGTCACTAAAACCCTCATTGTTAAAACCCTAGATTTTTAGATCTGATAGATATGGCGATTATATGGGCTTACAAATTAAAACCCACTTCTTAATTAATTAAAGAACCTCGTAGCTAAATTTTGGTTTAAATCCGACTCCATTTGACCCCCGATCTAAGGCATTGATCATCTCTTGAGGGGGACTCACTTGTGGGTTTTATGCATCTTTCTAGATCTATCACTTGGGTTGTGCTACTTTTCCTTTTAAACATCATATCTACTACTTAGCCAACCATCTAGTGCCTTTTGTACCGTAATTTCACCTTGTGGACCCCATCTCAACCAACTTCCTTAATTTAAGGGTGGGCCCCGGGTTGTGCTACTTTTCCTTTTAAACATCATATCTACTACTTAGCCAACCATCTAGTGCCTTTTGTACCGTAATTTCACCTTGTGGACCCCATCTCAACCAACTTCCTTAATTTAAGGGTGGGCCCCACTTTGGTTTTCTTTGAGTGGCATTAGATCTATCTAGATCTACACCTCTAACTTCATAAGTGGTATAATATTTTCATTGGTTGAGCATTTGTCCATGCTATAGGCCTCCTCAACCAAACCCTAACTCCATGTGTCCACTTATATTTCCTAGATCTAGATCCATTTGCTCTTGATCTCTCTCTCTTTTCACTTTCACATTTCCCTAGGCAGTCTAGAGTGTTAGGATATTCCTATACTCCATCCTAGTCCTACTAGCATTTCCATCCTTTGCATTTTCAGTCATGCATGCACTTTTAGCGTTTGCATGCATTATTTAGGGTTTGCATGCATTTGCATGCATCCCAGTCATAAGTCCCAACACCTAGCCCTCAGTTAGCTAGCCCCCGGAGCTTCTTTCCACTCAGTTTCATCCCTCCTGGTGCTTAGTGCGCCCTCCTTTCACCTAGTGCATGAGAAAGGCGCCCTTCCTTACCTACCATTCAGTTATCTTCAGTTCTCTCCTTGATTTAAGGCTAGACTGACTCTCAATTGACTCTATCGCTCTGATGGACCTCCAGTGAGACTTGACTGCCAATTCTGACTTCAGTTAGCTCCTCATGCGCCCTCCACTGAGCCTCCTTCATTCAGTTAGTGTCTCCATGTGCCAGTTACACTCAGTTACACCTACCACACTCAGTTAGACTCAGTTTGACTGACGGTTGACAGTTACTTGTGCATTGATGACTCCACCGATGATGAAATAGACTACTAGTTGTGCTCCGATGACACTCCAGTGATCTTTTGATCACTCCATGAAGGCTAATTCGAATTGCCACCTTAGGCATTCGAATCCTCATGCATTGTACTATTTATTTATCCATATTGTGATTAATTAATTAGTGTGTGTGAAGTAGTTTTGCTTCTATCCGAGTTCTACTGTATTATTATTTTGTTGCTCATTATACTGCATTGACCACTCTTCTTCTATTTTCCTGCTTAATCATAATTATTCTCTTGTGAGGTATACATCATCTCTTAGATCTGTTGTGAGGATTTTTACATGGTATTAGAGCATGTTGAGAGTATTGTTTATCTCCATTCTTGAGAGTTTTTTGCAGGTTATTATCAAGATTTCAAGTGCAGCAGTTGCAGTAGTTTCTGCATTTATGCAGCAGTAGCAGTTGCAGATATTCTCAATTGTTTTTGCAGGTCTTCTACATCTTCAATGTATTCAGAAGAAATCCCTCCTCTTTCTTCATTCAACTATGATGAATGGAAACAAAAAATGATAGCATATTTGAAGAGCCATGATCTCTTTGATTGTTATTTTGAAAGAGTTTGAATCCTCTGAAGAGAAGATTGACTGGTTGAATAAAGGTGACATGGCCTTTGGAAGAATGATGCTTGCTTTGCCTGAATACATGTTATACCAAATCATTGATGATGTTGAAACTCCAAAAGAGCTATGGGCCCATCTGGATGAAAGGTTCGCCAAACAGAATGAAGGATTTGCTCCAAACCCCTTCAAGAGCAAGCAAAGTGATGCATTCGCCCTCCTTGATGATCTCATTGATCATGAACTAGTATCAAACACATCTCATATTGAAGTTGTCCACAAAGAAGAAGAACTTGCAGATTCTACACTCATGCTCCAAATTTCTTCTCTTTCTGTGCCAGCTCACACTCTAGATATTGCAGAAGGTCCTAAATCCTCTCTTGCACCAGAGTTTGTTGGTCTGAATCATGATCTATTGAATGTTTCGGAGGTCAAATTAGCTATTGGAGGTAATGCATTCGCTCTCCTCAAGCAATCACCTCTTATTTACTACTATATGATCATTATTCCATGCTTTCAGAAGGTTATTGAAGAATATGGCCATTGCCATTCGCTTGGGATAATTTCTCATGCACATCATGGCTTTGATCTCACCCCTGCTGGTTCAAAGGAGATCTCAAGAAACCATGGCCATTCGCTTGGGATAATTTCTCATGCATTTACAGGTTTTGATCTCACCTCTTATGGTTCAAAGGAGATCTCAAGAAACCATGATTCAAGTCTTGGATCTAATTTGGATTCTAAGCATTCACTACTTGGGATAAATTCTCATGCATATGATGGTTTTGATCTCACCCCTGCTGGTTCAAAGGAGATCTCAAGAAACCATTTATCAAGTCTTAGAGCTGATTTGGATTCCAAGCAATCATTATTATTTGATGGTTCTTTTCGGCATAATCTCACCCATGATGGTTCGAAGGAGAAGACAAAAGACTATCTGCATATTCATGTGTTTGATCCTACCTCAACTGATTCGAATCACGGGTTCAAGGATCATCCTCATACTTTTGGATTTGTTCTCATCACATTCGATCTGAAGAGCAAGTACAAGCACATGCTTTTTGAGCATGATCCACTTCTTCCCAAGAAGAAGATACCTCCGGACATATGACCAAGCATCACACCTGCTTGAGTTTGGAGCATTTATTTTTTGTGTGTGCCTTACAGTCTATTTTGAGGGGGGATATTTTTCCCATGAGGTTTTGCCCATTTCCTCAGTTTATTGACTGTTATTATTCATTGTATTGGGTGACCTTTGGTCTTAGTTACCAGGGCCCAAGATGGATTAAGGGGGGGTGTTAGGATATTCCTATACTCCATCCTAGTTCTACTAGCATTTCCATCCTTTGCATTTTCAGTCATGCATGCACTTTTAGCGTTTGCATGCATTATTTAGGGTTTGCATGCATTTGCATGCATCCCAGTCATAAGTCCCAGCACCTAGCCCTCAGTTAGCTAGCCCCCGGAGCTTCTTTCCACTCAGTTTCATCCCTCCTGGTGCTTAGTGCGCCCTCCTTTCACCTACTGCATGAGAAAGGCGCCCTTCCTTACCTACCATTCAGTTATCTTCAGTTCTCTCCTTGATTTAAGGCTAGACTGACTCTCAACTGACTGTATCACTCCGATGGGCCTCCAGTGAGACTTGACTGCCAATTCTGACTTCAGTTAGCTCCTCATGCGCCCTCCACTAAGCCTCCTTCATTCAGATAGTCTCTCCATGTGCCAATTACACTCAGTTACACCTACCACACTCAGTTAGACTCAGTTTGACTGACGGTTGACAGTTACTTGTGCATTGATGACTCCACCGATGATGAGATAGACTACTAGTTGTGCTCCGATGACACTCCAGTGATCTTTTGATCACTCCATGAAGGCTAATTTGAATTGCCACCTTAGGCATTCGAATCCTTATGCATTGTACTATTTATTTGTCCATATTGTGATTAATTAATTAGTGTGTGTGAAGTATTTTTGCTTCTATCCGAATTCTACTGTATTATTATTCTGTTGCTCATTATACTGCATTGACCACTCTTCTTTTATTTTCCTGCTTAATCATAATTATTCTCTTGTGAGGTATACATCATCTCTTAGATCTGTTGTGAGGATTTTCACATAGAGTTGGTTTGCTAACCTTCATTGGTTAGCTAGGGTCCCCCCCTTGGTTTTGCTTAGGTTTGATCTAAAGTGAAGAGTGCCTCGGTTAGCATGACAACCATTTCCCTTGGGAACCATGGCATCTCTTGGGTCATCTCTTTAGTTGTCCAATGCCTCTACCATCTTGGATAGGATCACCTTTTGGGATAACTACAAGTTGTGTTATAACAATACTGAGGCAGACAACTTTCTCCATCTATGCTGTAGTCACTCCTAATGTAGAGCTCCCCTGCTCCCTCTCTAACTAAGAACTATCCTCCCTCTTCATCTTGTACTTTCTGCATCAGGACATTCTACATTAGAGTGACTGGTAGCCTTCTCTTCTGTTAATCTTTTGGGTATCCATCTATGTCATATCTCTAGGTCACTGGATACCTAGATCTCGAACTCTGTTGCAAGTTCTCTCTTGCACCTACCTATAAGCTTCTTATCTTCAACCTTGTAGCAATGGTTGATATCTCATCACTCTAGGTGATCCTTGATCTCATCGTGCTATCCCATGGGTTCCTTCTGAGCTCATACAAAGCCTTCAATCTATGCACATGTGGTTCTCTGTTGAGAGTCCTGAATCCTAGAGGTTGCTCGATATACACTTCTACTTTGATTACACCATCTATCTAGTGTAATGTCCATCACTGAAGAAGTGTGTCTGGCCACTAGAACAACATCTCGTCATAGTGGACTCCCTCTTTCTGAGAGAACCCTCGCTTTGTACCTCTTCTATAATATGCTTATAAATCTTTTTAGATGTCATAGTTGAACCGTCGTTACTTGTTCTAAGGAACAAGTCTCATCATTCTTCATTTGTAGGTGATTGTACATGATCTTTCGTACAAGTCAAATTAAGTTGCATGGTTAGAAACATTTCATAGTTTCCAAGACATATTGATAATGATAAATTCTTATGCATACAGACATAGGTCACACAATCATGCAACTATCTTAGCCAATGCTACAACATTCATCCATATCCCGCATTCATACGGTAACTTTCTGTTGATGCCCGGAAAATCCTAGCATCGACAGTAGGGATTTTCCCCAATGAATAATCCCAATTAGATCATTTACTGTTTGGTGTGGGGACTCCGTCCGGTTAACGGTTCAGCTACCGTAGGTATGTTTATTGAATATTTGTACCGGTTGTGGCCCGACCCACTGTTTATCTTTTTTTTTTATGTTTAAAGTATGAATATGCAAGTGTTTCTAATCTAACTAACACATTTAACCTAGAATTGACAGGAAGAAGCCTCACAAGTGATGCACAGGTTCTTACCTCTTGTCTTATCACTTCTACCTTATCAATTTGCTAACTCTATTCTAAACTAACTAATCTATCCTTGCAAGGAGCGAGTTTAAATAAGAGTAATGATCTGAGAATGCTTTACTAATCTAACAGATAGCTATTAAGTTAAAGTATGCACACTCACAACAGAAAATTACAAAGATAGCTTTGATCATAATTAAATCAATTTATTACTCTGTTATCACATAGACATTTGCATAGACAAGTAAAATCATTCATAAACATTGAAATAGTTCAACAAAGTTAGAAAGATCTCATAGCATGAGTATGAATACAAGAGGAAATAATTCCGATCTGTCATTCAACACATTCCACACAAAAATCTGTGCAAGCTTTTCCCAGCGAATAGGACTTTCTCATTAGCAGAAAAATAATTCTCTTACAAAATGTCTCCAGTCTCTAATTCACCAGCAAAAGTCCTCGATCTAGTACCCTTCCCCTTTATTTATAGTACACGAGAATTTGTCTCTATATGACTAATCGCTTCACCTACTTTTGACCTTTGGATTGCCAAGTTTTGTCTTTTATGCTTGCACATCAAAAAACAATTTATTACAAATTAAAATAACTTTCCGGTGCAAGTCTTCTTTTAGGCCATTTTTTTTAAAATTCCACTAGGTGCTGATCCTTGGTGGGCAACTCGTACATATTCGGAATAACTTCAATGTCCAAATCTGATTCTGCTACCTTGGTCTTGCGCTTAGCAACTCTTTTTTGCATCTCTGAGTCCCGAGGAAAAAACAAAGTCAATGTATAAGAATAATTCACTGTTAATACAATACTTCCAAGCAATATGACAATGGAAGAAATATAGATTGTAGAGGTATGATTTGTTAATATTATTTACAAAACAAAAAATTTATACTTCCATGATGTCAGCTGTGTTTGGTTCTGAAAAGCATCTTCTTCCTATTGATTATCTGAGGTAAACGAGTAGGCCGTAGCCATGTTGGAAGACCAAACAGAAATAATCAATGCATACCGGTTTTGGAACAAGTCACATGATTATCGGGAGATTTGTTGCGTTCTTCTTCTCGCAATTCAAAAATGCGGAAACCCGGAAATGCGAAATGCAGAAATGCGGAATTGCGGGAATGATTTTATGGATAATTTAATTTCTCCGCAATCCACAATCCGCAATCGAAAGGCCGGAAATGCGGGAAGACTTTTAAAACCGCAATCCGCAATCGGAAAGTTGAAAACTCGGAAATATGTCAATGCGGAATTGCGGGAATAATTTTTGAAAAATAATCAATTTCAACCTCCCGCAATCCGCAATGCGATGCGGAAATGCGGGAATGCAGAACGCGGAATGATTTTGTGGATAATTTAATGTCTCCGCAATCTGCAATCCACAATCGGAAGGCTGGAAACGTGGAAATGCGGGAAGAGTTTTAGAGCCTTTATCGTTTTCGCAATCCGCAATCGGAAAGTCGAAAACTCGAAAATACGTCAATGCAGAATTGCGGGAATGATTTTAAAAAAATAATCAATTTCATCCTCGCGCAATCCGCAATGCGATGCGGAAATGCGGGAATGCAGAATTGCGGGATGCGGAAATGATTTTAAAAAAATAACCAATTTCATCCTCCCGCACTCCGCAATGCGATGCATAAATGCGGGAATGATTTTGTAGGAAGTTGGAAATGCAATCCGCAATTGGAATCCGTTAATATAAACCCCCTCCGACCATTTCGATGGAACATCCACAGTTCTCCCGATTCAGAAAATGCCTTTTCTTCTGTCTTTCAAGAAAAAATTCTAAGTGTCAAAAGTGAGTACATCAAAGATGAAACAAAACTCTTTGTAAATTAAAAAATAAAGGAGGGGCCCTACAATTTTATGAAAATTTTTGGGGATCAAGTTGCAATTGCAACACTTTCTAGATGCCTTCCACTCTACCAGATCTCCCAAGATGTTCATGCATATTAGTAGTATATTGTTCATTAATGCAAACTCTCTAACATTCATAATACACATCCTAAATCTAGGAACATAAGTATGTACACAACTGAACAATATCATTTAAGTAATTGGATATATAGGAAATGACAATTCAAATGCTTATCTTTGTTTGTTTGGTAGGATCTCTCTTGATCCTTGTCTCCTTACAAGAATTACTGGAGTGTCTGACAATGTGCCCTACTCCATCTTCTGATTCTGAGGACCTGATCCTTTCTTGCTTATGACCGATAATGCTGAACAAGTCTTCTATACCACAACTCACAAGGACTCATGGTCCTAGCTATTAGGGCTGAGTCTGCATGTGCCTTCAATTTGTAGAGTCCTCCTTCTTCAATTCCAATCACAACTGCATCCCTTCTTATCCAATGTTGAGATAGATAAGAGGTTCTTCTATCTTCTTGGTTTGGATTAAAGTACATATTCCTCATCATTGGAGGAATCTTCTTTGGCCTTCCTTTCATCATCATGTTCATCTTCTTCAGCTGCATGGGCATGAAATCTTTTATTCTGCTTCTTGAATTGTTCATCTCTGAGAGGACAATTTCTTGCTATGTGTCCCATCTTGTGGCAAGTAAAACATTCAAAGGAGGAGAAGTCTTTTTTGATCCTTTTGTTCCTTTGAAATCTTTGAGATATTTTAGGAGAGTGGTCATGAGGATGTTCACGATTCTTCCTTTTGTTCCTTCCCTTGGCATGGGCTGCCAAAGCTTGATCTTCATTATCATTTAACTTCTCTTCTCTTACTGCTATCCTTTCTTCTTCTTGCACACACTCTTGCCATTAGTTGTCTGAACTTGATCAATTTCTTCCTAGAGCATATGCCACGAATGAAAGGTTCCCAATCCCTTGGGAGACCATTCAAGGTGGTCATCACAACCTCTGCTTCTTCTATCATGTCTCCAATGGATTCTAATTGTTCTTTGATCTGAGATACTCTAGTGAAGTATGACTGCATGGTCTTTGACTTTTGAATCTTCACACCCTTGAGTTGATTTCTCAAGGTCATCTTTCTATTGATGTTCTTTCCTTCAAATAGATTAGACAATGCATCAAACATTTCCTTTGGGGTCTTCTTTGAAGACACTTGAGGAATCAAGTGATCTTTGATAGAGTCAGCAATGATCCTCTTGGCCTTGATCATATCCTTCTTATATTTTTCTTTGGCTCCATCTCCCTTTGGTTCTTTAACTTCTTCTTTTATGAAGCCTTCTAGGTCATGTTCTTCAAGAATGAACATGACCCTATATTTCCATGCTCTGAAGTTCTCAGGTCCATTAAGCTTCATCAAGCTTGGTAGTGTTTGTCATTTTGATAATATGAGAACCTCAAATGGAAATAGAATGGAGATGGTACTTACTTGTGAAACTGCTTCTCCAAAAACCGCTTCTGGCTTGACCTAGGGTTTGATAGAGAAACCCTAATTTTTCAACTTTGAGATCTTGAGAAACTGATTGGAGGAACATATGCGCCTCCCCAAGGCGAGTTAGGCAAAGTACCCCTTTTCCCAAATCTGTGGACAGGACTACAAAATATTTGATGCCCTAGTTTCTTCAATTTCTACTGTAGATTTGTCCAGTCTTAATTCTAATGTATCTCCGAAATTTCTGCTCCTCAAGGTCTGAAACTTCGTTTTGTAATAGTATGATTTGTCCTCTATCCAACCCCACAGGTTAGAGCAAGATTGGATTCACCTAGTGGAACTTATGCCAAGTTTCCCAAGGTGACCTGTTTAAGGACTGTTTCAGTATAGCGAACTTGTACGGACTGCCTCATGTCACTATTTCATATTCGTGTTTTAAAACTCGCACCAGCGAAACTACAGTCCGTGCACTTTTTGGAACATCTTACGAAATTCGATTTGGATCTTCCTAGCCTGAGATATAGCATTTCTCCTTAGGTCACCTGTTTAAAACTGAATTCTGGAGGAGGAGGGAACCTTGATTTGCATGGATCATATCTCCTAAAGTACAACGAATCTGAGGCTGAAACTTGTACACAAGGTACATGAACATTTCATCTTCGGCTTGTTTGAGTTTCAGATCTCGAACCTTCGCCAAACGTGATTTATAACGAAAATTCCAAGATGATTAGTTTCCGAAAATGGAAACCCTAGGCAGTAGCTGCACAATGTTCTCTTTCGGGCCTGCTCTGATACCATGTTAAGTTTTTACTTTGTTTAGCATAATAACATTAAACAATATAATCACTGAAAGAAAGACAAGCATAGCAATCACAAAGAACACAAAATTTCTCTTGGGGAAACCACAAGGGAGAAAACCCCGCCAAAACTTCCTCAATATAGAATTCACCAAGTACAAAATAAAGCCCCAAGACAAAACAACTTCTTTCCTTCACCAACGAACTTCTCTCTCTCTCCTATGCGAGCTTGAGTGAGTGAATGAGTGGTACAAATGACAAACTCGACCTCTCTATTTATGTTGTTCATTTGGGTGACTTTTTACCCTAACAAGGCCGACCTCTCCTAGTTTATTGGGCTGACCTATCAATTACATAATAAAATATCTTTTTTTTTCTTCTGGATTTTTCTAGACCGACACAACTCCTAGGGTTTACACTGACTTTTTCAATGACTCTTACATGATCAATTACATCAATGACATCTCCCGAAGGAGGAATACCAATAATATAATAAACAAATACATTTATAATATCTTCCGCAATTACATTTCTTTAACAACCTGCACAAACTGTCGATAAATGTCATCTCTAGTGATTCTTTTCATCTCCTATCTAGTAGGTAAGATGCAGCTAGGCACATTCAAAGAATACCCAAAACGAGGAAGTCGGTCCATCATAATACTGATAGATGCTAAAAGATCCGCAACACTTGCAAACCAATATCTACAATGACCCGAAGGGCTGGATTAGGCGATTGCCTCTGAAGAGAGAGATAGGCCAAGTATGGGTACCGATCACGCCCCTTCACTGTGTCTGCGAAGCTTTGAAGGCAGTGTAAGAGAGCGACAAGATTGAACATAGCCTCTAGTCGAAAAGGTCAAGCTCCAAGCTTTGCAAGCATGATGGGTGTTACGTGCTACCAGTACCAACGCACCTTCAAATGTGTCCCCAGGAAGAGAGGTCATTTTCTTTTTAGACCAGGAAGGGTGTTTCCAGCATTTTCTGAGTGGAGGTTATGGCCAGACCCTTTAATACTTCTCTTAGGAGTACTATGGCTTAGTGGCATTGCTGACTGCCTCATTATAGGGATTGTAGCCCCGAGGTTGGTAGCCCCGAGGTTGGTGTCCAGGGTTCCTAGGGGTGGGTCACTGGGTCACATGACCCCTAATTGTTTCACTATTCTGGTGATAGTTTTGTTTGTGGTGAGGCTCTTGCCTCTCTTCCAAGTCACCCTAGGCACCCTCCTGGTCCCTCTACAACATAGTGCTCTCTGTCCTTGGGCCTCTTCCAAGGATGAGGTCATCATCCTCAACAGGTTGTATTGCTTGTTTTGGGGGTGGTGTTGAGGGATTATCAACACTGTTGGAGTTAGATGGGGTATGACTTCCCCCCCGCCTACTCCAGCCTTCAGTTTGAAGTATTTTGCTTAGTTTTAGTCATTTTAGTCATTTTTTGGTGAATTCTGGGGAAAATGCCCCAAGTTACCCACATATTTGATTATTTTATATTGTTTTATGTTATAATTTTGAGTTGACATGTTATAATTTTAATTAGACATTTTAAGGCATGTAGGCCTGGTTATTTTGTAAAAGTGAGTGAGAACATATAAATAAAGTCTCCTCACTTCATTTGTAAAACACAACTTATGCTTCTCTTTTACCCTAGAAGGGCCTTATGAAGTGAGGGATAGTTTTTCTTGCTCTTGGATGAAGTTGGATGCTTTCATTGTCTTACTAATGCTTTGTGGATGCTAGAATGGTTGGAATAACTCATGCTCAAGTAAATCTTTTACATTTTCAAGGTTTTCTTGATGAATGGTAGGTAAATTTTGCATCTTGAATGATTGGATGGCAGCTCTAGGGTTGTATTTTTTTTTAATAGGGCCTTTATCTACTTTTCTATCCCCTTAGCATAGTACAAACGCTCCCAAGATGAGGTTTTTACAAAGTTTGGCCTTGGAGCTCCAACATTGCTCTAGTTTAGGCCCTTGGAACGAACCCAAGAGGTTGTTTCAAGAAGCCCTAACCTAGTTGACAAGGAGAACAATCTCCAAGAGGAAGGTTGGTCACCTTCCTCTAAAGCTAGGGTTTAAGGGTATCATCCATAAAAACCCTAAGTTATTATTTTTTTTATCAATTTTACTTGCATAATCATGTGTAAAATTGCATTTTCATGGTAGAATTAGGGTTAGAATTAGGCCTGCAATTTTATTTTAGAAACCTTAGAAAATAATTTATTTTTTTTCGAGATATTTTGCTTTCCTAAAATTTCGGCCCTCTCCTAAAATTTCGCCCTATCTTCTTTAGCCCTAAAAACCTTAGGGCAAAATTTTAGGAACCCCTAAAAATTTAAAAATATAAAAAATTCCCAAAAACCCTAATTATACATGTAAATATTACTTTTAGGTTAAATTTTTTCATTTCTTTTGTAATTAGATTTTAATTTTTTTTGATTTTGTACATAATTAAAACCCTAAGCCTAAAAACCTGATTTCTGCCCTAATTTCAGACCTAAAATCTTCCTCCTACTCCTTCCTCTCCTTTCCTTTTCCTCTACCTCCCTTCTCCTTTTCCTTCCTTCTCTCCTTTCGTTTCCCTCTCTTCTCCTTTCCTATCCTCTTTCCCGCACTTGTGGACTCTTTCCTGTACCTTTCAGCTTGCCCAACAATCACGACCATCCTTTAAAGACCCTCTCTTTTGCCTTTTAGGGGTTCGGTCCACCCTCTTAGGTCTTTCTTTGGCCTCGACCTTGCCATAAGGGGGCTCAACCTCCATTTGGGGGTCTTCCCAAGGTTTAAACATCCCTAAAATCAGCTCTTGCCCCGGCTGTAATACAGGTCTGCATTTTTTGCAGACTTTCAACTTTTGGACAGACCTCCTTTTCCCTGCCTTAACACCTACACAATAAAGCAAACAAAGGTTAGATATTGATCACTTTCTTGCATGGTATTGAAGGCTGCCACTGTTGGTGAAAAGGTCTGAAATAAACGTTGTTTACAAGCTTTATTACAGTCTGAAAATTTGTGCTTAGTACATTAATGAAATGGTTGGGATTTAAATGGAAATTGTTCATATCTTTATACATATCTTGAACCATATTATTATCGTTACAAGCTTCTATTTACTTGACTGTTATAACATTGTAAAATTGCTGCTAAGCCTTTATATACAGTCTGAAACTACTTTTATTTTTGGTTGTCATAGAAGTGGTTAAAAGTCACCCTCCACAGTGGTTGTCTGGAAACATATTTATTACTCTTCTGAATGAGTTAATGTTGTTATATTCCATAAAAGAAGTCTGAAATACATCTTTAATTTACTGCTATAAAGTTTGAAGTTTGCATCTTTGTTGACAGTCATACACTTTATAAAATTGGGAGAAATATTTGTGGTCTATTCATTGCGTACCTCTACATTGGTGGATAAGTTGAGTCATGCATTAAATTGCTATTTAAAAGGACCTTTCAACACTGCTGCTAATTCTGTTGTAATACTCATACTGTCAATCCTCTTCATACTTGTTAGTTGAACGTGATTGTTGGTTATTACTTATTACACTTATATTAATTGACACATGCTTGATTTGCTACATGTTGTTTAGCATCGACAAACACTAAACCTATTAGTATGTCTTCTTCATTCATAAGATTACATTGATTAAAGGCACTGGTATCTAATTAGTTTTCTAGAAGACATAGTCTTTGTTGTCCTAAGTGTTTCCAGATCATTGAAGGGCTCTCCCCTTGGAGGTTCCGATGCTTTGAAGTAGTTGGGAAGAGTGATTGAGGTGACCGTGGTTGCTTTCTCCTTACATTTGTTCGTCGGATACTAGCTTTGCTAGTTTATCTAGTAACATTTATCTAGTTTATCTAGTAACATCCTTGTCATTAATACATATATATATTTCGTAAGGACTAACTTACAGGTTTATTTGGCGACTCCACCAAGAACTCAGCTCATCATCTCAGGTACGTACTTGTTTGGTACTTTGGCGAGATTTGTTTAAGTCTAACTTGGCAGGTCTTTCCTGGCGACTCCCACTGAAGAAAATATAAAAGAAGTGCCCTACAAGAACAAAACTGAAAAGCAGAAGATATGGGGATTCTCGATCTGTTTGACTTCTCAAACAATCTGGGATACCTGAATAGGTTTGATAAACATCGTTGTCTGAAGTCTATCCCAATGTACCACAAGGGTGAAGATACTGTTACAACACATGTTACGAAGTTCAAAGAAGTTCTGGTGGCATGGGATATCACATACGAGGACACCATTATGCAGCTGTTCATAATGTCCTTCGAACTAGGAGTTGATCAGGATATGGATGCTTGGGATGGACTCCCTCCTAAGGGGATATTTTCCTTCCTCCAACTAGTTAAGGTATTTAGCGATCAATGGGATCCCAATGCTAAGGAAGAAATCATGAAGATAATAAAGGATGATCATACAAATATTGATGAACAGGTCTCAGAGGAGCATGAAGCAATCCTTGACGAGGAAGTTCATGACGAAGATCAAGTCTCAGAAGGTTTACTTGAAGAAACCATTGTTCAGGACCTGGTAAATAACGTAATAGCCCTTATGACCGAAGATGAAGAGCAAGAAGCCTTAGTTGAAGAAACTGAAGAATATACAGAAATGGTGAAAATTCTCCATATCCTCAGGTTACGATTTCTTATGATATTTTGGTTCTCTTGGAAGAAAAATGCAGGTTTACAAAAGACGATGATTATTGGAAGTTCTTGGTCCATCGATGTACGATTCTTCAAGACCTTGCAGCACCATGGTGGACCCTCTCTTGAGCAGACGCTTAGGTGAAGAAGCTTACTTTGCCATTAATGAGGAATGGATTAACCCTTTTGCTACTTTGCTTGATGATGGAGTAGCGCGAGAGGTGGTCCCTGTTGACAGTTGCCATATGTAGAGTGTTTCCACTATCTTCCTGTCGATGGTGTCCCCAGATCAGTACTTCCAACACTATCTTGCGGCAAGTTGTGCACAAATAAATCAGTCCATGACGTGCTTTAATCAACAACATTCTTCAAGAAGGGTTCATCCCTTTCTGTCATATATCGGTAAGTTTTCGACGATGTATTTCAACAAAACCAATACAGGTATGATATTCATTTCACATGTCTAGGATATCTATTGTCTATCTTTTCACTTGAAATGTGAAAGAATGAATCGTGTGGCTGACATTTTTGAAATTTCAAAGATTATTTGGGATGCTAACATGATTGTTGCAAAGATGAACAATATACTTGTGTATCCAAAGACATGTTTAAGCAGGTGCAGGGACAGGTTATAGTTAGCATATGAAGATTTGCAAGGTTCACCTTTACTAATGGCCTCCCAAGTTCAAAATCAGCCTACCGGTTTAAGGCAATTTTTTTTCTCAATGCAGATAAATGATGCAGATGGCCTATATATAAGTTTAGTAGAAGCATGGATGAATGAAGCTTGTCGAAGCAATTCTTCTCCATGGCAACTGTATCAAAGCTTCTTGGTCCCCGTAGTCACTCGACCTTCACCTCCTATCTTGATGGAGACCTTGGTACGGAAATGTCTGCTTCATGATGCTGTTGATATCCTTGGTATTTGATGTGTGTGTAGGTCTAGAGGTACCAGAAGATTCACAGGTTCTCGAGCACTCCCGGGAAGAGCACTCGTCTTGCAGTTGGAGCAAGTGTTACATGGTACCAGTACCAGTGCACCTTTAGATGTGTCCCAGGGAGAGAGGGTCATTTTTTTCTCAGACCAGGAGGGGTGTTATCCAGCATTTTCTGAGTGGAGGTTATGGCTAGACCCTTTGGTCCTTCTCTTAGGAGTACCATGGCTTAGTGGCATTGTTGACTGCCTCATTATAGGGCTTGTAGCCCTGAGGTTGGTGTCTAGGGCTCATAGGGGTGGGTCACTCGGTCACATGATCCCCCACTTGTTCCACTATTACGGTGACATTTTAGTCTGCAGTGAGGCTCTTGCCTCTCTTCCAAGTCACCCCAGGCACCCTCTTGGTCCCTCTGTAGCATAACGCCCTCTCTCCTTGGGCCTCTTCCAAGGATGACATCATCATACTCAACAAGTTGTATTGCTTGTTTTGGGGGTGGCATTGAGGGATTAGCAACACTGTTGGGGTTAGATGGAGTATGACGTCCCCCCCTCCCTACTCCAACCTTTAGTTTGGAGTATTTTGCTCAGTTTTAGTCATTTTAGTCATTTTTGGGTGAACTTTGGGGAAAATGCCCCAAGTTACCCACATATTTGATTATTTTATGTTATAATTTTAAGTTGACATGCTATAATTTTAATGACATTTTAAGGCATGTATGCTTGGTTATTTTGTAAAAGTGAGTGCGAGAACACATAAATAAAGTCTCCTCATTTCATTTGTAAAACACAACTTATGGGATAAAATTCATTATGTTACTCTTTTACCCTAGAAGGGCCTTATGAAGTGCTGTGCACCTCTTGGAGAGATTATTTTCTTGCTCTTGGATGAAGTTGGATGTTTTTTTGTCTTACTAATGCTTTTTGGATACTAGAATGGTTGGAAAAACTCATGCTCAATTAAGTCTCTTACATTTTTAAGGTTTGCTTGATGAATGGTAGGTAAATTTTGCATCTTGAATGATTGAATAGTAGCTTTAGGGATGCATTTTTTTTGAATAGGGCCTTTATCTACTTTTCTATCCCCTTAGTATAGTAGAAATGCTCCTAAGAGGAGGTTTTTACAAAGTTTGGCGTTGGAGCTCCAACTTTGCCCTAGTTTAGGCCCTTGAAACGAACCCTAGAAGTTGTTTCAAGAAGCCCTAACCTAGTTGACAAGGAGAACTATCTCCAAGAGAAAGGCTGGTCACTTTCCTCTAATGCTAGGGTTTAAGGGTATCATCTATAAAAACCCTAAGTTATCATTTTTTTATCAATTTTACTTGCATATTTATGTGTAAAATTGCATTTTCATGGTAGAATTAGGGTTAGAATTAAGTCTGCAATTTTATGTTAAAAACCCTGGAAAATCAAAAAATTATTTTTTTTTCGATTTTTTGGCCTTCCTAAAATTTAGGTCCTCTCTCCTACAATTTCTCTCTGCCTTCTTTAGCCCTAAAAACCCTATGGCGAAATTTTAGAAATCCCTAAAAATTTAAAAATATCAAAAATTCCTAAAAAGTAAAAACCCTAATTGTACATGTGTAAATATTATTTTTATGTTAAATTTTTGCATTTCTTTTGTAATTAGATTTTATTTTCTGATTTTGTACATAATTAAAACCCTAGGCCTAAAAACCTGATTTCTGCCCTAATTTTAGACCTAAAAGCTTCCTCCTACTCCTTCCTCTCCTTTCCTTTTCCTCTACCTCCCTTCTCCTTTTCCTTCCTTCTCTCCTTTCTTTTCCCTCTCTTCTTCTTTCCTATCCTCTTCCCCTCACCTGTGGGCTCTTTCCTGTACCTTTCAGCTTGCCTAGCAGTCACAACCATCTTTAAAGACCCTCGCTCTTTCCTTTTTGGGGTTCGGTCCACCCTCTTAGGTCTTCCTTTGGCCTCGACCTTGCCATAAGGGGCCTCAACCTCTATTTGGGGGTCTTCCCAAGGTTTAAACAACCCTAAAATGAGCTCTTTCCTCTGCTGCAAAACATGTCTGCATTTTTTGCAGACTGTCAACTTTTGGACATGCCTCCTTTTCCCTGCCTTAACACCTACACAATAAAGCAAACAAAGGTTAGATATTGATCACTTTCTTGCATGGTATTGAAGGCTGCCACTGTTGGTGAAAAGGTCTGAAATAAACATTGTTTACAAGCTTTATTACAGTTTGAAAATTTGTGCTTAGTACATGAATGAAATGGTTGGGATTTAAATGAAAATTGTTTATATCTTTATACATATCTTGAACCATATTATTATTGTTACAAGCTGCTATTTACTTGACTATTATAACACTGCAAAACTGCTGCTAAGCCTTTATATACAGTCTGGAACTACTTTTATGTTTAGTTGTCATAGAAGTGGTTAAAAGTCACCATCCACAATGGTTGTTTGGAAACATATTTATTACACTTCTGAATGAGTTAATTCTGTTATATTCCATAAAAGAAGTCTGAAATACATCTTTCATTTACTGCTATAAAGTTTGAAGTTTGCATCTTTGTTAACAGTCATACACGTGAGAAAATTGGGTGAAATATTTGTGGTCTATTCATTGCCTAACTATACATTGGGGGATAAGTTGAGTCATGCATTAAATTGCTATTTAAAAGGACCTTTCAATACTGCTGCTAATAATACTCTCTTACTACCAATCCTCTTCATACTTGTTAGTTGAACGTGATCGTTGGTTATTACACTTATATTAATTGAGACATGCTTACACTAATGCTTGATTATGCTACATGTTGTTTAGCATCTACAGACATTGAACCTACTCGTATGTCTTCTTCATTCATAAGATTACATTGATTAAAGGCACTGGTCTCTAATTAGTCTTTTAGAAGACATAATATCTGTTGTCCTAAGTGTTTGCACATCATTGAAGGGCTCTCCCCTTGGAGGTTCCGACGCTCCTATGTAGTTTGAAAGAGTGATTGAGGTGACAATGGTCACTTTCTCCGTACATTTGTTCGTCGGATACTAGCGTTGCTAGTTTATCCGGTAACAATGGATTGAGGAACTGTCTGTTTGCATCTGATGATGCGACGGAGGAGGATCTGTACTCTCTCTGCTAAGGCCCAATCACAGTCAAGTAGGCATGGCCCCCACACCTCTGAGCCATAGAGGACCGTGGGTTGGATGAGATTATCCATGAGAGGCGTCTTGGAGGAGATGTCCTGAAAATGGTGTTTGAACTTTGAAGCACTATCTCTCTAAAAGTTGTAGGGAGCCGTATCCTTTATTAAATCGAGGCTGAAGATCATGCCATAGGCTGAAACGAGGACCTGTGAACTAAACCCCCAAATAGGTATAGGTGCTAGCGATCTCGACCTCTTCCCCTCTGAAGAAGAAATGAAGATCAGTGGGTAGCCTCTTCGATGAAGAAAATGACGTAAGTATGAAATTGCTCATTCACACATTCTGTCAAACACTTGAACATCTAGGGTTTTAATTAAAGATAAACTCAGAATGCTTTTAAATTAAAACCACCACTTCAAGATCCCTTCAAATATGGAAATTTTAACAAGCACATAGAACACATGTATTTTGGTCAACCTAGATCGGGCAAAACCCTAAAAGAGAGATTTTTCATTAAGAAAAGTACAAAAAATTCTAATACACATAATTTCTCCTTCAACTATAATTAACAAAATTTCACAAAAAAATTTAGCAGCAAACTACCTCAAGATCTCAGCCAACCTCAATTTCTGTGCCAACCTCAAAATCTGTGCCAAACAATGTTGTATAGTCTGTTGTACCTGCTGTATGGTTACGTACGACCTGCTGTACTTCTGCCTCGATTTCTGGGTCCACACGTGCCTGCAATCAATGTTGTACGACTTGCATTTAATACTAAACCAACTTTCTTGGGATTCGAGACCACACGTGTGGTTGTCATAAATGCTGCTGTACGACTTGCACATACTACCTAGGGATGCATGTTGCTCCTCTCTCTTGGAAATCGTGCCCTTCTTTGCTTATGAACTCTTCTTGGTCTTCAATCTCCCTCTTCCTCTCTCTCATGGTGAGTGTAATCTCAATGCCCCTTCTCTTCTTTTATACTGTTTTTTTGTAACTAATTTCTAACTACCCAATCTAGGGTTGAGATTAAATTACAAAATCTAGGTTCTAAAATACATGCACTCACTTATTAATAATTAAATCATTAATTATTAAATATTTCACTTGAGTGAGACCCAAACTTATTAAGTACAAAATATCACACTTTATTTATATAAAAGTCACTTTTTACATAAATGTACAAGGAACAAAGACTTCAAGTCCCCTTACCCACACCAAAAATATGAGGGAGGACCTTTAGAGTTATATTTTCAACACTCCCTCATAATGAGGGAGGTCCTTCTGACACCATTAGAATCTCCACCTCTGATCCCTGACGCAGCTCCCTCTTGCTCTGGAATGCCTCTCGGAGATAAGTGCCCACCTCTAAAATGGAACTTTGACTCTTGAGATTCTACCTGAACCTCATCAACCTGCTCATCACCATCACCAATAGACTGGTTCAGTCTTTTGTGAGTGCTTTGGAGAGATCCACTCTCCTCATCAGAAGAAACATAAATAACATGTTGATCAGATGCATCTCTTGCCCCATCCTCTGACTTTGACAGCCATCCACCTGTCCTCTGACTCTGACAGCCATCCACCTGTCCCTGGATGTGCAACATGTCCTCTCAATATGTATAACTTGTCCCTGCGATCACTAAGCAAGATTGTGGTCCTAACTAGATCATTTGTCCGATAAATGAAAACATGACCACCCCTGATCAACAACCCATAACCATCATCCTCTAAAGATGAAGCCGAGAGTTTACTAACTCTCATCCCAAGAACAAAGAGAACTCCATGTATCTCTAGGACCTCTCCAAGGTCTAGTTGAAACTTGATTGTTCCAACCCCTCAGATAACTACCCCTGGACTATCAATATCTGTCTGAATATAGTGTCTTGGTCCCAACTCTGTGATGATCTGGAATGCATCATATAATACAGTCATATGTTTGGTTGACCCACTGTCAACAATCCAGACATGCTCAAAAATTGAGCTCCCCACACTAGAGTCAATAGAAACCAGAGAAAAATCATGATCAAACTGATCTGCAAACTCATCTACTGCAATAGTTGTAGTTTCTTTCTTTGATTTCCCCTTCTTCTCAGGACATTTAGAGGCAAAGTGTCCCAACCTGACCACATTTAAAACACCCGATCTGACTCAAATCTTTCCTCTTCTTGTTCTTCGACTTGGTTGCAAGTGCCCCATCTTGCTCAACATCTTCACTAACCTGACCAACCTGAGACCCCTCTTGGATCTCCTCCTGGGTAAAGTCATCCCATAATCTGGACCAACTGGGAAGCTTCTCTCTGCCCACAATACACTTCACAAAGATGTCCTATTTCTTGGTGAAGCCCTTCAGGGCTATCCTCACCAATTCAGAATCAGGGACAATCTCTCCTACTGCTGCCAACTCGTCCTTCACCTATGCAACACGAGTCAATAAGGAGTCCACACTTTCAGCTTTAGTCATTTTTATACTGTGTAGCTTGTCTCTAAGCGCCATCTTGCGGTTCTCATTCTTAGCTTCGAACAAATGGTTCAAAGTGTCCCACATCTCCTTAGTTTTCTTCTCTGCTAAATGTGGAATGAGATGGTCTTTAACCCCATCCAGGATGACTCTCTGAGCCCTAGCTTCAAGAACTTCATGCTCATCAAGCTCATCCTTATCTGTTGGTTTAGTCACGGTTGTTAGCAAATCTCCAAATTTGTCGGTTATTCTTACCTTCCATGGTAGATAGTTGGATACACCATCCAACCTATCTTCAAATTGTATGCTCATCATTGGAAAATCACCTACAACCAGAACAACTGAAAGACAACCACAATACTTTCTTCTGCACTACTTTTAAAAGAACACTGTGAAACACTTGCTTGCTTCCTACTTTAGTATCACTCTGATACCATGAAGAAAACTGACATAAGTATGAAATTGCTCATTCACACATTCTGTCAAACACTTGAACATCTAGGGTTTTAATTAAAGATTAACTCAGAATGCTTTTAAATTAAAACCACCACTTCAAGATCCCTTCAAATACTGAAATTTTAATAAGCACATAGAACACATATATTTTGGTCAACCTAGATCGGGCAAAAACCTAAAAGAGAGATTTTTCATTAAGAATAGTACAAAAAATTCTAATACACATAATTTCTCCTTCAACCCTCACTAACAAAATTTCACAAAAAATTTCAGCAGCAAGCTACCTCAAAATCTTTGCCAACCTTGATTTTTGTGCCAACCTCGAAATTTGTGCCAAATAGAGTTGTATGGCCTGCTGTACTTCTGCCTTGATTTATGGGCCCACACGTGCCTACAATCAATGTTGTACGACCTGCATTTAATACTCGGCCAACTTTCTTGGGATTTGAGCCAGTCTTCTAGGGATTCGAGCCCACACTTGTGGCTGTCATAAATGCTGCTGTACGGCCTACACATGCTTCCTAGGGATGCATGTTGCTCCTCTCTCTTGGAAATCGTGCCCTTCTTTGCTTGGGAACTCTTGGTCTTCAATCTCCCTCTTCCTCTCTCAGATGGTTCAAAGGATGAAGATGCCAAGGGTCTCAAGGGTCCATGACAAGTCAAAAACCCTAGAACGCTCCTCTAGAAGATGCAACAAACTCCTCAAAGGCTATTCCACGTGTGGAATGTCCCATCAAGAGTGAAGAAGCATGATCCAAGTGTGCAATGAGCTTCTTAACAAGTGGTCAAAGCTCATGCCAACTCATCCAAGCCATCAATATATCGTGAAAAAGTGTTGGCCCTCTCACACATTGCAACAAGAGGAAGAAAAGTGTGCCTAAAGCCTCCCACGCGTGCATGAAGAAGGAGGGCGCATCATCTAGGAGGGGACCATCAAGTCAACTATAGAGAATCAACCGAGTGTTAGACAATATATTGTATGAATTAGGAAAAATACCTTCTAATATACTAAATATTAACATTAAAAGCTTTTCAAGTGCACTTTTATAATTAATTCACTCACTTTTGATTAATTATCCCATTAACCTCAGAATTACCATGGTGTGACCATAATTAATCCATATTTCATGTTATACCCCCAAGACCAAGTGAATTTCCTAAGTTTCTAAGTAAGGTGAGGGTGATGAAATGAATGTGATGCAAGGAAAAGGTGTTTGCAAATTAACCATCATAGAAATGTGATCGTGTGTCTACCCCTTAGCTTTCAAGAGATAGGGGTTAATGATTTTCTTTTTCTTGTGTCACCCTTTTCTTGTGCCTCTTTTTTGTTATCCCTTTTTATTATTATTATTTATTTAGTTTCTATGCTTTAGATTTGGCTTGATAACCTGGGACGTTGGGAGCCTGGATTTTTGCTAGGGGGTATTGTTCACATATAACATTTATCATTTAGCTACATTTCCCTTTGAGTATTTTGAATCTTTTAACTTTGGCTTAGGCATTCATACATGGGAGTAGTATAGAGACCTTGGAACATAATACATGAGAAGTTAATTGCGAAAGGGGGACATGATGGAAATGGGTGAAATCACTGAAATGGCTAGTGAAATGACATGGCATGAAAAATGGCTAGGTAAAATGTTGTGAATGATATGAAATGAGTGTCACACTTACTTAAATCTCTAGGAATACACCTCGCTCACAAGGCCATACACTTAATGCAAGGAAGAATTATAACCACACCACAATGCATCCTTAGCTATGAAACAACCATCTATGATACATGATCCATTATAGAGTAACACCATCAACCCCCTATGGTCATGCCTACACATAAGAAAACCTTTACTATGAGACAACTAGATAGCACATGTCATAAAACTGGTGTCAAATGAATGTCCCCATTAATGTTTGGCACTTATGAAGGTGATTTGAGCAGGATGGAAGTGTCTTTGGCAAATGTCCACGTGCAAACCATAGATCTCATGTGTGGAACTGATGCATGTGATGGAATAGCACATAGGTAATGAACATCAAGTCACCCCTACATGTCAAAGGGTACCAGGACAAAGACAAGTGCTTTTCGAATTGGGTGATGGAGTCAAATAATTACCTTCAAGAGGGTTTTAACAATATGGAGAAGGCATAGTAAGGCTGTTAGAAACTGACCAAGTGAATTTACTTCAACATGCTGAAAATAGCACTCTTCTGAAGATGCTCCTCACAAGAAGTCAAAATCAGCCAATTATTAAGGTGTAATAAATAATGCATAGATAAAGGACAGCCACATAAGAAACCATAACATGAAGTAGAATCAAGCGAGAAGCCTTCCACTGAGAATGAGCAACCAACAGTATATCAGTTTTCAACTACAATTCAACTGCGAGTTTAAGAGGGCCAAGATGTGCCACACTTAAACTTGAGACCATACCTAGGGCATCCCTCAATGGAGAGTGAACAGCCCTAACTGTGATATTACAGCAGCAAGAACCTTCAAACATAAAGATTACAACAAGACGAAGGGAGGGTTTCACCTCAACCCTAATGTCCTCTTTGGAGCAAGAATGCTCTTCTTCAAGCTTAAAAAACAATAGATGAGTTGAAGTAATTTCCAGCAGTCAAAATAACCCATGAAAAATGATAGAAAGATGGAGAACCTCACATAGAATAGAACCTTAACTTCATCCTCCCAATAGATTTTCAACTAGGCTTAAAGGGGATCTCCCATAAATCCAACCATGCTAAACAAATGAGAGGGATTCTCTTTATATAGAGATGAGCTCAACCTCTCTTACAATAAACTAATATTAGTGGTTTCTAGATCTACTATTTTTTCCAAGAAATAACAATATTAAATTACATAAAATAACCAACTCTCCTCAACAGAGGGAGCACTCCTCTTCTAGGGTTCTTCTTTAAGCCTTCGAATGTGCTAGACTCTCCCCCCACAATATTTAGGAGGTTGTTTGGGTCATGAGTTCCAGCAGAGCCGTAGATGAGGAGGGGTTCTAGGTTGAACTCTTCAAGCATGGCCTTCGTGCACTCGATTACTACTTGGTTGATTTGTTTAACCATGTGGTATGTACAGGTTTCCCAGAACCATGGTCACATCATATTATTCACCCAATCCATAAATCGAGCCCTAGTACAGATCCCAACAACTACAAAACGACCACGGTTGGCCACACTTTTTCCAAACTTTACGCTACCGTCCTCCATATGCAGCTTTCCAGGGAGCTTGAGAGGAGACAACTTAGAGCTAGAGGATAGGATGGATTTAGATCGACATACTAGACCATTGATCAGATTCTTACGCTTCGAGCCATCATTGAGGAGGCACACGACCACTCTTTGAAAGTTTACTGTTGCTTTGTAGATTTTTGAAAGACATTTGACTTTGTACCTAGAGTGGCATTATTCCAGAGGCTTAGAGACATTGGTATTTACAATACCCTTCTAACTGCCATCATGAGATTATATGAATAGGTTCTTGGTCGTCTTTGCACCGCCCACAGGATCTCAAATTTCATCAGGAGTACTGTTGAATATTGTAACTTCTAAGAATATTATATTTGTACATTATTTATTCCGGAGATGTTCCATCCCTCCGATGTGATTTTATTATGTATCCGGAGATGTTTATTCCTCCGAAGAATTGTGGTAACTAGGGTTGTTAGACCCACCATGTGGGGGTCGGCCCTAAAGTTGGGTTTTAGGGGTTATTAGACTTCTCCAGGAGAGGTCGGCCCCATTAGGTATTTTTGGTGGTCAGGAGTGTGTATAAATAGAGGAGGTGAACTCCTCATTAGACCTCTCACTCACTTGTGGAAAGTGGCGCACTTGTCTAGGAGATCTGCTAAGGAGGATTAGAAGGAGGGAGCACATCTTGTATTTTGGTTAATCATCTTATTGAGGAAAGCTTTGCTGGGTTTTCTACCCCATGAGGGTTTCCCAGGGTAAATATTGTGTCTATCTTGTGATTATGCTTCTTTCAGTGATCCTGCTAGTCTATTTGGTTTAAACTTAACATGGTATCAGAGCCATACTGAATAGGACATCTTTCACAAGGTAAGAATACCTCTCTCTCTCTCTCCAAGTGAAGTTAGGGTTTCAGCCCAAAGTTGGTATTTTTGAATTTTGGTTACATGGCTGGATAGCCCTTCTCAAGAGCATTCTTTTGAGCTATAGATCGAACTTTTTGGTTGAGTAGAACTCCGGGAAAGTCAAACCCTAATTCTACCAAAAGTGCGATAAATTTCTGTTCTAGATTCTGGAAAAGTGAAAAGTAACTTTTCAGGTAAGTCTACTCTGTCTCTTGGACTCCCCCAAGAGAAGATGGCTCCAAACACTAAGCTTGAAGACAAGCTAGAAGGTATAGAAAATTTCCGGGCATGGAAATACAGAATTAGTCTCATTCTTGAGGAGAATGATCTTGCTCAGTATATCAAGGAAGAAGTTGCAGAACCAGAAGGAGATGAAGCCAAAGAAAAGCATAGGAAGGATTTGATTAGGGCAAAGAGAATCATAGCTGATTCCATTAAAGACCACTTGATTCCCCAAGTGGCCTCCAAGAAGACTCCAAAGGAAATGTATGATGCCCTAGGAAGAATGCATGAAGGAAAGAACATTAATAGAAAGATGAACCTGAGGACTCAATTGAAGAGTACCAAGATGCACAAAGGAGAATCCATTCAAGACTACTTCTCAAGGGTTTCACAAATCAAGGAACAACTAGATGCAATTGGTGATACCCTTGATGAGGATGAACTTGTGATGACTGCTCTCAATGGTCTCACTAGATCTTGGGAGTCATTTATACAAACCATGTGTGCCAGGAAAGAAAGCATGAAGTTTGACATAGTATGGGAAGATTGTGTTCAAGAAGAAGCTAGGGTTGCAAACAGAGAAGCTCTTCTCAAAGAGGATGACCAAGCTTTGGCCACTCATACCAAAAGAAGAAGAATGAGTCATCTCAAGAGAGTTGACCACAAAGGATCTCAACACTTCTCTAGATCTAACAAGAGAAGAGGACCCAATTCAGCAAGAGATCTTTCCACAATAGAATGCTACAATTGTCATAAATTAGGACACATCTCCAGATTCTGTCCTTCTCAAAAGAAGAAGTCTTTCCACAAAAGACATCATGCACATATGGCAGAAAATGATAGTGAAGAAGAAGAAGAGGAAGAAGATGAAGAAGAAGATGAAGAAGAAGAAGAGGTAGAGGTAAAGCCTAAAAGGAAAAGAAGTAAGGTGAAGAAAGAAGATCCAGAAGAATATGTTCTATTCTCTGCACTCTCTGGATCTGTATCTCCTGGAGAAGATACATGGCTCATTGACAGTGGTGCTTCCAAGCACATGACAGGTCAAAGGAAGACATTCTCAAATCTTGAAGAAAAGACTTCTTCACAGAAAGTATCTCTAGGAGATGACTACCAATATCCCATCAAAGGAATTGGTGAAGCTAGCTATAAGCTAGATTCTGGAACACCCTTGAAGATGAAAGACATCTTATATGTACCAGGATTAAAGAAAAACCTTCTCTCTATTTCAGCACTAGATAAGAAAGGCTTTAGAGTAGCCTTCATAGATGGACAAGTACTCATGTGGTCCAAAGGAAAGACAATTAAAGATGCAGTTGTTATTGGTGAAGAAAAAGGAGGTCTCTATAAACTCAAGGGTCATCCAGAAGCTGCCCTTGCACATGAGATCTCTAGTCCCAGTGAGCTATGGCATAGAAGATTAGCTCACATCAACTTTAAAGCCTTACCCTATGTAAGCAAGGTAGTCATAGGATTACCAGATTTGAAAGCTGATCATGATGGCTCATGTAAAGGGTGTAAGAAAGGGAAAAATATCAAGAACCCCTTTCCAAAGAGTGAAACAAAGACTAAGAACATTTTAGAACTAATACACTCGGATGTATGTGGACCAATGCCCACCACTTCTCTAAGTGGGTTTGAATACTATCTTTCATTCATTGATGATTACTCAAGGAAAACTTGGATATACTTCCTGAAAGGTAAGAATGAAGTCTTTGGAAAATTTAAAGAGTTCAAGGCTCTAATAGAAAATCTATCAGAAAAGAGAATCAAGATTCTCAGAACAGATAATGGCGGAGAATTTACCTCAAAGGAATTTGAGGACTTTTGCAAAGAAGCTGGAATCAAAAGGGAACTAACTACTCCCTATAATCCCCAACAAAATGGGGTGGCTGAAAGGAAAAATAGAACAATCATGGAAGCTGTGAAGACCATGATACATGATCAAGATCTTCCCATGTATCTATGGGCTGAGGCAGCCAAGACAGCAGCATATGTGCAAAATAGATTATCTCATAGTGCTCTTGAGTTCAAAACTCCAGAAGAAGTGTTTACAGGTAAGAAGCCGGAGGTAAGTCATCTTAAAATATTTGGGTGTCCTGTGTACATCCACATTCCAAAAGAAAAGAGAACCAAGTTGGACCCTTCTGGTAAGAAGGGAATATTTGTTGGCTATTGTGAATCATCCAAAGCCTTCAGAATTTACATTCTAGGCTTTCATCACATAGAAATAAGTAGAGATGTAACATTTGATGAAGAAGCAGCTCTCAAGAAATCCAAGAAGTGCCAACTTGATGAAATCTATGAAGAAGATACTTCTCCCAAAATCACAGAGGCTATTCCCATGCCTGAAGATGATTCTCCAGAGGATCATGACATGTTGGAACGACAAGAGCCTCCTATTACAGACTTATCCAAGAAAAGAAGGCCAGCATGGGCTAGAGATATTATTTAAGGGGCTGAAAGATATGGAGCTCCTGAAGGCTCCACTAGAGAAAGAAAGAAACCAAAGCTAGTGTCCAACTATATGGCCTTGATGTGTGATCTTGTGGATCAACTACCCACTAGCTATGAAGAGGCAGCTCAAAAGAAAGAATGGGTAGAAGCAATGACAGAAGAATATCAGTCAATAATGAAAAATGATGTTTGGGATATAGTTCCCAAACCGAAAGATAAGAGTGTGGTTTCTTCCAAATGGATTTTCAAAATAAAACATGCCGCAGATGGAAGCATCGAAAAATATAAAGCAAGATTTGTAGCCAGAGGATTCTCTCAGAAAGAGGGAATTGACTATGAAGAAACATTTGCACCAGTTGCTAGGTATACTTCAATCAGAACTATCATGGCACTTGCATCCATGATGAAGTGGAAATTACACCAAATGGATGTTAAGACAGCTTTTCTGAATGGTGTAATTGAAGAAGAAGTATACATAGAGAAACCTCAAGGGTTTGAGGTTAATGATGGAAGAACTCATGTATGCAAATTGAAGAAGGCATTATATGGGTTGAAACAAGCTCCCAGAGCTTGGTACGGAAGGATTGACAATTTTCTAACTAGCATGGGATTTACCAAAAGTAAAGCTGACCCAAATCTTTATCTCAAAGTGATGGATGATGAACCAGTTATATTGCTGTTATACGTAGATGATCTATTTCTAACTGGAAATGAGAAACAAATTATTGAAAGCAAGAAGAAGCTTTCTTCAGAATTCGAGATGAAAGATCTCAGATTAATGCATTACTTCTTAGGCTTAGAAGTATGGCAAGAACCAAAAGGAATCTTTCTAAATCAAGGTAAGTATACTGTGGAGATTCTCAAAAGATTTGATATGTTGGAGTGTAAAGCCAAGGCCACTCCCATGGACTCCAACTTAAAGTTATTAGTTAATGATTCATCAGAATTAGTGGACATAACTCTATATAGACAGATCATTGGATCATTAATGTACTTAACCAATACTTGGCCTGATATATGCTTTGCTGTAAATACCCTAAGTCAATTTCTAGTAGAACCCAGAAAGGTTCACCTAATAGCTACAAAGCATATAATGAGGTACCTAAAAGGTACATTAGATTTTGGCCTATTTTATCTTGGAGGGCATGAACTCAAACTACATGGTTACTCAGATTCTGATTGGGCAGGTAATGTCTCAGATAGAAAAAGTACTTCAGGCGGATGTTATGGTCTTGGATCTGCCATGATCTCATGGTTCAGCAAGAAACAATCTAGTGTGGCCCTCAGTACTGCTGAAGCAGAATATATAGCTGCCTGCTCTGCCAGCTGTGAAGCAGTATGGCTTCAGAAACTTTTATCTGGAGTGTTTGACTTAGAAATGGATCCCACTGTGATCATGTGTGATAATCAAAGCTGCATCAAGATGACTGAAAATCCTGTATTTCACGATAAGTCAAAACACATCGAGATCCGTTACTTTTACATACGAGATATGGTGCAGAGAGGAGCTATCAAGCTCGAGTATATAAGCACGGAGGATCAAATTGCTGATATCCTGACGAAACCTCTATCTCGAGTAAAGTTTGAACACTTCCGAGACAAGCTTGGTGTAGTTCAGAAGGACCTTCCTCGAAAGGGGGAGTAGCACAGTATCCGACATCAAGTCTATCTCATCAATGATGAGGTTACCTATTTACTGCACTTAGTTACCTAGAATTATTTAGATTTAGGACTCTTATATTCTTTCTTTTGATGTTAGTTTTGATGATAGATGTATACATGCTTTTGATGTTAGTTTTGATGATAGATGGTTATACATGTTTTGTTGATGATGATACATGTTGTGGTTATACATGTTTTGATGATGATGATACATGTTCTGGATATACATGTTTTGTTGATGAGGATGATACATGTTGTGGTTATACATTTTTTGTTGATGATGATACATGTTGTGGTTATACATGTTTTGATGATGATGATACATGTTGTGGTTATACATGTTTTGATGATGATGATACATGTCATGGTTATACATGTTTTGATGATGAGGATACATGTTTTTGATATACAACATGTGAAGGGATTGGATCATTCCTGGACTTCAGTCCGAAAGAAGAGCCGTAGACGTATGTCTTCGAAAATGAAGTTCTTGGTGAACATGTGAAGTGATTGGATCATTCCTGGACTTCAGTCCGAAAGAAGAGCCGTAGACGTATGTCTTCGAAAATGAAGTTCTTGGTGAACATGTGAAGGGATTGGATCATTCCTGGACTTCAGTCCAAAAGAAGAGCCGTAGACGTATGTCTTCGAAAATGAAGTTCTTGATGAACATGTGAAGGGATTGGATCATTCCTGGACTTCAGTCCGAAAGAAGAGCCGTAGACATAAGTCTTCGAGAATGAAGTCCTAGATGGACGATGGAGGATTAAGTCATCCTTGGACGTAGGTCCTAAATGCACGGTTGAAGGATTAAGTCATCCTTGGACGTAGGTCCTAAATGCACGGTTGAAGGATTAAGTCATCCTTGGACGTGGTCCTAAATGCACGGTTGAAGGATTAAGTCATCCTTGGACGTGGTCCTAAATGCACGGTGGAGGATTAAGTCATCCTTGGACGTGGTCCTAAATGTACGGTGGAGGATTAAGTCATCCTTGGACGTGGTCCTAAATGAACGGTTGAGGATTAAGTCATCCTTGGACGCTGTCCTAAATGTATGGTAAGGATTGGATCATCCTTGGACTTTGGTCCTGTAAACTGAGCCGTAGACATGTGGTCTCCGAGAACATGATAGGACTGGATCGTCCCTGGACTTCGGTTCAAAAGGTACATGACTGGACATAGAGAACTGCTGATGATCGTGTGATGATGATGCTGATGATCGTATGATGACGATGACGATGCTGATGATCGTGTGATGATGATGCTGATGATCATACGATGACGATGACGATGCTGATGATCGTGCGGTGATAATGCTGATGATCGTATGATGACGATGACGATGCTGATGATCGTGTGATGCTGATGCTGATGATCATACGATGACGATGACGATGCTGATGATCGTGCAATGATGATGCTGATGATCGTACGATGACGATGACGATGCTGATGATTGTGTGATAGCGATGTTGTTGATCGCGATGCTGATGATTGAGTACTATCAACTCTGATGATGCTGATGT
This sequence comes from Larix kaempferi, assembly GCA_027924585.1. Lineage (NCBI taxonomy): Eukaryota > Viridiplantae > Streptophyta > Pinopsida > Pinales > Pinaceae > Larix > Larix kaempferi. The sequence goes on along the minus strand of BSBM01000217.1, from coordinate 8,279,409 downwards.
TCCAGTAACTAGTCAAGTTACTGATGATGATGAATTGAAGAAAGCTTCCGATGATATATAGATGATGTAGTAAATGACTCCTTGCTCCTGCAGATGTTGTTATAATATCCTTCTCGTTAAGGGGGAGTGTTGAATATTGTAACTTCTAAGAATATTATATTTGTACATTATTTATTCCGGAGATGTTCCATCCCTCCGATGTGATTTTATTATGTATCCGGAGATGTTTATTCCTCCGAAGAATTGTGGTAACTAGGGTTGTTAGACCCACCATGTGGGGGTCGGCCCTAAAGTTGGGTTTTAGGGGTTATTAGACTTCTCCAGGAGAGGTCGGCCCCATTAGGTATTTTTGGTGGTCAGGAGTGTGTATAAATAGAGGAGGTGAACTCCTCATTAGACCTCTCACTCACTTGTGGAAAGTGGTGCACTTGTCTGGGAGATCTGCTAAGGAGGATTAGAAGGAGGGAGCACATCTTGTATTTTGGTTAATCATCTTATTGAGGAAAGCTTTGCTGGGTTTTCTACCCCATGAGGGTTTCCCAGGGTAAATATTGTGTCTATCTTGTGATTATGCTTCTTTCAGTGATCCTGCTAGTCTATTTGGTTTAAACTTAACAAGTACCATTAGGGTGAAACAACGGTGTTCGCTATCCCCCACTTTATTTGGGATCTACATCAAGGAGCTAGAGTCCTTCCTTTAGGAGCATATTCAGGATGGCTATGGGTGCCTTCTCCACCAGGTTTTGATCTCCATCCTGCTTTTTTCCGATGATGTGGTCCTCTTGGCCTCATCTCCGGAGGGGTTGCAGAGACAACTAGATGCCTTGGCCCTCTTGCTATCTTCGTTAGTTGACGATCAATTTGGGTAAAACCAAGCTCATGATCTTCAATGGGTCGAATAGGTCATTCATTGACCTTTGTTTCTTTTTTAGAGGGGAGGAGATTGAGATCACTACCACCTATACCTATTTGGGGGTACAATTCACAAGACCTCGTTTTAGTCTGTGGCACACCCTTTAGCCCCATGTCAACAAAGGTTACAGATCCCTAGCTCTTCTTGAGAGACAATGCTTCAGACACCTTTTTAAAGACATCTCATCCACGATGTCTCTCATGGACACTCTTATTCGACCCACAGTCCTCTAAGGTTAAGAGGTTTGGGGCCTTACTTACTAAATTGTGATTGGGTCTCAATAGAGAGAGTGCAGATCCTCCTCCTTTGTCGCATCATCAGATGCAAATAGTTAGTACCTCAGCCCATTATATTGGCAAAGTTTGGTGCCCGACCTTTTCGAATGGAGACTATGTTCAAACTGGTCTCTCTCTTACATCACCTTTGGAGCTTTGCTGACTCGACAAAGGAGCGAGATCGGTACCCATACCTAGCCTATCTCTCATCAGAGTCCATTACCTCAACTAACCCTTCTGGCCGCACTAGGTGTTGGTATGCAAGGGTTGTAGATATTCTGGCATCGATTGGTATTGCAATGGACTGACTTCCTCCATTTAGATATTCCTTGGATGCAACTGGCTGCCTCTTACCTACCTAGTAGGAGTTAAACAAAATCACCAAAGACAACATTTATAGACAGTATGTGTAGGTTACTTGGGTCAACCCTCAAGGTGGGTTACGTCCAAAGATGGACTTCTATGTTGCACACTTCATGGATCTGAGGTATGGTCTTTGTCACGCCTTAGAGTGTTTGAAGCGTTCCTTCCAAATGTAACAGAGTGAGGGGTTTATTTTTCTTTTGTAAAGGACAAGTTTTTGGGGCTATTTTATGTAGAGTGTTGATTTTGGGGCTAAATACCCTTGATTAGGTCATGGCAGGTCCCCTTGGTTTCCACCTCAAGGAGGTGATGGCCTTGTGGCTTTGATGACTACCCTTTGGGTGGGTGTCTGGTGCCCTTGAGGCAAATCATTACGATGCATGGCCACACTCATATTTTGCTTTGTAGAGGTGATTTTGTGTGTAAGGGTTGTCATACCCGATTTGGCACACCTCATTTTGTTCACTTGGACCTATTGTTTTGATATAAAACGCCTCCTCCTGGCCTCTAGATCCATAAACGCCATTCCTTAAAGAAGAATCCTACATTGTTAAAAAGGGAGGGTGTTGAGGGACAATCTTCTATTGGAGTTAGTTTGGGCATGACGCCCTCCTTTGGCTCACCTTGCACTTGTTGGAGCCTAATTGCACATTTTTATTCTAATTTTTTATGTCATTGTATGGTTTAGTCCCCAGTTTGTGGGTGCACTAACCTTAAATTTTATAATTTGTCATTACCTTTGTAGGCTCAAATTTGTAAAAGATTGAGGGTTGTCTCATATAAATAAGACAACCTTACCTCATTTGTAAATCATGAACAAGGGTTCAAATTATGTATTTTTTTCTTTTCCTACTGGTTTATTGGAGCATTTGAAGCTAGGCGCACCTCTCTCTTGGATGTCTTTCTTGCTTGAAGGATGAATGAATGATGTTCTAGGGTTTGATTTTGCACATGCTAAGTTGATGCTAAGAATAGTTGTAATAACTCATGCTCAATGGTGACCTAAGGTGCATCTCCTTGCTCATTCTTGATTAATGTTGGTAAGTTTATCTCCTAACCGTAGTTTAACGTTGCTTTTGCAGTGATTTTGATTGAGTTAGGGTTTATTTGCTAGCATTTATCAACTTGCTTAAGGGGACCTTCCTATCAAGGAGCTCTTCATTGTTTTCCATTGTTTTGTTGGGCCTTGGACTTCTCTATTTGCCCTAATTAGGGTTTTTCTACCTAACCCTTGAGGTTGCTAGCTTAGCCCTAGTTTCAAGTACAGAATACGATCTCAAGAGGAGGGACTTTAGCCTCGATCTCTCATAGCCCTAAGGTTTGAGCCCTAGGGTTTGAGACAAGAATTTAATACCCTATCTATCAATCCTATTTTTTTATCAAATTTTACATGTTTTTTATTTTATTTTATGCATAGAAATATTTTACTACTGGGAAAAGCCCTAAAAATCTAAATAAATTCAAAAACCCCAAAATAGCCACGATTTAGTATTTTTTGTCCACCCTAAAATTTGTCCCTAGGGTTCTATCCACAAACCCGAGAGGGCGTCCTCTTTTGAGGAAGTGCATTGTGATCTGTGAAACCCTCGTAATTCGTGAATTAGAGGGTGTGTGATATTTTTGGCTTATCATCTAGCTTCGCCCTAGTCCAATTGTCCTCTTTCCCTTGAGGGCACACTTTTTGGAGTGGTTTCCTTGGGAAGTGTGACATTGCCTTGGGAGACGTGAAATTGCCTCAAAAGGTGTGATATTATCTGGAATTTGTGATAAAGTGAATAACTCCATTTATATATGTTTCTTGTGTCTTGATTTGATATTGTTGACTCCGATAAGGCACTGATCATAGCTATTAAGGTTTTGTGGAAGGTATTTGTGGCTTGTTGGTGGTTGTAGGTATCTTTCATTGATTAGGGCCTCCCCCCGAGTTTGGAGTTACCCGAAGTGTTGAGAGGTTAATTGTGGTGACATTGGGTTTAACTCTCTCCCGAGCTTACTGTAAGGTCTACATAGCCTTGATTTGCAAAGGGGTGCTAGTTCAAGTGGTAATAGTCTCATTGTTCGGTCCTAGTACACACTCCACCATTGGGAACATGCTCTTCATATTCCTTTAGTCCAATTCAGTGTGGGTTACCATCATCTCAGGGTGGAGATAGATCACTAGATCGGCCGATCAGATAAGATCTGCTAGGTATGTCACCTTTGAGAGGTTGAGTCAGAGGAACACTTCATCTTTCGGTGCCCCTTCTACTATGAGATCTGTGGGAGGTTGAGTCAGAGGAACACTTCATCTTTCGGTGCCTCCTTCTCATGGAGTTTTAGACTTTGACTAGCTTCTTCATGTATCTTGATTAGAGATGTCTGTCCTTATACCTGCAGGAGGCCCTTCAGCTTTGCTCCTTCACCCTCCATCGACATTCTCAGTCAAGACCAGCCTCCACTCAGCGTATCACTTCCTTCTTTCCAATGCTTCCTTCCTCTAGGGGTGCCAAGAGACAGACAAACAACGATATTTCCTTTGACCTCATATCAGTTAGGACTCAGAGGACCACCTCCACTTCCAGTCGACACTAGCGACATGACTAGTCTCGGCCCCATCACAACAACCGGATGACCCCACCCAAGACACAACAACAGGCTCCCCACTCTAGACAACGACGCACTACCCACTACAACTCCTCTTCTTGCTCTTCCTCCAGATAGTGTACTCTTCTAAGATTTCTGTAGTCAGTCTCGAATGGTAGGAGAGATGCTTCCAGCACCCCATGATGAAGTCATCATTTTTGTATCATAGCTTTTAGATCCACTCTCTCTTTTGGATCGGATCTCTTTGTATTTCTCTCTTTTAGACCGGCTCTCCATCTATTGAGTTAGCTCCCTTTGGTTCAGTCGTTAGGTTAGATTTCTGCTTCTTGCCTTTTATAGGAGCTTCCTTAGCGCTCCCACTTTGTATTGACATCTTGGTACCATAGAATCTCGTTGACCTACTTTTGTGGTCAGTTATTGGACATTAATATAATTATCTCATCTTATCTTATCTCCCATGTTGTCACTGCCTTAAATTATGATGGTTGACCTTATCAAATGGGGCTTTGTATGCCACGTCTTCCTCTCCTTGTGGTGTTCCTCAAGAGTGTCTTTTAAAATAGGAATGGAGCTCAAAATAGGGGGATTTCTCTTCAGGTTAAGCTATCACTCTTCCTTAAAACATAAATTGCTTCCATGTGTCACCTCCCTTAGTAGGGTGTTCTCCAAGAAAGACCTTTGACCAAATCTTATTGCATAGATAACAATAGAACTCCTTAGTATTGAGGGCGTTCTTTTAAAGAGGGATCTTTGACCAAGCATTAGGGTTTGTTATACCACTAGTCACTCAGATGCTGGGTGCTCCTCATAAATATGTGCTTAGATCCATATCTTTACCTTAAAATCAGCCTTGGAGAATCCTTTTAAGTAGAGCATTCAAACTCCATGATGTATGTGTACTTTGTATGTGTCATGATAAAGACCAAGCGCAAACCCTTGTTTTTTTATTAGTGTTTCCTGAGTGAAAACATCACAGGTAGTAAGTGTTTTGGGTTCTGATTGTCAAGTATACTTTGCACATGCAAATGAAGATCAGACAATCACAAAGAAGTGCATCTTAGTGTCTAATTCAGAATAGCCTTCCTCTTTAGTATACTCTAAACATTCCAAGAGTCTTGAATTCTGCATCAACCTCGTTGTTACTGGATGCAGTTCTAAGACCACTCTCACTATCTTCCAACCCCTTATTAATAACAATATCAACAAATTTCTGAAGAGATAACCCTTTTTGAGTTATTCCAAAAGGAAGCTACATCTCTAACAACAGTTGCTCAGATTATGGCTCCACCTTCATCTGTAGCTGAAATAGCACATGCTCCATTAGCATAATTGCCTGCCCCTATGACTGGAGAGTCACCCACTGTAGAATCTGCTGATGTGCAGCGTCCCTCACCGTCAACAACACAACCCACAGCTTCTGCTCATATATATAAATAAGTACTGCATTCATTTGAAACTCAACTACATTCCTTTTCTTCCAGGCACTTTTCCCATTTTCAATACAACTTTCTATAGATAACGATTCCTTTTCAGGCAGTAATCCATTCTGAAGGACCTTATCAGCTGCTACCAATGTTATCAGAACTGGACCGGTCAAGCCCAAAAATCTGGACTGGAACCCAAAAAGAACTGGACCAAATAACTGGTCGACCAAAAATTACATAAAATATTCAAATTTTGAAAAAAATATGCAGACCATTATACATAAATATGCAAAGTTTCTCATGTATATAGCAAGCAAGGGCTAAAATAACATAAAGTGCTATCCATATCTGACCCAAAATACATAAACAAAGAGACCCTAAGCGGCCCCTAGAGTCCAAAAGACTTTATGCTACAACAAATAACTAAGTTACCAGGATACGGATACGGATTTGCCAGATTTATATAATAAATAAAAATATAGAGTGAAGAATCAAAACTATTCATGAAACACAAGAGTAGAACCATAAGTTGTTGCCAAAAAAGAGAGTTCATGTACCATAACTGATAATTTGATGAGTTGTAACCATGATTGATATTGATAATTTTAAAAACAATTTCAGCATGAACTTGAAGCAGGTCATAATAGTGTTTTTGTGAGCCACATCCACATGTCCCTATCAACAGGGAATAAAGTGGTTTTTCTTGAAGGCTATGGCAAAACTACATAACAGTGTAGGTGAAGTGAGCAACAACATAGAACATAAAGATAGATCAGCCCTTGACAGCAGACCTTGACCATAAAGATAAATCAAATAAAAACATTGAGAGCAGAACTTGATATTGATATATTAGAGTTCAAGAGAAAATCTTGACATAAGGATAGATCAGACCTTGAGCAGGAATGGGTTTTACACTTTTAGCCATTAGTTGTTTAGGGTTTTTTAAGTTTTTCATTAAAAACATTTTTTTGGGGGGATCAATGGGTCATAGAAGCACTGGAAGTTTCAGGATCCATTTGAAAATTTCAGGAATTGTTTGATTTTTCACAAGATCCATTTCATAGGACCAGGATACGTTTCCTTCTGTAGGGGATCCGTTTCCATGATGGATCCTAGGTGGATCTGATTCGGATACGTATCGGATCCGCGGATCCGTGGATCCTACACACTGGGGTGGTGGATCCGGTAACAATAACTATATATCATCAAAATCATTGCCTATATTGGGACCCTATTCATCAATAGCATGTTGTGCCCCCCTCCTCTAGGCTCTAACCCTTGCCTCTACCTCAAATCTTGAAGTTGATCCTCCAAGGACATTAGTCAACACTCTGCAATTTTGATGAAACATCCTATCCAAGCATTAAAATAAGGTAGAAAAAGCTTCCCATGCTTAATAAGTGATTTTGCTTGAGTGAGGGTACATTTTTATTAAGGTCATGACAAAGGAGTTCAACAATCAGCACCATCAACATCAAGGTTCATAGAGGCGTTGATGTGCTTGATTAAATGCCAATCCTATACCCTCTTACATGATAGAATCCAGTGGAAACGTTGCAATCCTGAAATCCTGAAAGTTGTTAAGTCTGTTGAATTCTGAATGGGATCTAAAGTTCTACTTTTTGCATATGAAGTCCAATGAGGTTGGAACCACTCAAACATCCTGAAGCAATTAATGGTAATGTTAAAAATTTAAGTAAAGGTGACCCTTTATTTTAAGAGTTTAATATTACTGATGATTACTAGGGTCTAGGGTTTACCTTTATTATTTATTTTTAAAAATTTCATATTGAAAACCATGGCATGCGGACTGGTACAAAACTGGCTGGTTCAAGTATTTAAGGTCGATTCCGTATGGAACTGGCTGGTTTGGGTAAGGAACTGGCCAGCTTGGGTACAAAACCGGCCAGTTTGGTACAGAACCAGCCATTTCTGGTCAGCAACACCAAACCAGACCAGAAAATGCCAAAAAACAGTTTGACCGGTCGGTTCTGGTTTGGTTCCGATAACACTGGCTGCTACTATTCTGTTTGCACGGAGTTAGGCAAATGACCAAGTCAAACTGTCTGCTGTTTGCACTCTTTGCTTCCTCTGGTCAATCTCTATTTTCTGTATCAATGAAATAGTTTGTGTCCACAATTTCAACTTAAGAAGAATCTGTCCATGAACTGGTGCTGATCTTCACTTTCAGATCTGGAATAAAGATGAACCACACTGACCTGTGGCTTCACAATCACCATAACAACAACATTAATAATCCAAATGGTGGTGGTCTTAGATGATAACACTTGGCACTTCACACACATTTAACAAATAAGGGTGTTAAATGTTGAATTGGCATAACAGAAAAAGGATGTCAACAAATCTTGAAAATTCCTTAAAGTCTGCCCTCTTAGCTGCTGTTACATGCTGTTTCATGTGTCACCAATGTTTCCTTGGGACCATGCTGACCTGTTGCAAACATGGAACCATTTTTGCTGATTTGGTTCTCGAATGGATGAAGTATCAAGCTCCCAAAAATGCACATCCTCATCACCGTACTGCTGGAAAGAGTGTCCCAAAATGCACATGCATTTTTAGAAGTAACCAGTGGCATCATATTGGGACTACACTCTCAAAGAGTGTAAGAGAACTAAAGATCTTTTCTATACCTGCTAAACTGCCATAAAAGGTGAGCAAAAAGTGGCAGGATGGATCGAAACCCATAACCCCATTGCAAACCATCCAATATGTTCCTGTTCATACTACAAAATTTTCAAAAATTGCTTTACAAAGAAGGCATAAGCCAAAATGCCAAAGGGAACATATAAAATGAAAACTAATGCCCGCAACTTGGAGTTTATTCTTCTTACCCTATTCTAACATGGGAAGATGCAAATGCTATGTGAAATCATAGAGTCAATGCAACCATTGTATCATCTCATCAAGAACATGATATCTTCCCTTATGTTTGGCCACAAACCAAAGCAAGGCTTCATCAAACATCAAGCAATCATAAACTGGGATCTCTATTACTGCTTGGCAGGAAATGGAAGTGAGCTCCTGAAAATGGAAAAGAACACCAAGATCATGCCAAGGTTGGCGTGTACTGCTACAAGCTCACTCTATCCAATGTTGGATAGGGCTGGTGTAATCATCATCTCTCTGATATGTGCATAGGGCAGCCCATCATCAAGCCATGAAATATCATGTCATTCCCTCAAGGAGCAAGGGTTTAGACGGCTCCAACAAAGGTCTGAAACAACTTAGCTGCCCTTCTTTGCTTTGTTTGATCAAGCATACCTATGAAATATGACAGAAATCAGATCTGAAGAAATAGGAGCAGTCTGTTTATTCTATGTTTTGGACTTTACGGGGTTTTGGTTGGAATCCAATAATTGTTTTTTGGGGATAATCTAAATTTGGAAGTAATTAAATTGTGTTTTTGAATCCCTAAATAGATTCAGCACCCTTGAATACCCCATGGCACCCAAATTATGCAATTTCCATAGCTAATATATGTGATTCTAAGAAATACCTCAGCTGATAATCTAGGGCTTGATGCTCTCTTTTGGGAGGCTGAAAATTTCGGCAATAAACCACAAACTGATTATGCTGCCACCCCAAACATATTGCAGCCCCAGACACATTCTCTTGCTGACCTTTCATACACCAATTGGGTAAGAGTTGAATACATCAATGGCTGGAGTTGAGTTGGGTACTGCTACAAGCTCACTCTATCCAATGTTGGATAGGGCTGGTGTAATCATCATCTCTCTGATATGTGCATAGGGCAGCCCATCATCAAGCCATGAAATATCATCTATCATTCCCTCAAGGAGCAAGGGTTTATCCAGCTCCAACAAAGGTCTGAAACAACTTATCTGCCCCTCTTTGCAACGTTCTATCAAGTATACCTATGAAATACGACAGATATCAGACCTGAAGAAATACCTCAGCCGATAATCTAGGGATGGATGCTCTTTTTTGGGATGCTGAAAATTTCAGCAATAAACCACAAACTGATTATGGCGCCACCCCAAACATATTGCAGCCCTAGCCACATTCTCTTGCAGATCTTTCATACACCAATTGGGTAAGAGTTGAATACATCAATGGCTGGAAAATTTCTGCATTAGTATAACGAAAATGCTCCTTATGCTGCAATAAATTTGCACATCGATAAGGGCACATGGCTGTTCATTAACCATGGCACACGATTTTCATACCTCGGCCATGTTTGGCTGCCCAAGATCATCAAAAGTAGGGCCCGAAAAGCCCTCTTTATGCTGCATTAAGTGGCCCTCAATGTTGATCGGAAGTGGAGTATGCTAGTTCAGGTTATTATGCCAATTCAGATTTTTCTTGATCAAGCTCTCACTATCCATGCCATAGATGGCATTTTCATGAAGAAATCAGCGATCCACGTCCCATTTATGCCTTCTAATAAAAAGGAGAGGGTTGATATCGTCATCCTCTTGGCTGCCATGCTCCAAGGGTTTCTCTACAAAATCTGCCCTCTAAATCATCGAAGGACTCGTCACTAAATTCAGAAATTTGAAAGGGTATATGACTTACCGTAGCCTTGTCTTCATGCAAATGTACCTCATCATGATGATGTGCTTCTTCTGGAACAAGACGGCATGCATAGTCTTCAATGCACTCATGAGCTGTTGTAGCAAGGTCTTTAATAACTTCATCACAAACAATTTCATATTCATCAGACATAATGAATTATGACTCAAAGTTTCCAATTTTCCCACCGTACAAAGTCAAACATGAAAGCAGTGGTTAATTAGTCTTAGGTCCCAAGCATGCATGCTTCTCTCAGCACTCCGTATTTTTCATATGATTCTAAAGTCTATTCTTCTATTTCTCCCAATCGGTACGCAAGAAGTTTCCTTCAGAATTTTAGGATACAAATAGAGTTCTTGACTGCTTTCCATTCATTTTATCTTACATAGTTTTATAAGTGATTTTTTGTGCAGCAAATGTAACTCGAATTCCTAGCGAGCGAAATTTGAATTTATGCTTGTAAACATGTCGGGCGTCTAAAGTGAATCGACAGACAAATGGATTGCTGAGTGGGACCATGTGACTAAATTTGCAATTCTTAATAAATTTGCAGTACATGTTGATTTCATAAGCTTACTATTTCTTTGTGCACTTGTTATATATTAATTATATTTAAGGGATCAAAATTTTCAAGCTTATGTTTCTGTACCTCAAGCACAGAGGAGAATTTTATGCAGAACTAGTTGCAATTGTTTTTTATTGCTTTCCTTATTTGCTTATGCTTTTGCAGGACTGTATCAACCGCATATTGTCCCTGGAAAAAATGGGTAAGTGAAAATTACTATAGCTACTTTGGAAAGAACCTCTATTTTCTTTCCGGGAAATGATCTATATGTTCAATCTATAACTTCATTTTTGCTCAGATTAGTAGTCGTAAACTGTCGTTAAAAGTTATTCTTACTGTTAGGAAGTGAAATATGACAGGTCGACTCTCTGGAGTTATGGATGACAGAGGCAAGTATATATATATTTCTCTAGAGGAAATGAAAGTTGTTGCAGACTACATCAAGAGGCAAGGCAGGGTGAGCATTGCCCATTTAGCCAGCAAATCAAATGAATTTATAAACTTGGAGCCAAATGTGAATATTGAGAACTTTCCAATGGAATTGAATGAAGATTTGAAGGTCAACATTGGGCAAAATGCAATTGCCGTTGCATAGGTGAAATTGATAGCTGAAATTAGACTGCCAATCTAACATTGTAGATCAGTATGATAATCGAGTTTTTTACCAAAGTTGATTGCAGTTTGAGTTGAATCTTGTTTAGACTATATTATACGACCATCTATAGAGGTTCTATGTATACTAGTTTTTCTTTTTGATTTTAATTGAAACCAAACGCACATGTTAAAGATAGCTTCGGTTCAGATAGTATGGAAGAGCAACCAGCAGATGCTTAATTCATTGTGATCTTTCGTTAACTGAAATCCATGCATACAACCCAAAGGGAATATTTTCTTTTAGACTTGGAAAACATCTACTATTTGTAGACTCGACATGTAGCAGTATATTTACTTGGATATAGGAAAAGCAGTATATGCCATATTTGAATTTGCAGAGCAGCCTTGAATTTTGAATTTGATTGAAAGACCATATGGATCACTAGAAGTTGTATTACAGTTGGATAGAGCTAGGCCTTTTCCAAAATAGATATAGCCATTCATTTCTCTTCACATGATGATTGTTATAACATTATTCCATCATCCTGCTTAAATATCTTCTTGAAAATAATTGATGGTTTTGAATGCCCAACCTGGAAATGTAGATATTGTTGGCAATTCTCTTTCCCTGCATCACACGTTCTCAGTTCTCACTCCCGTGTGCCATAGAATCTAGATCACCGTTCTTTTGATATCAACAATTGTAATTTTATTATTCTCTTGCTAAAATAACAAATGCTAATTGTTTTATGCATTTCTCTATGATAGAGATAATATTAACTCGATGTTCAAACAATCGATTTCAATTTTTAGTTTTAATAAGCTTGGGCTATCCATTTTATTATTTATGCCATATTCACATGTTGATAGCCAAATACAACCTTTTATTCTCACACAGATGCATGTATAAGAGAGAGACTCTTACAATGAAGATATTTTTCCATCATTCATTTAGTGTAAATGTTGTTTTCACATTGATTTAAGTGCTAGTCTGGACTTGTTAGGAACGAGCTTTCTTTATTGTTTTGAGTGTTGAATTAATTTTCTTTCACTTCTCTTCACATGATGATTGTTATAACATAATTCCATTATTCTGCTTAAATATCTTCTTGAAAATAATTGATGGTTTTGAAAGCCCAACCTGGAAATGTAGATATTGTTGGCAATTCTCTTTCCCTGCATCACACGTTCTCAGTTCTCACTCCCGTGTGCCATAGAATCTAGATCACCGTTCTTTTGATAGCAACAATTGTAATATTATTATTCTCTTGCTAAAATAACAAATACTAATTGTTTTATGCATTTCTCTATGATAGAGATAATATTAACTCGATGTTCAAACAATAGATTTCAATTTTTAGTTTTTATAAGCTTGAGCTGTCCATTTTGTTATTTATGCCATATTCACATGTTGATAGCCAAATACAGCCTTTTATTCTCACACAGATGCATGCATAAGAGAGAGACTATTACAACGAAGATATTTTTCCATTATTCATTTAATGTAAATGTTGTTTTCACATTGATTAAATTGCTAGTCTCGACTAGTTAGGAATGCGCTTTCTTTGTTGTCTTTAGTGTTGAATTAATTTTCTTTTAAAGTCTTACATTAGACTCATTATAAGCTATACAATTGATCCAAGGATGTGAGGCACCACAAGTACCATCCTACAAGTACCCTGTTAGTTTGGACATGTTAGGAACATAGTTACCAAGTAAAAATTTAAATAAAAAAATTTCAATTCGAAAAAAATGTGAAAGTATAACTTTAAAAAATTAAATATGTATTATAAATTTAATTAAAATATATATTTTTTTCTATAAAAATCGAAAAAAAGACATTTGGAAGCCCCAAATATATTAAATATAATTCAAGATTAATCAATAACTGATATATTCAATTTGTCACAATAACTAATATTTTCCACCATTTGCTAGGCTTATTAATAAATAATTAAATAATCTACATGTTATATAACATTCTCTCTTTTATTCAAAGGTTGAAAAGGCTATGGGGTGTGCTACAAGGTAAGGAATGATCACAAAGAATCAAATTGTTGCTCATTAATCATGGAAATTGGAGACTTGTAAGCTGTAAATTTTCTCACTCACGTGAACCGTATCGACCCTAAACTATTCACATTTGAATTGACTTATTGAATTTCCAAATCTTTGAGTCCAATATGGACGAATTTGGTAACTATGGTTAGGAATGAGATTTTCTTTGTTGTTTTGAATGTTGAATTAATTAACTACTTACTCTAGATTCATTATAAGCTTTACAATTGGCCCAAGGATGTTAGGCACCATAAGTACCCTGCTTGTATGGGTGAAACCACCTTTGGAGCAAACCATTATCATAGGCACTTTTGTTCGGCTAAGTTGTTGCTGTATGGGGTACTATACTGTCAAACTTATGTGGGACTTGAACAAATTCCAACCACCAAGGATGTCAAGCACACCATAAGTACCTTGCTTATATGGGTGAAACCACCTTTGGAGCAAACCATTATCATATGCACTCCTGTTCGGCTAAGTTGTTGTTGTATGGGGTACTATACTGTCAAAATTATGTGGGACTTGAACAAATTCCAACCAATAATTTGTATTTCAAGGGAATTGAATGTTGGGTGATATGACATGCCACTATTTTCGGTGCCCTTGTATGGGTGAAATGCCCTTGGGGAAAACCATTATCACAAGCATTTATGTTAAGCTAAGAAAGTCACCTAGGACTTACAACTGTTAACAAATTCTGTCTTAGGGGAATTAAAAACTCTAGTGAGTGGTCTGGCATGCCACTATTTGAATTCAAAATTTTAATCTTATATGAACTTTTTATTATATTTAAATATTATATTGTTTAGGATATTCAATTCTCCTTTAAAATTAGAATTTGTTGAGTCTAGAAATGACTCAGTGTTGAATATTTTCAAGCTCTGTTTAATTAAAAATTTAAAAATCTTAGAAAAAGTATTACCTTGAATTCTAAAGAGCCAATGTCTTTGTTAATTAAAAAAAGGATGAACAACATTAAGTGTTGATTTTCAATAAAAAGGCTTGTGAATAGAAGTTGAAGTCTCTCTCTTATGAAAAAATAAAAGGAACAAGAGCAAATTGAAACTTGAAGCCTTTGTGTATCATCTTGTTGGTGATGCAATAAGAAATTGATATTGGATCATTAATAATAAAAAATGTGGAATTGGAATGGTGATGCAATAAGAGAATGAGATTAATGCTGACAATTGTGGGAAAATGTTTACATGGAAAGGTGATGCAATAAGAAATTAAGATTAAAATCGACAATCATGGGAAAATGTAAACATGGAAAGGACGGTAACACATCTTGTTTGTAAAAATTTAAATAAGTTGTATGTTTGTGGAACCTATAATTGCAATGTGTACCATGTTTGCAATCTTGAGAACAAGTAAACTAGTTGATTGTTATTAAATCTCATATGATTATAGTTTTAAAATGCCAACCAATTTATCTACTATTTTTCTTTCTACCTAGTTAGCTAATAAAATGGAACTAAAGTCAGATCTTTATGAAAGAAATATGATGCCCATATTCCCCAAGGTTAATAACATAAAATGTATAGATGTCTAATGCGTTGTTTACAATCTGGACTGCCCCAACAACTGCTTCCTTCTCTTAAGAGTTTTGATTATGTAATGCCCCTAAAATGACTGTGGACCTTAAGGGCACCTGTCGAGTGACCCGACTGAACAAACTTTGATAAAGTGGTCTCTTGAGCCTTGATATGTCTTAAATGATTGACGAAAACCTGAAGATGTGAATGACGACAATAATTGATAAATTAATTAATGAATTAAATGATATGTGTGGAGTGGGATAATTGATTGATTACATCTTGCTTAATGATTAGCCTTGATTGTGAAAAATGTGTTATATGAATATGATGCTTAACAAATAGTTGTATGATGAATTATGAGATGAGAACAAAAGAAATACATATTGATGAAATGCTTTACTAATTAATGGAATGTATGATGTTATGAGTAAACTGTAATTTGCTTAATGATTAGCGGGTTTATGGATCGAAATATGACTATTAATATATGTTTCTGAGACGTGTAGTGGCAGGTGAAACGGTTCACCGACGGCCACACAAAGGAATTGAAGGGTTGTAGAGTACGGATAAATCACACACGGAAGGACGACGACGGTGTCGACTTCCAACGGATCCCACGATCGAGTTCAAAAGCCCTTATCCGCTTTCTTGGGGTCGCATAAAGTCGTGCGATGTGGACCACGATGGAGTTGGTCATGTATGAGTTGGGGGGCGCGCAGTAAGAACGGACTTACTCCTCAACGCCATTAGTCACCAATAGCGTGTAGATGGAGGATTGAATGTAACATATCCTAAATCCCTACATGAAGTTCCCGCAAGTCAAAGGAAAAGATACCGACAGAAGGACCCGACAGTATGATACCTTGCCGAGCAACGGAAAGGATGGACGCAAGGACCCGACGATGTGGTACCTTGCTGAGAAATGGACCCGACGGAGTGGTACCATGTCGAAAGATGAGCATAAAGGACAGATGGGCCCAACGGTGTGGCACCTAGGTCCTAGAAGGGATGAATTGGTAAACTTTATGCATAAAAACCATATAAAATTTCATTTAGAACACTTGCTCACGAAAATACATTTTAGTATTAAAAAATAACAGAAATAATTATTTTTAGGCATTTGCACATGAAAATACTTTTTAGTATTTAAAATATTAGAAATAATCATATTAGGAGCAAAATGGAATCTTAGGGTTGAGTTATTAGCTAACATAACATGCACCCACAAAATAGAATTTAGAGTGAGTATCTTAGAAACAAACTTGAGTAAATTTAGGAAAGTAGGTGCATTCTTCTAAGAAACTTGACACATGGATTTGTGACATAAATTACTTTTTGAATATTAAGAAATTGTGTATTTTGCATGAAGTGACATGTGTCGCAGGGGAATTTCCTATTTAAGGAAGGCTTTGGGGTTGGGTAAAGGACCCAATTTTTGGATGGTTATCGTAATCTTGAAAAAATGATTGACTTGCTGCTATTGGGGTTTGGCTAGAAATTTTTGTTGGGGGGGAACCCATTGAAGAGTTTCTTGAATGGTGTGTGTGAGCTCTACGACCCGAAGCTCGGGCGTGGCCATGCGACTGAAAGCATGAGCCTATGGTTGGGTGGCAAAGTTAATGGTTGCTTTGCCTATGGTTAATCGAGCTTTGTTGGAGGGATACCAGGGAAGATGCAGACGACAATGCACAAGCTGGATTGAATTAACGACAACTTCTTCTTCGACAACAGTCACGACCTATGGTCCATAGGTTATGGTTTTGTCTATATTTGCTAAGTTATTCAGTTAATTTATTTATTTCTCTAGTGATTATGCTATCTAATCTATTTTGTATTAGTCTGTTAAGTTTCAGTTTAAGCACAAAAGGATCCTACAAGAGGGGCCCTACAGATTGCGCCGAAGAGGCGCATTCTACAATCCAGTAGGGGGGAGATGTGTAACTCCTTCCGTGCTCATCCTATAAATGACACATGCCTTTTATAAAAAATAATAAAATATTAAAAAAACAAGCTTAGATCAAATTTGAAATATTTGAAACAACATATATATAAAACTACATAAATGAGATAAATTAAAACCATAAGCATTGCATTACACACTTAGTCAACATTTCCAGTCTAAAAAGGAGTTTGCACCTCTGAGAGTTTTGATCCCTCTCGGCACTTGGTAGATCCCCTTTTAGATGGATCTATGCTGGTAGATATGTCATTGCTGCACAACAACTGGTAATGGAGTAAAACTGTATTTTGATTATATAATAAGCTAGGATAGAATGTAAGATTTCAAGACCTCCAATTACCCCATAAGACCCCTTCCTTAGCATTTCTTGTGCATTGGAACTTCCCTCTTTCATAATTTCTACCCTCCTACTACCATGCAAATCGTCCATCCCAAGTTTGAATCCGAGTGTTGCCATGTTGAGGTATGTAAATGGAAGGAAAAGTCTTGATTTTCTTTGCAAAATTGGAAATCCAATGTCGGGTGCATAATTGGAAGCAACATGGATAGTAAGAACATCAAGTCTACAGAAATAGACAAATACCAAAATGGGAATTATTCACTTATGATTTTTGGCTTGTGCTTTTAAAAAAGTCTAATGAATTATGAGTTCAATCAATTTTGTTTATCATAAAGATGTGTATTACTTGTTATTTGTTATTTTCAAGGCTAAGTTGTTGCCGAAGGTTGTGGATGCAACTGAATATTTTTCGTTGGTCTTTAAAAATGTATTGAGTAGCCTTGCTTATCATGTCATCACAATTTATATTATTAACAAAATTGACAACTCTTGTTGAAATAGATCAAGATAAATCCTCCTATTTTTTTACAAAAGAATCTATTTGTAATGTTTTATTCTTGGCTTCATTATTCGATAATGATATAATAAGTAGCCAATATTTGATTTGAAAATATATTTCTTTTCTCCAAAGAAAACCTGGTAGGGAAACCCTTGGTTACTTCCCCGCATTTTCCCCGCATTTTATGGATCATACCCAAGGTAAACTCGTCAGCATCATATGATGCTTGATCTAGTAGGAACATCAAGTGAAGCACACAATAGAGGCATCCAATTTGGAAAATTGACCTTGAGGCTTTCTACATGAAATTGAATGGGCTTAACCACTCAACTATCCCATTGGGTTATATTTCATTTGAAGATTTATTATATGGGTGTTATTTGAGAGAATGTCCTTAGTTTTCTCCTAGGAATTGTATCAAAGTATTTTACCTTAATAAATACAAATGGAAACATGTATGTTAAGCTTTCACCATTAGGTTCCAAGTACTTGAACCTGGAATTCATGTATGTGATTGATGAAATAATCATTTCAAGATAAATATTAGCAACATCTTGGTTTTAGAAGTTGTCTGTTGAAAACATGCCAAAAACACACAAATGCATTTGCACTTTCCATTACATAAATGAATTATATAAAATGAACAATGATATATTAAGTTAAACTATGGTTACAAATAATTTGTATTACCATGCAAACCTTTTTAAAAGGGATAAACAAAGCTCTTACAATAAATATGTAAACTTTAAAACCTAAAAAGAGAAAATAGGTCAAATGTCTGCAAACAAAAGAGCTAGACTAAGTGCATGAGATTAAGGGAGCCTTCAAGCAAATAAGCAAATGTATACACCAAGAGCATGAGATTAAGAGATTCTTTATGTAAACACATAATATTTATGACTTAGCTCTAAGTGCATGAGATTAAGGGAGCCTTCAAGCAAATAAGCAAATGTATACACCAAGAGCATGAGATTAAGAGATTCTTTATGTAAACACATAATATTTATGACTTCTTGTAAGTTTATGGATTTTGTTAATACTTGGTATTGTTTTGTCGTAGGTATTCTTTAATGTGGATCACAATAATCATGTTCCTTTTTCCTTTATTTTTTTGTTTGGAATTCTTTCCTTAAAAATAAGGCACTTTAGATGGGGTGTTGCCATGCAAACAACATAGGTTTTGGAAAGTTCACTAACAAAGTGGCTTAACATGTCCGGTAAAATAATTTAAGTGGATAACAACACTAATGTTAGAATGTGTTTCCACTTTGAAGGTTGCACTTTTCCTTTAAGAGTTTGTTTTGTTATTTTAATATAGCCTTCACATGATTTAAATGAAATTGAATCTGGCAAATTGGCCACCACTACATGTTAGGATAATAAATATTAAGAGTGAATTATTATATCAACTTTGTTTGGCAAGGATGGGGAGGAGTTATGTAGGAGAAGCTAATACACTATTAAGAGGATGGAGATGAGGTAATTCTGAAATCCATGTTTAGTTCAAGGGATGAATTGCTTGATATTTGGAGGGTTTCTAGGGTTTATAGTGAAGACATAAATAAGGGGCAAGGGGTGGTTTTAGACCCACAAAAAAAATTACATGGATCAAATAATTTGATGGATGAGCCAAAGGTATTAGAGGTACCAAACCTTAATTATATGTAGTATGAAAGGATGGTTGATGGCACTAGAAATACTTAGCACAAATCCCATCCAAAGAATGTAGGATAGTTGGTGGAGAGGAAAGTAAATAGTGATGGTCTCAAGGAGGGGCTACCATTACAGTTGTAAATTGAAAGGAAAGAAAGAAGAACCACAAAACACTGGAGAATCGAGGTCTTAGAGCATTGGGAGAGGGTATGTAGTGGATCAAGGTTTTGACACAAGACATGGATACATAGTCTTATCCTTGGCCAAACTAGCAAGTAGAGATGAGGAATCAACCAAGAGGAAAATGAAATATTCTAATCTAATATTTTTGAAGAAGAAAAGGAAAAATAAATGTCTCATAATGTGTAAGGACAAGGTTAGCTTGGTATTAAGGGAGGACATAATATGTTGGATATATCAATTCTTATGGGGAGAGACCTAATGGGACACTTTATGGGGAAGAAAGTTGTTGAATATGCTTTGATGTTGTGGATGGAAAATACCTAGTTAGGCATTTTATGTTATCTTCCACTATTCCACATACTCATATTAGGATGACTCAACTTTGAGTTTCATTTGAAACCATGCGCATATTGTTTTTAGCTTAGAGATGGTATTGGGGCCCCATGTTCCTTGGTATAAGAAAACTAGGACTAGGCTATGGCCATAGGAAGAAAACTGAGTATATTCAACTAATATGGGTGAAATTGCTTACATTTTTAATGGAGCTTTGGAACACAAGCAATGAAGGATTTGTGGAATAGGTTTGGTAAGTTCACATGCCAAGATTAAAATAGATCGAAGGAAGGTAATTAAAATAGGAATGCAATTAGATAGGAACACAATTGAAACACTGATGGAAATTGATCTCTAGTATATATTGCTTGAGGAAATAGAGATGATTTGGGGTAAGTAGAAATTGATTTGAATATTGGATTATTGGAAGATGTTAAAATTTTTGAAGTTCCATGCAACTGGTCATGTGTGGAAAGATTGTCCTAGTGCAACTAGAAAATGGGTGTGGATGGAAAATGTTAAGTCTCCATTGGGGGTATTGAGTTGGGCTTATGGGAGGTAGATCCGAAGAAGAAGAAGAAGAAGAAGATAGTTCTAACTCAAAAAATAGGAAAAATGACAAATTCATGGTTACTTCAAAAAATGATAAATTTGAATATTAGGGATTGGGGTCCTTAACAACAAAATTGAAATTTGAAAGTAATCGTGAAGCACTAAAGAGAGGGAAGAATTGTAATTCATCGTGCAATGGATCATTTAATTTTTGAAAATATATCACTATTACATATGGGCGGATTGTTCCACAAATATTTCCACGTTTTCAACATTCGTGGGTCAAAAAAATGAATTTTTATATTTTTTTTGCACAGGGCGGAAAACCGTGGCAATATCCACGATTTTTAATGTTCCACGAACTTTCATCCCTATATTGACGAAATTTATAGGTTTCACTTTTCGTTGCAATATAGACGAAGGTCGAGCTATACATACTACATACTCTAACCATTATTTACACATTTGCTATAGTTGCGACACATTGAGCACGGATTTTGAACTTGCAAGGTTAGTAATTTATATTTTTTTGTCTATATTTTTATAAGGGTTAGAATTTCATATTGTTTAGTAATGAGGCTTAGGTGTTAACTTGCTATTTTGCCTTTCTAATATTTTTTTCAAGAACTTGCTATCATTTTCATTTGCCTCATTTTAACTTTTCTCTCATGCATCAATTTGGGGTATTTGTCAATCTCTTATAAGTGTTTGTACTAAATACAATTGACATATGGAGGGGATATTCTTGAATTCCATTGTATGATATCATGAATATCCCCATGCATTTAAGATAATGACCACGTGGAGTGGATTATCTAGGTATGTTGATTTCCATGCAAGACTATTTGCCTTTCTTTAGTTAGATTCAAAGATTTGATTAATTTTATTTTTATTTTCATGAAATACATATCTCAAGGAAACTCATTAAGCACTTTTATTCTAAGGATGGTACCCAAGGTAAATCGAATTTCATAAAAGATTGAGGATTTGTGAACACAATGTTCAAGGCCATTAATACAATATAATCATTTAAGAGCTCAACATGTCACTTAAGGGAATTGAAATTAGGTAGGGAGGATAACACATTATCACATGTTTTCATACATGGGGGTCTCATACATCAATTTGGTATCTAGCTAGGTTGTGACCTTAAAATTAGATATTAACGTTTGTTATTATTATTATAAATCAAATTTGTCCTTGAAGTATGAACCATAATCAAATATTTTACCACACTCTACTTGAGAAAGAAACTTCACTAGAAAATATCATCGACTACATAAAGTTATCTCCATAAGGTTTCTTAGAGTTGATCCTTTGGTATTCGGTGTTGGATCTCCCTTGGTGTTGGCCATTTTCTCTAGCAATCCCTTATCTTTTCATTGTTGGTTTCCTTTTTTTCACCAATATTTTGTTGGTTGTGGAGCTTGATCTCCAGATTCAGAGATATTATTATTCAGCCGTGTTTGTACCCCAACTTTATATGATATGTAAAAAGAATGTACACTCACCCCAATGGGTGTGGGGGTAATTACCCCCAACTTGGGGGTCCGGGGGCAGCGCCCCCGAAGGAAAATTTTGGGGTTGTTTTACGGGCCCATGGTTTTGGGTAACCTGTGGTATTTTCCCATTGTATTTCCCTTATAAAAGAAAGACATTGAAATATGGCTAGGGGGATGTATTAGGTTTTATGCATTGTAAAGATCTCTGAGATCGGAAGAGAGACTGTGAGACAGTGAAGAGGAAGTGCAGCGGTGGTGCTGCAGGTTGTATCCCTTCACTTTGCTGGACGGAATAATAATAGGACTGGCAACTTTAGTGTGGACGTAGCCCAAGTTGGGTGAACCACGATATATCTATGTCTCTCTTGCAATGTGTATGTGTGATTATATTTGCATTTATGTTTATTGTTATTGCTCTGCGATCCCGTTTTTCTAACATATTTTATATAAAGGGAAATTCATGGGCTTCAGCTATGATTTCGATTCTCAAAATTCATGGCTTTTATTTTTAACTATTGTTTCCTTGGAAATCTATCAACAAATGATTTGAAATATCGATTCCATCTCTCATGACCAGAATGACGAATCCATCTCTCATGACCATAATGCCCAATTAGTATACAACAACTTTTATAGGATCTTCACATCACTTCAACACTGTGCTTAGATGGTTGTGATTAGAAATATTTTCTCCAACCCCTAGTTGAAATCAATGGCAACAAAACCCATTATTGGTAGTCTACAGAATAAAATTTTATGGAACTAATACATACAAAATATCAACTATGTTGTACTGAAATACTCACAAAAGGTCATTATAAAACGGTTGTGGCAAGCAAATTCATGGAAATGCTATTTTAAGTCCAACATACTTCTAGCTTAGGAATTGCATTACCTTGTCAAATCTAGATTCTAGTTAAATAATTTAGGGTAACAAGTTGATTTTCATGGTAAATAACATTCATTCTTGTACTAAAGTCATTTTTTTTTAAATTAAAATAAGTGGTACTGGGAACAAAAAGTAAGGTGACATAAAGTAAAGATATGCCAAAGCAAAGGTAATGTTGGAGTATATATGCACATAAAACACCTAAATGTTGGCCATGTGGCCACCCTTTGAAATTTGGATGATCAACCCATTTCTACATGCTTCATCCACTTTCCAAATATTTCTATAATAATCCTATCCATGTATCATTTTAGTGAAGTACCTAAAATATTAGTCCATAATATTCATGCTCAATATATTAAGAATCTTCCAGAACACCTTATAACCTTTATTGCAAATTCCATTTTCCAATGTGAAAAGTGGCTTTGAGTTGCAAGCACATAGACTGATATAAAGGCCTAACAGTTAGGAGCATTTTTTTACCTTCTTAAAGGTCAAAGTTTTATTGGCCTCATTTTTTGACCTATCCAGAACACCTTATAACCTTTATTGCAAATTCCATTTTCCAATGTGAAAAGTGGCTTTGAGTTGCAAGCACATAGACTGATATAAAGGCCTAACATTTAGGATCATTTTTTTACCTTCTTAAAGGTCAAAGGTTTGTTGGCCTGATTTTTTGACCTAGGCCAACTTAAGGAGATAAAGCCCACACAAGTTTCTTAGAACAACTCCTGGTGTGTTTGGAATAGCAATACCTCACAGGTTATGGTCCTGCTACTAGCTGAATTTAGCCTCTTAAGGAGAATGAAAAATTCAGCAAAAATGTAACCTAAGTTAAACTACTATTTTAAAGTAAATCCTAAAGTCAGTTTCTAAGTCTAAGTTAACCTACTATGCTTTCTTAATGAAAGTCTCCTGTTTTTAGTTTTATTTTTTTATTTCTGGCTAAAGAACTTTCCAAAACAAATTAAACAAACTAAATCTAATTGAAACCTATTTAACAACTTCTAAAAATTAATTTGAAAATTTAGTACTAAACTAATTAACTATTCTATTCTAACCTATGCTATCCCACCTGAGAGCAAGTTTAATAAACTAAATTCAACTACCTATTGATGATAGATAAATCTGAAAAGAAATAATTCCAAATCAATGAGAAAACTCATCAGAATTGAAATTATAACACTTGAAGATTTTATAATATTTATGAGAAAAGATTAATGAAATAATAAAATAACTTCATTCATCTTCCATCACAATTTATCAACAGACAATTGGAATTCAATCGCTTCAATGTTTGAATAATAATGATAATTAACCACCTATGTTTTAACATATTTGTCAAAACACAAATATTTTAATTAATCAGCTAAGAAATAATAATATCAGTATCGTTTATTTACCAAGGATAACCTAAATGAATAAAAGATATGATATTTAAACATCAAACATAAAAATGAGCGATTAGAGCAAGTTTACAGATTTATATAAAATTCATAACCAAGCATGAAAAATATATTATTAAACTGAGAAAGCCGAATACCAAACTTATATTTATATGTGTTTCAAAAAACAACAATCACAAATGATACTAGTTTCATGAAACAGTGCTTCTGAGAAATCCAGGAAAGAGATAACTCCTTTCGAATACCCACAAGTGTAAAATTTAAAATCTTAGTATAAGTATTTACGTACAAACTCCAACCCCTTGTACAACGATCTTCATAGTTTTTATAACAAAACCTGATAACTACATCCCTAAATTCTATACAACTACCAGCTAAAAATAGATTTTAAAATCTATTATCTATCGAACATCTGGAACCTATTTACAATCGTCTTAACTTAAGATATTCTTCAACAATGCACCTGGAATTAGATCATTATCACGCTCTTATCTTTGAATAACAACTCGTCCATGTTGAAAGCAAAAAGAAACCGACTTTTGATATCTGGCATCCATATTAACCAAACTTGAAACAGCTTTAGCACCTGGTGGCACAATATTAATGTAGCAAACAACATCAAAATATCGAAATCCCTTTCAGCTATGACACCTGTAATCAACCAATTAACATAATATAAGTTTCATTAAAAATAACCAACATGAATAAATATAAATAAATGATAAGCAATGCGTGTAGAATCTGTGATTCTACATGCATGCTATTTACCTGTTGATATACAAAATATAACAACCATTAGTGATTTTAATTGGCAACCTGTAGCCTAGCAGCTCGACGAGCTTCTGATAACTTGGCCTTCAATCTGACAATTTTAATTTTATAACCACCTTCTTGTTCCAACATTTTTTGATTAATGGCTCCTAAAGATTTGTTTTTAGTCTTGAAGTTTTTTTTCTTGACTTTTATTTGTTGCCATCGACTGATCCAAGATAATAGTTCATATCTTAGACTCTGTATCTCATCCTTCAAAATTATAGAGTTTGATTCGAATTTGTCAAGCTTCTTTTTCAACTGAGCAAGCTGTTGTTTCAATTTTATGGCTTTTGTAATACTTCTCAACGTTTGATGAGATGATGAGCCATCTGTGAATGAATGTTCTTTCTTACTGTCAGCACCATCATATTGATAGGATGAATGACTCTCATCACCACCTTCATCTCCAGGACGTACCACGGGATCACCAATTTAAATCCTCTGTTCTTGCAAAGGAATTTCCATGGGAACCTGATCCTCCTGCTCACTAAAAATTTCAATTACTGGGGGTTCTCTGTGTTGCGGCAGGGTTACAAGTATAGACATAGACACCATACTGCGGGTAAAACGACGCGAAACTTCTGAAGTTAACTTCTTTTGTTCCAAATTAGTTTCAGCATAACAAACATTTGCTAACTCTTGAAGCTTTTGTACAGGTTCATCATAATGTTTGCTAGAGGTGGGTAAATCAACTAGGACTTCAGGACTAGCAATACTAGATTGTTTTGTAATTTTTTCAACATCTTTCAAACCTGCATCTATTTTCACTAATGTATCGAAACATCCAGGAAGTGGAACTAGGTTATCCTCAGCATTCAAAGAGTTATGCTCTATGACAGTCACAGAGCCAATATCAATATTCACAGACACAATTGTTTTCTGTAACCCTCTGTCCTCTGTCACAGCCTAACCAATGTCATCGAATTCGGGGTTTGATGAATCCCTACGCTTTTTACGAGTCTTAGGAAGTAGGGTTGGCCAGTATTTTGTCGGACCGAAATCGTTCTCAGCCAATAGTTCATCCCGAGACTTACCCACGAGAGACAACTGATGTTGGACTAAAATGTTAAGTAAACCATGACGGAATAAACTCCTCTAGGGATCATCTATCGTGCTTTGAACTGCGTTTGCCATTTTCTTCAGGCTTTGAAGAAAGAAAAGGGAAGATTCATTTTAAAACCCTTCAATGCTAGTAATAAACGGATATGGTAATAATGAACATGAGAAAGACGGCCATCACATGAAGTATATCTGACTAAAATTTCATAATCCACTCACCACTCAAGTTTTAGAAATTTTGCAGAAACCCCATACGTTAAATTCGATTTAGTAGGTAATGGTAAATGCAGGGACTTACATTTCTTTTTATTGATCTTACTTCCTTTAAACCATCGCTCACCTGTCTGGGGAATATTTGTTACCTTAGCAATACTGTCCTCAGTAACCATAAGATGAAACCCCCTAATTTGAGCTACATCATCCTTCAAACTGAAAGCGAACTATCTGGTAACTTCGGTATTGTGACCACTAAAACGCAAAAATAAAGACCCCCAGCCTATCTTATCGAACAGGGCAGCGACCTCAGGATCAACCTGAACCATCTCAGGGCCTGAAACTTCAAACCGGCTTAGAGGAGCCATTTGCTCAATTACAGGGTTTTCCTTTAGCAGAGAATGAAACAATGTCATGAAAATAGAGGGTATTGGAATGGATGAATATACAGACATGACAAAACCCTCATATGACTCATGCGAAGGCTGAAGAAAAACCCTAAACTGGCTTCTACGTGTGACAAACCCACCATCAAAATCATCGCATGTATCTATTGAGCAATTGATCTAACCCGAAATCATTACTAAATGTGCTATGGATATTTGAACAAGATGAAGTTAACCTTTGATCAAGGTAATCATTTCATATCAATGTCAATCAAGCAGGTGTTTATAGCATATCAATTCATATCTTGTAGCAGATATATCATCACCAATTTCGACACGAGGAAGTGTACGTGGACTCTAGTCGTACTGTTTTGACCTGGCTGATATGAAACTCCATATCGCAAACAATCATGACTCCTAGGGTTCCACGAAATCAATGATCAATAATTCAAATGTTTACAAATCATAGATTAAAAACCATAATTCATATATGTAATGGATTCGGCAACAATATCAAATAATTTTGATAATTCATGTTTGAAATATTCAAATGATAATTCCAATTATCATATGATTTGCCATGAAGATTGATCAAATAGAAAAATCATCAAACGCTAGCTTTAGTTTAAACATTAATCATCGTGAATATAACCGAAAGAGTCTTGAAGGACATCCGAAGTGATGAATGAAAATAAACCTAAGTCATTGAAAATCATATATACAATGCTAAGTTTTTATTTATTTACAAAGATTCAAACATGGCTTACAATATGACCATATAAATATTTACTAAGGGTTAAATAGATTATAGAATAAATTAATTAACCCAAGCAAAATCACACATAAAACTTAGTCATAGAAATCATGTTTTTTATCAAAATCTCATAAATGAAAATCAAAAGAAATTTTCATGGAAGATAGGAAATGTTAGATCAATTCTAATCCAATCAAAAAGCACCAGATAATAATTATAAGCAACAATCTTTTATTTGAAAAATATATGACCAATGAATATAATGACAAAAATGAGTCATATATAAAACCAAATCTTAACAATTGCTAAATAAGTAACTTGCAAAAGGATTTGTTCTAACCCTAAATTTACAGTTTGATCAATAAACCTGCTCTGAATTGGGAGTACCTTTAGAATCATAGATTCTGAAGGCATTCCTAAATAATTTTTTGATAAATTATAGAAGAGAACTGATCAATTTTATTCGGCAAAGCAGAAAAATTGAGAGGGTTGTTTTCCTGCCAACAAGGTTTGATTATTATGGTGGGGTGGCATGTAGGGGGTTTAGGTATGTAAACCTTTGTAAACTACACAGTGAAATTTCTACATGGAGAGGGCCCCTTGTCCCACAAATAAGGAGGTCTCATATATCAATTTGGTGTTTGGCTAGGTCATAACTTTAAAATTATATTATTATTACTATTATTATTATCATCCTCCTCCTCCACTACAATGCTTGTAATTATTGTGTTTGTAAGGATTTTTGTGACTTGTCTTGCTTGTGATTATTGTGTTTGTGATGCTTTTTTTTTGTTTTGAAAAATTTGTGATGCTTCTTAAATAAACTCACTAATTATTTTTGGCTTGGACCTTGTTGATAATTTTTTCATGTAAATATCATTGCTTCATAATCAACCCTGATTGTTCTTAAAATTGGTAATAATGTTCTCATACAACCTTATCACAACATATCTCAATTTGAAAGGAACTTTTAGCTCTTGTAATCAATTCCAAAGGTCAGTTATAGGAATCGTGTCAAATTATTTTCTAAAGTCAACAAAGAAACACAAGAGATTGGTTTTTTTATTAAAAAACTCATTTGCAATGACCCTAATTATAACAAGGTGGTGCACAATTGAGTGATAGATCCTAAATACGACGTAAGATGGTACATTGGAAGTATATATTACTTTAGTCTTCATGTTTTTCTTTATAAATATAGAAATTGGATTATAATATACTGTATTCAGAAATATACTTATAATATCTAATTTAATTAACAAGTTATTGTTTTGTATGGTCTAGGTAAGACAATAACTTGTACCACTACAAGGATTTGTCACTATGAATGAAAATGCAAGGAAGCTTGCTCAATTTAGAGCTGCATTAGAGGCGAGAGGAGATGGAAAATGTCATTTTTCTTGCTCTGATTGCAGGGGCTTGCAAAGAAGAAGACTTTTAATAACAATAGCTGAAAGACATTGTAGGGAGAAGGGGCATGCCGAAGGGGGTTATGAATACCGTCCCCTAGTAAGAGGTCATTATTCAATTTTTAATATATTAATTGTAATATTCATCATGTCATGAATTTCAATAAAATGTCTTATTTTTTTACTATATGTTTTATACACACTAATTTTTCTACGTTGTTTGTAAATTTATAGACAATGCCCCCAAAATGTTGCCCTCCAGAGAGTTATTTTCCAAGTACTAGCATAAATACTCATTTACAGCCTGACGAACTTCTACATCAGAATATTGAAGATGATCAAGTAGTTACTTCTGATGATATGGATGTAGATAACATTAGTGATACAAATCAAGAAGATGAGATACATAGATTGATCCAAGACACATTTGCTCCAATGGATGAGGACAACCAGGATGATAGTCATGATGTTGATCCTCTACTCGAGAAGTCACGTCAACCTCTTTATGAAGGCTCAAAAACAAATCTTCTATCTGCTATATTATTGTTAGTGAACTTGAAGGTTTTGAATGGTTTATCAAACACCTGTCTGACACAGATACTAAGGTATGTAATTTGTTAATTATTTTTGTCTGCATGTTCACATCTATAGAAAGGGTGGACTTTTTTCGTATATTATTGCTATTGTTATCTAATCTGTAAAGTTTGGATGCGATATTGATGATTAATATTTTTTTCATTGATTTATTCTTTTGAATTTTGTAGATTGATAGGTGAATTTCTATTACCAACTTCAAATATTTTACCATGCACTTATCGAGAGATATATGTCATTATGAAAGCATTTGGAATGGAGTATCAAGCTATTGATGCATGTCCTAATGATCATATCATATACTATGGACAATATGCATTAGAAAATGAATGCCCACAATGTCATACAAGTAGGTATCGAACCGATAAAGTGACAAAAAAGGTGCCTCAAAAAGTTCTTCGTTATATTCTGATAATTCCACGTTTCCAACGATTGTTCAGGTGTCAAAGTATAGCACAGTTTATGGATTTCCATGCAAAGAACAGAAGTCGCGACGATGTTCTTTGAATGCCTGCAGATGGTTTTGCATTGAGGTACATCAAAGAAAAGTGGCCAATTTTTAAAGAAGAACCTCATAATGTTAAACTTTCGTTGGCAGTTGATGGTGTCAATCCATTTGGAGAGCTTCATTCTACCTACTCAGTGTGGCTTGTTTTTGTTATAAACAATAACCTTCCTCCTTGGATGTCGATCAAGAGAGAGCACACAATGTTGGCAATGATTGTTCCAGGTATTTAATTAATATGTAATTTTTTACTTGAAAGTCTGATCACTAAATATTTCATTGATTTGTTTCGTGCATGATAATTATGTCTTTTATAGATAACGACATATAGGCGCTAAATATAATTAATCATGTATGTTGGACCAATTAGGAAAGTACCAGGTTAAAGATATGAACTTATATCTTGAGCCTCTTATCGATGAGTTGTTGAAGTTATGGGTTGGCGTCACTATGTATGATATCTCTAGACCAATAGGGCAAAGACGATCTCAATTCCATGGAATACTTGCATTTACAATTCATGATGCTCCCGGGTTAACACATTTTTGTGTTATATTGTTACTTTCTTTTGTTCCTTAATATTTTATATATCTGTTGATAATATCATGCATTATTTTAAATTCCAATTCTAATTTGCTACACCAATTCATATATCTTGTAGGTCTTCAAACAAAGGGTAAATTTGCATGTCTAGTTTGCGGTCCCAGGATAAAATATCGTTGTTCAAGGAGTTTAGCAAAGGAATTGTTCGATGAGTATAGGCACTTTCTACCTAAGAACCATAGTTATCGAACTACAGACAAAGAAAAATTTAATGGTAAAGAAGAGAATGGAAAAAAACCATGAAGAATGACACCTCACCTATGGAAGTCAGAATATAATAGAAACCGTCAAGGTATGCCAATTTTTTTTTTATACTGAATTATGTTCAGCGCGATATGCCTATATTGATTAATTAGTTTTAATTTGATTTTGTTAATATTTCATGAATGTCGTTAAGGCACGAATTGGCTTCTACGAGGAATCAAAATTTACCTGATTCAATTCAGTAGGTTGCCATACTACGAGCACCTGCAAATAGTTCATTTGTTTGACACAATGCATATTGGGAAGAACATAACATAAATGTTATGGCGAATATTAGATGGAAGGATTGACAAAGAAAAAATCGGAAAGATTTGTAGTGACATCCAAGAAGCTAATCACGCATTGCAAAGTGTGATCGTTAATTCTAATGGCGATGGCCGTCAACAGAATATTAGTCTTCCTTGGTGCTTGACGGAGCAACAGAGCAATATTGTAAAAGAGGTCATAAAAAAATCAGGTTTTCGACGGGTTTTTCGTCAAACATAAAGAATATCTTGATGAAAAAAGGTGATTTTGCTGGGGTTAAAACACATGATTGGCATACATTCATTAAGGTAATTATGAGTCCATAATATATTTCATTATCGATATGCACTATTTTATTAATTTTATTCTCTTATTTTGAAATAAATATTAATAATTATGTGTTTTTTGATACAATATGTTCTACCTTTATCTCTCCCAGACGACTTTGACAACAACATAAAACATATTATTTATGTTCTTAGAAAATACATGAGGTAAGTAATGTTTTACTTGGAAAACGACTTGGTCTGTGGTTTGTAGCGGAACTTATTGAGATATTATGTTTTTCCCCGCAAATATTATATATGCCTTGATATTGTTTTATTGCATCATTTGTAGATGGCTTTCATCAAAAGAAATCCATAAAGAAGATATAAGGCATTGGAAGAGAGAAATTCCTCGACTAATGTGTGAAATGCAACAGTATCTGCCTCCAGCATTTTTCAATGCACAATAACACTACCTCATACACCAAGTTGAGGAGATTGAATTATGTGCACCAGTACACACAAGGTCGATCTGGACGATGGAGAGGAAGTTGAAGTCATTGAAGGATTTTGTTAGACAAAGAGCGCGTCCCGAGGGTTCTATGGTTGAAGGATATATGGTATATCAATGCATGGTGTATATTAGTGAATATCTACCTAAATTAGCAAAAAATGTGAATGTGCCTCGCATTTGGCATCTCGACTCCATCAACAAATTTGAAGGGGAGGTCCTATTGGGGAGAGGTACATTCAGGACTCTGAAAGGTAATTATTATACATTGTTGAATTAATATATTACACGTGTATTTTTTCCAATTTTATATTATCATACTGTTTTTTAACTTTTTTTAATAATTATGCATTTTCAATTATATTAAACTATGTTCCTTTAGTGATATCTAATTAATGACATTGAATTGTTATTTTATCCCATAGTTGGTCGAGTGTGGGATGCTTTACATTTATACATTGCAAACAACCTTGATTAGATGGAGCATTGGATAAAAGATTGTGAAGAATTCTTTGGTAGGTTATCATGGGAAGGGGTCAGTAACATGATTCAAACAAATCATCGTATTCGACAACAATTTCCTGAACTTATGTTGCAAAGGGAAGTTGATTTAGCCTATGGTTTAAAAGATAAAAAGGCAAGTAAATTGTTTACCCACATTTTTTCTAGTTACTTCGATCCATTTTTCCAATTAGATTTCGTTTGTTTAAGTTTTCAATTATATTTACTAACTCCTATATGACGTTAAATCACAATGTATTTTTAACCTATTGTCAATGTAGCAGTTGAAACATCACAAGGCTATGTGGTGTAATGGTTGTAAATTTTGTATCAAAAAGTTGGATGATAACAAGAAAACCTCGGATTGTGGGATAACTGCAGTGTTTAAGGTCATCAATGTTTCCTCTAGAAGTGATAGACATCTAGAAGAAACCGAGAATATGTATTATGGGAATTTGGGGGGACATTATTGAGTGTGATTTTAATTCCTTTAAAATAATTTTGTTTGAGGTGAAGTGGTACAAGCTACGGATGCATGAATGTGATCCTGAAAGAACTGTTATTGAGCGCTAATGGATTTAACATGGTTAATACAAGGGAATTTGAACCAGGTACAGAGCCTTATGTTCTTCCAAGTCAATGTGAGCAAGTCTACTACTCTGAGGTACCAGGTAAAGCAAGTTGGTCATACGTTGTTCGATACAATCCAAGAGGAAGACCAGTAAAGTATAATCCTGTACTAGATGATGAAGATAATCACGAAGAAGAAGAAGAAGATGATGATTCAAATCAGGCTGCAGTCGATGTGTTAGATGAAGAAGTTGAAGAGGTTGATCATGCAAATGTAGTAGACGATGATCTCATTGACAATATGGATGACTATATTAGCGAAGATGACTTTGATGCTGATGACGATGTGAATGATCCTTTCATCAATATCTATTCAGAACCAAATCCTGATATAGATGTTGAGTTGGATGAAGAAGAAGATGAATGATATTTAATTGTTGAAAAGTAGAGGTACGCAATGTTTTTAGGTTAAAGTAAATGCACTCACCATATGTTCATTATGTTGATTAACTTGGTTATATTTGAAAATTAGTTTTCTAATCTAATTATGTTCTACATGTGCAGTAGCGTGGGTGTTTCTGGAGGTTGTAGTGGTAATGGTTTGAATCGAACATGTATCGATTGAGCAAGATACAAAATGAAGTTATAAGATTTATGTGAATTTCTGGGTTATGTCATATTAGAACAATTATCATAAGTTTTATACAAATGGATGGTAACTTAAATTGTTACAATTGTTATTACTTAGTAGCTATTATGTTATTCTATGTTAGTTAGTTATTTTGATCTTGCTAAACAAAAATGATAATCAACAATATCTTTTTTATGCTTCTTAAACTAATAGTCATTATTAACAATATCATTTTTGCATTTCATTTTTAATAAGATGTTTGTGCTTCCGTATCAAAGTACATGGACTTCATAAAATCCATCACATATTGATGTCCTTTGATCGTGATCCATTATGTGATGGCAATTAGGCCTTGTGTTAACTCATTTCTAATAGAATGGGTTAAGTGACTAATTACATTTTTCTTCATAAACAACAAAAAGAAGCAAGTCACTTGGTGAATGGGCACTGCAAATAATTTTTTATTTATCATTTTTACTAACCAAGTTTTTATAAAAACACATTATGGATTTCATTTATATGTTTCACTAAGTCTTAGAAACTAAGATTAAGTGGGAAAAAACAATAATGTTACAAATAGACTATGTAAACTATTTTAGCGAAAGATTCTTGAAATATGTTCCCAAATTAAAAGTGGTTCTCCTACGATCAACGCCCTTTTTATGAGCTATTTATTTAGTTGATGTAGTAATGTTTTAAAAGTTAATTTTAAGTCATTTTTAAAATAATTTGGTGTTACTAATATCGCCATCTTTTTTTTCTTCAACGGGTATTTATTTAAATCCTTTTAGTGCTTTTACTTCATAATAAAGGGCATATTTTGAATTGCAAAAATTTATGGATGAACTAGTTTTTGCCAACAAACAAAAAGATATAATTCTTCATCAAAATTTTTCCAACATAATTTACCCTAATCCAATATAAATTGCCTCAGCAGGGTGTTAGGGAACAAATTGAGACAACAACAAAAAAACATGGAAAAACATTCTAAAAATATAAAAAATAAAGTAGAAATTCTACCCATTTGGCCTTACTTAAGTCTCCATTGTTGAATTTGTTGCATGCATGTCCACATAAAGTCAACCCATACAGCTGATTGCAACTATTTGATACTCCATAGTTGGATTAGGAGTCCATCAACTTGAATGTGCACATACTCATTGTTTACCCAAGAGAAGCCATTGAATGAGGGATCTGCAAGTGATGCAAAGGTCAAAGGGGAAGGATATAAAACTAACTCTCGTGGGAGTTGTAAGCGAGCCATACGTTTTCTAATTACTAAGGATTTCAAAGCTCCTAGTTGAGTATTCGATTCTAAATATTGTGAAGTAGTGACCAATATTAAGGTGGTGAATTCCCTATCCAATAATTCCCTCATCTTCAACATTTGTGATACCATTTTCATAGTACCTTCATCCATGGCATGGTTCTCTGCCCATAATTTCCAATTGCAATCCTCCTACCAATGATTCCACTAGATCTGTAATTCCTTATAATACATGTTGAGCCTCGACAACCCCTTTCTCACACCACCATAGGCCTTGTTAAACCCCTAACAAATCAGGCATAATGCAATATTTGTGCCTACATTGGTAGTGAACCATGTCTATATGACAGAAGGGTGAGTTCCATACCAAAAATGCCTCAAATATAAGGAATTGTGCCACATAATAGGTCACCAACACTTGTCTAATTCTACCCTAACCAAAGCACCCTTGAGCATTGTTTGTGTTGCAATGTTGCAACGACTATTCTAGAACCATCAGCACAATTAGCACACACACAAAGTCCCATTATATTACTATTTAATTAATATATATTATAATTTAATTAATGTATATTATAATTTAATTAATATGATATTATAATTTTTTAAACATCAAACAAAACATAACTGAAACGTCATACCTGTCTCTGTCGAGCTTGGCCAAAACGCTCTGTTGCTCTGGTTCGACGGCACCCCCCTGCATGCAACCGGCTACAATTCCGTGTCCTCCTTCATTGTGCAACTTTCACTGTGCAATTGCTACTTTCTACGAGGGCTATTGAAGTTGGTTTCTTTGGGGCACCCACTCTGGCCGTGTCTGCATATCCTCGCAGACCCTCACCATGCAACTTTCACTGTGCAATTGCTACGAGGGCTATTGAAGTTGGTTTCTTTGGGGCACCCACTCCGACTGTGTCTGCATATCCCTACAGACCCTCAATGGAAACCGTAAGTTGAAACCCTCCTCTATTGAGTATAATCTCTGCATTTTTGGGTGCGAATTAGGCGGTTTTGATTTCATTTGCTAATTATGTGGTTTTTATTTTATTTCGAATCTCTGGATATTCATATTGTTTTCTAAATTATTTGAGGCCAACTTGTCCAAGTCAAATTCATCGTGTTTTCCTAATGGTGTAGCATTCCTAGTACCATTACATGGGGCGGTAGTAGCATTCCTAGTACCATTCAGATATTGACGATGTCTTCACCTGGGACATTAATTTAGTATTTCAGGTGGATTCTCATTCACCAGATTTGCAGTAATGGAACTCAAATTTGTCTAAAAAGCAATGCTGGAGATAGAGCTAGTATTGGTAGACCCTAAATGGTTGCTTGTGTTGATTGCTGAGATAGGGTTTTTCCCTCAATCCCTATGAAAGCTCGTATGGTATTGCTAGAAGGAGATTTGCAATGTATTTGCAGAGTTAGGGGTTGTCCCTTGTTTTAATTTCTAAGTATTTTGTTGTAAGTATTTGTCAAGGTAGGGCTTTTGTTGAGGTAGGGTTTTTCTTGTGTTATGAAGGAGGTGGCATAACAATTCTGCACTTGGTTTCGGTTGCTTAGTTTGTGGTATCGTCTACAGCCAACTATAGATATTTATGTTGGATATATAGTCCAATCATGAATTGACTATAAATGTGGTGGTAAATTCCATATGGCAACGAGTAGTTTTACAGGTTATGCTTGGTCCTTTGTGATTGCGAGTGCTTTGGTAGGATGTTTTCTCTGTTATGAGGGAGGTTCCATAAAATTTTGCACCGGGTTTCTGCTGCTTAGTGCATGGTATCATCCTCTACCAACTATTGATATTTGTGTTGGAGACATGTCCAATCATGAATTGATTATGAATGTGGTGGTAAATTCGATATGGCAATGAGTATTTTTACAGGTTATGTTTGGTCCTTTGTTACTCGTTATGCTTTGGTAGGGTTTCTGCTATGTTATTAGGGAGGTGCCATAACAATTATGCATTGGGATTTTGTTTCTTAGTTTGTGGTATCGTCCTCATCCAACTATTGATATTTGTATTGGATAACTGTTCCAATTATGAATTGATTATGGATGAGGTGGTTAATTCGATATGGCAATGAGTCAGTTTACAAGTTATGCTTGGTCCTTTGTTTCTAGTTATGCTTTGTCCTGGTATTAGTTATGCTTTGTTTACAGGTTATTCTTTGTTTACCATTACTGGTATGTAACTGGTTATGTTACTAGTATTATATAATTAGTAATTTCAGCATATGGTGAATGATATGTTGGAGATTTGGACCGATTATGAATTCATGGTATATTCGATATGGATTTGTGCTGCGTTACTGGTTATTGAGGGAAAAACCCTATCTCTGATATGTCAACAATGTAGGTTGATTGCCTTGGACCATAGTCTCCCCACTAGTCTATATGTAATCATAATCCCCAACATCAACCAGCTGAACATATACGAAAGCACTATTCTCAACATCAACATCTACAGATGCTAATTCTTCATTTCTAATAGTAGGTTCAACACCCATAGGAAGACTGTAAGATACCATAGCCCCAGTGTCAGTAGGAAATTCATTATTAGCATGCAATTCCAACTCAGATGATGGAAATTCATGAACTTCATCAGGTGTACATTATGTTTGCAAAAGCAAAATCTTGTCATTCTTAGCATCTACAACACTCTTGTCTCCATCAACATGTACAAATTCTCGCTTGTTACTTCTAGTAGTAATTTCAGCACTTGGAGGGAGATTGTAAACTGAAGTGGGTCCAGTATCAGCAGGCAAGCCATTATTAGATGAAAACTCTAAATTAGAAGATGGAACTTTGTGAACTTCAAGTGCAATATCACTCATGTCACCATCAATATACAGAGATGCTCTCTTGTCACTATCAACGTCTACGGACACACTCTTTTCACTTCTAGTAGTTAAGGCACCCAAAGTCAGATTGTAAGCAGAAGTAGGTCCAGTATCATTAGGCAATTCATTGGTAGAATGAAATTTCAACCCATAATATGTAACATTTTGTGCCTAGGACACAAAGTTGTTGATTTTTTAATTATTGTATTAAAATACTAGAGCTCATGTTATTTAGATGTTGATGGATTATCAATGTTTACAAGCCTTAACGAAGGTTGTCTCCATCATGGACAAAGCTAAGGCTGGAAACATTAATTTCAAATCCCTTTTCAAAGACCTGTTAGAGGCAAATATTAGGGAGATCATGAAAATTAGTCGATTGGCATGTCTTCTCCAATGTTGTCATCATCCTTCGAAAGACTTGGCATTGGTTTGTCAATCAATGTTCTTTGTCATTAATGTTGTCATAAATGACAATCCTATTATCATGAGACTATGAACATGGACTTCATTTCTTCTTTGTATGCATGGTGTTTTCGAATTATCAAAATTGACTTATTAGGATCCCATGTTATGGTTGTCCTTCACTATTTATAGTTGCACACTATTTATTGGGTGTTAGTCATGGTTTGGTTGTTTCCAACACTTATATCTCTTGTTGATTTCACTTAATTTAAGGCTTAAATTGTCAAGGATTTTAACATTAGTCTTGAAGACAAAAAGGTAGATTTACTACTGATGGAGTTGTTCTAATACATGATTTTCTTTGGTTTTTGCTCTATAGAGCACATCACCATGGTGGGATTGTTTCTGATGGTATATTATTAAATAATAACATTCGGGAGGAAATCAACCTTGGTACATTAACTCATTCACTCACTCATGTCATGCAATCACCGCTTAGCTTTGCAAGGTGACGAGTGATGATTGACAACTACGAGGTACTAGCCACTGGGATTTGACTCTGAATCCTGATTCACCTCGGGATTAGATCTAAGGTGTTTTAATGTGTCGATGATTATGGCCATGACATTAGAGAACCACTACAAGGCCCAAAACAAGGCCAACTAGAACCACAAACCAAGAAGAGGTTGATTTATGCATTGACATAGAGAGGTGGCACTAGGAACACAATATGGAGAAACAATGAGTTAGGAAAAAAATTTGCACCAAAGTACCACAATGGTTACTAATAAGAGAATATTTGACATAGGAGAATTCTGTTAATTTTTAACAAGTGAGCCTAGTGCAAGAGAGCACGAGGCAAGCGAGTGTAGAAGGTCAAAGCGGAATCTGGTGGTCCCATAACCCACAAGTATACATGAAAATATTTGCTTGGACCAGAGGAAAAAATCATATCTATACTATCAATGATAATATGAGTTGGTTGGACTATATGCAAGACTGGAAACCTAGGTGGGAGTTGAGACATGCTGAAGTGTTAGATGCTAACTTACAGGGATCTGATGCTTTTATTAGACTAGTGCCATAACTCAGAAGAATGCCTATGGGATTCAGTATTGTACCAGAGATGATTTACAACAATTCCCGGAGAAAAGCAGTTGATGCAAGCAATTGGTTAACACACCTCTACCAAGATCTTAACTTAATCTCGACGGAGGGCTCTACACCTCACCTCGGGATACAACTAGACCAACAATACTAATGTATTAACCGGATACGTTCTTTGGAAGCATGGCCACATCAAGATGCTAGTCTCTGGTTTCCAAGTACTACACACACTTATGAAAAATATAAAAATTTATGGTGGAAATTCTTGAGAAAAGAAAATACAAATAGAATATATTATACATGCTAAAGTTCGGACTTCAAATTCCACCAATCTATGAGGATCCTGCATTCTACGTCCCTGATTGGATTAGAGACTAGTGGCAGTCATTCGACATCAACCTGACAGCATTAGAACCAGTTGTTATTTATAATCTAAAACGGGAAGTTGGAGAATCTCTCGAACATGTCAAAGATATTTTGTAGACAAAGCTTACTGAGGCTCAAATCCTTGGGTACTACATTAAAAACCAACAACAGTGGCTTGTCAAAACCCACATAGACGTCCACATGCATCGGAATAGATGCGTGGTCCTGAGGTCTGTTTATTCAAAGGCATTGGATATTGATTCCAATGTCTTTCAAGAATTATATGGTCCCCCATACTTCGATGAGTTGTAAATATCTCAAAAGTATTTGGCTATGAGTGGGGCCTGTCCATTCAAATTGTCATAAAGATTGAAAAGAAAGTCATAAAAACTTTTAGATCTTACTTTTGAAAGTCATAAAAACTTTTAGATGTTTTCCATAATGGTTAGTTACTTTTATGTTGTCATCAATGACAATCCTAATCATCATGAGACTATGAACATGGACTTCATTTCTTCTTTGTATGCATGGTGTTTTCGAATTTTCAAAATTGTCTTATTGCACATTAGATTTTCAGCTATCATTGTAGTCATGGTTTGGTTGTTTCCAACAGTTATATCTCTTGTTGATTTCATTTAAGTTAAGGCTTAAATTGTCAAGGATTTGAATGTTTGCATCAAGCACATGTGGTGTATAAGGGTTGTTTGAGGGTCTTACATAACATTCCGCACACATTTAATTGCAACTAACACATTGGTCCCGAACGTTGTTATTTAATTATTTATCCTAATGGTATCAATGACCTATAGGATTTTGACTGTCAGGTGCTGAGGTGGCATCCTTCGGTTGTTTGCTTGCTTGGGAGACTAGAGTGCTCCCATTATTTGGCATATTTTGTAGTTATTTGTGTAAGTCACAGCAGATCTAATGAACAAGTAAATCAATCAAAACAGATGAATATAGAAAATATGGTGTAAAACTGTGCAAAACATGCATCAATGCTCAATATCCCAGTAAGGGTGAATGATTACAATACAATACAGTCATGATGAGTGAGCAATTCGAATTGACTAAGTAGGCCATTTGAATCATTGAATGGAGTAGCTTGACTCCAACTAGGAGTCCTCATCATCAATCAGTGGTGGTCATCAATGCACAAGAACCAGTCATCCAGGTGTCAATCTGAGTCTAACTGAGTGTAACATGTGTAACTGAAGTGTGTAGCACTGATATAGGGAAGGAGACTCAGTGGAGGGCGCATGGGAGGCTTAACTGAAGTCAAAACAAGTCATCTAGTCAATCTGGACGTCCAACGGAGTGAAACAGTCAGTCGGGAGTGAAACTAGCCTCAAATCAAGGAGAAACAGAGCTAACTGAGTGTAACTGAAGTGGAACTGCAGTGGTAGGTGAAGAAGTGCTCCCTTCTCTGGCAGTAGGTGAGAAGTGGGCGCCTTCCTGACTAGGAGGGCTAAAACTCTGAAGTAAGTGGCTCCTGGGTGCTAGAATAAGGTGGGTAAGGTGCTGGAGGCATCACATGGTGACTGGGATGCATGCAAACCCTAGACTTTGCATGCAAACCCTAATTGCATGCAAGGTCCTGAAAGTGATGATGTGGATATACGAACAATTTGGAGGCATAGAAACCTTAATAACAGTCTATTAAATAGGTCATTGATATCATTAGGATAAATAATTAAATAACAACATTCGGGAGGAAATCAGCCTTGGTACACTCAATTCAAAGTCCTCAATAGCTGATGTTATCCAATTCTATAGCATGAAACAGTTCCAAAACCCCAAAGTCATCCCACTAGTTAGCTAGCAAGAGATGATGCCCACGTAGCTGACTTGTGATTATTAGGGTCACTTACCCACCTTAAGTTATTCTTTAACTTATTGCTTTGATCTTTTGGGTACTTTGGTTGTGGTACACCCTTTGGTACAAAGGGAGTTCGGTCATAACACCCATTATCGTCTTTTTAACTTGTACTATTTTGTT
The DNA here is from genome assembly GCA_027924585.1 of Larix kaempferi. Lineage (NCBI taxonomy): Eukaryota > Viridiplantae > Streptophyta > Pinopsida > Pinales > Pinaceae > Larix > Larix kaempferi. The sequence continues at coordinate 8,237,910 of BSBM01000217.1, read as the reverse complement.
TATTTATTTTGGTCATGGTACCCTCACCCACATTTGACTTGACATAGTTTTGTGATTATGTCTTAGTGGGATACATGATCAATGACCTCTGAACAATGACCTATGCTGATCTGAACTTAACCTCATATGCTGATACTCTTACCCAGGCTTGGGAGTGCTAAAGATGAAAAGTTGAAAGATATGAAAACCGTGTTTAATTTTTGTCTTGCTATTTAATTTCAGTACTTGCTTATTAAATGAAATGTATATTGGTATATTGATGTGTACACCTGCTTATTTCAGTATTGCTTATTAAAGTATATTGATGTGTACACCTGTCCAATTGAATTATTGAGATATTGTGGAGAGTTAATAAATGTCAATCTCCCTTAACTGAGTCGTTGTTGTTAATTTCCCTTGTTAATATAAATTCATTTATGGTTGTTCACCATACTACTCTCAGGTTGAAATTTTTCTGGTTTGGCCCTCGTGCTTGGTTGATGGATACGCTCATTCTTGATTGAAATTTATTATTTGTTTAAAAAAAAAAATCAATATAGTCAGAAAATCAATATACACATAATGTGTGAAAATATGTTCTACAAGTTGCTTGCTAAATCTTGATACAAAAAAGATCCTCGCAATATTGAAAGTCTTTGAAAATCAAATTTCTCATGGCCATTTGAGTGCCACTTTGCACAAATTTGAAATTTGCAACATGTCTAAGGTGTAATATCTCACCTAAGTTAGCTGATGTATTTTGCGTTCTCTGTTGTAGTATTTTACTGATCATTTGGTTAAGATGTATTGACATGAAACAGTTATGAACACTGCTGCAATGTACTCCTGAGTGGACCCTCTCACTGTAGTTATGGTTTGTTGGGATGATATAGTCAAATAATGTTTCTTAGTTGAGTGATTTTTCCAAACAGTGCACTAACAAATAGTTTTCATATGCATTAGCATAAAATACCAGCATGTAAATTTAAAAAATGAAGGGTAGGCTGCCAAAAATATGCCATTCAAAGAAAGAGGGTAGGATGCCAATAATATGCCCAACAATGTTGGAAGGACCAAAACTGAGTGATATACTAGTTAACTTCCTTAATTTGTTGTCCTCGGTGGTTTTGTTCTCCCCACAAGAGAAAAATACCCCAAATGTGCAAACTCAGTCCAGAAAAGAGCTCACAGCCTACAATGATGAATGTGGTGCCATATGGACAACTTGTTATGGCACTGTAACTTGGTCTCTTCCTGCCACAAATCGTCCTCCCAAGACCAAACACTTCAGCTGAGATTTGTAACACTACACCCACTAGGGTTCGGCATGTCCCTCCTAAGCCTCAAATTTGAGGGAAGTAAATGTGTTTAACTAAGTAAATGTGTACTTTCAAAGAAGAAAGAAAGCACCGTCTTGTTTATTGTTGTTTTCTCGAGTGTAGGTACCACCAAATAGGTATCTGTCAGATCTATCTTCCTCAAGTGATGATGAAGATATACTCGGAAAGGTTGAAAGTGAGACGAGTTGTACTAGATCTACCGGTTCTATATCAACTAGATCTGAAAAGATAAGGAAAAGATTTCATAGACACATGAAATATTTTATTGCCAACGGTGGGTTGTGTAATTATGATGCTGAAAGCATATGAGACATTGATTTGCCATTGAGGTATAAACATCTAGTGCAACGATGGGTACCTAATATGCTACCTCAAGTGGACACAGATTTCCTCATCAATGGGAGGATGTATCGCATTGCTCCTTTGTCCTTACATGGATTGGGGCTATTTTCCATGGATGGAATAAAGGTACGCTATGGCACTGTAACTGAATTGATGGAGTATGTAGGACCACTATATAGATACAATAACTGGTTGATATTGGTCCAATATACTCATAGTATGCGGAGATACGGAGTTGCCGCGAATTATATTCAATAAGCAGAAAAAAATAAAAACAAAGGGGCGACTATGTATATTGATGGGAGATCAAAAGCGTCCGGAGACGTTGTTGGATTTATAAATAGTACACGACCAGTGAAAACAAATAAGCAACCAAATTGTGAATTCGAGGCACGCAAACATCATCATATATTTGTATGTGCAATAAAAACAATACTTGCAGGTGAGGAGTTGTTGATCGATTACAACTTAAATCAAATAGATGTGGCTTCCACGGTCCAGGGTAACCGTGGACTATCAGAAACTATGCCTCATCAAGTAAATGCTAAATGTAGTAACTAAACATGACTACAAAAACTAAATGTTTCGTTTTTTTTTCGTGCTTATTATGAATATTTCCATGTGATTACATTGCTATGAATATATCATTTTTATTTATGATGCAATTATTGACTCAACGTTTGTTTAGGGTGGCGGCAGTGGAAAGGAACATGCTGCTTCCACAGTCCAAGGTGGCTGTGGAAGGTCAGAATCTATGCCTCATCGGGTAAATGTTAAATATAGAAAATAAATATGACTACAATAACAAGATGTTCCGATTTTCACTGTTAGCATTGGATTTTTCCGTGCTTATTGTTAATATTTCCATATGATAACATGCTTATTAAACTGTGGCAGGAGTCTACACATCAACATGCAGCAGAACATGTATCTTCTACTTCTGAGGTAAAAATAAATATTAATGCAATATCTCATTTTTGTTTATGTTACAATTATTTAGTATGAGGTAAACGTTTATTTATTGATTTATTATGTCAGGGTGGCGCCATTGGAAAGGCACTTGCTGCTTCCATGGTCGAGGGAGACCATGGAAGGTCACACTCTGTGGCCCTTCAGGTAAGTGTTACGTACAATAACTAAATGTTTCTATTTAGTATGTTAACATTCAATGTCCACTATTGACATTCACATTTTTATGAGCTTATGATGGATTACTGGTTCATTTTTTTTGACATTATGATGGATTATTGGTTCATTCAAGACAATGGAAAAACACTTGCTGCTTCCACGGTGCCGGTTGATCGTGGACACTCACTGGCCATAACACCGCATCAAGTAAGTGTTAGTGCATAATAGTAACTTAATTTTCATTACAATATCAATATTTGAATGATGTTAAAATTATATTGCTTAATTTAATTTATTCTTTGATGAATTTAGTCACGTGCAATTGATCTGGGTGATGAGGGGTTTGAGGAAGGCATTTTCTATTCCACTGACCCACTGCACACTTTTAGAGTAGCCTTGAAAAAGGCAAACATAGAAATGCTTTCCTTGGCTCGAAAAAGGCCCTTAACACATGAGAACAGGGCAAGGATTCTAGAGTTGCAAGATCAAATACAATCTTATGGGGTAAGTGGCATCTTCACAAATTTTTTAAGCTATGACATGATTTCATATCTGATATTATGTTTTTTATTTTTCCAAGTGATTTGATAAAGTAAATTGTATTGTTTGTAGGATTTTTTAAAACCCGTGACTAGATCAGAATTTGCCGAGACAGGTATAGGTAGCAGTGATGGTCCAATGCAACAAAAAAGAAGCAATGTACCAATGAGGCTTTTTTCCACTCCTGCGGTTGGCCTCGAATCCATTGATGATACAGGCACTGATGAGAGAGGGCATGATGCCATGCCGGAGCATGATGAGACAGAGCCTAGGACTCCACATGACTCTGGAGATGAATGTACTGTAGACGACCAGGAAACTTTTCCTGGAGCAACACAAGTTAAAAGCACCGTATCAATAGATCTCACCTTTCTGGTGGATGACTCTTGTGTTCCTATCAAGGTTCAGAATATTGCAGGTATTTATTAATTAATTTATTGATTTTAATCATGAAATTGAAATAGACATACGTTGAAATTATTATAAATTAATGGATGACATGTTTTTGCAGGAAACAATGTCTTCTACAGGCATTTGAATGACAAAGCCTTGGAGCTGTTTGGCCCCACCATTCGCACACGGTGTAATAGCCAAGATAGAAATAAGAGAGATTAATTGATGGACCACATGGTCAACTTGTTCGGCAATACTTTCAACAGGAAATTTGTTGCAAAGTTAGCCAGTGAGAATTTAAAATATACCAAGGCTCAATATAGGGAAAGATTGCAAGCTGACTTCAAGCATGAGCGCCCTCCCATGGTTCCGTAGAAAGAGTGGAAGGAACTCATAGATGATGCAAAGAAGAACTTGCTAAAAAAACAAGGAAGACAACCACGGCCTGGTAAAGCAAGGTACAACATATATCATCTTTTTACTAAAATAAGCTCAATTATTTTTTTCTTTTTTCTTTTAAGTAAGATTTTTGATATCTAAGGTTTTTCAAAATTTTCATATATAGGCTACCTGACACCTCCAAAGCAACCAAGGCTAGAATGGAAAAGCACGGGCAACATAGACTGGGCCAGGGTGGCTATAGAAAACTAAGAGCAAGAATCGTAAGTATTAAATGATTAATTGTTGGGAATATTTATTTAACAATACCGAACAAATATCTGATTTTGATATTGGAAATTTCAAAATGTGTTATCATGCATTGCAGGGAAATACATTCCAAGCTGCTTCCACCGAGGAAGACCTAAAGCTTGGTTTCAAGTTTGGTTTTAAAAGTGTGGTTGAATATCGGAAAAGCTTGGGGCAGACTCCATTCTCCCCAATGATGCAAATGCAGGTATATCACCAATTGTAGTATACTATTAAACTCTATTCAGTTTTGATTACATCACCCATAACTAAAAATTTATGTTTGTTTTTAAGCAACAATGCAACCGCAACAGAGAATCTAGCGGTACTCAGCAAGTACCGGTTGATGTTGGGGTGAATATGTCCCATGACAGTGTGGAGCATAGTGTCCATTCTGGTATGTATGATTTGGAAATAGAAATATCTACTGTGATTAGATATATATATTTCCTGATGTATACTTATAAATTTTCTTCTTTCAATGGAAGACTATGCAGCTCAGGAGCATGAACTGCAAGAGGAAGCAACTAGACCTCCAATTAACACCCCAATTGTCACATCTACAGAGACTGGTAAAGACAAATATTGTAATTTTAATCAAAGTAATGAAATATTTATTTCAATAATAATTCAACTTCATATATATTCTCATTTCTGTTGTTGCAATTCACACCCCTTCAAAACTGCTTCCACGCCCTGCTCAGTGACGTACAAGAAGTGGCATAAATGAGGGCATGGAAACACAAACAATAATAGAATATATCACAATAATACTGCGCTAATTGATGATTGTGATACTGTACTCGCAAGTTTTTTCAATGCAAAAAAACAAAAATAAACGAAAAAGTAGATGCAACATAAATCCATGACTTGTATTTTGATGGATATCGATGTTGTTAGTATGAAACATTGTTAGTATGTAACATATATAAATTTTATTTGGTATAGTTACGAGGTACTTATCTTTTATGTGACGCTCTTAGGAATTTTACCATTTATATATTTTTTTTCTTAGAATTTGAATTTTAAATTTAAATGTCATCAAAAGTCATTGTATGCTTGTTTATAATTATTTTGTATTTTAATATTCATATTTTGTGTTTTCTCACACATCATCACTCCTGTATGTGCTGCATGTAGATATATTAGTCTGAAACATTGATTCTCTTTATATTAGATATATTATATATGTTCATCATGACTTCGATCATCATCACTCTTTATAATTTGATTACTGCCCATTACATCTCGAGGACCAACTTCAACACAGGGACCATAGAGGAGTGCTGAATTTGATAGAGATCAAATTTATGTTGTAAAATATTTTACTGTTGCTTTAGCACTATTCAGAAATAGTACCACACTTCAGATCTGATTTTTTGTTAAATGTTGACGTGGAGATCTTCAACTATACCTATCTTATTGTTATATGATCAATATGTTTATTTTATTACTTGTTACTGAAAGATATGAAATTTATGCTATAAAATGTTTTACTGTTGCTTTAGCACTATTCAGAAATAGTACCGTTTTATCATGCAGCTGTAGAATTGTTATGTTACTGTACCTTTCTTCAATCTGTGTGCTAAATTGTTGTAGTATCATGTGGACTATGTTAACCTGTTTGAGGTATGTACTTAACTTTTCCTCTCTCTCAAGGTACTTTCATGTTCCCTTGGTGACTTGTCGCTTGAAAGGTTAAGATCTGAACCAAAATGTTGTCTGAGTATAAGGAAGCCTAATCAATTTTTATTCGCTTTTTTCATTGCTTATTTACTGTTGTTGCATATGTTATAATTTGATTACTGCCCATTACATCTTGAGGACCAACTTCAGCACAAGGACCACAGAGGAGTGCTGAAGTTGATAGAGATCAAAATTATGTTATAAATTTTTTTACTATTGCTTTAGCACTAGTCAGAAATTTGGATGGTAATTGTGATGAAATTTTGCTTTTGTAGACCATATTCCTAAATTGAAAGGTAACATAGGTGGCTTTTATTTTCTATAGTACAAGGTACTTATCTATTATGTGATGCTATCAGGATTGCATAGAGAGAAATGAGGGATATTTTTATTTGGCATCCCACCAACCTTCCTTATGCTGTGATGATGAACTTTCAGGTTATATGGAACGACTGTACATTTGAGAGAGATATGACTGGTTGTACCTTCCCCACCTTGATTGAGATATGATTGGTCTTGTGGTACCTTATCTTTCACTTTTGTTTAATGGGGTCATTTACCCTTGTTGAGTAACTTTTTTAAAACCACCTTGTTGAAGTTTTGCTCTTATAGAGTACTATGGTTGTTTGGCCACATTTGGAGCATACCCTTGGTTTTAAGGGTCATGGGTCTTCTGCTACCCACACCTATGTTATGACCATTGTTTATATTTTCTTATTTTATGACCATTGTTTATATTTGTACCCACACTTCAGATCTTATTTTTGGTTTAATGTTGACATGGAGATCTTCAACTATACCTCTCTTATTGTTATATGATCAATATGTTTATTTTATTACCTGTTACTGATTGAGTTATTAAATACTTGTTGTACCTTCCCCACCTTGATTGAGTTATTATTGGACTTGTGGTACCTTGTCTTTGACTTGTGGTTAATGTGGTCATTTACCCTCCTTCATTTTTTTATACCACCTTGTTGAATTTTTGGTCTTATAGAGTACTTGACTTTGATCACCTGTGATCAGTTGTGGTGTGTTGATAGTCACTTCTCTTGTGCTGAGACTTGGTTGAAGTTTATAATTTTTGTGACTTTATTTATGTTGAGTTATGTACTGTGCTTGAATGTCATTGACCTAATCAACTCCAGTCATTTCTCTCTCTCTGGTTTGTACACATCCTCTTGTAGGGTCAGTTGGTTCCTAGAGAAGACTGGCCTTTCCGAGGCACAAATAGTCTTTTCTGAAAGTAACACTTCTGAGTATATTTTCAAGAATGGTTTCACACCTAGATTGGTATCTTCAACTATATCTCTCTTTTTGTTATATGATATATATGTTTATTTTATTACATGTTACTGAATATTAGTTTATCGTTTTAGTTTGCTTGTCAATGTAACTCATTATAATATGTTGATACGACAGTTATGAATATACCAAAGAGAATGTGTTAAGAACTTACTGGTTGTACGTTTGGAGTTATTGGTTACAAGAGGTAAGTATGCATGTGAAACTTAGTGATCATCTGTTAGGTAGACTTAGATCATCTTTGCTTATTTGGAAAATGATAATGCATTCTTTTTCCAATTCTTAAGAGCTTGGTTTCAAATTTGCATCTAGGGATGAGAGTTGTCCATATTATCAGTCTAAACAACTTGGGTATCATTTGGGGTGTCAGGTGATTAACCATATATCCCTTGTTTGTTAGTTTCCTGATCTTATGATTCCTATGTAAACACGGGTATCGATTACCATATCATAGTGTTTAAGATGTTGATTTCCTTAAGTTGTAAGAATCTGAGAAAGAAAATAAAGATGATGGGTCAGCTTGGCATAGTCAATTACACATTTTATAATTTCCTTCATTCCCTTACGCAAATGATTCCATGAACGAAATTTTTTCTGGTGCACAATACCATAAAATTGATTTCCTTAAGTATTGATTTCATGGGATAGAGTCTTCTTTTTTCAATTATTGTATTGAAAAAAACATTATAAGTGGTATGCTAACCATATACACCAGTAATCTTTCCTTTGGTTATTTTGGGTGCTGAGGGTAACTTGGGGAAACAAGGAATGCAATATATTGGTTTATTTAGTAGTTGTTGATTGAAGGAGACATTAGCAGTCACCTACAGGACTTATTATACAATGTTGAGTATTCACTACTTCATTAATATCAAATTGTGGTCTTTTATGAACAATTTGGGCATTGTGGTCTTTTACAAATTGCAAGCTACAAAAATTCTAGTGGTTACCGAAAGTTGGAGTTTCGATGGCGATTGGGAAATTTCATTATACATGAAAACTGTACTAACCACTCCTACTTGGCACCTATTTTTTTCACACTAAAAGTGGATGGGTTGCACTCTGCTTTAGCACCTAGTTATTCTGCTTTTTTTTGTTTTGCACTTGCTACCCATGCTGCATACGATAAACATTTTAGGCTAGCTTAGCTTTCAAGGTTCTGTAAGAGAAAATTTACTTGGTTAATCTATGGAGGTCTTTGTAATCTATATCATACCAAGAGTTTTGAGGGTTGTAGAAATGCCAAGTCTGGAGACAAGAAGTGTGTATAGAGTGGGAAAATGTATCTATGGTTGTGTACCACATAGATTACAAGAAAGGAAGAGCTCTTTCCATATGATTTTGGGTTTCATAAATTCTTAGGAGTTTGGTTTTAAGGTTGGTTGCATAAATCTCATCATATGAGTGGTAAAAAAGAATAGAAATTGACCAACATGGTTAAGGAGTCAGGTTCCAAAATGAGAATGGATCACGGTGATAGAAAAAGAGATCACACTGTGGTAATTGAAGGGTGTGGGGGTAGTGGACACTTGGAGACCAATAATGTCCAGAATAGAATGAATAGCAAGACTTAAAATGTAATCATCCACACCAATACCTTCAGCAAAAGGTAAACATGTGTGCTCACTGAAACAAGTGAACTGCCTAATGCCATTGAGGATGACCAACCCAATATATTAGCTTGTTCATATGCCTATCATAGGAAGTAATTGTAGAATTGGTTCATCTCCTATGCAAACCCTTATCCTAATTTTTAAACTTGTACAATCTCAAATTATGAATAAATGTCATGATTGGCACACTACAACTCACTTGTGCATTCAAGTCACCTAGAAGGACAACACCCAAAGCAGAAAAGTCCATCATTTCACGTTGTACGTCCACATAGGAGTCTTCATCCATAGGGATGGCATATGGATAATAAGCAGGTGGAAGTCTCCGTCCATACAAAAAAGAGTTTCCTTGAAGGGATTTTCCTTCCCAAAGATATCCACAAGAATATGTTGAACATGTAAAATGCTTCAATGTGAATGGAACGGCTCGACTGTTCCTTTGGAAAGCAAGCTATAATATTTCATTCTTTGGTTCGATGCCAGACATCTAATCTATACACTAAACCCTAAAAATATCCTGTAATCTTGAGTTAGTGACTTGTCCTTGGTATCATGAGTTTCCAACAAAAAAATTGTGTATGCTCCGTGAATTACATTCAAGAAGAAACTTAGGGAGGAAAAAAAGTGATTGGAAACAATTCCAAACTGCAATTGGGAAGGTAGAGCAAGCCAATGCAGCAAGGTGTCCACAGGGGATAGATATGGACCAAGGCTTAGACTAGCTTAGCAACTATGTGATCCTTTTATATAATGTACTACACTTTACATGATATTAGTGACCATTCAGTAATGTACTTGTGAGGATCTTTAAGAATGAGATTCAATGTGATGCTTGTACACTTAAACTGGTATTTTCTTAAAAAAACCTCAAAATGATGAACATTATGAACTAGGCATGTATTTTATAAACATTCCAGTTAAGATTACACATATAATTCTACAACATAACAACATGGATTGGTGCCAGAATTAATTGTATCACAAGAGCTTTGAGGGTAGCAGAAATATGATATCTGGGGACAAGAGGTGTGTATAGAATGGAGGAATGTATCTGACATTGTTGACCAAATAGCCTACAAGAAGGGATGATCTATTTCCACATATTTTGGGTTTCATGAATGCTCATAAGTTTGGTTTTAAGGTTATGTGCATAAATCTCATCATATGAGTGGTCAAATAGAATACAATTGACTGGCATCAATAAGGAGTTAGGTTCCAAATGAGGTTGGAACATAGCAACCCAAGAAGAGATCACAGAATGATCAGTGAAGGGTGGGGATAAAATACATTTGGAAATAAAGAGTGCTCATAATAGACCCATTAATCAAGACTCGAAATGTAATCAACCAAACTAAAATGAGGGAAGTTCCCACCTTCAGCAAAGGAAAACATGTGTGCCCACTAAAATGAGGGAAGTGCCCAATGCCATTGAGGATGAACAACTCAATATATTAGCTTGATCAATTGCCTATCATCATAAGTAATTCTAGAATTTATCATCTCTTATGCAAATCTTTCTCTTTAGTGTTATACTTGTAGAACATCAAATTTTCTGAATAAATGTCATGACTGACACACTACACCTTACAGGTGCAATCAAGTCACCTAAAACGACTTCACACAAAGCAAACAAGTTCACCTCTAGATGCAAGTCCACATAGGAAGCTCCATCCACCGAGATAGCATATGGAAAATGCATAGGTCGAAATTAACAAGACATGATAAAGAGTTTTTTTATAGGGGTTTTCCTTCCCAAAGATATCCACAAGAATATGATGAGCATGTCAGATCCTTCCAAGCAAATCGAGCAGCTCTATTGTTCCTTGGAAAAAGAAGCAAAGACACTTCATCCTTTGGTTCCATGCTAGAGCTCTAAATTCTAATCTATAGTATATACACTAAAACCTAAGAATATCCCGTAATCTTGGGTTAGTGATTTCTCCTTGGTCTCATCAGTTTTCATGAAGAAAATTATATATGCTCCCTGAATTACATTCATGGACAAACTTGGGGAGAAAAAAGTGATCCAAGCCAATTCTAAACAACAATTGGAACAGTAGAGTGAGGCAATGTTGCAAGGTGACCAAAGGAGTGGCAGGTGGACCAAGGCTTAGACCAACTTAGTATCTAGGAAATCCTTTTATATAATGCACTACACTTTACATAATATTGGTATTCAGTAAGGTACTTGTGAGGATCTTTAAGAATGGGCTTCAATGTAATGCTTGTACAGTTGAACTTCAATGTAGTCTAGTTTATTTTTATTTTTAACACTTCCCGGTATCGTCGATATATCGACGCACAATCGTGTAGGCTATAGGAAATGTTTCCATGCAGGTGCTGAACCTGCCACGAAAGTTAGAGAATCGATGCATGGATACTGCGACGAACATTTGTGGAACTATAGAAAAGGTTTCCACGCAGATGCTGAACCTGCCATGAAAGTTAGTGAATCGATTCGTGGATACTGGGACGAACATTCGTCGAACTATAGAAAATGTTTCCATGCAGATGCTGAACCTTCCACGAAAGTTAGTGAATCGATTAGTGGATACTGGGATGAACATTCGTGGAACTATAGAAAATGTTTCCACGTAGATGCTATACCTTTGACGAACATTCGTGTCTATAGAGACAAACTTATAGCGTCTCTATAGACACGAATGTTCGTGGCAGGTTTAGCATCTGCGTGGAAACATATAGAGGAGGTACGTCGATATAGCGACGAATATGCGTGGCAGGTTTCAAGTTGAAGAAGATCTGAGAATTGTTGTGTAGGTGACATGTGGCCACTGTGAAGCGTGGATATTGCCACAACCGGGAATCTTCGTCCCTATATCCACAAACCTTCTTCCACAAAAAAAATGAAACCCATATTGTGGCAACATGGACAAAAAATCGTGGCAACATGGACAAAAAATCGTGGAAATTACAACGAAAAAACGTGGCAAATTTGACCAAATGTACTAGTGTATATTCCAATAGAAAGTGAGAAAATAAATACTCAATTGTTGATACATACTATGGATAAAATCCCAAGTGGTAGTGAGTAGAGGGAAAGACCTAGAAGTCTAGATGATTTAGAAAATAACCCTAGAATGATTAAATTTTTCACCCCTAGAGAGTCAACTAGTCAAGAGTTGGAGGAAAATAATGTAGACATGGAAGAGAAGAATAAACCTAGGCACAAAATAAGACCTAGAAAATATAATATCTAAAGAGATTATAAAGGCATAGAAGGATGTTTGACCTTGGAGCTAGATCCCTCTTCTATAGTGGGTCAAAGGTATTATCTATCTCTAGCAAATAATAAAGCTAGGAAAGAGGTCAAGGTAGGAAAACAAATGACCATTAAGAGGGCCTTTGGAGTAGGGAGTTCCTTTGTTAGGGTTAACCCATGATAATTATTTCTTTGAATGTGAGAGGGACAAGGGCTACCTATAAGAAGATATCCTCAAAATATTAATTACCAACTCCTATCTAGATGTTATAATGACTTACTAGAGTGGTCCTCTTGTTCACTAGATTCCAAGGGAAGGTCGAGAGGCATATTAACAAGGTAGAAAGATTCAATGGAACTTATTAATTTATCATTTCTAAATGCATGTATCCAAATAGACTCAAAGTCAAAATAATTGGATAAGGTGTTCTCAATGTTCTTTTTTCAGCATTTAATTCAATATGATCTAGGATCTTAACTGAGAGAACAACATGTACAACATATCAAAGAACAAGAGATAGGAGACACAAAGCATTTCACCGGGGAAAACCAAGAAGGTGAAAAACCATGCAACTTCCTCAGAGATAGAATGAGTACCAATACAAAGATCACAAATATCAAACCCCAAAATATAGAGATAGTCTTCTAGTAGCTTCTCCTCCTCCACTTGTGCGCACTCCTCCTCTATCTCACTAATGAGAAGTGAGTGAGTGTGTGAATGAATAGAATGAGAGTCACACTCTTTATTTATACAATGAATTGACCTGCCTTTAACCCTAACTGGGATGACTTCCTAAGGAATCCTAATAACCCATCCACATGACTCATATAGGGCCGACCCCACCAAGGTGGTCTAATAACCCATCAAATATAAGTTACGACACTTACAATGTAACTTGCGACACTTGCAAATATAAATGACGACACTTCCAACCGGAGGAATAACACATCTCCATTGGGGATACAATAAAGTACAAATGTAATACATACAATATACAAGCGAATATCTTCTGAAGTTACAAATACATCAACACTCCCTCTTAACTAGGAAGGTATTATCTTGACACAGGTCATCAATACATATAGGCACAAGTCTTCAATTCTGGAGCTGGATCATCGTCACCGGATCACGGAGCATCATCGTCACTACTGCTGTACTCGTCATCTCGATCACTGGTGCTATCTCTCAATTCTTCTCGTCATAGGAAGTTCTACAGAGCCAACCCTTTTTCATGTTGGATGTAGACCTAGCCTCCTGTAGGTCTTCATCATCTCTACGAGCGGGCCATCTTGTGGAATTCTCAGGGATGATTACGTGCGTCAACAAAACCTCAAAAGAGCATCCTAGGACTGATTATGAGCTTACTGTTCAACCTATCAGATCTCCCAGGACTTTTACATGTGACCTACACAAAACCTTAAAAGAGTGTCTTGCGACCTACAAGATCTCTAAAGAGCATCCTAGGATTTTTACGTGACTAGCACAACCTATCCGGATGTCCAGGACTGATTACATGTGGTCTCCAAAAAACCTTAAAAGAGTGTCTTGAGACCTGCAAGATCTCTAAAGAGAATCCCAGGACTTTTACGTGCCTAGCACAAGCTGTCCGGATCTCTAGGACTTATTACATGTGATCTCACAAAACCTTAACAGAGCATCTTGCGACCTGCAAGATCTCTAAAGAGCATCCTAGGAATTTTACGTGCCTAGAAAAACCTATCTGGATCTCCAGGGCTGATTACATGCTTCTGCACAACCTGTCCACGGCCACACAGTATCATCCTGATACTCATGATCACACTGATCATCTTCGCATGGAGCATCATCTTGATGCTCATGATCATACTGATCATCATCATACAGTGCATCATCCTGAAGCACATCATCATCACATGATCATCTTGATCTTGATGCATATCATTATCACATGATCATCCTGATCATTATCATAGCATCATCCTGATGCATATCATCACACATGATCATCCTGATCATCATCATACAGAACATCATCCGTAGCATCATCCTGATGTTCATCAAACAACACTTACATCCACTCCTACCACCATGCTTGGAATGGCTCCTGAAAATGTGTCCCATCACTTCCTCCTCGAAGTATCTTCTATCTGAAGAACACCAAGCCTCTCTCTGAAGTACTCGAACTTCACTCTGGCTAGTAGTTTGGTCAACACATCTGAAATCTGGTCATCTGTCGCAACATACAGGAGCTTCACTGCTCCTCTCTGATATAGTGATATTTGATCTTGATATGCTTTGAATTGTCATGGAACACTGTGTTCTCTGACAACTTCACACAACTCTAGTTGTCACAGAAGATACAAGTAGCATCCAACTAGAGATCAAATAAATCAGACAATAGATTCCTTAGCCATACTACCTTGCAACTGGACGAACAAGCTGTGACATACTCTGCTTCGGCTATACTTAGTGCTACACAGGATTGCTTCCTACTAAACCAAGAGATCACACCTGATCCCATACTGAAGCAACACCTCGAAGTGCTCTTTCTGTCTGCAGCACTGCCTTCCCAATCTGAATCAACATAACCTCCAAGTTAAACTTTTGATTCGCATCATACTTGAGCCCATAATCAACCGTACCCTTCAGGTACCTTAGAATATGCTTTACAACAATCAAGTGAACATGTATAGGATCTATCAGGAACTGGCTCAAGGTGTTAATAGCAAAGAAAATATCTGGTCTTGTGTTCGTCAGGTACATCAAGGACCCAATCATCTGACGATACATCGTGGCATCAACCGATTTTGATGAAGCATCACTCAATAGCTTCAGGTTTGATGCCATAGGTGTGGCCATGGCCTTGCAGTCCATCATCCTGAACTGCTTCAGGATTTCTACTGCATACTTCCCTTGTCCAAGGAATATTCCATCTGCTCTCTGCCACACCTCCATACCTAGAAAGTAATGCATCATACTCAAGTCCTTCATCTCGAACTCGGTAGCAAGCTTCCTATTTGTGTCGGCAATCAACCTATCCTCACCTGTCACAAACAGGTCATCCACATACAGTAGGAGTATCACTGGATTGCCTTCCTCAACCTTGTAGTAAAGGTTGGAATCCGCTTTACTCTTGGTAAAGCCCAAACTAGTTAGGAAGCTGTCAATCCTGCCGTACCATGTCCTAGGTGCTTGTTTCAAACCATACAAGGATTTCTCCAATTTGCACACATGTGACTCCCTGTCATGTGTCTCAAATCTGAGTGGCTGCTCCACATACACTTCCTCTTCGACTACACCATTCAAGAAAGCTGTCTTGACATCCATCTGGTGTATTTTCCACTTCATTACTGCAGCCAGAGCAAGTACTGTTCTGATGGAAGTGTATTTGTCTATAGGTGAAAGAGTGTCTTCATAATCTATCCCTTCTTTCTGGGAGAAGCCACATGCCACAAATCTTGCCTTGTATTTCTTTATGCTACCATATGCAACATGCTTGATCTTGTAGATCCACTTGGAAGTCACAACAGACTTCCCTTATGGTATCGAGACCAAATCCCAGACATCATTCTTCATGATCGACTGGTACTCCTCGAGCATGGCATCCTTCCATTACTGCATCCCGGATCCTGGGAACTTCAGATTCTTCAATATTTTCAATAGGTAGTTTTCTTGATTTGTTAAGTCTTTGTTGCTTATTCTTTGAAGCAAGTCTCTCTTGTAGGTGATGGTACACGGTTCTTCCTACATGACAAGTTCAATTGTATGATTAGAAACATCTCATAGATTTCAGAACAAATTCTTACACATAAATACATATGTCATACAGTCATGCAATTATCTTAGCCAATGCTTCAATACAACATTTATCCATATCCCGTAACTTTCTAGATGCCTTCCATCTCTACCAGAACATTGTTAAGAGTGTGTACACCTCCCAACATGTCAGTAAAGAGGTTTCATTCTAGATAAGTAGCAATGGAATGTTGTACAGTACCATAGGCCACTTACCCATTACTTGTATATTAGTAGTATCTTGTTCATTAATGCAACTTTTCTAATATGCATAATATACATCCTAAATCTAGGAACATAAGTATGCACATGATTGAACAACATTATTTAAGTAATCATATATACAATAAATGACAATTCAAATACTTATCTTTGTTTGGTTGTTGGGTGGACTCCCTCTCAATCTTTGATTCGTTGCAGGAACTAATGGAGTGTGCTCCCTCTTGATCTTTGCTTCCTTTATGATATCATTTATGTCTTTGAACTTCTATCCATCCTGGACCACTATGCGTGCTTAAGTGTGCACTAGTGTCATAATTGTGTCATCCTCAAGATCTCATACATAATCATACTTCATTAGTATAATCTCAATACTATCAAAACATTATGATTCTGAATAATCTTAAACATGTATGGTCATGGTCATTTCATTAACAGGTAATTTATCACAAGCGTTAGTATTCAAGGTTTCAAGGAGGACTTCTTTTACTCATGCATATTCTTATTTGACCATAGGACTCTTCTGGTTTGTTATATCATTAATCAAAGTAAGAAGCATAATATGCATAAATCCATGATTATTCAAACCTATAACTTCATGAATAATCATTATCAATCATACGAAAGTATACTTATATGAGACCCTAACACAAGGTAGGATTATAACTTGATATAGGAAAAACATACCTGGATTATCATGTTTGCGAGTTATGTCTAACATACCCAAACAATGTCTTCTTTGTTCTCTTCAATGAATTAGAGACCTTGTGCTAGTAACCTGGATATCTCATAATTTAAGCATGGTAGAACCAAATTATACATACCTCGTAGGTAGAGCTTCTATGTGATCAATGGCTATGGATGAGTCTTTGTCTTCATGTCACCATGGTCATATGTTCTTGATCTAGAACTTGATTTGTCTTTCTTGATGTACCTTTCATGTTAGCGGACAACATCATCCTCATACAACACCACAGTGCATTAGTACAATCATAAGTGTCATAACCCTTAATTAATGAATGGCTTCTATCATTCACATGCATTCATACTTTTGCTAAGGTGATAAGACAAGTCTAAAATTAATCAAGATTGTACTAACTTCAACAATATGAAGACAAACATATCATAAACAGATTTCAAAACATACCTGTATCTCCTCAAGTCATACTTGTCGGGATTGCTTGTAGTATTCTTATGTAAGGCCTTAGCCTCATCTCCCTCTGGAACTGGAACTTCTTCACTTATGTAGGTGTCCAATTCATTCTCTTCTAGGATTAACCCAATCCACTTTGATTTGTTGAAACTGGATCTGGAGATGGCTAGGGTTTGGCAGAGAAACCCTAAAAATCCAAACTTGGAATTTCAAAATTATGTCTGTACAGGGAGATGCAATTGAATGAGGCGAGCAAGCTGGTGTGCTCAGATTTTGAAAACTCCAAAAATGACCTACAAATTTCAGATCTGCAACTTCTGTCAAATTCTGGTTTTATGATTTTTTGGTTTTTTTGGTCCAAAACCAGAACTAGGGTTTGATAGATCCTGGGGTTCTACCCAACCAAAAACTTCGATCTTGGTCTCTAAATTTCTATTGTGCTGAGGAGAGAAATCCTATGTTGAGAGCACTCCAAAATTCCACTTCTGTCAAAAGCCTTAATTTCCCACATCAGTGACGAGCCAAAAATGAAAAGTGCTCAGAATCCAATTCTATTTGGACAGAAATATATGCCATGTTGTTTCTGGTGCATCTCTGAAATTTCGGATCCTCGGGGTATGAAACTTCGGCCTTTGGTAGATTGACCTGTCATCTTTCCAACCCTGTAGATTGGAGCTCCAATGGATTCTCCATGAGAGAGATATGCTAAGTGTTGCAACATGACCTGTTTATGGGATGAAAAATCATAGTGAACTTGTACGGAGTGCCACGTGTCACTGTTTCAACTTTGGCCTGTGAAACTATAGTTCGTGCCCTAACTTACACTTTTTACGGAATTCCATTTGGAGCTTCCTAGCCCGAGATATGACCTTTGCGCCTAGGTCACTTGTTTAGGGATGTATTCTGGAAGAGGGAAAAACCCTAACTTGTACGAATCATATCTCACAAAGTACAACGAATCTGAGGCTGATCTTCGGACACAAGGTACATGAACATTTCATATT
Source organism: Larix kaempferi (assembly GCA_027924585.1). NCBI lineage: Eukaryota > Viridiplantae > Streptophyta > Pinopsida > Pinales > Pinaceae > Larix > Larix kaempferi. The sequence goes on along the minus strand of BSBM01000217.1, from coordinate 8,219,526 downwards.
CGGCCTGTAAAAGTTTCATATCCTGAACCTTTTCCAAAGCTTATTTATAGCGAAAGTTCCACGATGACTAGTTTTTACTAAACTAAGCCCTAGCTTCCAATTTGTTGCAAGTGCAACAAGTGTCGTAAATGCCATACAATGCCTTCCTTCTGGCTAGATCTGATACCATGTTATTTTTTCAGCATTTAATTCAATATGATCTAGGATCTTAACTGAGATAACAACATGCACAACATATCAAAACACAAGAGACAAGAGACACAAAGCATTTCACCGGGGAAAACCAAGAAGATGAAAAACCCTGCAACTTCCTTAGAGATAGAATGAGCACCAATACAAAGATCACAAAGATCAAACCCCAAAATATAGAGATAGTTTCCTAGCAGCTTCTCCTCCTCCACCTATGTGCACTCCTCCTCTCTCTCACTAATGTGAAGTGAGTGAGTGTGTGAATGAATAGAATGAGAGAGACACACTCTCTATTTATATAATGACTTGAACTGCCTTTAACCCTAACTGGGATGACTTCCTAAGGAAACATAATAACCCATCCACATGACTCATACAAGGCCGACCCCACCAAGGTGGTATAATAACCCATCAAATATAAGTTACGACACTTGCAATGTAACTTGCGACACTTGCAAATACAAATGACGACACTTCCAACCGGAGGAATAATAGATCTCCGTTGGGGGTACAATAAAGTACAAATGTAATACATACAATATACAAGTGAATATCTTCCGAAGTTACAAATACATCAACACTCAATTATCAATATTTATATATATGGTCCTTATGGGGATTGAAATCCCTTTGGAATAGTTTTAGATTGTTGGATGAGGTCATAGATGAAAATGTTATTTTGGGTGGAGATTTAAATCTTACAATAAACGTGAGGAAAATACAGGGGGAAGGAGCTAGGTTTGATTAGTTGGATAATGAATTCTCCTAGAGGTTTGAAGAACCTGGGATTTGTGATGTGGAATATCTTGAATTATTTCCAACTTGGAGGAACCACATAAGTGGAAATGATAAGTTTTCAAAATTCTTGGACATATTTATTGTTAGAATATTTTAATGAATGTCTAGTGGTCTCATGTACATGCCTAAGGAATTTTGTAAACTTAGATTATTTGGCCAAGTTATTCTTCCATAACTAACTATCTTATCAAATGAATAATCCCAAATTCATCATGGGATATGTTATCCTATCACTTGATCGTATATAATATAGGTGAAGGGGTCCTAATTGAATGCAATGTAATGTGATATGTTCATATGTGGGGAGCCCAAGCTTTTAGATCTTTGGTTCTTTGTTATTACATTTATTTCCTAATATAACATGGTATTAGAGTGGGTTACCAAGCTCTAACTTCTTGAATGTTTTGTTTTTGCATTAGACTTCAATAAATTTATTCTTTCCCCCCCTTCTCTTGTAAATGTGCAAACATAACTAATTTACCTAGCCTAGCTTAGGAAATTTGATTTTTTAACCTAAATATTTTTTTAGCAATTTTTTTTCTTTCGAAACCTTTTTTTTTTAGGTTTAGTGATTTACAAGCTACTTTTTTTCCCGAGCCTCTACCCTGCCCTGTAAATTTTTACCAAACCTAATTTCTCTCCTGCACCTAGGTTTTTGCCCTATTTTTTTGACCTAGATTTTTCAGGCAGAGATGTTTTTTTCGATGTAGTATAAAAACACAACATAATGCACCTTTCCCATTATGGCCATGACAATCAGTTCCGGTGATGTGACCTCCCACGATGACGTCTAGATGGAGATACATCCCGGCTATGGAAACACCTCCTGGCAACCGGTTCCGACGACGGTGATACCTTCCGACTACTAGTGAATCGGGAAACCGACTACCGACAAATTGGGAAACCGATCCTCAGCAACAACGACATCTAGACAACAATCGACCTCTGGAGACGACATCCCCTTGTGGCTACCAGTGAATTGGGCGCCACCTCCCATGCATGTTGCATTGAACATTGCATTGAAGTCCACCACCAACCCGACAAACAACCAAGAAACTAATTCGGACCCCAATTCTTCCGCTCCCACTTAGATTCAAACGCATCCCAAATCCTCTTTCAGTTATTTTTGAATGTCGTTAGAGTCTTTGGAGCTTTCTATCTTCCCGAAGCTTTCCACCATGACTTTGGATAGGATTGAGAGGTAAGGAAGAGGAACACAGGCAGAGTTTGATTGCAGTTCAGTTTATCGATGTTTCTTGCTCTTAGGTGTCTGATCCTCCAGGTGCTCTACACCTCCCTTGTCCTTGTAATGTCCCCATTTTGACCCCTATAATATTTTGGGCTATAATGTAAATATTGTATGCATATTATGTATGATTCCTAGCATGGAGCTCAAGGCCAAGGCCCCTCTAGTGAACACTCGACCTTGAAGAGGCAAGTATTGGATATCATGTTACTCGTGTGCTAGTGAGCCATGTGAATTGTAAATATGTGTTTTAATATAAATGCCCACAACTAACTATACAATGCAACAAGAGATGGGGGCATGATGTTTACAAGGAATTGGGAGGGAAAGATTCAAACCCTGGAGCTAATAAAGTCAAGCCAAGTGTCAATGAGAGAACCTGTGAACCCTCAACTACCCATGTTGACTTTTGTGCCCAATCATTCATTTCACCCAAGAGTTGGTTGAGGTAGTTAATGCCTTGGGGAATGGAGAGGTATGGCTGTCCAAATTCGAGTATGGGCAAGCCACCCTTCCTAGAAATCCATGTTTGGTTTCTTGGGCAAGTAAAGGGCCACGAAATTGCTCCCCAAGCTATTATTCAACCATCATTTTTTCTCTCTCACGATTTTGGAGCTACCTGGTCATTTTCCTCCATGAATTTCCTGTATTTTCCTTCATTTTCCTAGCTGGGAAGGGAATTTTTTCTGTGGCTAACAATGGGGAAGAAGGGGAAACGATTTGGGGTTTTATTGAGGTCGTTTTGGCCACTGTATGCTCATACATTTGTGGGAGAAATCGGTTTTCTTCCCTGGGTTTGATTCCCTCTTCCCACAATCCGTTTTGGGTGTGCCATGACTTTGGGGAAAACCCATAGATCATATTCTGTGAATCCCACTGTTGAAATGTGTATCCATACCCAGTTTTGAGTTGCTGTGTGTAAACGACTGTTGGGGCTGAGATGGGTATCCATTGCTTTGGGCTGTGCTTAGCTTGAGGGTCCCCTTTTCCTTGTAGATATCATGCCCAACTAGGGGGTGGTCTCTGAGTGCTGAAAGAATATAGGCTGGGCAGAGACCTATGGTTGGGTGGAACGTTGCATCGACATAGCTAGTTGCTTGGGACAACATTGTAGTGAGATAAGTAAATTCTTTTATGTGTATTTTCTTCTGCACTATTTTAATGAATGGATGGTTGATTTTAATATGCTGACTGCATGAGAAATGTGTGTGGATGATGTTTATTCCGCTGTGCATGTTTGCTTGATTTGCATCTGCATACATATGCATGATATAAATAATTCCAATTGTTTATATTTATACAATCATGAATGTTGAAATGGGCTAAGTATTATAAAAGCCCATATTTTTTGGGTATCATGTTCCCTTCCTTGCGTTAATAGATGGGAGGGTACGTTACAGTCCTCCGATCACGACAATCACAAGACGCGACTTTCTTCCTTTCAACAATGTTGAAAGGGCAGTGTCTATTCATCCAGGTAAGGAATCATTCAACTCAGAAATGACCCTCACTGGGGATTGAATGTAAAGTAGGTCGTAATGTAGTATTGGTCACCCCAACATTTTTCAAACATTTTGAAAGGTTATGTTTTTTATGTCCTCGCAGGGGACTATATATTTTTCGGTCAGTGTTATTAATAAGCCAGTACATGGCATAAATATCACTGTTTTCTTAAGTTGAGGCTAAAGTTATTATTTTTAATATTAAATATATTTAAAAAGATATTTATCTCAATTTTCATTGGCAGTTGCTTGCTGACATCGGCCTCGATATTTGGTGTTCGGGCCTTGACGTCGGCGAACTTCATCGAGGTGTGTAGAGAGACTGGAGTGCACCATTGTTTTGATCAGAGGTTGTGCGGTTCTGAAGCCACTGGAATAAATACTGATGTGCTGAGTAAATGAATGAATAACCCTTCGGTTTACTGGCATCGTCAGTTCCAGATGCTCAATTTTTAGAGGCATAGTCAACGTCTGGTTCTACGGATTTTCTCTAACACGCGTCCCTAAGCTCTGCAGTCGAGGTATTTTTGACTCTAGTTTCAAACCATATGAATTATTGCAATAGTTTCAAACCATATGACTTATTGATGATCTGGCTAGGTGAGGTGCTAGGGTTTATTAATTGTTTTACTGGTAAGTACACTTGCTCATTCATTTGAAGGTTGGAGCTAGAAATGAACTAGCCCGAAGTTAGAGGGAGAACGATGTGGTGACAGTGGTTGTTTCCTTGAAGTTCCATAGGCTCAACACATGATTTAGGGCTTTAATCACAAGCCTGCGAGTTTGTATGCAACATGACCCATTTTCATGACAAAGTCATAATCTGATCCTCTTGTATAAGGCCTTACCAATTCCGCAGCCTGAGGCAAACCATGTCCCGATGAAAGGAATCCCCATCATAGTATTACAACTTAGATTTTTTAAAGGAAATGAAAATAATATAGCGAGAACAATAAAAATTGCCAAATAAACAAGACATGAAGGACTATTTTGAGCAAACATATAAAAACATCTTTCTTTTAAGGATGACCACAAAAGCGATATGCTAAAAAGGTGGTGTCGGAACTCTATATGGCTGCAAAGAATAAAGTCAAAAGTTCGGGACTGTGCAACAACAGAGTGGAAGGTTTAACGAGATAGTGCAGTATCTTAACTCTTTTGTGTCACGTACTTTCATCTTTGTTTTTCATTTTCTGTTCGCAGTCCCTCACTCTTAGTTATTTTTAAGATACCCAGTTAATCAATTTTACGCTTCATACAGTTCAGGTAATTAGAAATTTTCCACTTTGAATAGTAAATAAAAAATAACACTGTGAACTATGTAAAGAATGCTCCAACCAATACAATAAACTTGAGTGCATGATATACTTACGATGGCAATTCATAAAGGTGCACACTATTATCATTGCAAGAGCAAAGAATAACAGGCTTGGCTTGATGATCATTCATTCCAGACATCATAGGAACACCCTGGTGATGATAAGGTTAAAAAAAACAATAAATTTCACTCAATTTGAGATGCCTCCCCAAATCCATGTTGTACCTATTCCAGATAAGAATCAATAAGAACTCAATACCTCTCCATGAATAATCTGTATCTGATATGTATCTGGGTGTATCTAAGGAAGGAAGGAAGGATCTAGTGACATAAGTTGGCCCCATTTGGAAAATTTTGAATACGAGATATAGAACTCAAACTATAAGCTCTCAACCTGGTTGTGATAGAGGGATTGCATTAAACTAGCACATGTATAATAATTTTATTATTATTATCTAAATGCCACTTTAGGTTTAGAGAAAGAAAAAAGGGTGAACACCAACCCCACTGGCTCATTACCCATTATCTAATTTAAGATCCTAAAGCTAACTTGGAAGCATGCTGCGGTGTAGTAGCTTGGCAGACAAATTATAAAATGGAGCACCTTAAAAGAGACAATAGCAATGTAACTCATTAAACATATCCTTACACAAGTGAAAAAGTAATTATAAACTTCTGGAATAGTTAAAAACACTAAGTATATAAATCTATATGTTGTTCATTATGAATATAAGCCACCTTAAGGGCTCCACTTAATGTAGCAGCCCAGACCTTCATTTAAGGAGGTAACGAATACCAATGAGGTTCAATCCACTTTTTAATTATTTTATAAAGATACAATCGTATATATGAAGACACTTTGCTCACCTTCACTGTGCTGTCTAAAGAGCACGAGAAGAGAAACTGGTCCCATAAGAGAAGATACATTACAACCGACGTGCGATTTCTCCGGGTCTGTATACATTGAAAAGTTACTAGATCCAAACCTGTTAATTTGTTTGCCAAATGTCAAATATAAAATAATCTTAGACATACTATATTTTCTCAAATTGTTGTGCATGAAAAACATTAAACCTTGCAAGGAAGAAGGTATTTATTCACAATACTTTTCCTTCTAAACTAAACCTATAAAAAGTGGTATACAAGAAGCAATTAAACTTACTCTTATTGTGTGGTCCATGGAACTAGAGTAATAGTTTTGATCATTCAATGGTTAATAAGGTCATAGTTTAAAAATTTAATTTATTATTATAAATATCACATCAATCACATAAAAAATTTAAAACACTAACACAATATAAAATTAATTTGATTTCAATTCAATCCAATATAAAATAGTATAAATATCCAAAAATAAAGTGTGTTTGGGATAGGTTAAGTGCAAATTGTATGTTTTAACAAATTGATTTAAAAGACGTAAAATTTACATAATATATCAAATTATGATAAAATTTTAAGTTTCATCATTTTATTCATTGCGGGGAACTTGGAGTTTGATGGCTAGGTAGTTTTGTAGCAAAAGAATCCCCCCTATTACAATTTTGTGGAAAGCGTATCATATTTCGATAGCTTATGTCTTATAGCAATCACTGTTATTGCTATTAGCAACTGCGGGGACATTGCCACCTCGTGGCTCTTGTTTGCATGATCAATGATTTTAGTAACCAAGATTTTGATAAAATTTTCCAATCAAATGATGAAATAGTTATATATTTATGAAGGTCTCTATGATAAACATAAAAATTCCACTATGGTTTCATCCTGCCAAATTTTATAGGAAGCCATGCACATTTCCCATATTTTTTGGTTTTACTTAATTTGAGCTTGACGATGTGGGATTTGGAGGTTATATTCAGTTTATCAACCTGGAGTATACTGGTTGGAAGCCAATGTTGAAGTCCAGACTCTAATGTTAATGTTGGGTATGTTATATCTCTTCACATGGTCGCTGCGTGTACAACACGATCCCTTGCCCAGTAGTGATTCGCCTGTGCTGGGCGCGTCCGGAGGGGGGGGTAGCCCGACAGGGCCCACCCCCTTCATTTCGGACCGTTAGGCCCCCGGAGTCCGCACGGAGCACAAAATTTTTTTGGGTTGCTTTTTGCTTTTTCGCGATTTCGACCCATTGTACTCTATCTAATCCCGGTAAAAGGGATTAGGGTTGTAACTTAATTTTGGGTAAATGAATTAGGGTTTTAGATGCTGCGGAATACCATATATTGTAAACATATAATGAAAAGGAGCAGTGCGGCTCTAAGTTTTGCTGGTTTTTTCCCGGTTAAGGGTTTCCAGGTGAAAATCTCTGTGTAATGTGTGTGCCATTGTGTATTTTCTGTTAATGCTTAAGAATCAATATAAGTTTGTACTTCACTGTTAAGGTTTAAAACTTACAGTTAAATGCTATCCATTGTCAAATCCAATTCTGACGACTCTACCTGGATACGTTTTAACTTAACACATCAATGTTTTGATGCCCAGGGCACTGCTTTATTGGAATCAAAACATTTTCTACTACAACTTTGCCACTGGTGATCTTTTAAATGAAAAAATTTAAACTATTGTCAAGAACCCTTTAACCAACTCGCTTTTGGAATTTTACCCACATGTACCTCATAACAAAATAAAAACCCCAGCCTTCCTCGAGCCATAATGTAAAATACTGGTCCATATCTAATAATCAACCCACAGACCTTCTGCATCCAATCATTAGAGTGTCTGCACAATTCCCCCCTAGATTATTTGGAAATTAATGCCTTGCACATATAATCCATGACTTGATCCACTCCCAGATTCTCCCTTACCACCATATAACCTTCAAATCATTTTTCTTTTAAACCGATCTTCATTTCTTTGTGCTCCTTTCTTCACAAGGCTCAACTCCTTGCTCCCAACATCTAATACCTCACTCAATTGCTCTAGGTCCAAACTCACCCCCTACAATCCCTACCTCTTCAACTCTATCTCTAAAACATCGATCAATATACTTCAACACCTCTGCATACACTTGATTCGAAATAACCTCATGCTCCAAACTCTCTTTTGCCTTGGAAATTGATAATTCCACTGGATTACTACATCTCTATAGGTGCAAGGGTTTCTCAATCTTTAAGGTATGAAACAAAAACCTTATAATTGATATTTCCTTCAAAGAAAAATCTAATTCTAGCAATGACAAGTCAAAAAACAAGGTGGGTAAAGAACCCCATTAATGCTCCAAGTGTGAGAATCCTCTTCACCATCAAATCACGTGTAACCACACTCCAATATTTAAACATTGATACTTGGCGAATAAATGCACTTGAATTTTTTTTACGAGACTTGTGTCGTGGCCTTTCCATGCACTGGACTGTCAATCACTAAGTCTTTTTTCACTTCACAAAATCTTCCTAGTTTGTCAAGACTCCATTTCAATATGTAATTCTCGAAACAAAAACCTTATAATTGATATTTCCTTCAAAGAAAAATCTAATTCTAGCAATGACAAGTCAAAAAACAAGGTGGGTAAAGAACCCCATTAATGCTCCAAGTGTGAGAATCCTCTTCACCATCAAATCACGTGTAACCACACTCCAATATTTAAACATTGATACTCGGCGAATAAATGCACTTGAATTTTTTTTATGAAACTTGTGTAGTGGCCTTTCCATGCACTCGACTCTCAATCACTAAGTCTTTTTTCACTTCACAAAATCTTCCTAGTTCGACTCCATTTCAATATGTAATTCTCATTGCCAATCTAGAGACCAAGCTGAGTGGAAGTAAACTAATGGGAGCCCCTTTCAAATTTTGTTTCTTTGTTTTTAGATTCTTAGTTTTTATTCAGGACTTAGTTTGATTTTTCTTGAGAAAACCAATGTCCAAGGGTTATAGATACGATCGTGATGCTTTCCAAGATCAAGATCATTTTTATTTTAGCTTTCCGATGCAAAAAAATGTCTTTTCGAGGTCCCCTCCCGATATTTTATATCTGCAGTAATGGTATCGTGTTTATATAAAACTCGATTTTAAACTTTTAGGGATCTGTGATAACGGGACATGATTTTCGGGAAGTCTGTTAAAAATAATATTTTCCCTTTCCGATGTTCCGACTTCATGTCAGACCATGGATATCATAATTATTTTTTACATGGTTAGGATTATGCTTTCCCACATCACGGACCCGCAATTTTTATACAAATTAACTTATTTCTATTGCGGATCTGCAATATCGGAAAAACGCCGTATGAACGTTGGAAAAATCACTGGCCAAGGTTGCTTGTTTAGAAGTCCGTACTAAATTTTGAAAAATGTTAAGTATTTCCATAGGGCACATTAATTGATGTCTGTAATGAAGTTTAGCCATCGTTTTAACCTTTTCTTTTCGCATTCGATCCTTCGATGTTGATGGGAAATTAATGACTAATTGGTTTACTTGGTTATTAGCGCGTTGTTTCCTGTGGTAAATGCTGCAGGTTTTCAAAGTGATATCATGGATCCTCATCCAAGGACCAAAGTGAATACTATGACTTCCATGGATGTCAAAGACCCAAATGCAGGCATATTCACTGATACAGATTGCAGAAATGGAGACCCACAGTGCACAGGATGGTCGACCATTTACAGTTTGTTAGATAAGGGGGATTTCTCACGGTATGGAGATGATGCTGAAGTTTTTCAGAAGATCTGGAGCTTGAATATCCACATTATTGCTACACGTCCTGCAGTCATGCCATATACAGACCTGGTGAGATGGTTGATAGCATTTGCAGACGTACCCATGTCTTCTTTTCGGGACGTGAACCATGCAGTGATTTCTGATTTCAAACTAGATACCATTGCTCGAATGTATGCTTTGGAAACCCCACAAACTCTGTTGTCTCCATAGTTTGCTGCTGAATACGAAAAGAATTTTGAGCTTGCATTACTTATTAAAATTTGGTGGTTTGATGAGGATAACTTCCGACTTAAAACAAATAGGGATTATCCCTTAAAGGATCTCAGGGAATTGATCAAACTACTGGGTTCCATGCTATGCAAGTTCTATGGCTTAGAAAATTTCACAGAATTTAAGCTGGAATGGGATCCCATGGTACATCATATTATCACTCATGGTCAAGTTTTCAATTGGGATCATATTTTCTCACATAACTTGAAGACTGCCATCGGGTCATCACAAAAAACTCCAACAATTAAAAAACCTAATTTCTATTTCTCATTTACTTATTTGACATTGTATGTTCTTCTTTCAAGTTTCCTCCGATGAATTGGCACTGGACTGTGCAATCTCTGCTAGTACGCATTTATTGTTCTACTTTGTGGGAAGAAAATTATAAGCCTTGTGAAAACTTTTCCAGTCCTGTATATCTCACGATTTACAAAGCCGATACCCCCAGGCTATCAGAATATGCTAGGTAGATGGTAGCTGTCATGGGTGATTGGTACTGTGGAGACTTATTTACCTACATCAGGATATGGGGTCACAAGTCTGTTCATCTTCTTCCCAGAATTATGCCCGATAGGATGATATTAGAAGAAGTAGCTTTCCAGACTGCAGTGGATGGTGTTCATGATAGATGTGCTTACCTAAAAAGAAAGTCTTGGCCTAAATTCCCTCTCTTTTTGGGACATTTAACTATTCAAAATGCCCCTCATGCTTATTTGTTGGCTAGCAGGTTACAGGAGTTGAAGTTAGTAAAGGGTATTAAAAGGATGCATGATCCTGTACATTTTGTGGAAGGTCATTTTTCAACAGCTCAACTTAAGTGCACATATATCCATGAGACTGAGTCAAATGAATTTATCTGCCAGGGTGTGATGAATTTTGAAGAAGTATTAGCTAAAATAACTGACCCTGTTGAAAGAACTCACATTCAATAAGAATATAAATCTTAGAGGATTCATGTATTGGAAGCAAGGGAAAGGTATTTTTCCATGGAAGAATATGCAAAGAAAGACATCAGGAAGCATTGAACAAAGCTTTGGTTGTAAGTACTGGGAAAGCTGAGAATCTAGTACAATAGTCAACTAAGCAGTCACAACTAACTACCTCAAATCCTTTGAATCCTATTCAAAATCTTTCAAACATTATGCATCAAGCAAAATCTTTGAGAAGTAAGTTGTTAAATCATCCTCAACGTTCTATTCTCTCTAGTTCGAGTTACCAACGTATTTCAAAATTGGTTAGCAAAAATGTCAAGCCCTTAGCTCCCCCTGTGACTATTTCTAAGCCTACTATGTGAGTCATTGATTTGGACTTAGAGAAACCTGAGGAAGTATTCCACTCTACGCAAGTCATACAGGAAAATGCTGATCCCTTACTCTTTCCCACTTCAATGACCCCTTCCATCACAATAACTACATTTTCTCATAATACTTCTATCTCCAATGGTCACACATCTCGAGAATCAGATAATCAATCCATTGAAAAATCCATCAATTCTATAGCTAATTCTCCCATGGATTCCTTGTCTGATTTCTCATCTATTGAAAATACACCATTGTCACCTTTAGTTGAAAAAATTCTTACACAAGCCCAGGTCATTCTTCCTACTGCACATAATCCACTTGTTGAACAATTAGCTAAACCAATGGAAGTATATACTCCCCCTTCGGTTAAGGAGTATGAAGGTCTTATTGCTCAGGTTGAGAATAGTCCATATTCTAATATTAATTCTTAGTTGGAACCTCTTCCACAACTTTCCTTTGTTTCTCATGTAACTCATATTGGCATTAACGCTGTTGGAGTTCCTTCTGAAGGAGAAATGGTTGCACCTACAGGGCCAATGGCTCTAATTTCTATAGTTGATGCAATGGTAGAAAATTCTTAGGAAACCGTTGATTTTTGGGAAGATACTGTTGTTAGTCTTGGTGATTAATTATTTAGTAAGAAGCAGAAGGAAGTCATGAAAAAGAAAAAATCCAGAGAAGATGGTGTTACTAGTGGTTCTCCTGTTCACCGGATTGTATGGAGACAACCAACTATGGATATATAAAAGGAGGCTTTATAGACTATAGCTGCTAAGGGGAATTTTACTGGAGCAAATTATTATACTTTCACCACCTTGAATAAAATGATTGACGGTGAGAAAGCCAAATTTGCTATGCTGGAGGCAGAAAAAATGTCCCTTCATTTTGATTTTGCTACATAGGTAGAGGACATAAAAAATCAGCATCGGAAAGAGATACAAGACTTGCAAAGGCAGATTCAGACGAAGTCTTGGAACAAAAGAGAGAAGCAGATAAAAATGTGATGGAGCAGGGAATTGAAATCCGAGACTTGAAACAAATGTTCCAACAACTGAAGACAAAGTATACCTCTAATTCATCTTTCAAGGTTTATTTAGATGAGTTTATAACAGATTCCCTTGCTATTAACAATGAGTTGAGGAATTCTCAAAAGAATTTTCTTTTGGGGATTAATGATATCCAAGATGATTTATGTTTATTTGAACATTTATCCAATCTGTTGAATGAACGTCTAGCAGATAAGAAGGCAACATATAATGCTTTTGTGCAACTGGTAGATTGACAATATTATATTAGGAATTCCTATGGAACCATTCCTCGGTTGGATTCCATGATGTTAAAGCGAGTTAAATTTTCATTGAAATCTTGGGGCATAGCGTGTGATGATAGTCCAGTCCAATGCAGAATGGTCAAAAGATATGTGTTAATCTGTGGGAGTAGACATACAATTTGATGGAGAACATGAGTATGCCAGTTTTTGTGGAGTTAATTGACTCAGTACCTGCTAAGTTAAAATTTCCTGAAGTGGACCAACTGTAGGATGAATCAACAGATTATATTAGAGCTCATACCCATTTCGATCTCCCTACTTTCAGGTTTTTTATTTCATCACCGATATCCCTTAAGGTGCCTTTGGAAAATTCCCTGAATTCATGGAGGAAGATTAGACAAAAGGAGATCTGATCCTACATCTGTTGAGTACACCTTCAACTGGAACATGAATCATATAAGGATATATCTAAGATGCAGGATACTGTTTCCAAGTGGAAATAATTAGTTACTAATTTTGGCCAATGTAGTTAGTTGGTCCTAGGTCTTTGGAGATTTGGCACTTCTTTTATGGATCTATTTTATCCACCATGTAATATTTATTTTGACATTGCTATATTTGGGGGGATTCCACACTATAGGCAGATCAACTGTGTGTTTGATACTTGTAGTTCATTTTATCAGTCTATTGATGACACTCTGTAATATTTGATACTTGTAGTTCATTTTATCAGTCTATTGATGACACTCTGTAATATTTTTGGAGCAAGTTAATGGAATCTTGGGATATGTTGCAATCTTGGTGTCAGCCTCCTGAGTAAACAATGGAGTGTGTTATGTATTTTATTCATGCTTTCTTTCTAATTTTCTAAAGTTTAATTTTTAAAATATTAATTAATTAAGAGGAAATACATATTCTTAACAATTAAATCCACTTAAATATATTTAACAATCATTATATTAATTTTTGCATCAACAAGACACATTTATACAACCCCAGTGGGGGGAAAGTGTATGTCTGTCCCATACAAAAATTAAAAAATTCAAATAAATTCAAATAAAAAGTAAGAGTTCAAGTGTCAATGTGTTGTAGTGTGGTGGTGAGAAGGATGTGTGTTGTAACCTAGTGGTGAAATGTTCTCACCTCAAGGGATTTGATCCCTCCACCCTTCATAGAACCGTATTTAGATGGACCTATACTAGTTATATACTCATTTTTAACCATTATATTTACTACCAAATCACACCATTAACGATATAAACATAGTTATTTCAAACTATCATTATTATGAATTAGACAATAACTCTTTAAATATTAATTTTTTTTCATAAATAAATAAAAACATATTTTAATAAAGTAAATAAATATAAATTAAAAACATAAATTCTTAACCATTAAACCTACTTAAATATATATAATAATAATTCTGTTAAATCTTATATGCTCATTTTTATTCATTATACTTACTACCAAATCACACCATTAACTATATAAATTTGACCTTTACTTCATTAAATATATGTTTATTTAATATGATGAAGTGACACTATATATGTTTGTATGTACAACAAAGAAATTTGCTAAAAGTAAATTTATAATATTGTTTTGTTTTTTTTACGAAGACTAAAGGGGGCTAATGATCCACCACTATATGGAGCAGCTAAATATGAGTGCAAATGGATGAATTGTACATAATAGTTTATTTAAAGGGGCGTTGGCTAAAGCATGATGCTACCAACATAGCTCCATCTTAAACTCAGATCTATCAAAAATTGAGAGGGATCCAATTTTTTTAGGTGAATTTTTTCAATGATGATGATATGAAAGGACTCTCTCCTTAATCTATATATATGAGAGGTAAGGGAGGTCAAAAATACATATGTAGGCATCTTTCTTGCTACAGAGAAAACTTCCTATGGCTTGGGGCAAACCACAACAGACTGTTGACTACCATAAAATGACTCAATTCCAAATGCAATGCTATATAAATGATAATGCTAAGATAATGGAGAAAAGACCAACCTTCTACCGGATATTCGAAGTAGATCCCCGTTGAGCTTTCAACTTCTACACTTGAACCTGCAGATTAGCCTCAACAACAAGTACAAGCAAGTGCATATAACATGTGAAAGACATTAGCATAATCAATAGCATGATCCATGATATCATAAGCAAATATAACCCAATGTAATTTAACAATATTCACAACATCAATTGGACGAGAAAATGAGTATTTCCATTAATGAATAACAAGAAGTACAATATATGACCTCTTGTCGGCAACTAATCTGATCCAAGAACTGTGTCTCTCCACTTGTTCCTCCACCACTTCAATCCTCCATGTAATGGCAAACTCAAACTATGAAAGGAGTTTGGAAGGTGAACATAAGGGGTTCACAACAACAAGGATCAATGAGTGTAGATTCAAGTCACGGTAAAAATCCACTAGAGTTATCTTGCTCTCTCTTTCTCCTCCCTTCCATATGCCATAAAAGCTCAATATATAGCCTTCCAAAGGTAAGTGGAAGGACACATCGAGGCGTTTCAGGGCAAATGGAGGGCCAAAGGTCATCCTAAGACCGCTTTTTGGGAGTAAAAAGTAATATTCTAATGATTTTTACCATTTTACTTGGTACCCGCGGGCTATAGTGGAACAACTCGCGTGTACGTTGGCTAAAGTGGAACAACTAGTGTACAGGAAGAAAAATAGGGAAAAAGTGTTTCTGAAGGACATAAAGTGAATCTGAGTCAGTGAAATGGATCCTGAAGGCCAAAGAATGATGATTCTCACAAGGTGGAAAATTACGTTGTAACAGATGCCCCCTAATGTGTGAGGTCAGAGAATGGTGCTACGATGGCCGGAATACATTATAAATATTAAAAGTGGAGTGATGGAGACACAACTGGAAGGAACAACTCACTCGCCATAATACAATAATATCTCTGGATACATGTCAATATAGTACAACAATCTGATACAATGGCCATGAATATGCAGTACATAATGAAGGCATGTCATAGGTGATCATAGCCATAACCATCTACAGCAAGAGACGGTTTCCTGCTGAAAGGAAACAATTGATGCAAAATGGAGGTACAAACTGCTCATGTCTGAGAGGTGATATCTCAGATGTACAATCACGATTAAGAGCAGCATATTGAATGCTACTAACGTCTGGGGTCTTCTACACAAATTATCTATGGTGCAAGTCCCATCAAGTGAATAAAGGTGTTGAGGTCGAACCTGACATGACATCGTCTGATTACTGATCAATGATGTATACCGTTAACAGACGTGAGATAACCCACCAATAATGAAAATGGGAATCAAGGCACAAAATACAATCATCAAAGTGCCAATAGATGTGTTGAAGTCGAACACTAAGATGAATCCATCGATTATGGGACATTGATGTATTCCCAAAATTGTCAATGGCGAGAGAACCTAGCACTAATGACTGCAAGCCTCAAGGTACTCAACCGAACTCTAAGTCTCAAATTCCAGAATAAATGAGTTGAAGTCGACGGAACGAAACTCGCTAGAAGTAGGGCATTAAGGTATTCCCCATCAACCAGCATGAGGTAACAGCGACGCTAAAAGATTTGGAAGAACTCAGATGAAACGGATTGACTCAATAAGGATGGCCAACATGCAATAGTCAAGAGATCTGAGGAGTGGCCGACTCTGGTTTCAGGACTTCCTTTGAACAAGAGCATGAGCAGATGGATAGACTCAGGCAGCATAGACTCGACATAAGACTGTGCGATGCAGGAGGCATCAACAAAGGGCTCCATAGTGACTGGAAGCTTAACCAATCGGTGGAGTAAACTGCGAAACAAGTACAGCTCCTAAGGTCTGACTATAGTCCCGACTCATAATGTATGGAGTGGAATGAATGATCTGTTCAAAGGCAACACAACAGCTGCCAACAATAATAAGTAAATATTCTCCCATCCGGCTTTTTGGAATATTTGATTTTTTTGGTCTTTTTCATATTTGGAAAGCTTGAAAAAAAAAAAAATCTTATAGTACAACAGTTGAGGGAACGAGTGTCAAGTAGCAAACAGACTAGTCCCAAACAATGGAACATACTTTTGATCAATGCAAGGGAGCATGTGCAGGATGTGGACACTCGGGGGGGTGTTCTCTCAGGGTCAAAAGGTTGTCAAATTGTGAAGGGAAAATGGAAGCTCTGCAGGGCTCGATAGTGAAAGTGCTCAGGCACCAGGATAACAATTGAGTAAGCGGAAGCCAACACAAGGCTCAAGCAGCAAGCAGGATGATGCAATGCAATCACAACTTGGTAAAAATGGGGGGAGTCCTTATGGGAGATGGCCAGCATAAGACAAAGTAGAGTATGAGTCGTTATCACAAAGTCATGGCGTAACTACGAAGGACTCCCAATCCTAAAGAGAGACAACAGCATGGGTGCCAAAACGAAAAAAATGGCTCTAACTAGGGCACCCATGTTCGGAAAGGCCCTACCGCCAAATAACAACACTTCTATAACAACGTGAAAGTTATATGTCGGTTAAGAAGCGGGGTCGCACCTATGGTTAATGAAAATGGTCAAAAGGTCAAATGCATAATGCATGTGAAAATGACATCTAACCTATATGCTAGGTGTGAAATATACCTGGCGTAGGCGCGAAACGATCAAAAATCAACTCTCGTCGAAGAAATTTGTTCAAAATGCTACTCCAAGACATTACATTAGTCAAAAACAGCTTAAAACGACGAAAACTATAGACAGGTGGGTTTCCAAAACTATAAATAGTAATAAAAAATTACAATTTACAATTCATTTTCACTTTTTACCCAATTTGGAGTTTTTGGTTAGTTTTCACCTTGGATTTCAGTCGTTGATTCTGGGAGCTATAGGCATCCGTTCGTCGAGCCGTTTGGAGCAGGTTGGTTATCTCATCCTCCTCTTTAATTTAGTATTTTTTATTTTAATTTTCAGTGGTCCAATTTTTTTAATGGCCAAGCCCTATTTGGTCACGGCGCTGTACACGGGCTACAGATATACGGGTTGCGGGTAGGGCCTGGTACCTGCCTCTGTTTGCTAAGTAGCCCGCGGGTACGGTCGTAAGGTTTTTTTTAAAATGAAAAAGACTAAACTCTTGTGTTTTCTTCTTCCAAAATGGTTCTAGAATGGAGAGAAAGGGAGCATGACTTTGTGGATGAGGCCGTCCGTAATGATTTTCCTGCACAACAAGCTTTACAAGCATGTGGGATTTTTAGATTTTGAAACATTGGGGGTTTGAGGGCCCAAAACCAATTGTTCCATCGCTTGATAGACTACTCGGGCGTAGATGCACAAAATTTCAACATGGATGGTCAAATACTCTCCTTGGAGGTAGATGACATTTATTTCATCACTGGATTGTCCCATCGAGGGGAAGTGGCAAGCCTTTGATCTCGTACTGTGGGTGGTGGGATCACCATTCCCAACTACATAGAGCGGTACTATCTTCCCAACACTTGGAAGGTGGGGAGTTAGGTACCCATTGGAGCCATAGTTATCCTGAGTATGAATATTATAGTGGCCACTCTCATCTGGATTACAAGTTCGGCAGCTCTACACCAGGCTTCAAGGCCAGTGATGTTCTACGCCTCACAGTGCATGCATCCCATGGTATATGACTGGTGCACAACGTTACTGAGGTCCATGAAGACCCAGTTAACGGAGTGCAAGCATGGGGAGGAAAACAATTTGGATACGAGAGTATATTATGCAGCTTCTTCTTCGAGCGAGTTTCGGGGCTCAATATGAGGGTTGAAGTCCCTCCTCATAGTCTTTGTGACCTAGCCCTAACCCGGTGGGTAAAGGTCTTGACACGACAGGGTGGTGGATGACAGGGATCACCATACATAGATGCATTTTTTCACTGGTGGGACCGACAGGTCATATCCATTGACGACTACCCCTATGGAGGGATAGACTTCCGTGGTGATCGTGACATGCCACTTCCTCCAAGAGCAGCGTTCGGAGAAATCGGTAAGTGACTCTTTTTATGTTTTTGTGTATTAAATTTTTAGGGATTTTTTATTATATATGTAACTGCAAAAATATTTTTGGGGGTAGTATCACATATTAACATTCTACTGTTTGCTTGCAGACACTGGTCCGATAAGACCACAAGGTTTCCCGAGACATCGCCGACGGGGCAAGGGTGGAGAGATAGTCGGCACTGCAGCAGAGCGCACATTAGAGATGGTGCAGGTCAACCTATCACGGATGACCAACAAGGTACCCATGGTCAAGGTAGCGCGGATACCAGAGGATATGCAACGCCATGTTGTGGGGGTACCGAGCACCTGGGTGCGACTATTGCAGCGTATAGCAAACGCGGTACATTAATACTATCAGACACATCCTGCCGAGGCAGCTAGGCCTCCTTGTGGGGCGTAGATATCTCAGAGTCCCATCTTTTTGTATCGATATGCATATTTTTGAGGGCTATGGGCTCCAGTTTTGTATCATGACGCTACCATTTTGGACATATTATTTATATAAAATTATGATTCTCTGGTTCTACTATGTCTGTATGTACAAATGTATGAATGTATGTTTATTTGTGTGCTCCATTATGAATGGGACAAATGCTAATCTAGGACATAGTTAGCATATGCATCAGATACATGATTAAAACTTCTCGGAACATGAATGTATGTAATGGAAACAAAATGAAGTTCCAAGAGTCTTACCCTTAAGAATCTCCGTAGTAAAGTAGGATCCCTCACACAGTACTGACCATTCAATTGAGACACAACTAGTTGTGAATCCAGGCGGACTTCTAAAAACTGGATTCCATGCGAAATAGCATCCCGAAGTAGCTCAAATACGGCACTGTACTCAGCCACATTGTTGGATGTAGGACTGAGACAAGCACCTCCCGAAGACACGACTAGGTGGTCAGGTGAATAAATAACCTAAGCAGCAGAAGCGAGCTACTGCGTATGATGGCTAGCACCATCCGCGAACCCTAAGAATACAGGATATTCCGCTGACATCTGTCAACCAAATGGAAGCGAATCAGTAGACCCAAAAAATCAAAATAAATACAAACTATGTACAGAATCAACTATACAATAGTATACAAAGGTACTAGCTCTAACTAGAAGTTCAAGCGTAATACCGCTTGAGGTAGAGCCTATTTCTAGGCTCCTTCAAGGCATTCCCTTCATAATCTTCCAATTCGTAGGCTCCTTTCTCAAGGACACGCCTCACGATCTAAGGACTGTGCCACATGGGGTTAAACTTGCCTGCCCCCGGGGGTTCTTTAGCTTGGTCATACAAGAGGACCAGTCACCTTCAGCATATTGCAGAGGACGGACAGACCTATCGTACTAAAACTTGACACGACGTTTATTGGCATCTATAGCCAGGGCGGCATCTCGACGCTGCTCATCAAGCTGCTCAAGGTGGATCAAACGTTGCTCAATATCCGATGTATCAGGGAGGATCTCTATGGCTAGTTTTAAGGAAGGGATTTCGCATTCAATCGGTAAAATAGACTCCACACCGTGTCCTAGCTGAAACGGTGAGAACCCAGTGGCAGTCTTAACTGTGGTTCTATATGCCCACAAAGCAGGATATAACATAATATGCCAGTTGATCTTTCTCTATTGGATGGTACGTTGGAGAATGGTCTTTAAAGACTTATTGACTGCTTCAACACGACCATTCGCTTGGGGGTAGTAAGAAGATGAATGTTCCTGACGAAACCCAATCTTGAGTGACAAATCCTCCATCATCTTGTTCTGAAAGTGACTACCATGGTCAGTGACAATCTCTTTCGGAATACCAAACCGAGTAATGATCTGATTGAATACAAAATGGGTTGCTGTAGCAACATCGGTTTTTACAGTAGGCATGGCCTCAACCCATTTAGAAAAGTAGTCCACAACCACTATGATATGGTGATGCCCCCCAATCTAAGCTGGCTTGCAATCCATGAAATCTACCCCCCACTTGGTGAAGGGACCGAAGGTGACGACTAGATGAAGGGGCGCTGGATGCAAGTGTATATTCCGAGAAAACACCTGGCAAGGGTGAAATCTCTTTACGGTGTTCATGCAATATTTGAAGATCGAAGGCCAAAAGTAACCAGCTTGCATAATGCATTGGGTTGTAGCAAGCCCGTATAAGTGACCGCCACACGCCCCAACGTGGCAATCATTAAGAACATGCTCCGCTTCTTCGTGAGTCAAACAACGACGAAGAATCGAATCCTTTCCTTGACGATACAAAGTGTCGCCGACGATGGTATAATCTTTAGCGTGGTGTTTCACACGTCGTCGTTCGTCTCGTGAATAGTGCGGAGGAAACTTTAAAGTTTGAAGATATACAATAATATCCCAATACCAAGGGTCCTCAGACGAGATAAGAAATAAGTGCTCATCCACAAAGGAATCTTCATGGAAAATATCCTCATCAAGTCGTGGAAGGTCCGACATGAGCTCAGCAAAAACCAAGGATTTCATCGACTTTGCCGAAGCAAACTCAAGCTCAAACTCCTAAAGAATCACAATCCATTTATTGTACTTACCCCCTATAAGACATCGTGATAGCATGAACTGAAATGGATTGATATGCACTATGACTGTGGTTTTTCTAAGCATGATGTAGTGCCGTAACTGTTGGACTACATGAACAGTCGCAAGTGCCAACTTTTATACATGAGTGTATCTCAGCTCAACGTCTACTAAATTTCGACTAAGGTAATAGATCACATGCTCCATGAGCACATCATCAACTTGAACTAAGACCATGCCAATCATCTCTTGAGACGCGACCACATAAAGTATAAAATCTCTTGCGAAGTCAGGCAGACTAAGCAAAGGGGCCGATACCAAAGATTTCTTAAGAGCATCGAAAGACTGCTGGGCTCTCTCATCCCAGACAAACGGTGTGCCTTTCTTCAACAAGAGTGTGAAACCTTTAGTAAGATTAGCATAATTCACTACAAAGTGGCATAGAAAAGTGGCTCTCCCTTGGAGGCTCTGAATTTGAAATAAATTGCACAGAGGAGGCAACCAAAGTATTGCCTCAACTTTAAGAGGATTGACTCTGATACCCTCTTTCAAAACTATGAAACCTAGAAGGCACCCTGTTTTCACAACAAAGATGCACTTATTGGGATTTAACCGAATCTTGTAGCGTATGCATCTTTCAAGAATTAAACGGAGCTGCTTGGGGTGGTCCACTCTCTTGCAAGAATGTCCAGCAAGATCATCCAAGTATGGCTCCACTATGCGTTTAAGGTCATGAAAGGCGTAGGTCATGGAACGCTGAAAAGTGGTTCCAACATTTTTAAGGTCGAAGGGCATTTTCCAGTATGCAAATGTACCCCAAGGACAAATAAAAGCAGTCTTATGTTGGTCCTCGGGTTTTATCTGAATCTGGTTGTACCCCAAAAAGCCGTCCATAAACGAAAAAACTTCGCTATCTGCACAAGCATCCAAGATCTGATCTATGAATGGAGTGGGGAAGTTGCCTTTCGGACATGCACAGTTCAGGTCTCTAAAATTAGTGCATACACTGATATTTCCTTGATTCTTATCCACAGGAACGAGATTTGACACCCATTCGGTAAGGGGAACTGGGTAGATAAAACCAGCCTTGAGCAATTTCTCCACCTTTGCCTTGATTGCGGCTACCTTTCTAGGGTTCACAACACGAAGGCGTTGTCGAACCGATTTAGCATTTGGATATTTTCTAATCTCGTGTTCAACAATGCTGGGGTTTATTCCTGGCATCTCCTCATATGAACAGGCGAAAGCTTCCCGGAGTTCTTTAAACAAGTCGTTGTAAATGAGAACCTATTCAGGAGAGAAATCAACACCGATGTAAATGTTCTCAACCTTTCCATGTGTACGAGAAATGTTGATCGATATAGTAGGGTAAATATTAGCCATGTTCCCCTCCACGAAAATCCCATGCGAATCCCAAGGAGCCACAGGGTGGCCAACCATCTCGGCAAGAGTCTTCCTAAACTCATCTTGCTCGATAAGAACAAGGTTGGGAAGAAAATGAGAGCTATGATGCATTTCTTCCCAAGGTCTTTCACTACCACACATGGCCTCAACAATATCTTCATCTAAAGGTAAAGTACCATCAAGACAATTGTGCGAACAAGATGAGTCGGCTGCCCATTCCGACAACATAACGAGATCTTCCTCGTCTTTCCGTGAAGAAGAGAGATTCGGCTCTGCTGTGGCTTGTTGAATATATTGATATGCAAGCTCAGCAATAGACAGTGGCATATCCATCCCAACATGCGCAATGTCTCCAGATGTGGAATTCGTGGACAGTAACGTCCATGGATCAGTAAAATATGAAGTCCGGAATGGTACATTCTTCAATGGAGGAGGCGCATTATCGGAAATGGTTCCAATAAAAGCAATGGGTGCAGGAAAATCAAAAGATCCCAACAATGAGGGGTACAATCTGACACCCATGTTCCTAGTTGCCGGCTGAGAATCTTTAACTTGGGGGACAACAGGTCCCTTAGATGCAGTGGAATAGGGACTAACGAAATCTAGTTGGTCGATTGTCACAATATTTCCTTCGAGTGGAAAGCAAATAATTCTGAATACAGAGGACATGACCGCTCTCATAGCGTAAATCCAGTTCCGACCCAGGAGAAGGTTGTAGTCGATGGGCACATCAACCACCTCGACTTCAATAGGCACAGCTTTCCTACCCAAGTGGACAACAAGGGAAGGGAGAATCCCATGCGGCTTAAACGATCGACCGTCAAATGCAGTGAGCATGGTCATAGACTTGGACAAGGGAGGAGATCTAAGAGCTTTCCAACAAGATAAAGACATTACTGACGTAGAAGCACCTTCGTCAACCACCGTTCTTTTGGCGAAATTCTGTAGGCACTCCACATGGATCTGAAAAGCCATGTGGTAAGGTAAGTGAGGTTGAACATCAGTAGTATCAAACTTGATAACGTTAGGAATTCCCCCATCTTGAACCCCTAAAGCACACTGAAGGGCATGCCTTTGAGAAGGACACGCTTGTAAAACCTTGAGAGCCGACATGGCACACAGAGTTTGACCCAAATCTTCTACAATAAAGTAGTTATGGGTGGCTCGAGCATTGGGATTATGCGTAGAGCGCTTGAGAACAACTTTCGGTATCTGCGGCATAGCAGTGGGCTTCTCGATATGCAAAGAGTTATTAGGAGGAGGAGGAGGCTCATTCTCCATATTCGGTTGTGGTGCACCATAATCACATTGGCGAGTAGCAACACCGACCTCTAATTTAACCATATTCACGCATCCAAAACCACCGGCATGAGGAGTGGACATTGAAGTATCATTAGTCCCATAACCAGTGGCAGGAGCATTCAAAGCCATATTTTGATGATGTGGAAGGGGATCTTTCAACACAGCTAGGCTCTGTGCAAGATGCTTCGATGCTTCCTCAATCCGAGGACACAAGTGAGTAAGATTATCTTCCCCACAAATCTTGCAAGGGAATCTCACTTTACACCTAGGTTTACGGTCCTCACCAGCATTTCCGCCGTCCTGAGGAGGGTTGGCATTCTCTTTCCGAGGAGTATTACGATTACTACCATTGTTCCCATTATTTCCACCCTTTCAATTATTTCTCCCCTTCTTCTTTCCACCAGGCTACTGGTTACCCGATGGGTTCATTGATTGCATAGCACGTACATCAGACGACGGGGTGGAAGTGGACAAGGTGTGGACCTGTCCGGGAGTAGATTGCTTAAGTGACAAATTTTGTATTTGATTAGCAACCAAATCTACGGGTCGAGTACTTGCAGATCCAACAATGCCATCAGCATGTGGTCTAGGAACTGGCTTGGGATCATGTCATGATCGCGGTGTGTCAGGAATAATGTCATAATGAATTCCAGACTGAGCATAGAGTAAATCTAGCTGTTGGACTTTGAGTATATCGTGTTCCTCAGTTGTAATGCCAGACATCGAAACATCCTTAGAAATGTATGGAAGAAAATACTTGAGAAACCATTCCAACAAAAACTCCGGAGGAATGTTGGCTTCACTAGCCTCTTCCGTCGCCACCATTTTTGAATGTGGTCAGATATGTGTGTGGCCTTATTCTGACGGAAGGTAGACAAGAGTTCAGTGCCAATATCGTAGCGAACCGGAAGCTGGAAATGATCCAGGAAAACCAAATCTATCTCATTGAAACCCCTGTACGTGCCCCCAGGCAACTCGACATACCACTTCGCGGTTGCCCCTGTGAGGGTGCGTTGAAATAGTTTCAAACGAATATAATCGTAATTTAACGAGTTTGATGAGCACCAAAGGTGAAAAGTCGTAACATGATCACCTGGATCCTCACCACCCTTCCCATCAAACTTGGGAATGTCCGAAGGGAGCTTGGTAGGGACTGGAGGCCAATTAGGATTGTGGCACACCAGATCATTCGTGAGCTTCGAAAGATCCGAAAGATTCAATCGAGCAAGGAATGGAAGCTACGACTGTAAAGCTTGATTATAAGCTCCCATAAAAGGTTGATTATACGGACCTCAAGGATAAGATGGACCATAACCGTTACCCAGACCATAAGGCTGATAATCTCCACCAAATTTACACATGTCAAGATGTGGTGAAGCTCCAAGGTGATTTCATCCATAAGAAAGGATCCAAATGCAATGGTGATCCTCTAATTCTCCTCATATAAGCCTCTAATGACTCCAACAATCCTCCAAATCCATGTACTTCCCCTGCATGAACAATATTGAAACCCAAGCATCCCCAAGTCAACTCCATGCCTCCAAGAAAACATCCAAGCCATGCCATGTTTTTTAGGGCTCAACAACCTCCTCCTGTGTGATAAACACTCATCCTCCAATGTTGGTAATTCTCTAAGAAAGTAACTATCTCGATATGGATAGCATACAAAATGTCACTGAGATGTCTTAATATATCCAATTCCCTGCAAGCATCCAATGAAGGTAGCAATGGCTACATAAGCCATATCTATTGTGAAAAACAATCACAAACTATATCCATTGCACAAATCTATCAATGATCATATCCAATTTGCAAATCCATCATGGAGCACATAAGCCATCTCTATTGTGAAAAACAATCACAAACTATATCCACTATGCAAATCCATCAACGACCATATCCAATTTGCAAATCTATCATGGATCATCAAGGAGTTTGTATGACACTCACATGAACCACCCCTAAACCTTGTGTAAACAATTTTGGAGTAATTCACTAAAAGTTAACACACTAATGATCTCTATGGGGAGTCCACCAATGAAGACTCACCTAATAACACATACCATGAAATAAAATTTCTATTCTCATTCCCCAGAAGGTGGAGAAAAACTAGGGAAAGGCATTAAATCCTTAGCCTATCATCAATATATCTTTTTCCAAAAGAGAAAGTATGGTATTAATAGAAGCAACAATAGAAGGGTTTACAAAAATAGATTTTAAAAGATCCTAAGCATAGGCAAGGGTGAATCGTCAACACGGGATTTTAGCTTATGAATCACAAGAGAAGCTTTAATAATGATTACAACAAGAACTAGTATGTTTTGAGTGGATGTAATCAAGTTTTAATAATCAATTGCATCCACCCAACTTGTAGTTTTAGGCTAAACAGTTTTCCTCCAAACATAATTATTTGAAACTTGCTTGAACACCTAAGTAGGTTCTTGATCTAGTGTAATGACATGGTTATCATTGTTCATTTCTTGCAAAGTAGGATGATTTCTCAAAGGAGCGGGAAGAGGAAATAGGGGAGGTTTATTTCCCAGGCACGGATGGCATGTTTGTGCAAGGTGCTTAAACTCTTTAGAATCAACATCAAAGTGAAAATAAAACCTAACTTCTTAGTTTTACCACCTCTCCAATTACTTACATTTGTGCCTCCATTTCTTTTCCAATCAAAATGGCCTCTACCCCAAAATCCTATACTTCAATCATCATGAAGAAATAGGAATCTATGAAAAACCATTAGCCAAAGATCCTATCCTAAACTATTAACTAAACAAGATAAATTCTAAACCAAAATTTGCAAGAATCAATTAATAGACTAGGACTATTGACTATAATATTATGCCCAACCAAACATAATGCATCAAGCAATCAAGAAGTATTTGCAAAGAAAAATAGAGCTAAGAAGTTGGGAAAATGGAGGACAATTTTGTTGGCTAAGCAAGTTAAGATCCATAATTGACCACATCCCATCAACAATAAATAATCAATTAAATTTATATGAGGTAGCAATGCAATTTATAACTCAATATAAAGCATAGACAAGAGGGATTTTATTGTATTGATAAAGTCAAATAGGTGGCTATGTTGGACTAGAAATTCTCAAGCAAGGACATGATGCAAAAATTAAAGCATGGCTCAATGATTCCCTTATAGAACAATTGAGTGCATCAAAACAACTACCAAAATAATTATCTTCACAAATGGGTGAATAATATGCCCCAAAAATATATGGCAAGAACAACCCAAAGGCTATTCAAAATCCAATACAAAATCCCATAACTAGTAGTCCCAAAATGTCAAAATCAAGGGCACGGGAGAACTGCAAATATATTAAACAAAATAACCTCATCTTAACCATGCTGGCCAAAATATTGTAATGATGATATATATTCCATAAGGGAAGGAAACATAATAGGTGCATGATGACATGGGGAAATGTCCCATTGTCAACCTCATAGGATTACTTGGTGAAAGGGCCCAATTACACCTTTCCCCATTAAAATGGAAATCCCTTTTGTTATTGCTCGACTACGATAATCTAAGTATGCAAATTAAATGCAACTAACATATCTATGGAACAATAAAATAAGAGATGAAATCCATTTAGTCAGATGAATGGGGTAGAAAAAACCAACTTTCAATCATTTTCTTTGAGCATTCATTCCTTTTGGGATTCTCTAGGTATTTGAGTAGCATCCAACCATGTAGTAGGATGAGACATTAAAACATGTGCACGTATCTCTTCTTTCAAACCACTAATGAAACATTCCTTTTCAAAGATAGCAGAGATGCCTACAGTGAGAATGGCCAGCTGCTCAAAATATGAGACGAAATATTTTCTTGTGCCTGATTGTTTGAGCTTGGTCAATTTCCCTAAATAATGAGTGTCTATTTCAAAACATTCACAGAGATTGGAAACCAATTTTGTCCAAGCAATATAACCCTTGTAAGATTTCGCGTGCCATTGCCACCATCGCCAACATTCAAGATCTAAATATAAGACACCCACTCTATGTTTCATCAATAATCTATGATGCCATGCGAGGAAAACTAATGTTTCATTTGAGTGACACATCATGTGGGGTTTAGCACATCGAATTTGGTGGCATAGATTTTAAGAAGTCTACATCACATTTGAGGTATCGAATCATGGAAAAGTGGAGTGGAATGAGAAATATTCATCATACTCCGTCCACAAAACATTTGATCAATAAATAAATTTAAAACCATATTATAGAGATTGTAATGCAAAATGAGTTCACAAAATGCAACTAATAAAATTTAACTAACTGAGAGAAGACAACTCAAAGAGAGTTTAGAGATCGAGAAAATTCAAACTCTGATCCAGGCGAACCCAATCATCCAGGATATGCTCCATTGTCCATTAACGTATTTGAAAAATATTTCAAAATCAGTTAAGAAAGGTAGAGAATTCTACAATGTCCAATGAAAAACATTTCATCAGAGCTCCAACTAGTTTCCCTTCCTTACAAAATAAAGATATATAAATACACATTGGTGGATAATGCAAATCAACAAAATTAGAATAAAACCTCCTAGAATTTAGGATTTGCCTAACTAACTTGACCAGGATTGTTCACATAATCTCTCCATTTATCATAGACTGATAGCATCCACGCTACATTAAGATAGCTAGCATGTTCTAACTGGAGTTGGATTCTGCACAGATATGACTAGATCTCCTTGCTCCTAATTCTAGCCCAATTTTCCAATAAATTTTTCAAAACAACCTTTCGATAAGCAAGTCCTGCAATAAATGATGTGAGTAGAGGAAAATCGACTTGGACTATGGCTCTGATCAAATATGGCAATTCATCCCTCTATTGGTCCACTTTGGCATTCTGCAATCTCGTAGGAACAACATCAACTAACTTGACAAATATCGACATCCCTAGGAGTTCCAACAAGTTGTCTATTAAAGCCCAATATATTCCACAAATTTTATGTCCTTTCAAAATCAGACTAGAGACATCATCACAGACAACACCCCATGATTTTAGGGATACCCGAACTCTCTTTAATTCAAGGGAGTCCATTTGAGGAATGACTTATGGGACATTTTTCAGATGAGTTTACCACTCACAAAGTTTCGAATAAGCCTTATCTCCATTCTTCTTCCTATTAGTATGTTTTGCTAACTGGTTTGACAAATGTTCAAATAGGTTGAAATCATCTTGGATTTCATTCCAACCTTCAAAAAATACCTTCCGCTCTTGCCTAAAAATTTCATTAACATACATGGCTTTATTTCTAAAATCTTGAGCATTAATTCTGAAAAATGAAGAAGACGCAACTTGAACTTTAAAATATTTGAGTTCCTCTCTAACATCCCTGAGTTCAACTGCTTGGCTCATGGAATTTTCATCGGAAACCTTCTTTGTATCCACAAGTTCTTGTAATTGTTTTTGAAGACTGTTCATGTCCACTTGGTGTTTTGCTTTGATTTCTTCCAGCCTTTTTCTCAAAATATGCCTATAGGGCATCCTTCTCTGTTTCCAAAATGACGGACTTAATATTTTCCTCCTCCAACATATTGTTCAAGGTGGAAACAAAATAAAATATTGCACTAGCAAATGCCCCCATTGTAGCTTCTATTTCTATGGCTTCCCTACTTGGATCACCGGTGTCTTGCCTCCATATAACCTGGTTCTCAATTGGCCCTACCACTAGTTCACCCTCTCTAGTCCTCTTTTCACCTCTTTTAATAACTACCTTTTTCCTTTTGCTAAATAAATAATCTCCTAAGGAAAATACAACATCTTCCCCAAAATCATCAGTATTCTCCGTTGTAGAGACATACAAGTGTATAGAAGTGGCTATAGGCATGGGTATAGCTAAGGGCACATGTGATATTTTGTATGTTCTTGAGAAAGATTAGATTTTGTAGGGACATGATTAGGGACTTCTATTTGTGATTGAGTAGGATTTTGAATAGGAGGGGCATTATCAAACTCAGGAGGTGAGGTGTCGCCATTAGCAGGTAGTCCCGAAGACTAAATTTGAAGTGAGGGTAGAGGGTTTTGTTGTGCATCATATGATGCATCTACTTGCGAGGAAACATAGGGAGTGGATATTTCAGACACAGGGTTCAAAGACTATGTAGGAAGTGTTAAGGAAGGAAGTGGATCATGGTTAAGATCAGAAATAGTTTCAAGAACATCAGGAGTAGTAAATATACCTACATTAGAAGGAAATTTGGGGTTAGGAATTGATAGGGTATTGACAGAATGGATTGAGGTATTAGGTGGAGGTAACTGTGTAGACTCCCATATGATTAGGGTTGAGGGAAATGCGTCCTCTTGTTTCTCCTCGTCTAAGTCAATAATTTTAAACAGTGGAATTGGGGATTTTGGGTTTGGGAGTAGTAGTAAGAGTGACATTATCTCCTTCAATCACCAAATTAGAAATTATTTTAGAGGAAGTGATAACAATAGTTACTGAAACAATAGGTTGAGACACTGTACCTTGTAACTTCTCTGCTTATTGCATTAAGATGAGTAAGTTCTGTACAGGGTTTTGGTACTTAGTGGTTTCCACTGGATGGTTCCCCTATTGTTTCTCCAATTTTTTCTCCTCGAAGGTTTTAGGCTGAGTTGAGCTAATTACCAAAGATTTATTGTTTTCCTCTAGTTCCGCTTTCTTAGCTTTCTCTCGGCAACAAATTCCCTTTCCCTTTCTCCCATGACTAGTGTCTTTTGATGCTTTTGTGATTCATGAACTAAGATCCTCTATGCCTGGTTAAGTATTTTGGATAACACTTATTCAAATATCAATGCTCCTTAATAAATAAAATCATGAGGTTGTGTCTCATGAATATAAGTATTCTTTAATTGTGCTAGGAGAAAATGCTGCTCAATGAAATTTTATTATGCATCATTTTAACTCCCAATCCTAGCTTTATTTCCTTAAACCAAGTGTCTAAAAATTAGGCATGGGAGGAATTTTGGAGAACTAAATGACCAATATATAAAGGGAATTTAGTCTAGGCTCTCCTCTTTAAGTCGTAGCATCTAGCATTTTCTCCATCAACGATAGTTTGGATGGCTACCTCTTCCACGATCATCCTGTTGGGGACAAACCTAGGAAAAATATGAACTGAATTGTTACCCCAAATTATCAAATAGGTGAAAACTTCACCACAGTACTAGTTACGCATGGGAGCTACCAGATTCCTGCCATACTCATAGATCTTAAGTGCAGTAGTATCGAATATAATCAAATAAACTGCAGTTATAAAGTTGTCGCAGATATCATAAACACGAGGTCTAAAGTTCTCTTCCCATAGAATAGCATAGTAAATAGGAACTGGGGGATTTTGTGTGGTCCAGTACCATTTCGTCAATGGAAATTGAAAAGTAGAACACATTACATTTACTAAGTAAGATGACATGAAAAAACTGGGCTTTATGACCGGTGGTGTATTTTGCAGTTGAGCGATTGCATCTTTCACAGTGAAAGAAAAAATATGCGGCCAATTGAATACTTGCCTAGTAGAAATAATGTGATGGACCAGATGGGTCCATTTCAGCTTGAAGTATACATAGGTTTCTAATACATAAAACATGCAGAACATAGAAGCAAGGAGTTTGTAGGGTTCCCTTAGATATATGATCAGGTACAACATGTTAGGTTGCAGAACAAAGCTATCAGAATCAAACCACCAGCTCTTATCCAATGAATCCACTTCATATTTTTTATGGAAATCCCCCATGAAGTGTCGTGTTAGAAACTGTCAAGGGGGTCTTCAAAGCATACATTCTCGTGAATGTATCAGGATTGAAAGAATCATGCGTGACCTGGTTCGAATCCTGAAAGGTCGAAGTTGGGATATATGCATAGTCTATCATCCATTTGATGAGGTATGTGTAGGGAATAATGGAGGGTCGAGCTACAATAGCATGAAGGTGGGATTTGTTGATATTTTGGTAAATCTGGGCATCTACCCTAAATTGAGAAAAATCATCATTGTCGAATATACTATAAATAGTGGCCAACAATAGATATTCTGTATCGATGTTCCTCCCATAAGTGTTTGAGTATATGCCAAAATTATGGTCTTTCACCTTGATCTCTTTTGATACTGCTTTCGATCTAGTCCTTCACACCATGGTGTCTAGAATCTAGCCTGCAAAATATTAAATCATAAGCTAACTTGAAATTCCTATAATGAATGTGAGAAAAACAATTGTCAAATCAATTTGCAGTTATAGGTTATAGAATACCTCAAATGAATTACAATAGTTACTATGTAGCGTGGAGCAAATTATTTCTGAGAATGGAGACAATTTACAGTTCACATCCACAGATAAAAACAAAAAACATAGTAAAGTGACGAATTTACTTCAAAAATTTGGCTAAATATGTCCCATCTTATGAGTAAATCCACTTACAATCAACTATAAATGCGCTGACAAAACTGACAGTTAATATTAATTTTTCGATTTGACTAGTTCACTAGGGTGGCCTTTCCACATGTGTGCCGGGGGAATTTTTTTATGATTTCTAAGGTGGTTCTGATGTGGGGCCATGTATAATCATTGGGTCTCGAATCTCTAGTCATTTTTAGAGTGAATTTTCAATTAGATTTTCGATTTTCGACATCTAACAAAACACAAATATCAACGTCGGAATGTTGCGAGTAGATTGATTATTGTAAAGCAATTCTACTTTCGACTTCCTAAATTCGAGGTCATTTATTAAATTTAAAAAATTGACATCAGAACGTCGGGAATTAAACTTGAGATTTAAAATATTTCCTGATTTTCGATATCCAAGATTTACATAATACGTTGGAGTCAAAACACCAGGGATAAACATTTGGGAACTTATAGATTCCGAGATCCGAGATCTGATGTTCTTACAAAAATTTAAAATATAGGCATCAAGCGCATCAGAGAGATATAGTTTTGAAGCGAATTTTGTCGAGATTTATTCTAAAGACATAAATTATGAAAACACTTCATTATTTAAACGAGAATTGGATCAAAACATCTCAATTCGAAAAGAAAAACAAAATTTAAAGGGGTTCCCATACTTTTTCAAATGAAATAATGGTGGGATCTATTGTGGTTACATCAGGATACCCTAAGGGGTCTTCTCTACATTATTGTGTTCATTATTTTGGTTGTCTATTGTGTGAATCTATTGTTCTATTCAAGAGTAATTTATGTTTCTGTTTGAGTGTTATATTAGGGTAGCTTATATTTAATAGTGTCTTGATGATTTGGATTTTACTTAGTTTAGAAAGAATCCACGCCTATGTCTCCCTTTAAGGAGAATAACCAATTTTTGGAATGATTTTTGATCATGCAATATGTGTACTTGGTAGTTGGAGGTTTATATAGAATAAAATGCTCCTCCATGTAATTACTCTACCAATGTGCCTTGCATGTGGCCATAATAGGTAGACACATGAAAACACGTATTGAGCACACTTCATACCCATAAAAAAATGCTATGTGAAACTACTCAAGTAGGGAATCATCCTAGTCTATCGTAACTCACAATTGCCAAAAAAAATTGAATATGCATATAGGACAAACTTGTAAAGGGAATGCAAATTGTGGGGATTTCATCAAGTTGTTCGTGATGACTCATGGGATTTCGTGGGAATGCAAATAAAAGATCTTTTAGTGGTGTTAAATTATGTAGGGTTAGATTATTAAGTGGGTTAGCTCCACCTCTTGTTACTACAATAACAGTAGGCTGGTTCAGTCTTGGTTCTGCAGAGATCTTCTATACATTTTGATTCTGATTCTGGTTCAAGTTCTGCTTTGCCTACCATTTAGCTATAAGCTGCAGGCAGTCTTCAATGGTATGATCTACTGGTCTACAATACGTGCAAGTCGTGGAAGGATGGAGAAAATCTATAGCATAATTTCCAGGTGTACCACAATTATAACAAATAAATTTTCCTTGGTGTCGACCAAATACTCCTCGTCCACAACCTCCGAGTCCACCTCGCGGTTGATTGAATTGTACATCATTTCTCTTATTTTGACCTTCTCCCTTCATAAGAAATCTGTCTGCAGTTCACTCAGTGATCAACTGGTACACTCAACAATGTTTCTCATCATGTCTGAAAGAGATACAAAACTTACACCACAAGTTCCGAGGAGTACTTACCATCTTCTGTAATAAGTAGCATTCTTCTCGTTGGTTCCCTTTAGTTTGACAAATTCTACACCATACAATAGGATTTAATGGATTCGGGTTACCAACATTGAGATAATCATGAAACACTATATATATTGATCTTTAGAATGACCATATTCCTTGCATTTAGTGCACCAAACATCTTCTCACTTTTCTTTACCCTTCTTGATATCTTGGATTTGAACATACAAGTTTGCTAACTGCGACTGGATTTGAGCCATACCAGCTCCAGTCTCTCTAACATGTGATGCTTCTAACTTCATAGCTAACTCCAAGGCTTCTGTTTGTGTCGGGATCTTCTATTGCATGAGTGGAATTCAAATATGGGGCAATAATGTAGCTATGAACCATTCTTTATGTTGTAGATCATTCATCGAAAAGATTGCACGAACCATTAAAGTTTTAAATCGTTGGTCGAAGTCCCTAACAGACTCATTCGATGCTTTCTTGATCTCTTTCAGCTTAGTAATACATTGAGATTCGGACTTCGGATTCTTGAATTTAGGCTTCAATCCTTCCTTAACTTCTTCCAAGGTATTTGCAGGTTGATTACTAGTGAATTCATAAAATTTCATAAACTAGTCTAAGGCGCGACCCATAAAGGTTTCGATCAACTGTGCCAACTTGGTGTTGTCATCTTGTACTTGTTTTATAGTCCATACTGCATTGCAGAAAAACTAGTGTTGTTATAGGTCTTTAGATCCATTCCCATTAAAAATATGCAACTTCATGTCATCCCAAACCATTCTGAGCCTTTGGGGTCTTGGCTGATTTACTACTAATGGAACACTACTTGAATCCTTCCCACTCGTCGAAGTATTATTTTGACTAGATTGAAAAAAATGTGAAGAATTTATAGGTCTTACCTTAGTCGCCTAGGATGTACGCGGGGTCCTGGGTATGTCACAACCTTTGGTTTGGAATAGTTTTGCATATCCTTATTCATCTTTGGAAATGAATTAGTATTCATATTCCTCGTCAATAGAATCGTCATCGAGCTATGGAACTGGTTCGTAGTCTTTCCTTTCAGTCGCGCTGCGACCCTTCTTTCCTGTCGCATTTCTCCTCCTCTTGTTAGACTGAAATCGTCTCCCACTCTGCAGAAATACACACTCTTTGTCAAATTCATTTTCTTCTCCTCTTATCATTTCACTTCATCCCATTTATCCATACAACCCTTCCTCCATACCATACCCATTCCCACTGTGCACAATCATTCTACTCATCAGATTCCATTTGCATCACACCCTTTTCGCAAAGTAGTTTCTTGATCGAAAAGTTCAATGACTTGAGATACTTACCGCATGGGCCTTCAAAGAACTCACGTTCTATGACACTATATGACTTGATAGTGTCAACAATGAATTCGATAATATACCCCTTCAGCACACTGTTGAGCCAGTAATCCATTGCACGAGAAATTTTGTTTTTCACACCTTTCAGTCGCTTTATTAATGCAGGTGTCCATCTCCTAGGTTCACCTCGGAAATTTGTCTTCTGCTCAGTCAATCTTGCTAACCATTCATACAATATCACAGGGAAATCGCCAAAGAATGCCTCATGATTATCAATTAAAATATACTTATCTAACCAACCTTCGTTTTCCAACCTAGGGTGCCTATTCTTCTCCCTTGCAAATTCCTCCAGTTGTAGATCTACCAATACTAAATCTCTGGTTTAGTCGGATGCCACTAAATTCCCCTTCACTCAAATCATGGTCCCGATAAAAAAACCATTTTTTGGCACACTTCTACTTCAACTAGGGTTCAACATTCAACAACACACCAAAAAACCACCTTGCACACAGATACCGGCCTGAAAGGGAATTAGTCCTTTTCAGCAACACTTGCAAAGCAAATGAATTCTCACCTGAAGTGCCTATGGGGACTGTAGGAACCAGGTTTTTTTAGTGCAGAAGGGGAATAACCCGCTATGCAAGACATTCATTAACATATTCTATTCTAGAACATTGACAAAATCAGGGCTTCGACACATATGTCACTTCGACAGAACCCATAACTTCGCCAGATTAATGTACTCAAATTATAATTGAATTCACATTACATACACTTATGATGATAATGCATTCATATAAATATCCAATAAAGGAAAGAAAAACGTATCAAATCACATCACATCACACATCACAACACATAAAACACCATGTTTAATGTGGAAACCCATATGGGAAAAACCACGGAAGCGCTTGTCTTTTATTATGAGTCGTAGCCAAATAAGCACTTCAAGTATGACTTACAAGTTTCATCATGACTTAAAAAGGATCTGTGCACACAATCTGCATATCAACGACTCAGCTTCCCAAAAATAAATCCGACAGATATATCATAACGCTTGATTACAGACTCAAAATATAGCAATAATAACTCAAATACAATAACCAATAGAGAGCCAACCCAAAAATTCCCTCTTATTACATATTTATAGGGCGCACTTAGCTTTCCCCGCTCCCACTAACCCACTAAACCACTAACTTATTAACCGAATCATTAATACACCATGGAACATTTCTAACTAACTGACTCAAATCCAACCATTGAATCGATCGAACATGACCGTTTTTCTCGTTTCCTTGGCCGCTTCATTAGAGTTGACCACTTCCCTGAACCACTTTTACTTTGTCTTTTTCCACACCAAAACTGTTTCTTCAAAAATGGTACCTCCAAAAATATTAGGCCCAACAAGCCCCCAACACTCACATGTGGCTCATCCCGAGCCACTTCACATTTTTGAAACATGTTCCTGTAGCTTCGAAAAAAATTCTTGGTATGCGCTCCTTCTCACTTCGACCAACTGTCGGACTTCATCTTTCCTTTGAGTAACAACTTCAACCAATTCTGTAGTAAGATGTGTGTTTCTCGCCTCGACATCTTGAGTGACTTCCGACTGGATGGAGGAATTCTTACCCCCAATGGCTTCTGAGACATGCTCAGCTTCAAACTGAAGTGCCTCGACCCTTTATGATTGTTGCCTATGCTGTATTCTTAGCTGATTGGTTTCTTGCTGTAATTCTTTACTTTCTGTGGATCTTCACATTTGTTGGACTGGTGGTAGAGTCTTCAACTACTCATGCAAACTCTCATTCTTTCTTCAGCAACCTCGATCTTAGTTTGGACCTCCTGCAACTCAGTATCATCAAACAAGGCATCCAAATACTACGCCACTTCCTCGTATATCTTCATGCATCGAGCTTCTGCTTCTTGAAGGCTCTAAACAACCTCCTGTACGTTCGCCTGTCATTGCATGTTGACTTCAAGTGGGGTGCTCAATACTAGATTTGATTCTAAATCGTGTACCTTTTGCCTATAGCCTAAGAAAACAACCTCCAAACGCTGTATCTTCTCCTCAGATGTCATTTCTTCTATGATTTCCGCTTCAAGGACTGTAGAGCATGCGACTTCGACAACCTTCTAAAATTTACCTTTTTCTTTTCACAGCAAGTCCTTATCCTGCTGAAGCTCAGCATTCAAGTCCTTCAGTGCAACCACCTGATTCTTATAAACTTTCATTAAATCTAAGATGGAAATATCCCTCAACCTTACTTCCTTCGCGATGCCTTCCCACAATCGATGTAATACATAAAGTGGTAATACATATAATTTTAAGTCCACATAGTCGGTTTGTGGAATCTGTACACTTGTGCTTGATTCATCAAAATGTAGTGCTCTGGGAAAAAAATTAACCACCCCTTCCATCGAAGGAGGTGCAACTGTCTGGTATTGGATTTCTTCCTCCTGTGCAGCTTCGACCAGTGGCTGTTTGACCAGTGACGGAGTCAAAATACGAATCTTTTTTACTTCTTGGAACAACATATCCAGGACATTAGTGACACCACTCAATAGTTGTACTATTCTGGCCTATGATTTCTTCCTATTTTCTTCTGCGATCTCTATCATCCCGTCGAACATGATTTTAATATCATCATCTGTTAATGCCTGGGCATTAGCAGATTGCTAGGATTTCTGCTTTTTCCTTCCTCCTTTTCTAGACGTTTCAGCCTTATGCTTGTCCTCCAGATCCATATTAGTTGGGGTTTGACTTGATTCTTGATCTTTTGTTCATCACCCCCACCTTCAGTATGTTGTGTATTCTGACTTGTTTGCTGCTGGATGGACGTTCCTTCTTTCCGTTGTTCTTGCTGCAACGGATCTGGTGATATGTTATGGGGGTCACTTGGTTTTTTCCACTCCAACAACCATTCTTGAATCATCGTATCAACTTCTTCATAAGATAGTTTGAACCCCGTTACTAACCATTGCTGGTGTGGGTCCCTTCTCGCTTGCACATACATGTGGTGGGGCCTGGATTTGAACTTCGCCACACCATGATACTTAGCCACAATGGATTCATCAATGAGTGGTATTTGAACCACACAATATCTCAATGCCTCCAGCTGCATATACAATGATACATTGCTTTCCTGTTTTCGGATCCTTATATTAGAATAGGATAAGTTCATATACTTCGAGCCTTGTCATGGGCCAATTAGTTGCATGCCTTGATAATTTGCTGGCTCTTCTTAACCCACAAATGATATCAATAAAAACAACCATGAATATGTAAATGGCAAGTCGTTTTCCTGTGCATCTGCACAATATGCAAGAAAATCATTAAGTAGAAAAGTGGCCCAATTCATTTGTACTCCTTGGGCACACTACTCTACAGCAGCAATGACAGAAGTAGTGACTTGGTTCGGTCGATTCTTGCATATAAACTTGGTAGCTAACAACTTTGCAGCGAACCGAATGCCCTGGTCATTGATAGAGGCTGCATCGAATCCCCTATTTTTCTTCAACATATTATACTTCTCCTTCATTCGTGTTGCTAGGTCCTGGTCTCATTCTTTCCCAATGAAAAACTGTGATGGGTCTACTCCAACCTTAGGTAAACTTGTGATGTTGGAAATCAAATATGTATCAATGGAAACCTTGGTTTCCAACCATAGGAAACCTCCATGAAAGCATGATAGCAGTTGCTTCACACATGCATTTTCCTTCGTAGTGCAAATGAAATGTGGAAGGTGTAGCAATGACAAAAGACCAACTCTAGCCATGCCAAGAGCCTAGTGCTGTAGTTCCATCTCGGTTGGACGACCTTTTGTGGAAACAACAGGCCGCATGTGATGTGTATAATTGAACTCAGCGAACTTGGAAACATCATGGTCCGTGTATAACATCTTCTTAATGTTCTTCAAAATATATCCTTGTACAAGGACACCCTTTGGGACTGGTACAATGTCCAACTAGTACCTCGAATTCTTTGGCAGTTTTACTGGTTTGGCACATGAGTTTCTTGGTGGGACATATTCTGGGAAGAAAGTTGCAGAGCCAGACGCAGATGTGCCAGCATCATGGCGTGCCTTTGTCCTCGACTCTAGGTTTGGACAATTGGTATGCCGTGTTTTCCTTGGGATATTGATAGGAATCTGTGGGGAGAGTACTTCAGGTCACTATGGAATCACAGAAACAGATCCCGGCATTGGAACCTCCTCGATAGACCCTTGAGCTGTTAGGATATTTCTATACTCCATCCTAGTCCTTCTAGCATTTCTGTCATTTTCATTTTCAGTCATGCATGCAAAATTAGGGTTTGCATGCATCCTAGTCATCAGTACTAGTACCTAGCCCTATGCAAACTAGCCCCCAGATCGTCCTTTAGATCAGTTTTAGCTCTCCTAGAGCTTAGTGCGCCCTCCTTTCACCTACTGCATGAGAAGGGCACCTTTCTTCACCTACCAGTCCAGTTTAGTTCAGTTAAATGAGTTCACTCCTTGATTTTAGGATTAACTCACTCTTAATTGATCTTATAACTCCGATGGACCTCCAGTGTGACTAGATAACCTGTTCTGACTACAGTTAGCTCCATCTGCGCCCTCCACTGAGCCTCCTTCACTACATTAGTGCTTCCATGTTCCAGTTACACCAACCACACTCAGTTAGACTCAGTTTGACTCCCAGCTGACCATTACTTGTGCATTGATGACTTCACTGATGAGAAGGTGGACTCCTAGTTATGCTTTGATGACTCTCCATTGATTATGGATCTGTGCATGAAGACAAATTCGAATTACACCTAGTGAATTCGAATCCTCAGCATTGTATATTTACCAGTTTACTATTCAGATTAATGTAACATGTGTAATTATTCTGCCTCTATCAGAGTTCCTTTGGATCTATGTTCTATTGCTTCTCTCTTCTTCTATTATTCCTAAATTCTTTCATTGTGAGGTTTACATCATCTCTTTGGATCTTATGTGGGAATTTTCACATGGTATCAGAGCCATTTGAGAGTATATTCTACCTCCATTGTTGAGAGTTTTTTTGCAAGTATTTCGAAGTTCCAGCAGTTGCAACAACAGATTCAGCAGTTTCTATTTGCACTTGTTCCAACGGTCAAGATGAGCAATTCGAATGCTTCTTCTTCTCTTTCTCCTATGATCCTCACTCCCTTCAATTACTTCGAATGGAAGGGTGAGATGAAAATTCACTTGATGCATAAAGGGCTTCAAAGATTGGTTTATGAAAGAGATGCCATACCACATACAGCTGTAGAGAGAGTCAAGCATCTAAACAAATTGGATGAAGCTTTTGGATTCATATGCCTTCATATGTCCAAAGATCTATTGTTCCATGTTGAAGGATTGAAGTCTCCAAATGAGTTATGGACTAAATTGGAGAGTCTTTTTGGCAAACAAGATGGGCTAAGAGGCCATATTCTTGAAAATGAATTGGTTGCCCTGCAACCTAGCAATTTCGAGAGCATTCAAGCATTCTTCTCAAAATTTAAAAATTTGGTTTTACAATGCAATCATTGTGGCATCACTAAAAGTGATGAGCAGTTGGTGCTCTCCATTTTGAGAAAACTTGGATCTTAATTTTTTATCTTTGTATCTACTTTCCATTCTGGGCGAATGTCAATCCCTGGATGGAAGTTTCCTACCTTAGAAGTCTTCATTCAAGCCCTCATTCAAGAAGAGGACAAACTGTTTCAAATGGGTGCCATAAACACCTCCAAAGATATTGCTCTTCTAGCTGGTGAAGCAAGTGGAGCGAATGCAAAAGGGAGGCAAAAAGAAAAAGACAAGAAGCCATCAAAATCCAAGAATGACAAACAAAAGAGACCAAATTGTTCCTACTGCAAGAGAGGAAACCATCCTGAGAAAGCTTGCATGCACAAGAAAATTGATCTTCTAACCAAGCTTCTTGAACAAAACAAAATTGTTGTTCCAAAAGAAGCAAAGATGTCTAATTCTGGAAGTGGATCTGATGATTGCCATGCTTTGATGGCTGGTTTTTCAAAATCAAAATCCCTCCTCATAGATTCTGGAGCCTCCAACCACATGGTTGCCTCTGAAGAATCCTTTTCCTCTTTGGATCTCCAAGATGGGCCTACCATTCACATGGGAGACAACTCTCAGATTTCTGCTAAAGTATTGGGTACAGTTCATTTGGAGCATGGTAAGTTCAAAAATGTTTTATTTGTTCCTTCTCTAACAGCTAATTTTTTGTCAGTATATCAAATGACTCATACAGGATCACCAAAGCAAGTAATTTTTGGTACAAACATAGTAGAGATTACAGAAATATCCACTGGAAAGGTTATAGCGAATGGGATTTCTAATCATGCCTCAAAGGCATATGAGTTCTCACATTTCATGCCTTTCTCTCCGACTATTCCTTTAGATTCTGATGAAGATCAACGTGACTCCTCTTCTAATGAAGAAGAAGATCAAGATCTTGATGTTGAGATCATAGTTCAAGAAGATTCAGATCCAGAACCAACACCTATTTTCAGTCCAGATTCAAGGTCAATATGGGCTCACACAGTCCTTGCTACTACTGATAACACAGTTGATGATTTATCTATTCACAAAACTACTAGACTTCAACATCATGCCAACCTTGCATTATGCCATCCACCTCTCCATGAGAGATGCAGCATGATGATGGGGTTCTCTCTTCCATCGCTTGGGAAGACTCCTTATGTTCCATTCGCTCCAGTTACAGAAAGAGTTCCTGAAAGACTTGCTTCGTCCAACACATTCTCCACACAGTGGGAGGCATGTCAAGAGACTAGATCCAGATCTAGCTTCTACTTTGGCTTCCTACAGGAGATCAGCTTGCCAAGTCTTTTGCAAAAGTTTTCACTGATGAAAGCTTCTTTCTTTTCTGCATAGTATGATGGTTCTTTGAGTTATTTACTGTTCTTTTGAGGGGGGGTATTTTTCCCATGAGGTTTTCCCCATTTCCTCGGTTTATGGGCAGTTCTTTATTTTTCTATCATTTCTTTGATTGTATGGGTGACCTTTGGTCCTAGTTACTAGGGCCCGGGATGGATTAAGGGGGGGTGTTAGGATATTCCTATACTCCATCCTAGTCCTTCTAGCATTTCTGTCATTTTCATTTTCAGTCATGCATGCAAAATTAGGGTTTGCATGCATCCTAGTCATCAATACCAGCACCTAGCCCTCAGCAAACTAGCCCCCGGAGCTTCCTTCATATCAGTTTTAGCTCTCCTAGAGCTTAGTGCACCCTCCTTTCACCTACTGCATGAGAAGGGCGCCTTTCTTCACCTACTAGTCCAGTTTAGTTCAGTTAACTGAGTTCACTCCCTGATTTTAGGCTTAACTCACTCTTAACTGATCTTATCACTCCGATGGACCTCCAGTGTGACTAGATAACCTATTCTGACTCCAGTTAGCTCCACATGCGCCCTCCACTGAGCCTCCTTCACTACATTAGTGCTTCCATGTGCCAGTTACACCAACCACACTCAGTTAGACTCAGTTTGACTCCCGATTGACCATTACTTGTGCATTGATGACTTCACTGATGAGAAGGTGGACTCCTAGTTATGCTTTGATGACTCTCCACTGATTATGGATCTGTGCATGAAGGCAAATTCGAATTACACCTAGTGAATTCGAATCCTCATTATTGTATATTTACCAGTTTACTATTCAGATTAATGTAACATGTGTAATTATTCTGCCTCTATCAGACCTCCTTTGGATCTATGTTCTATTGCTTCTCTCTTCTTCTATTATTCCTAAATTCTTTCATTGTGAGGTTTACATAATCTCTTTGGATCTTATGTGGGCATTTCCACATGAGCCTCACTACTAGTTGACAGATCAAGCTTCATGTTGATACCTTACAGCTTCATAATCACTCGACACAGAAATCTTGGATCTGGTTTCTTCACTCTTCTGCAATTGCTCAAGTCACAATGAAGAACGAATGAGGGAGGATCAGTAATTTTAATTTTATCCCCCGCATGTGATCCATCTTTCATTCCAAAGGTGAAATAAATGTACTCAATATTCCAATGATGATGGTGGTAGCGACAGATCTCTTCTCACACTTCAGTCTTTTCGGCAATTAATTCAAAAATCCCACTAGCAACGCCACTAAACCCATCATAAAAGCAACAATAAATTCTCAAAAACTGTAACTTTGACAGGAAGAACTTTGAAAAACAACCAACTTCCCAAAGAAATATAAATTTTGACACAACTAAGAATTTGGGGTTTCCGAGCGATAGAAATAATACTTCAACAGATTAAACTTCGACATGAAAAAATTCAACCCACTAGGGAGTTGGGGTTTCCAGTTGAAAACTATGGAACTTCTATAGAAAGACCCTTGACATAACAACTTTGACGTGATAGTAACTTGGGGTTTCCACAAAGCTTCGACAGAACTGTACATGGACAAGACTAACTACGACACGAACAACTATGACAAAAAATAAACTCAGGGTTTCTAAACGACAATATATATATATATATATATACAAGAATGCAATCAAACATCTTCACTTCGACACACCATGACTGTCCCTATAGGGCTTCAGCCGACTTCCATTCACCAGACCTTGGAGGATTTCATCGTCTAATTTTTGTAGTTGTACTACGCCTCACTTCATGATAAATTTAATAATATATGGCCCTATCCAATGCATCCCTAACTTACCAGGATGTTTGAAAATTTTGCTATCATAGAGAAGAACTAAGTCTCCTCACTAGAAATGCTTCTTAGTAATGTGGCGATCATGCCACGCTTTTTCTTGATCTTTCTGTACATGCTGATGGAAACCTGCGACAAATTGGTCTTCCTCCAACTGAAGTAATTTCACTAATCATTCTTCAATAGCACCGGTATCAGGCATACCTGTGAAAGCAACAATTCTTAAACTAGGGATGATATACTCCATAAGAATTACAACCTCTTGTTCATATACCAACTTGAAAGGTGTCTGGCCTATCAAAAATTTACACGTTGTTCTGTAGGCCCACAATATT
Source organism: Larix kaempferi (assembly GCA_027924585.1). Lineage (NCBI taxonomy): Eukaryota > Viridiplantae > Streptophyta > Pinopsida > Pinales > Pinaceae > Larix > Larix kaempferi. Next base: position 8,175,227 of record BSBM01000217.1, on the reverse strand, counting down.
ACAGGGATCCTCATGTCGCAGTCATTACGGTTCATATTACAAACCTTTGCTAGTGCATGTTCAAGGATTTTACTGAACACTTCAACTGTTCCATTTTCCTGTAGATGCGGGGTACTCTTCTGATGATAGACCTGAAATTATTCAGTAAGGGCCTCTATAGTCTTGTTAAAAAAATGTGCACCTTTATCACTTAATAGAACACGAGGATGACCAAACCTTGTAATAACATTCTCAAATATAAATCTCGCAGCAGTCGCAACAATGCAATCTTGTACTGGTGCAGCTTCAACCCATCATGTAAGATAGTCTGTCATAATGATAACATACCTTTCACCCATCTTTTTCCCAGGTGGATTGATGGGTTGCACAAAATCAATAGCCCATTTTTCAAAATCTTGCAATGTAACCTGAGGCACCAATGGAATTTCATCCCTCTGCGATGGATTCCCAATTCTTTGACATACCTCACAGTTCTGGAAATATTCTTTAACATCTTTGTGAAGGGTCGACCACCATAATACCTCTCTTAAAATATTTTGCGTTGTAGATTTCCACGCATAGTGACCTCTAGCCAGTCCATCGTGAGCCTCAAATAATATAATTGGTCCCTTGTTCTCCAAAACACACCGATGCAATACTTCATCTGATCCTAGCTTATACAATTGACCGGCTATCAACTGATAATATGCAAACTTGACTACCAACTGCTTCTTATGAGCAGTCATATATCCTTCTGGTGGTGCTCCCGTAGAGAAAAATGTCACTATATCTTGAAAGTAGTAATCAACCATTCTTACTAAAAATATCTGCGCATCTAGTAGGTTATCCTCTAAACTAGTCGATTCTTCGCTTGTTTCTAACCTCGACAAATGCTCGGGTCCTGCATTCAGCTTGTTGGGATTTACAATGATCTCAAATTCATATTCTTGAAACAACAACAACCATCGACAGATCTTCCCACCCAAAACTAGCTTGTTGACTATGTACTTCAAATTAGAATGGTCTATACACATATTAAAATGTCCACTTATCATATAATGCCCAAACGTTTTTAATGCATAAACCATAGCAATTACTTCTCTTTCTGTTGTAGTATAATTTCTTTCTGCAATGGAAAGCTTCTTGCTGAAAAATGCAATAGGATGGTCGATAGAACCCTCACCTGGATGAGCAAGTACCGCACCCAAAGCGACAGATGAAGCATCAACATGGACATGAAATTCTTTTTTTCAACCAGGTAATACAAAAATAGGTGCTATAACCATTTTATCCTTCAATAGGTCAAGACTCTGCTGGTAGTCTTCATTCTAGTGAAACTTTGCATCCTTCTTGAATAATTTTTCCATTGGAACTGTAATTTGACCATAGCCTTTGATAAATTTCCTGTAATGTCCGGTGTGACCCAGATTTGTGCGTAGTTGTCGAATTGTAGTAGGTAGAGGCAGGTCAACTATAATAGCAATCTTTGCATGATCCACTAGCAAACCTTGCCTACAAACTACATGTCCAAGTAATATACCAAATGGAGCACGAAATATGCATTTCTTCATATTCAAAGAGATATGATATTGTCTGCAACGTTATAACATCAACCTCATATTTTCAATATGATTCTTGAGCATCCCATACACCGTCCAATCATCATGAAAAAATTGCAGGGGAATTCTCTAGGCCAAAAGGAATTACCATGTACTGGAAGAAGCCCCATTCTGTTCCAAATGTTGTTTTATGGCAATCCTCCTTAGCAATTTTGATTTGATGATATTCACAAAATCCATCTGCAAAAGAATAGGCTTCTTGACCTCCGATGCTTTCAAGCAGCTTTTCTATAAATGGGGTCATAAAAGGATAATGTAGAAAAGCATGATTCAATTTCCGCAAGTCGACACAAATCCTAATATTCCCAGTCTTCTTGTCTTGGACCACGATAGAATTGATCCATCATAATTCTTTGAGAGGCTCAATATTTCCTGAATCAAGCATTTTGCTGAGCTCTGCTATGAATTTTTATTTGTAGCATGGATTCAACCGATACGGTCTTTGCTTAATTGGCTTAGCGTCCAGTTTCAGTGGAATCTTCATTTCACCCAAGTCGCCCACAATACCTTTAATTTCTGAAAACTTAGTAGGCAACAAATCTTGAAACTCATGCAACAGGTCGGTAATTTTTCCCACTATTTCATCATCCTAGTAATCACATATATTTGTAAACTTTGGATTTTCAGTAGAGCCTATATTTACCTTGTTAATATTCAATGGATTCAGGAATTTGTCTGATGAAATTTTTAGTCCTTGCAGATCACGAATTTCTTCACTTTATGGGATATGAATGTCTCTTGGATCATCATCCTCTGGTTCTCTGCTGATGTTGTAACACTCCATCATTTTCTCCAGTGTCACAGTCCACTACAACAGATTATACATTGGTCCCAAAATTTCTTCTAAAATTTCATCCTTGATAATATGTAGATCCACATCTATTGTAGGACTTTCATCCTCATAATTAAATGTCTGTTTGAAGGTTGTATCCAAATTGTCCCATTTTGCAGTTCCTTGTCACAACTCCAGCGACATATACCAATTTCTTGGGATGGTGTCAAGTGTATGAATGAACATATGTACCCAGTATTTCCTGGGTATATTCTTCCATATTGTAGTACAAGTAGCCAAATGATCAGCAGGGATGGTAATCCCTGTGTATTTTTCTCCAATATAAGGGATTCCTTCTCCAAACCGAATTTCTAAGTATCTTCTGCACTACGACCAACCGGTTACAAAGTGCTTATGAGTATCCCACCATCTCGCCGATGTTTCTTTCAAGGAGACATCCAGGGCTAATAAGCATTGTTGCTCAGGTACCTTACCCTCAAATTCATCAATAAACTGAACCATATTAGGTAAACCTTCATAAGTAGGGAGACTACATACCTCTATTCCAACCCATCGTAGTGATTTTGTCACAAGAGCACACCTTCGCATTGATACTTCATGTAATCTATTCTTCCAGTTCTCTAGAGCTTCTCCAGAATAAGATGAATAGGAACTAAAAATCCTCCAACTAAGTGTCCCATCTATTGTAGGATTGATATAGTAATTTATCCTGGAGGATACATTATAAAGGTTATCTAGATCTTGATCATCATAATCTCCTTTGACTTGTTCGACATATCACTGACCTTCCAGTGGATCCAAAGGTGCAACAACTATAATATCTTCATTTTCAAATGTTGCTATTCTCTTCATAAAATTGATAATAGTATGATTATGTATTGCCCAATCAATCCACAATAGTGCAAGATATGGATTAGTGTCATCGACAATTTCTATCACTTCGAAGTCTGCAAATGTTTGTAGTCCCTCCACTTCGAAAGGGATCCCTGTCATTCTACCAAATGGTATAAATTTTTGTTAATTGGCCAACCATAATTGAATAGGAGACCATAATATATTTTGCTTACCCATATTTTCCCATGTCTGTTTGGTCAGGATGTTCACGTATGAACCCAAATCTAGGATAACATAATCCATGTCGTAGTCACCAATTTGAGCATTAAGTCGCAATTCCCTACCAAATTTTATTTATTTTTGAATATGAATGAAAACATTTTCGGATCACACTTCTTCCTTAGACTCTCCAATTAACTTTTTCAATTCCCTTAATGCATTCTCATATTTGACCAAAGATAAACAATTTTTTAATAAAGAATAAATGGCATTTACCTTTCCCAAGTTCTTCTTTGGTGAAAACTTGTCTAAGCGAGGTGGCATGTCATATACAAATCCTTCTTTGGTGAAAACTTGTCTAAGCGAGGTGGCATGTCATATACAAATCCTTCTTTGGTGAAAAATTGTCTAAGCGAGGTGGCATGTCATATACAAATCCTTCTTTGGAAACGGTTGGCAGCGAGGGTATCGATGGACCCTTCATAAATTCGTCACAAAATTCAAAGAATATACATTTCTCCTTTTGAACATCGAACTGTGGTGGATTCTGAGCTACTGACCTTACTCTCGGATCTCTAAGATTATTATAACCATTCTTATCTCCACTCGTCATAGCTCCATTTCTTGTTACTATAGCGACATTAGGCTGGTTCGGTCTCGGTTCTGCAAATATCTTCTATACATTTTGATTTTGATTCTGGTTCTGGTTCTAGTTCTTCTTTTCTTTCCATTTATCTATAAGTTGCGGGCAGTATTCAATGGTATGATCTACTGCTCTACAATACATGCAAGTCGTGGCAGGATGTGGACAATCTCTAACATAATGTCCAGGTGTACCACAAATATAACAAAGAAGTTGTACTCAGCCTCGACCAAATCCTCGTTTCCCGTGGCCTTTGAATCCACCTCATGGTTGATTGAACTATACATAATTTCTCTCAGTTTGAACTTATCCCTTCATAATAAATGTGTCTGCAGTTCCCTTAGTGAGAAACTGGTACGCTCGACAATGTTTCTCATCATGTCCGATAGAGCTACAAAACTTACACCACAATTTCTGAGGAGTACTTACAATATTTTGTAATAAGTAGCATTCTTCTGGTTGGTGCCCTTTAGTCTGACAAATTTTACACCATACAATAGGATTTAATGGACTCGAGTTACCGGCATTGAGGTAATCATGAAACAATGTACATTGATCTTTATAATGTCCATCTTCTTTGCATCTAGTGCACCAAACATCTTCTCGCTTTTCTTTACCCTTCTTGATATCTTGGATCTAAACAGAAAAGATTGCTAATAGCGACTGGATTTGAGGCATACCAGATCTGGTCTCTCCAACATGTGATGTTTCTAACTTCATAGCTAACTCTAAGGATTTCGTATGTGTCGATATATTATGTTGTGTGAGTGGAATTTGAATATGGGGCAATATTGAAGCTATGAACCATTATTTATGTTGCAGATCATTCATCGAAAATATTACATGAGCGATTAAAGTTTTAAATCATTGGTCGAAGTCCCAAATAGACTCATTTGACGCTTCTTTGATCTATTTCAACTCAGTAATACACTGAGATTCAGACTTCAGCTTCTTGAATTTAGGCTTCAATCCTTCCTTAACTTCTGCCAAGGTCTTCGCAGGTTGATTAACAATGACTTCAAAAAATTTCATACACCAGTCTAAGGTACAACCCCTAAAGGTCATGATCAATTGTGCCAACTTGATGTTGTCATATTGTACTTGTTTTACAGTCCATACTGCATTTCATAAAAACCAGTGTTGTTTTGGGTCTTCGAATCCATTCCCATTAAAAATAGGCAACTTCATGTCATCCCCAGTCATTCTGGGCCTCTGGGGTCTTGGATGATTTACTACTAATGGACCACTACTTGGATCCTTCCCACTCGTCAAAGTATTATTTTGACAATTTCTGCTAGTTTGATTATATTGAAAGAAATGTGAAGAATTACTAGGTCTTACCCCAGTCTCCTGGGATGTACATGGGGTCGTGGGTATGTCACAACCTCGGGTCTGGAACGGTTTTGCAGATCCTTCTTCGTATTCAGAAATGAGATGGTACTCGTCTTCCTCATCACTAGAATTTTCTTCGAACTGTTGAACTGGTTCATAGTCTCTTCTTTCAGTCACACTGCGACCCTTATTTCTTGTAGTAGTTCTCCTCCTCTTGTTCGACCAAAATCGTCTTCCACTCCGCAAAAATCCACACTCTTCGTCAAATTCAATTTCTTCTCCCCTTATGATTTCAAATCATTCCATTTATCCGTCCAACCATTCCTCCATACCATACCCATTCCCACTGCGCACAATCGTTCTACTCATCAGATTCCATTTGCATCACACCCTTTTCAAAAATTAGCTTCTTGATCAACAAGTTCAATGAATTGAGGTACTTACCGCATGGGCGTTCAAACAACTCACGTTATGTTGCACTATAGGACTTGATAGTGTCAACAATGAATTTGGTCTCCAACACACTGTCCATCTAGTAATCCACTGCATGAGAAAGTTTGTTGTTCACACCTTCCAGTCACTGCATTAATGTAGGTGTCCAACTCCTAGGTTCACCTCCTTGGAAATTTGTCTTCTGCTCAGTCAATCTTGCTAGCCATTCATACAATATCACATGGAACTCACCAAATAATGCCTCATGAATATCATTAAAAATATACTTATCTAACCAACCTTCATTGTCCAACCTAGGGTGCTTATTACGCTCCCTCGCAAATTCCTCCAGCTATGGATCTAACCAATCCTGAATCTTCGGTTTAGTTAGATGCTGCAACATTCCCCTTCACTCAAATCATGGTCCCAAAAACAGAACCATTTGTTGGTGCACTTCTACTTCAACTAGGGATCAACATTCAACAACACACCAACAAAACACCTCGCACACAGATACCGACCTGAAAGGGAATGAGTCCCTTTCAACAACACCTGCAAAGCATATGAAGTCTCAGCCAAAGTACCTATGGGCACTGTAGGAACTAGGATTCTACAAATCAGAAGGGTAATAGCCCGACATGAAAGACATTCATTAACATATTCTAATCTAGAACATTGACAAAATCAAGGCTTCAAGACATATGTCACTTCGATAGAACCCATAACTTCGCCAGATTAATGTACTCAAATTATAATTGAATTCACATTACATACACTTATGACAATAATGCATTCATATAAGTATTAAATAGAGGAAAGAAACACATATCAAATCACATCACATCACACATCACACATATAAAACACCATGTTTAACGTGGAAACCCATCTGGGAAAAACCACAAAAGTACTTGTATTTTATTATGAGTCATAGCCAAATAAGCACTTCAAGTATGAATTACAGGTTTCATCATGACTTACAAAGGATCTGCACACACAACATGTAGATCAATGACTTGGATTCCCTGAAATAACTCCAACAGATATAGCATAACAGTTCATTACAGACTCAAAAGATAGCAATAATAACCCGAATACAATAACCAACAGAGAGCCAACCCAAAACTTCCCTCTTATTACATATTTATAGGGCGGACTTGTTGGAATATCCAACAATACTGAGAGGGGGGGTTGAATCAATATTGCCTTCTTTTTCCTTTTATTAAAACAATTAGTACAAGACACACAAATAATAAAACAAGTTAGGACACAAGATTTTATCGTGGAAACCTCAAAGAGCAAACCACAAACTCATACTCATTAATAAGATGAATTTTACAAAATTGTTTATCTGCTTCAACAGGAAGGATGCAACTACACCCTAGATTTTTCCTGCTACTACAGACCAGGATGCCACTAAACCCCAGATATTCTATTTGCTGCTACAGACAAGGATGCAACGACATCCTAGATCTTATGCCTGCTGCTACAAACAAGGATGCAACGACACTCCAGAACTTCTACATGCTGCTACAGACAAGGATGAAACAACACCCTATTTTCCAGCTTCTACTGGAAGGAGGCTACGACCCCCTGCAGGCTTTCTGCCTACCCTAGCACCACCCTACCCCCCTAATATGTTTCTGTCAATCTTCCAGATCTTCCTCTTTTGACTCTGCCATACATTCTTCTTCATCTTGTTGATCTTTGTATTCTTATGTTGCTGCTTGATCTGGACTACTGAGACACCTTATTTCCATTTCATATTTTTTTTTATATATTCTTTTTTTTATTAACCATCACACCTTTACAAAATGACTCATTATTTTTCATTATGGTGCCTCTTCAAATCTCTGTTATTAATCTTTAATTTATATCTTTGTTCATTACAGATTTTTAATTAATTAATTAATTAAAAACTCTTTGTGCATCCTAGGCCTGCGGCCTTCTTCCATATTCATTGTGAACCCTCCATTTTTGCTGGCATCCTCCATCTGCAGGCCTTCAGGCTTCTCTTTCTTTCACGCCTACGGGCTACTTTTCCTCCTCCGCGGGCTCCCTGTAGGATTCCTCACGCGAGCTTGCCTTCTGCGAGCATCTTTAGCCCCTTCTGGGCATCCATATCCCTCTTTGCGAGCATATTAAGCTCCTATGAGATTTATTTTAACCCCAACGGGAATCCTTAAGCCCCTGTGGGATTACCCTTACCTTCTGCAGGCATCCTTAATGCTCCTATGGGCTTAACTAAGCACCTGAGGGCATATTGAGGCCCCTGCAGGCATATAAGTCCTTGTGGGATTTTCACAAGCCCCTATGGGCATGACACAAGCCTTTGCGGGCTTAACTTTAGTCCCTGCGGGCATAATAGAGCTCCTAGGAGCTTTTTAACCCTTAATCCCCTTTATTAGTAACCATGTTTTTCTCTGCTCTTTGGGAGACCAATAACTCGCACGTGAGAGCTCAAATTATCACTCTAGATGCATGGCTGGATATCCAGTTTACTAAGCAGGAAGACCATGTCACCTTTATGTTTTACTGACACAAACAGAGCCTCTGGCGGGCAGTTCAAAATGGCTTCTCAAGCTCTTGTTTTTAACAGTTAGTCAATTTCAGGGTATTTTTTAAGGATTCTAATATTATACTTAAGTATAGTATCCTAGGCGATTATTTTGGATTGAAAAACATTTGTATAGATAGGTAAGCGAATATTAAATATGAAACATACAATTTACTATTGAAATGTGTAAATTTTGGCGAATATTATGATAAAAAAAATATTTTATGTAAATATAGGCGATATTAGAGACTAAAAATGACCAAATAGCGAATTTATTTTTTGAAAAAAATCCCGAAAAATAGCCAATTGGCGAAATTTCACCCTTAAAAATTACCCTGGTCAATTTTTCATACTTTTGAATACGTAAAACATTTTTTTCTCTATTTTGGAAAATTGATATTTTCCTTATCTGATCACCATAAGGAAAACCAAGAGCATGGCTAGATATCCATTTCAACAATGAGCAATACCATATCACAATAAAAATCATTGATACACACACAACCTTTGATAGGCATTTGAAAGTGGTCTCTCAAAAATACTGATTTGACATTTAGACAAATTTCTTCAAACCCTAGGTCACCAAAGTGATTTTACTTTTTCATCATACTTGGAAAGTGAGATATCCACAATGTGAGGAATATCTTACTGACTCTAACCATGCCAAAATTCCCTTCTGCAACCTCATCATCAAACTTTGGCGGGCATTTTACTGTGACAGTGCAAACTATGCCAGATAGCACTTTTGGCAGACTTATATCTTCTTCCTCAATCCCCTTTTGGATAAGTTAATCATATGGTTAGATGAAAAACTAAACAATCTAAGTCCATGTACATTTAGAATAATTGTATCCATCATATACAGGAGGAGGCGGGCATTTTACAAAGGCTACTTGGGTATATTTGCAAGGAGTTTTTATACTTAGACAATTTGTCCAAAACCTAAGGTGGATTTTTCATTTCACCAAAACCATGAAACAATGATACCAGAGGATTTAGGACACCTCACTGAGAAAAACACAACTTGTTTCACCTTCATAATCTTCTTCATTTTCCCTAGGCGGGCATTTTACTGGAGTAGTGCAAATATGGCTGGGTGGAACTTTTGGCAGATTCATATCTTCCTCCTCAGAGATTCTTTGGACAATCCAATACCATGGTTGGATGCACCAAACAACATACTAGAGGTCCATGCTCTCAAAATGATTTAAGACATCAACCACAAGAGGTGGCGAGCATTTTACTAAGGCCACTCAGTCATTTTTTACCATTAATTCTATACTTAGGCAAATTTATTAGACTGGTTGAATATGCCTAAAACACTGTTTTGGTAGGTCCATATCTTTCTCCTCAGATACCTTCAAGTCAATGTGAAGACATGGCCAGGTAGAAAAAAATACCCATCTACAAGATGACCATATGGTGTGGGCATTCTCATCAACCCACAAATTACGGCGGACATTTTACTGAGGCCACTCAGGAAAATTTGCCACTTTGGTGTACAAGCAACCTGAAACCCTGTTTTGGCAGGTTGTTAATTTTGTCCACATTTTGTCACCAAACACTCTTTTTGAGAACTGAGACCATGGTAGGATATCATTTTCAACAAGCTATAGGATTATAGTTTCAATCATTTTTATCATACACCTATGAGGTATGGCGGGCATTTCCCCAAGGCTACTTGGACCAATTTTTCAACACTTAGCCAATCTCTCGATTTTCACCAAATTGCCATGTTTTCTAGAACGATGTTAAAATGCAACAATGACTTCCTGATAGCACCAGAACACCATCAGATGTATTTTCAATTTCATGCCACATCATCATACATGTCATGCCATGTCATCATCTCTGCCATACCATCATCCATGCCATGTCATCACTTCCTTTGTCTTTCATTGAGTTTTCCCTGCCATCATGTCCTTTATTCCTTTGTCATTATTGAACTCCTTTGACATCAATGACAACCATATTCAACATTCTCCCCCTTTGGCATTGATGGAAACACCTAAACATTCTCCCCCTTTGACAACAATGACAAAGGATAACCTATTATGCCCTTGTTGTAACCATCTTGACATAAAATTTCCAATCTTTCTCCTTTTTTTTTAATAACTGCTTTTGCCAATATAATTCTTCTTACCCCTTTTTTTCCTTCTCTTCCTCTTGTTAACTTGGACTTGGGGCTGACCATTTTAAATGATAATTTAGTTAGCATCCTTCTTTTCCTTCTTGTAGCTAGTCTTTGAATGAGAACTTGGATGATGAGTTCATAAATTCCCCCTATCACAGTGCTCCTCCTTTTGCCAACACATTTTCTTCTCTTTGTGTCAAATTTTATACTCATTGGTTTATCTTTGAGTTCTTTCATTCAACCCTTCTTTTTCTTCCATATTTTTTTTTTAAGATACAACATATAACTTGTTCTTCCTTAAGGAGTCTTCAATGCCATACAAGAAACTTCTCAACTTTATGTTTTTGCTCCCCTTTTTGACCAAATATCAAAATGATATGCCCTAGCTTCATTCCCACTTATACTCTTTTTCCAACACTTTCTTTTATAGCCTTCACCATGATTCCTCGGTCTTTGCTACAACTTCAAAAACAAATTCAGAGAGAAATTCATCAAACTGATATGTGCCTGAATACCAATTGTTCCTTTGCAATCTTCAACTGTTGAAGCTCTGGATGAAGTTCCACATATTTTGCAAATTTTGAATCTGCATCCTTCTCCTCATGATTTCTAGGATGCAATCTTATTGCTACTTTTACTCACCCTGGCACTTTCCAATAAAAAATAATGAATGTTTATAATTGCCCCATCAGACGGTTCTTAAGATTGTCTAAATCTGCTCTTGTATTAATCTTTACATGTGCTCATCAACTATGAAGACAGACTTATCGAATTTTCCAAGTGTAGAATGTGGAAGGTCATCCCAAACCAATGTAATCAAATGATTACTTTCAGGATGGAGAAGGTTTTCAATTAATGTGTCATGGCTTCATATTTTTTAGAATCATATAGCACCAGTAAATTGCAACCATTCATCATTCTAGAGAACTGTAGATGAACTTTCATGAACCAGCTGACCTGAATAATAGGATAATATTCATCTTGGTTTATAGATTTTATGGTCTTCATGTATCTCATGGATCACACATTTTAATATTTCATGTTACTTACACTCTGTTCTTTGCCAACCATATACTAGTATTACGATCATTTCTTGTCTTTTCTAATTCTGCTTCTGATTATACATTTCAGTTATTTAGTATACTTCACTTTGTCACATAGATTGTCTCTAGCAAGGTCTTCCTTTTCAATTTGTCACTTCTACACTTCTTCTTACCAAAATATTTTTTTCAAGTACCAATTGCAATTTTCTGATATTAACTCCCCCTGAGTACATGATCCTTTCTAATGCTTCATTTCAGGGTTCTCTTCTAAGTCATGAGAGTTTTAGAAAAGACATCCATCTTCGGTTCCACCATCATCACTAACTTCTTCTTCGTCATCTTTATCTCCATTGGTGTGTTCTTTTACATATTCATCTTGCTTCCCAGCATAATGGATGTCATTCTTATCTACAACACTACTATGCTTAACATCATCTTTGGAAACTTCATTGTGGCTTGGGGTCTTTGTTTCCTCTGACTCTTTGTAGTCTTCCTTTCTTCTCCACATCTTCCATGGTGTAAGAGATTTTATTCTTTTCATTGAACTTCTTTTTGTTTACTGCTTTTCCCTTTTTGAACTTCTTTGAAGCTTCTTTCTGATCACTTTCATTTTGCTTAGGATAAGGACATTTTAAAGCAAAGTGTCCAATTCTTCCAGAGTTAAAGCGCTTTAGAGGTATCTTTCCCCTATACTTTCCAGTACCTCTCTCAAGATTCCTGATGAACAAGGCTTCTTCATCCTCTGAGTTTTCTGATTGGTTCTTGGATAAGGCTTTAAAGGATGCTTCTTTCCTTTATTGACCACATTCTCCTTTTCTCATCTCGTAGCCAGTGAAAATCCCATGTAGTTCATCTACTGTCATGTCTTCAATATCATCTTGTTCTTCTAGAGTAGATACCTTTGAGTCATACTTCATTGGCAGGGTTCTTAGTACTTTGTCAACTACTTCTTTCTCCTTTAATTCTCCTCCAAGGCCTCGAATAGCATTGACAATATCATCTACTCTTAGAATATATTCTACAATATTTTCTTCCTCTTTCATTTTTAGGCTTTCAAACTATCCCTTGTATGTCTGAAGTTTTGATTGTTTGACTTTGGATGCTCCTCCATAGACAACTTTAATTTATCCCAAGCATCCTTGGTTTTCTTGCATTGCATGACTTTCAAAAACACTGAGTTTGTTAACCCATTCAAGATTGCATTTAGGTATTTTGCATTGGCGTCATATTGGTCAAGTTCTTCTTTGTCTGTAGGTAGATTGTCTTCTATTTTATACTTCTTTTCAACTGCTCTCCAAACCTTCCATCCAAGAGACATTATATGACACTTCATTCTTGCACTCCAATATGCATAGTTAATTCCTGTGAACAGTGGAGGTCCGTTGGTAGCTAATCCTTCTTGCTGATCCATTGTGGTCTTTAACTAGGATCTTACTTCCAGTGGTTAGACTGTAGTGAAGAAACTAGCTCTGATACCAATTGTTGGAATATCCAGCAATACTAGGGGGGGGTGAATCAGTGTTGCCTTCTTTTTCCTTTTATTAAAACAATTAGTATAAGACACACAAATAATAAACCAAGTTAGGACACAATATTTTATCGTGGAAACCTCAAAGAGAAAACCACAAACTCATACTCATTAATAAGATGAATTTTACAAAATTGTTTATCTTCTTCTACAGAAAGGATGCAACTACACCCCATATTTTTCTTGCTGCTACAGACAAGGATGCTACTACACCCCATATCTTCTGCCTTCTTCTACAGATAAGGATGCAACGACACCCTGTGTTATCTCCCCAATAAATGTAGACTAGTCAAGTCATCTAGGCGATAGGAAGTCTTTTATTTTTGTTTCTTGTCTACACATGTCTGAGTTCTAGTCCGGTAGGTCTGAGAAGGTAACGAAGCCTAAATTGATATTTTTTGCATCAGCCTCCTTCCGAAGGCAAAGTTTCAGGTTTCGGTAGCTTAGGTGGGCCTGGTATTGGCTCATTAGCTACCGAAAGTCAGATTTTCGGTTGTTTACGGTGTACAAAAACAGAACACTCCAACCACCGAAAGCGGAAAAGTTACAGCGTAAAGTGGAGGGACGGTTTTTGGTGGCTTGGGCGAACATAGTGGTGTTCATTAGCCACCGAAAGATCAAACATTTTCCACAGCTCGAGGGGCAAATTCGAAACCTTCCTTAGTTGCCGAAAGGAAAAAGTAATGCCCGCATTCACGAAACCGTTTCGGGGGTTTGGGCGAACATAACGGTGTTCATTAGCCACCAAAAGTCGGGCATACTTCCCGCAGCTTGCCATCAGATGGGTTGGATTAGTTTCAGGCGCCGAAAGCAAAAGACAGTAGCGAAAATCGTTTTCCGGCGGCATAGCAGGATTGAAGATGAATTGTCGGCTGTCGAAAGGGAAGCGATGTCAATTGACGGACATGTCAAATCGAGGGTTCGGGGTTATGGTGCAGGGAACTCATCATGGTTTAAGCCGTCGAAAGGGTCATTTCAGTGAAATTCTGACTCACCCCGAGGGAAGTCTGGACGCCACTGCCATAATTCTGACTAGACGGACCTCTTTCCCATCCACATAACTGCTTTTCTCAAATTCCATTCCGCTGCTGTAATCAAGTCTCAGCCACCATCATTTCACCCTCATGATTTCCCACCTTTGCATACCCTCGGAGTTAGCTCCCGAAAGGCCACACCACCTTCCCATTTTCGCCCCCATTGTGTCGATTGAGCCCATTTTATCCCTATTTCCTATCGCTCTCTCAGTTTGGGTTTGAGCAATAAGTGCCACCAAGCAGGTCATCGATGTCGAAAGGGGGAGGAGCAGTCTTGAGGAAGGAATTAAGTGACACCTGCTACCTGGAGGCACACCCCGAGGTAGGTCAGTTTTTCAAGAATGTTGGTTGCTATAACTTCTGTAAAAATCTTCAGGGCTCTCACCAACAGGTGGCCAAAGCTTTCACCCTCACATATGACAGAGAAAAGGCAGTAATCGACAAGGAAGAGTTCCATGTGAACAAGGCCCTCATTGCCCAGATAACAAAATTGCCCACGACCGGGGAGAGCTGGTTTAAGACCACGATTAAGAAGTATTTCAAGTTTAAATCATATCTAAAACCGGAGCATAGGAGTCAGGTTTGGAAGAAGGACATCCCTATGTCACACCTGGAGGATAATTGGCAGCTGTTATTGAAGTCCATCCTGGCCTATATAACCTGTGAGGGCAGGTATAACAGGGTGTTAATCTATCACTTTAGATTGCTAGATCATTTCACGGGCAAGAACCCTCTAAATATCCCTTTCTACCTCGACAGGTGCCTCACCAAAATGGCGCATAAAGTAAAGGCTCAGCCCTCCAAAATTGCAGGGAGGCTATTCCACCATGGTCTGATCAGTTGTTGGTCTCTGAGTTATTGCAGAGAAAAGGCATGAAATGGAATTTCTTTCTCTTCTGGAGTGGGCTCGAAACCGAATTACAACCAAAAGGAGGAAAGAAATCCTTAAACCCCAAAAGTGGAAAACGAAGAAGGAGGGCTCTTCCCCCAAATTCAGTCAAACCCCTTTCCTCAGCTCCACCGGTGAAGAAAACCAAAAGGAAACTGACATTTGATGACAAGGCTGAGGATGAGGGGATGGTTTCAGAGGAAATTCCTTCGAGAAGTACAAATATTTTAAACCTCCCTTACATTGATTCTGAAGAGGAGGGGGAGTTGCAGAGAGCTGAAGCAGAATTTGATAAGGAGAAAACAGAACAGGTACCCCAGGAAGAAGTCCCACCCCTGATGGAGCAGGAGAATGACTGTGTAAAGTTGCCCCCATCTTCCTCTATGGAAGAGCAAGGCTTGGACTATGTGAATTTACCCTCCCCTATACCCATGGAGGAAAAGAGTCAGCAGGTGGCCGACAGACCAACCCAAAACACAAAGATTTCAGCTTCACAGAAAATCAACCGGCTCCTCCAGCAAGCTTATGAACGCGAGTTACTCCAGAGGGTCATTAAAGAGAAAAATAAAAGGTTGACAGAGAGGTATAACGAGATTTACATATCTTTTCATGGATTGACCAAGAAACATGGCAAGATGAGGGGCAGAAACATAAGGCTTATCAGGGAAAACACCCGATTGAGGAGGAAGGTCAAAGTTTTAGAAGGCAAGGGAGAAGCTCAAAGTCCCCATCCCATGGCGCATTCGAACCTGCAAACCTTAGCTGTTTCCGCGATTGACTTTGCCAATCCTCCAACCTCGGCCCAGGAGGAGGAAACATCCAGGTAACATGAGGATGGAAACACAGTTTTGCCATTTTTTGCAGGTTGAATCATGCATGGTTTTTAGCAGCTTGGGCGAACACCGGAACTGTTCATTAGCTGCCGAATCCCGTTTTGGTAGCTTATTGTGTGCAAGCGACGTCCTCCCAGATACCGAAAAAGAGATAAGTTTTTCCAGCACCCTCAAGCATTTCGGTGGTTTAGGCGAAGCGTTACTATGATGGGCTAACAAAACTGGGCTTGAAGGTGACAAGCAACCGAAAGCCATTTATATGCATTCTGCTGTGTATGAATCTGTTAAAAGCGATAAGGATTCACACCCTCTATTTTAAATCAACCCTCTGAACAGCCATAGTCAAAGCCTTGTCTATCTGAGAGTCCTCATGCATGTTGTGAGAGTGTAAGATTCTGATTCCTGTCATCCAACTTGATCCAAAATAAATCCCTTCTTTCAAGACAAGTTTAAGTTACCAGGCATCTCTGAAATACAACCTAAGAGAGCTTCCTGGGGTGATAACACCCTGGATCTTCTGCCTGCTGCTACATACAAGGATGCAACGACACCCCAGAAATTCTGCCTACTGTTATAGACAAGGATGCAACAACACCCTGTTTTCCAGCTTCTACTGTAAGGAGGCTACAACCCCCTGCAGGATTTCTTCTTGCCCTCGCACCACCCTACCTCCCTTATATGTTTCTGTCAATATTCCATATCTTCCTCTTTTGAATCTGTCATACATTCTTCTTCATCTTGTTGATCTCTGTCTTCTTATGCTGCTGCTTGATCTAGACTACTGAGACACCTTATCTCCATTTCATATTTCTGTTTATATATTCTTCTTTTTTATTAACCATCACACCTTTACAAAATGACTCATGATTTTTCATTCTAGTGCCTCTTCAAATCTCTGTTATTAATCTTTAATTTATATCTCTGTTCATTACATATTTTAAATTAATTAATTAATTAAAAACTCTTCGTACATCTCAGGCCTGCGGCCTTCTTCCATCTTCATTGTGAACCCTCCATTTTTGCTGGCATTCTCCATCTTCAGGAATTTGTGCTTCTCTTTCTTTCACGCCCATGGGCTACTTTTCCTCCTCTACGAGCTCCTTGTAGGCTTCCTCACGCGAGCTTGCCTTCTGCGGGCATATTTAGCCCCTTCTGGGAACCCATAGCCCTCTCTGCGGGCATATTAATCTCCCGTGGGCTTTCTTTTAACCCCAATGGGAATCCTTAATCCCCTGTGGGATTACCCTTACCTTCTGTGGGCATCCTTAATGCTCCTGCGGGATTAACTAAGCATCTGAGGGCATATTGAGGCCCCTGTGGGCATATAAGTCCTTGCGAGATTTTCACAAGCCCCCATGGGCTTGACACAAGCCTTTGCAAGATTAACTTTAGCCCCTGCGGGCATAATAAAGCTCCTAGGAGATTTTTAACCCTTAATCCCCTTTATAAGTAACCATGTTTTTCTTTGCTCTTTGGGAGACCAATAACTCGCACATGAGAGATCAAATTAGCACTATGAATGCATGGAGGGATATCCAGTTTACCAAGCAAGAAGACCATGTCACCTTTAGGTTTTACTGACACAAACAGAGCCTCTGGCGGGCATTTCAAAATGGATTCTCAAGCTCTTGTTTTTAACACTTAGTCAATTTTTCATACTTTTGAATATGTAAAACATTTTTTTCTCTATTTTGGCAGATTGATATTTTCCTTATCTGATCACCATAAGGAAAACCAAGAGCATGGCTAGATATGCATTTCAACAATGAGCAATACCATATCACAATAAAAATCTATTTATACACACACAACCTCTGCCAGGCATTTGAAAGTGGTCTCTCAAAAATACTGATTTGACATTTAGACAAATTTCTTCAAACCCTAGGTCACCAAAGTGATTTTAATTTTCATCAAACTTGGAAAGTGAGATATCCACAATGTGAGGAATATCTTACTGACTCTAACCATTCCAAACTTCCCTTCCGCAACCTCGTCATCAAAATTTGGCGGGCATTTTACTGGGACAGTGCAAACTATGCCAGATAACACTTTTGGCAGACTTATATCTTCCTCCTCAAACCCCTTTTGGATAAGATAATCATATGTTAATATGCAAGACTAAACAATCTAAGTCCCTGTACCTTTAGAATTATTTTATGCATCATATACAGGAGGTGGCGGGCATGTTACAAAGGCTACTTGGGTAGATTTGCAAGGAGTTTTTATACTTAGACAATTTGTCCAAAACCTAAGTTGGATTTTTCATTTCACCAAAACCATGAAACAATGATACCAGAGGATGTAGGAAACCTCACTGAGCACAGCACAACTTGTTTCACCTTCAGACTCTTCTTCATTTTCCCTAGGTGGGCATTTTACTGGAGTAGTGCAAATATGGCTGGGAGGCACTTTTGGCAGATTCATATCTTCCTCCTCAAATATTCTTTGGACAATCCAAGACCATGGTTGGATGCACCAAACAACATACTAGAGGTCCATGCTCTCAAACTGATTTAAGACATCAACCACAAGAGGTAGTAGGCATTTTACTGAGGCCACTCAGTCAGTTTTTACCATTAGATCTATAATTGGGAAAATTTCTTAGTCTGGTTAAATCTTCCTAAAACATTGTTTTGGCAGGTCCATGTCTTCTCCTCAGAGACCTTCAAGTCAATGTGAAGACATGGTCAGGTAGATAGAAATACCCATATACAAGATGACCATATGGTGCAGGCATTCTCATCAACCCACAAATTATGGCGGGCATTTTCCTGAGGCCACTTAGGAAAATTTGCCACTTTGGTGTACAAGCAATCTGAAACCCTGTTTTCGCAGGCTGTTAGTTTTGTCACCAAACACTCTTTTTGAGAACTGAGACGATGGTAGGATAGCCTTTTCAGCAAGCTACAGGATGAAACTTTAAGATAATTTTATCATACACCTATGAGGTATGGCGGGCATTTCCCCAAGGCTACTTGGACCAATTTTTCAACACTTAGCCAATTTCCTAATTTTCACCAAATTGCCATGTTTTCCAGAATGATGTTAGAATGCAACAATGACTTCTTGATAGCACTAGAACAACATCAGATGTATTTTCAATTTCATGCCACATCATCATACATGTCATGCCATGTCATCATCTCTTCCATGCCATCATCCATGTCATGTCATCACTTCCTTTGTCTTTCACTGAGTTTGCCCTGCCATCATGTCCTTGATTATTCCTTTGTCATTACTGAACTCCTTTAACATCAATGAAAACCATATTCAACAACACTTAGCTTTCCTCGCTCCCACTAACCCACTGACTTATTAACCGACTCATTAATACAATATGGACCATTTCTAACTAACTGACTCAACTCCAACCATTAACTCGATCAAACATCACCGTTTTTCCTATTTCCTTGGCCTCTTCGTTGGAGTTGACCACTTCAATGAACCACTTCTACTTTGTCTTTGTCCACACCACAACTGTTTCTTCAAAAATGGTACCTCCAAAAACACTAGGCCCAACACCTATCAGCATCTATCATGTTGTTTAGAGTGGAAGTGGAATGATAGTTAGCCCCTACAAATGCTCCCATAGCAACCACTGTTTCTGCAGCTTCCTTCTGATCATCCATGGATTCCTATTTCCAAATGGCCTGGTGTTCAATGGGAGCACTAACAACCTCATATTCTCTAGCTCTTTTCCTTTTCATAACTGCCTTACACTTTTTGCTAAAGAAGTAGTTTCCCAAAGAAACTACTACTTCCTCGCCGAAGTCTGCTGTATGTTGAGAAGTAGTCAACAGAAGATTAAAAAATGACAAAATAGGTAAAACTGAGTGGAATCAATAGAGAAGACTTGGGTGGAAATATCAGAAGTTCGGGGATTGGTTTCACTAAGTATAGAGAAGGTGCAGATGAATCTTCTACTTGGCATTGAGAGGTTTGGGTAGATGGTATATATTTTCAGGTTGCAAAGACAAACTAGGAATATCTCAGCTTAAAGGATCATTTTCAAGATGCATTGGTTCACATTGATGTAAGACAGGAGGATTTTGAGGATTACCATGGGGGATTTGGGACAAGGTTTGTCTACAATAGAAAGGGAGGTTAAAGGTTGGTCTTGAGCATCTTGGGAAGCAGGGGAATTATTATTAGAGTTTGCATTGGGAAGCTCAGTGATATGACTTAAAGGATCATTATCAAGATGCATGGGTTCAAATTGATGTAATTTAGGAGGATTTTGAGGATTATCATGAAGGATTTGAGATAGGGATTGGTCTACACTAGAAAGTTTGGGTAAATTTTGGCCTAGAGCAGCTTCGGAAGCAAGGGAAGTAACATAGTTTACAATGTGAAGCCCAGTTGTATGACTTAAAGGATCATTATCAAGATTCAAGGGTTCATATTGATGTAAGTTAGGAGGATTCTTAGGATTATCATGGGGACTTTCAGACATGGGTTGGTTTACACTATAAAGGTTAGGTAAAGGTTGGTATTGAGCAACTTGGGAAGTAGGGGAAGTATTAATAGAGTTTGTAATGGGAAGCTCAGTGGTATGACCATTTAACTGAAGCGATTTTGGATGAGGCCCAGTAGGAAAAACATTTAAAGGTACATTTTAATTAGATAGAGGTGATGGCGTAGTCTCTTCCTGTTCAATTTTTGTAGACACAAAGGCCTCCTTAGGTTTTTCCAGATCTAAGTCAATTACCTGAACAATATTTTTGGGAAGGGAAGGTTTAGGAATTGTAGTTACTGAAATTTTTTCTTCTTATATTTCTAAATTAGAAATAATTTGAGAAGAACCAATAACATAAGAAGGTTGGAGGCTCTAAGAGTGGATAAGGAATTTGTTGGAGGATTTTTGCTGGTATACTGTGACTTTTATGAAAACTATTGCATTGGGGCCTTAAACTTTGACTAAATCACAACCAAAGCTTTATTATTAACCTCCATTTCAGCTCTCTTTGTCTTTTCCTCAATTGCAAAGCTTTGTTTCTTTCCTTAAGAGCCAATATCTTATGTTCCTTCTGTGTTTCATGAATTGAGGCCCTTTTCCTTAGGTCACCGATTTTAGAGATTACTCCTTCAAAACTGTACACCCCTTTATACAATTAATCATCGAGTTCAGTTTCATGAATGTATGTTGCCCTGATTTGTGCTGTGGAGAAATGATTTTCCACAAAATTCTTAGGATCACGCATTCTCTTAGGTCCTAAACCAATATTTAATTATTTTAGTCAGGAATCCATCAGGTGTGCATGAGGTGAATTTTGAATAACCAAATGGCCAATATATAATGAAAATTTTGGCCAATAACTCCTTTTAAGTCTATAATGTCTGTCATGGATCCCTTTAACTACGGTTTGATAGAAAACCTCCGCCAGGTACATTCTATCTAGGACAAATATGTGAAGCAAGTGCACTGAATTGTGTCTCCAAATTCTCAAATAAGTGAATAAATCCATGCCATACCAATAACCCATGACAACTATCAACTCCCTTGCTTGTTGAGAAAGCCTAGTTGCATTTGTCTTGAAGATAATAAGATAAACAATGCTTAGGAACTTATCACAGATGTCAAAAATATGAGGTCTGTAATTATCCTCCCATAACAAAGAACAATAAATGTGAATTGGGGGTTCCCCTTCCTTCCACTTCCATCCCATTGATGAATAAGTGAAAGTTGCACACATGGCATCAACTAAATAGGTAGACATATAAAACTTAGGCTTCCTATTTGTAGGGTCATTTTTCACTATTGCTATTGCATCCTTTAAATTCACTCAAAAAAATTGCGCCCAATTAAATACCTAGCCATGTGTAGTGATGTGGTGAACGAAAGGTTCCCACTCCAATTTGAACTGGGTGCAATTCTCTAATCCCTAAAAGCGACAGAGCGTATTAGAAAATAATTTAATAGATTATTGGGCTTGACAATGAAACTGTTTGGATCAAACCACCATCCCTTTACCATCTCTAACAAGTCAAATTGTTTTTCATATGCATCTAATAGCTCTTAGGTTAGAAACTACACTGGGGTCTTCAATGCATATATCCGAGAGAAAGTTCGTGGTTTACAGTATGCAGACACTGCCTGCTTTAAGTCTTGAAATGAACTAGAAGGTAGGTATGTGAAGTCTATCATCCACTTCACTAAGTCTGTATACGGTATCACAACTGGCCATGCGACAATGGCATAAATATTTGAATCGCTGATTTTCTGGAAAGCTGCAGCATCATCCCCGAACTTCGAAAAATCTCAATTATCGAAAAATCTGTAAATGGTTTCCTTGTCTAAACACTAAGGGTCTCCGTTACAGATATCGATATCTCAAAATATTCCAATGTTGGCGTCTTTTGTTTCGTTTTTTTTAACTTCCTCTGCAGCCGCTTTGGATTTCGTTCTTGGATCCCTGGTGATTACGAAGTTTTCTTTCATATAATAACCATATATAAGTAAAAATTTGAAGTGAAAAGAAATATGCCGACAGAATTTATGGTAAATCTAATACCTGAATCAACTATTAAAACTTATATTGAGTAAGCTCTATCTATAGTCAACTGTAATTTCACGATTTCTCCTTTAAGGGTTTCACTGAGAGTAGCAAGGTAAGAAAAAAGATGGCAAGGACATAAGCAGGGATCAAATTTGAAGGGTAGGGTCGCATTTCACTTTGAAGGGCTATGAGATATGGAACCCTTCAATGTTGACATGTAATAATAAATTATTTTTTTCATTTGAAAATTTAATAGTACGTCAACATTTCATTATTGTTTTTATGAATTCACTAATAGAATAGTGAATCGGCGATATTTGCATTGTTCTCCTCTATAAATTTTAATAAGTAATGTTATATTAATATGGGCTAGTTACATAACCCAAGAACCCTACATAAAATAAATTTCAAAAACAAAAGAAAAAAACGACAATATGAAAAAATCACTTGTTTTATAACCAATAGAGCTTGTATTGGCAAGTAATAAAACTTGTTCATAGAAAAATCAAAAGTAACTATGCTTGCTTTATATTGAAAGACATTGTTTACATACATATGTGTACATAGAACAAAAGACTTGTCTTGAAACAAAATCTTAAAAAAAAAGATTTCATACTAAGGGATAAATCACTATATGTTTGCACATCATTGAGCTAAGTTCATTGAACCACACAACAACTCAATTACTTTAATGCTCCAAATTCATTGTCTTTGATTACATTTGTTGTCAACTCTATCAGCATAGTAACAGTTGGGCGGAGTGTAGCCATCTTGTTTATATTGGGATTGTAGTCTGCGGCTGCCATTAACCTGAAAAAAAAGTAGTAATGTTAATAAGAATTGTATTGAAATGAAAAGGATAGTGTACAAATTAAGATAAATTCCATCTAACTACACCAAAATGTCAAATGAAAAAGTGCTTCATTTCATTACCTTTATCACAATTTAATGGATGCCAAACTCCTTGTGAATGTGTTGAAGGTTAAAACCAAACATGAAAACCTAAAATACATGTAATTAGATATATATGTACATAGAAACAAAAACTTATCTTGAACCAAAATACCGTTAGAGATGTTATTCATCTCATGTACTTGGAGATAGAAATTTGGACCAGAATAACTCTATCATCACATTTAATTAGATGAAACCAACTTACTTCGTGTTTTATTTTTAAAGTGTTGTAAATTTATGAGATAGCCCAAAATGAAGTATACATGTTATTTTTAAATGGATATACTATTAGAGATGTGGTACATCTCACCTAATGAGATATTGCAAAATGAAGTACACATGTTATTTTTTAAGTGGATGTATTATTAGACATGTGATATTAATCAAACACATGGATCTGACGGTAGCACAAATGACAATACCTTGCAGCCATAACTGACATACAAATTAATGAAACTCATAGTCTCTAAAATTGTTTTCAGTCATAAATAAACATAAGAAAATTGGCATTGCTACAAAACTAAATATGAGGACAATGAGGACAAATCTGAATAAAATGCAAGTACAATGGAAAAGGAGGAAAAATCTGAATATGAATGCAAGTATCCTTATCTTCAACATTCATGTTTAATCACTGGAAGTTAGTAAATAGATATCGCATATAATTCACCATCTGATTTTAAAGAACAACAAATATATATAAACATTAAACTATCATCTCTAAAATTGTTTTCAATCATAAATGAACAAAAAAATTTGGCATTGCTACACAATTGATTATGATAACAAGGAGGACAAATCTATATTTGAATGTAGTATAAGGCAAAGGAAGACAAATCTGAATATGAATGCAATTATCTTTATGTTCATCATTCATGTTTAATAACTGAAAATTAGTAAATAAATATCATATATCATTCACCATCTAATTTTAAACAGCAACAAATATATAAACATTAAACTATCGTCTTCATCTACCAAATATTAACATTCATAAATAAATATGGATGTCTAATAATAAGCCAGCATGTCATTTACAGGCTATAAGAGTGCCAACATCAAGCACAAATAGTGATACAATAAATGAGAATCCATCTTATAATAACCATGCAATCCAGTACAAGGCACTAAAACCATATCAAATGCTAAGAACAACATCCACTAAAACTTGGTGCATATACTCTTTATTAACAAGTTTTTAATGCATGTCTTAGGATGGGACTCAACATATTCAAGGAGACTATGATATCAAGCTTCAAACACAAACTGGGAGGATTTCTTGGAAAACACCATTGGAGGATTTCTTGGAAGACCGCATTTTGTTCCTTCTTACCTTGGCACCACATCTACTTCCTACCTTGTCTAAACTCACACCTTGCATTTCCATCATTCACATCTATCTTTTTAGAGGACACACAATTGTTATTACTTGCCTTCAACATCATGTTAGTGTGAATGTTTCTTGCATTGGTTGTATTGGAACACAGTTGGTCACCTATGTAAAGTGGAATTTAACCTTTATATTGTTAAATTTTGAGTATTAATTCACAATACTAAAGGATCTTTGCTGAGAGAATAACATCTATAGTATATCAATGCATGACAATCATAATATGACAACCATCACAAGCATCACAAGAATCAAAAGCATAGAGACAAGAGACACAGAGTTTCCGTGGGGAAAACCCTAAGGTGAAAAACCCCACAACTTCCTCAGAGATAGAGAGAGCAATGGATCAACCAAAATACAACCAAATAACACTGAGATAGTCTCCTACCAGATGATCCTCCTCCTCCTCACTAGTGCGCCACTTTTGAGAGTGAGAGTGAGTTACTTTTTCGAGTGAGTAAAATAGAGATCTCCTATCTCTATTTATACTCACCTTTTTTCCCAGTGACCTTATGGGACCGACTTGTCTACTTAGATACATCCACATTATATTATATATAATTCCGGGCTGACCCCATATGGTGGTCTAATAACCCATCAGCAAGTACACACACTTGCGACACTTGTCAATCCACATGACGACACTTCCTTATAGAGGAATAACACATCTCTTATAAGGGTACAATAAATATATATAAAATACACAGATGAAATACATTTTGAAGTTACATATACATCAACACTCCCTCTTAACTAGGAAGGTATTTCTCGACACCGATCTGCTAGACAAGTCTTCTTCTCTGGATCATCGTCATCATCATCGTCACTGCTGCTGCTATCTCAACCAATCTCTGACTCTACTCGTCATAGGAAGTTCTACAGAGCCAGTCCTTTTTCATACTAGATGTAGGCCCACCATCTGCAGGTCTTCATCATCATTGGCCATACTGTGGAATCCTCAGGACTTATTATGTGCGTCACAAAACTTGGCTGCAGCATCCCAGGCTATTACGAGCATACAGCTCTACCTGTAGGATCTCCCAGGAGCACATTACATGTGACCCATTACAAAACCTGGCTGAAGCATCCCATGTTGTTACGAGCACTCAGCTCTACCTATCGGATCTCCCAGGAGCACATTACATGTGATCTCACCACAAAACCTGGCTGAAGCATCCTAGGATGTTACGAGCACACGGCTCTACTTGTCAGATCTCCCAGGAGCACATTACATGTGGTCCACCACAAAACTTGGCTGAAGCATCTGAGGCCTTTTTCATCCTGTCCAGATCTCCCAGGAGCAAATTACATGTGGTCATGGCAAAACCTGGCTGAAGCATCTGAGGCCTTTTTCATCCTGTCCAGATCTCCTAGGAGCAAATTACATGCCATAGGACAAAACCTCGCAAGAGCATCTGCCAGATATCCCAGGGCACCGAATTACATGCCATAGGCAAAACCTCGAAAGACTATCTATAGATCTCCCAGGGCACAAATTACATGTCCTTCCAAGCAAAACCTCGAAAGAGCATTTTTCAGATGTCCCAGGGCACCGAATTACATGCCATAGGCAAAACCTCGAAAGACCATCTGCAAATCTCCTAGGGCACAAATTACATGCTTACCTGCACAACCTGATCCACGGCCACAAAGTATCATCTGATACTCATCAAACATCATCCTGATGTACACATGATCATCCTGATCATCATCACTGCAACATCCTGCTGCATGGCATCTAGAGAAGCTTGTCATCCACGATCATCCTGATCATACAATGCATCCATCTGATGCACACCAAGTATCCACCTGATACATACATAGATACATGATCCACACAATGTATCCATCAGCATACATGATCTACTTGATCATACAAAGATACATGATCCACACAATGTATCCATCAATCATACATGATCTACCTGATCATACAAGGATACATGATCCACACAATATATCCATCAGCATCCAACATGATGCGTACATACAAAATACATACACATGATCCAACCGATCATATCCAGCATCCAACATGATGTGTATACAAAATACATACACATGATCCAACCGATCATATCCAGCATCCAACATGATGCGTACATACATATAAATGATCCAACTGATCATATCCAGCATCCAACATGATGCATACATACATATAAATGATCCAACTGATCATATCCAGCATCCAACATGATGCATACATATATACATATAATGATCCAACTGATCATATCCAAGCAGAAACCAGAACATCATCCTGATGCTCATCATCCAACGCTTACATCCATAGCCATGTGAAGGATCCCCCTTCCAACATGCTTGGAATGGCTTCAGCAAATGTGTCCATCACTTCTTCCTCAAAGTGTCCTCGATCTGAAGCATGCCAAGCCTCTCTCTGAAGTACTCGAACTTCACCCTGGCTAGTGGCTTCGTCAGCACATCTGTAATCTGCTCGTCCGTCGCAACATACAAGAGCTTCACGGCTCCTCTCTGCACCATATCCCTAATATAGTGATATTTGATCTCTATGTGTTTCGACCTGTCATGAAACACTGGGTTCTCGGATAGCTTCACACAACTTTGGTTATCACAGAAGATACCAGTAGCATCCAACGGGAGATCAAATAACTCAGACAGTAGCTTTCGTAGCCATACTGCCTCACAACTAGCTAAACAGGCTGCAACATACTCTGCCTCAGCTGTACTCGGTGCTACAAAGGACTGCTTCCTGCTAAACCAAGAGATCACACCTGATCCCATACTGAAGCAACACCCAAATGTGCTCTTTCTATCTGCAGCACTGCCACCCAATCTGAATCAACATAACCCTACAGGTTAAACTTTTGATTCGCTTCATACTTGAGCCCATAATCCACTGTACCCTTTAGGTACCTCAGAACATGCTTTATAGCAACCAGGTGAACACTCCTCGGATCCGTCAGGAACTGGCTCAATGTGTTCATAGCAAAGCAAATATCTGGTCTCGTGTTCGTCAGGTACATCAAGGACCCAATCATCTGACGATACATAGAGACATCAATCGACTCAGATGAAGCATCACATAGAAGCTTCAGATTCGATGCCATAGGTGTGGCCATGGTCTTGCAATCCATCATCCCAAATCTCTTTAGGATATCTACTGTGTACTTCCCTTGACCAAGGAAGATCCCACCTGCACTCTGCCACACCTCCATACCTAGGAAATAGTGCATCATTCCCAAATCTTTCATATCGAATTCAGCAGCAAGCTTACTCTTAGTATCTACAATCAGTCTGTCATCTCCTGTTACAAATAAGTCATCCACACATAGGGGTAGAATCATAGGATTCCCTTCCACAACCTTGTAGTAAAGGTTGGAATCCGCTTTACTCTTGGTAAAGCCCAAGCTAGATAGGAAACTGTCCATCCTACCATACCAAGTTCTGGGAGCTTGCTTCAAGCCATACGAGGCTTTCTTCAATCTGCACACATATGACTCCTTGTCATGTATTTCAAAACCAAGTGGCTGTTCCACATATACTTCCTCTTCAACTACACCATTCAAGAAGGCAGTCTTGACATCCATCTGGTGTATTTTCCATTTCATAGCTGCAGCTAGGGCAAGTACTGTTCTGATGGAAGTATACTTGGCTACAGGTGCAAAAGTTTCTTCATAATCTATTCCCTCTTTCTGAGAGAAGCCACAAGCTACGAATCTTGCTTTGTATTTCTCCACACTGCCATTTGCAGCATGCTTGATTTTGAAGATCCATTTAGAAGTCACAACAGACTTCTCTTTAGGTCTTGGGACAACATCCCAAACATCATTCTTCATTATTGATTGGTATTCCTCAACCATGGCATCCTTCCATTCTTTCTTTTCCGCTGCCTCTTCATAACTGGAAGGATCTTTGTTCATAACAGAGTTAAGCAACATAGCTGGTCTGTGATCTGGTTCTCTTCTTTGCTCTGTGTTCTTCTTCTGGAATACCAAATCTTTCTGCATCTTGAATGAGCTCTCTAGCCCATGCAGGTTTCCTCTTGTGAGAGTTATCCTCACGGGGTGGATCTACAGGTTCTTGTGGATCTTCAAACTCATGAACAGCTTCTGGAAATGCTTCAGTCATGGTAGTGTCCTGAAATCTTGTTTCCTTAGGTTCTTCATAAACTTCGATAGGTGCCTTCCTTGATTTTATGAATGCTGAGTTTTCATCAAATGTTACATCCCTACTAACATCAATCTTCTTAAACCCTGGAAAGTATATTCTGTAAGCCTTCGAGCTTTCACTGTAACCCACAAAGATACCCTTCTTTCCTGAAGGATCTAGTTTAGTCCTATTTTCCTTTGGGACATGAGTATATACTGGACAACCAAATATTATGAGATGACTGACTTCAGGTTTCTTACCAGAAAAGACCTCTTCTGGTGTCTTGCTGTCCAATATCTTGTGGGCTGTTCTGTTCTGCACATATACAACTGTTCTAGCTGCTTCTGCCCATAGATGCATAGGAAGATCCTGGTCATACAACATTGCCCTTGCTGCTTCCATGATAGTTCTGTTCTTTCTTTCTGCAACACCATTCTGTTGAGGATTATAAGGAGCAGTCAACTCCCTCTTAATCCCTGAATCACTGCAAAGCTTCTTGAAGTCACTTGAGGTGAATTCTCCACCATTGTCAGATCTGAATGTCTTGATCTTCTTGTCAGTTTGATTCTCCATCAAGGTTTTGAATTCCTTGAATTTATCAAGCACCTCATCTTTGCTCTTCAAGAAGTATATCCAAGTCTTCCTGGAGAAGTCATCGATAAATGAGACATAGTAAGCATACCACTCAGGGAACTGGATGACATAGGACCACATACATCTGAGTGTATGATTTCTAGGATGTCTTTTGCCTTGCTTTCACTGCTTGGGAAATCCTTCTTAATGTTCTTACCTTTTGCACATCCTTTGCAAACACCTTCATGTTTGGTCTTGATTTCAGGAAGACCCTCTACTGCCTTGCTTGCAATTGGAAGTGATCTATAGTGCATGTGAGCAAGTCTTCTATATGCCAAAGTTCACTTGGCTCCATGGATTCATGCACCATGGCATGTTCAGGTTGTCCCTTCAATTTATACAAGCCTCCCTCTTGCTCTCCAATTACTACTGCATCATCTATGGTCTTTCCCTTTGGCCACATTAGGACTTGGCCATCCACAAATGCAACCCTCATACCTTTTGCATCCAATGCAGAAATGGAGAGTAAGTTCTTCTTGAGCCCAGGTACATAAAGTACTTCTCTCATCTTCAAGGATTTTCTAGAATCTAGGTTGTAGGAGGCTTCACCACTACCTTTGATTGGATATTCATAATCATCCCCAAGTTTCACCTTATGGGGTGATTCATGTTTAGATAGATTCACAAAAGATTCCTTAAACCCAGTCATGTGTTTGGAAGCCCCACTATCAATCAACCAATCATTACAACCATGAGAGATGGTACCTGTGAGAGCAGAGATTAGAACATACTCTTCTTCACTTGATGAGTCATCATTGCTATCACTTTTTTCCATAGCCTTCTTCTTTGGGGGTTCATCATCTTTGGCAGCATGAGCATGAAACCTTCTTTTGCTACCCTTCTTCTTCTTGTTGGAGATGTTGTTGTCCTTCTTCTTCTTGGGACAATTTATGGCAATATGTCCTTTCTCATTACAGGTGAAGCATATTCTTCTTTCTTTGAAGGGATGTGAAGATTTCTTGGAGTGAGATGGCTCTCTCTTGGACTTCCCTTTCTTGGTGTGAGCTGTGAGAGCTTGATCTTCAATCCCCATCTTTTCTTCTCGTGCCACAAGCCTTGCTTCTTCTTGTGAGCATTCTTCCCGAAGTCTACTAAAGGAGATCAACTTCTTCCTTGCACAAATTCCTTGAATAAAGGAATCCCATGACCTAGGTAGGCCATTTAGAGTGGTCATCACCACTTCACCATTTTCCACCATTTCATCCATTGCTTCTAGTTGTTCCTTGATCTGGGAGACCCTTGAAAAATAAGATTGAATGGTTTCTCCATTCTGAAACTTTACTCCTTTCAATTGGTTCCGCAGGGTCAGCTTCTGATTTATGTTCTTCCCTTCAAACAGCTTGGTCAAAGAGTCAAACATCTCCTTGGGTGTCTTAAGAGAAGACACATGGGGTATGAGATGGTCTTTGATAGAATCAGCAATGATTCTTTTTTCCTTGACCAAGTTCTTCTTGTGCAATGCCTTGGCCTCTTCATCCTCTGGGATAGGGATGTCTTCTTTCACATATGAGTCCAACTCATTCTCTTCTAGGATTAACCCAATCCTATACTTCCAGGCTCGGAAGTTATCAGCCCCTTCAAGCTTATCCTCAAGATTGGTGTGGAGAGACATCTTAAAGAGTACTTCAAATGGAAATAGAAAAGATTTAGGACTTACCACTTGAAGTGCTGAAAACTGGATATGGTCCCGGATTAGGGTTTGTCAGAGAAACCCTAAAAATTCAAAATGTGAATTTCAAATTTCTGAAAGGATAGAAAGATGCGCCTTGGTGAGTTGATCAGCCTAGTACATTCAAAATTTGAGATCAGCAAATTCTTGGCCTTCAAAATTTCCTTTTCGTCCTCCCGAGTTCACTTGGGAGAGCCCTGAATTAGGGTTTGAGTTTCCTGGAGATCTACCTAGCCAAAAATCTCGATCCAAAGCTCTAAACTTCGCTTTTTGCAAGGAGCTTCCAGCTGTGTCTTCAGATTCCAGAAATTCCTATTTTTGTGGAAACCCTAATTTTTAGAGCCAAATCTGAAAATGCTCAGAACTGAATTCTGATTGGATAGATATATGCGCCTTGATGAGTAGAGTCAATCTACTATACTGATTTTCAAAAATATGTGGAGAGAAACCCAATATACAAGGAACTCAAGCTTCCGTCACTGCAAAATGTCTTCTTCTCAGGTTAGCTCTGATACCATGTTAAATTTTGAGTATTAATTCAAAATACTAAAGGATCTTTGCTGAGAGAATAACATCTATAGTATATCAATGCATGACAATCATAATATGACAACCATCACAAGCATCACAAGAATCAAAAGCATAGAGACAAGAGACACAGAGTTTCCGTGGGGAAAACCCTAAGGTGAAAAACCCCACAACTTCCTCAGAGATAGAGAGAGCAATGGCTCAACCAAAATACAACCAAATAACACTGAGATAGTCTCCTAGCAGATGATCCTCCTCCTCCTCACTAGTGCGCCACTTTTGAGAGTGAGAGTGAGTTACTTTTCCGAGTGAGTAAAATAGAGATCTCCTATCTCTATTTATACTCACCTTTTTGCCCAGTGACCTTATGGGGCTGACTTGTCTACTTAGATACATCCACATTATATTATATATAATTCCGGGCCGACCCCATATGGTGGTCTAATAACCCATCAGCAAGTACGCACACTTGCGACACTTGTCAATCCACATGACGACACTTCCTTATAGAGGAATAACACATCTCTTATAAGGGTACAATAAATATATATAAAATACACAGATGAAATACATTCTGAAGTTACATATACATCAACATAGGTCTTGGTTCAAACAAATCTTGCATATTGCAAGCAAATTGCACATGTGCATTGATGGCTATGCCTATGACTTACTCCTAATCATAATGCAGCAGTTTGGTTCATCAAGGTAGGAAATTACTACTAAATACCATCCCCCTTCTAATAGTTTATACACACAATAAAATTACCCTTATGGTTTCAATCCTAACACCCCAACACATTATAATAGCAGGGAAACATTTGTCTCAAGATAGTAAGAAAAAGTATGGATGTAACAAACTAACAATAGAGACCATTACTGAAGAGGAAGAGTTGCCCTGATAAAGTGAAATAAAACAAGTGGCGGTGTGGATGCTTTGGTTGGCATCCGAGCTGATCAAAGATATATTGATAAGAGTACAGTATATCAGTTTTGGATAGTGAATTTATTGGTGAAAACCCTAGGTGCAAATCACAAAACACATTTTGGTGAAAACCCTAGGTGTCTCACTGTAGCTTGTTTTCTACAACATAAATGAATAGCAGAGAAACAAATAATGCAAATTACATTCTTCCTATAATGTTTTTTTAACCATAATACTATAGTTCAAAATGTGTATGAAGCAGTAAATACAAAATTGCTTGGTAGTTGGCATACCTCTATATAGTCATAGATGTTTATCCATTTGCAATGCCAAATTGCCAAGGCTGATTCGCTGAACTCTCCATTTGCCAACAACCCAAGACGAAAATGATGTGAAACTTGACAACTAGTTAACGCTGAGGCAGAGGTAAGAACTTTTCAATAGAGAAAACCCACATATGTATGTTGTAAGCCTGTCATCTTGTTCAGGTGGGATAGGGGAACAAGCAAGCTTAATACCATGAAAGTCATGCCCCTCTTTTTACTGACCCTGCTTTCAATTTCCTCTACTTATTTATTAACTTCAACTAAAAACCAACTATTGTAAGTTGCTGCTAGTGCTGCCCATCCTCCCACCAGATCTACGTAACTGCTGAGACTGAATCATCCAGTCTACGGGGCACCCCTTCCACTTAAAATGACATGAAATTCACCCTAGTCTATGGAGTGATGCCCCAGGCACCCATTACTTTATATTAGAAGCAGCACCGATGGATGGTCAGCGAATAGGATCCCTTTAGCTTAGATTGTTGAATCGTTGAACTGCGGGATGGCTTTAGTTTGGTCCATCAGAGCACACACATTGTCCTTCAATAGCTTCTGGAAATGCTTTTTTAATTGGTGCTGCTTCAATGGATGTATCTTCACCTGTAACCTTTCACCTTTATGCATAATACTAAGGCTAATACTAGAGCCTCAAGCGCTGAGATTGGAACAAGCTGCACTGACAAGAACTTCTAGCTGCACCGACCAGAGTTGTAGTTGCACTGCGAGTCTGCGACCAGAGCTTCATTCATTCATGCACCGACCTGGTATTTCTCCATTTAGGAAAGGGGTTGACCTAATTCAAATTCTAGATAAGTGACAGTGGAAAGAGTAGCAGGTAAGTGAACGAAACACAAATGAATAGAAAAAGAGCAATAGAAGCTCCATTTGGAGATCAAGAGCCATTACCTTGCCTAGATTCAGATCGAAATTTTCCATGGAAACACCCGAATTCGAGGCTCAAGCCAGTGCATGATTCATGAATGAGCTAGCTAGGCACTGGGCAGTGGACGGGCCGCGGACTCCACGGTGATATGGTTGATGGGCCGAGTTGCCGACTGATGCTATTGCAATTTGCATTTGCTGGCCAGTGGCCCCTGGCCTGTGGGCTATGGTTAATGAATAATGGGCCTCCACTTCCAGGCTCCAGGCTCCAGCCTAGCCCTAAGCGGCCTATCACTATGGTAAATTGGTAATGGGAAATGGATTATGGCACGATTCACACCGGCACCTGCCAATTTTCCAAATGCCAGCAGCAAGTAACCAGTAACCCCGCCGCCCGGTATGTACTCTGTGCAGTGTGGAACTGGAGTGACTCGAGAGTGGAGCCTGTGGTAGGTTGTAACATAAATTGCTTTCACCCATAATTCATTACTTCACCGAGTCCACCATAACTCCTTCTGACAGTACTCAGCGAGCTCGCAAACTCCCAATTTTCCAATTCCAGCTGGGACGGGGTCATGGCCCACGGGGGACCAACGTGGCACTGGCAACGTCCAAAATTCCAAATGTAATGACTCTAGAGGCCAAATCACTAAAACCTGATGATGGGCAGATTTTGGGGTTGCCCTTCTATTGCAGATTTTCAGAACTGAACCCAATTTCATTAATGACAGGCTCTGCATGGAATTAAGTTTCATTTGTAGGGTAAAATTTAATATGGCCTTCTATGACGGGTAAAAGTGCCTTTGATGGGCATAGAAGCCTTCAAATTTGAAGCCTGGACATAAGTAAGTTTTCTTCGAAAAGGCGCCTTTTGTCCAGGTTGTATTAGGGCGAGGTTATCCCATCGTCACTAATTAATGTGAAAAGACAAGCGACAGATAGATGATTTGACAGATAGTGCCATCCAATATTTATTTATTCATCTTAATTGATGTCATATTAATAAAGATGTCTTAATTAAGTCATTAACAACATTTCTTAATTAGGAGCCTATTAATTATTCCATTATGAATTTCCGAAGAACGTTGGAAACATCGGGATCGAAAATGTCAGCATGTTGAATAACAAACAAAGATTATCCTGATTTCTGCAATCCATCAGAAGCATTGGGTTCAGAAAATCGGAAATGAAACTATAAATTAAATACTCTCCTGACATCCAACATTAGAGCCTAACCTCAAAACGCTGGGAGAATGAACATCAGAAAGTTAAATTCCAAAAGATAAATTCTCGATATCCGAGGAAAAACATCGAAAATTGAATGAAGATGTCGGAAACATTGGAAATGAAACTTTAAGTCATCAGAATAAAAATAAACCCTTTCAATGAACTTACAATTGAGTGAATATAAACTTAAAATTGTTTGAAGAGACTAATATATATCAAATTTAAAATCAAAAGAATAGTGAGGCCCCAATATTTTGGAAGAAAAAATAATGTGATATGTTGTGTCTACAATAGAATCCAAACTACAAAATTACTTCAAGTGACTGCAAACACATTGACAGACTCCAAAGCATCTGCACAAAGTATTGGATCCTTTTATGTTTCAGAAATAGCAAAGCTGAATCCTAATCCAAGGCTTCCTGGGATTTCCAATATATGCAGACTAGCACCTATACAGACTCTGAAAATGCATGGGACTCAACAACGCCAAAGCAACTGTCTGCTCTTTCCCAAAACACTCAAAACCAAAACTATACAAAGTTGCAGAGCTCAACACATGAGCGCACACAAAACCAAACAACTCGGGGATGATTTACAATGAGGCACTGGGCCTTTAGTTATACAAACATAACCGGTAAACCGGTGACTCAGGACTGGCAGCTATGAGTCATAAAGAATGATACGGGGTGATAGGTGGGGACAACCACCGTCATTATCTTATCCCTTGGAGTCCGTAGACATATGGGGACCCAAATCGTCATCATGACTGACTCTTAACATGGCCGACAAAATATAAAGCATGGCCGACGTATTACAAAGTGGAGCATTATCCGGCCCACCACGGATTTCAAATCTAATCGTAGGGATCCCATCCTACTCGACAGATGCATTGTTTTTTTTCGTTTCCAAGGTCCACACTGCCACAAACGCAATCGAACCTTTAGCTAGATTCAATTGACAGCCTGAATCTAACATGCAATCTAAAAAATAATGTTTAAATTCACTGGGGAAAAACTGGAGTTTTATGAACAATTTAGGACCTGAAAACAGACCTAATGACAGATCAGGGGAAGGTTCTTTATGTTCTAGACTTTGCAAGGCTAGCTCATAATGTTTACTCATTTCATCATCAGATGACTGATCTCTTTCAATGACCAAAACTCTGATCATATTTTTGAGATCTTCAATCTCAGTTGCCAATTTCTTCAATGCTTTCTGTTTCTCTTTAATCTAGAGTCGTAACAACTTCTCTTTATCTTTTCTGTATTCCTGTCTGCTTTCATGACCATCTGGATAATTTATGTAGATGTCTACAGGGTTATATTGAACAGGAATTGCTGCTACTTGAGAATTTGTGCCATCTATGGAGAATTGACAAAAAAGGGGAAATTGTGCCAAATTTCATTACAATATATTATACATGGAATAAATAGTTCAAAAAATTTGTATCTTAGGATGCACTCGGTTATCCACTATGGAAAAAAAAAATCAGGCTGCATGCATCCTATGCACATACCCATTACTCAATACATAGCCGCCATCCTATGCGCAAACCTATTACTCAATACAAAGTTGCGATCCTATGCATAGACCCATTACTCAATTCTTGTCCATCATCCATGCTCATTTTGTGCTCATCATTTTTCATATTATGCTCCTCAATTCTTTTGTAATCCTTTTCTTCATTTTCCACATGGTTGGTATTGGTATTGATATCAATATTTCCACTAGATCTATTGGTGGGTACCTCTAATTTATTCAGTGTCAATGAATAATAATCACTGGTTTGACCAAGGCTGAAGGATCTATACATGTGAATAAGGGAAGCCTCCCAACATAAGTCCTGTTAGCCTCGTGGACCCTCATGTTTCCACCTAGAGCCCTAGCTCAACTCAAAACTTTACTGCAAAATATCTAAACATAGGACTACTTCCAACCATGAAAATGCCCATATGATTAATGAATTCCCATATTGCTGATGTAGGTGAGGCCATAAATAAGTTTTTTTCAAGAAATCTTCCCCTACTCCAAAATCTGCAGAATTTCAATAAATTCTAGCATGGAAAAATATCATATGCACATCCAAGGTGTAACAAAAATTAACTCAGATAAAGCCTTGAACATTCATGAAAGAAATTTATAATGAAACACACATGAAAGAAATTTATAATGAATTATGGAAGCAATAATGCGACTAAAACCATTGACAGTATAATACCATTTGAAAGGGATTCACAAACCTTACCTTAAATTTAAAAAATACACTCCATTCCTTTTCCATCAAAAACCATTAGAAAAATATTCACCTTCTATAGTCACCTGACATATAAATAATCAACATCATCAAAACAGATTAACAACATCAAATACACTAATAATATATATAGCTAAGCTATAACAACCAATATTACAAATATATGACTACATCTAATAAGTCAAACCTTGTGCATTGACAACCAGGGAGTTGTTGATTGGACCAACATCTTCCGAAGCAGGAAGATGAACATGAGTAGCTCCTAGATCTATCACATAACAGTTGTAGCTGGATCATATCAAGGAATATAAAGTAATTACACACACCTAAACTTTGATTACATCAAACGTACATAACATGAACTTTAAGTGGATGCATGGTCAATAGTAGAAAATAATTAATATCCTCTACCAATCTAACTTATTGGATTCAATTGGGGATTCATTGTTTGATCAAGGGAATCCCCTCCTCTTCAAAAATGTGAATTTAAATGGTGCATATTCAAATGGGTGGACATTTAAATCAATATCTAATATTATGTTCCATTTGTGTCTTCTCCTTTTATTTGCAAGGATGAGAAAAGTCTTCCTCTGCTTTAGGGATGAATTGAAAGCATTCGTCCCAAGTGTAAATTTAAAATCCACAATCCATTGATTATTGGCTTCATCGAACATGCGTTTAATTAGGGCCTCTAAGTTTAGGGTTTTTTCCAAAGTAGCAGGCTGAATTTTTGTGAGCACATCATTGTAGCTAAACACATGCTCCCTAGCCAATTTAAGTGCTTCGATATCTTGATCAACACCTCCAATGGCCATTGGAACCATGTTGACATACAGATCAAGGATTGGTGTCTCCATATCTATCTCAGTGGGAGCATTGACTTCACTGGGTGCTACATCATCAAATGTATCAGATTCTACATTTTGATCCAATGATGGCTCCCAAATGCATGATGATAAGTACAACCAATTAACCTTTATGGCATGATTACAAGTGTTTCTATGAACATACCATGGGCAGATACATCCTAGGGGAAAAGGTATTTCTTGTCACGATTGGTTTGACTTCTCACCCAATAACCATGAGATATGCTCTCATGAGGCCAACAATCACTATCGGGAATTTGTTTTGCTTTCTCCATTGAGCATTCAAACTACTTCTCCTTCTTGTAATTATTCAAATATCCTCCTTCTTTCAAAGTATCCATGAATAAGTAATAAGGTTTAACATGTTTCAAGAGATGGTATAACAACCAATCCATTTTGCAGGAAGATTTTTTCCGTCGATCAAATAGAAATTTAGAATTCAAGAAGCAATGGTATGCCTCCATGGAATTATTCGTCTCTTGATTCACATGGGGGGAATCATGCCAACCTTTGACCCACGTCCCTAAATGAAAGAATCGAGTTAGTGCAAGAAAAATATTTACACATAACCAAAATTGAAAGCAAAAATTATAAATTGCAAACTTACATAGTTTATTACCCACAACTCAGTTGGTGTGAAGATATTTCAAGAAGTTTTCCTTGGTTGTGAAATCCTTGAAAAATATTTCCAGCTGCTTGATGAAAAATTCAACATTCGGACATGAGTTCATGATATAGGATAACCTCTGTAACATAGCATCTGCCCACTGCGAAGTAGAGGACAAATTGTGGATTTTTTTTCATGCCCTCATTACATGCCAAACACACAATATCACTCGACATCATGTTGCCCTCCTGTCAAATTCAATGTGTTTAAGTGAGATATTCTTACAATAAATATAAGTCACAAAATGACCAAATTAAAGTTACCTCAAAGCATCAATTTCAGCCAATGCATCGTTGACCATGAATGCATTGAATTTCCAATCAGGATGGAGTTGGTAACACTTGTTCATTAGCACCTCCAACCATGAAACAATATCAACTAACGCAT
Organism: Larix kaempferi; assembly: GCA_027924585.1. Lineage (NCBI taxonomy): Eukaryota > Viridiplantae > Streptophyta > Pinopsida > Pinales > Pinaceae > Larix > Larix kaempferi. The sequence continues at coordinate 8,136,019 of BSBM01000217.1, read as the reverse complement.
TTTGTGATGCGATGACCCATACAATCGATACCCCATTTTGTTGGCCATCAAAAGCCACAAGAGTGTACAGCTGATATTGCAATATTTCAATAAAATATGAAGTCAACTTTAAGCTATCAATCATAGTAAATCACAACTAAAACAATAATTTCGAATGAATCATTCAAGTTAACTTTAGCCCATATTTATTGGTGCTAAATGTTGAATCCATTCCTATTAAAATATCGTGGGACAATTTTACCACTGTGTCAAACATCCATTTTGTTTGGATTCCAATTATAAATGGGACATTTCTACCATTGGGACTATGGAAAAAGAAAAAGTCATCCAGTCGTTTTTTATGCCAAAGGATAACACTCATTTCATCCTTCTTATGCAGTTTCTAATTTCCCTTCGTCATGCAATTATAGATGTTTACAACATCTTTCCTAGTCAAGAATAAATCTCTACCATGATGTTCGACATTTGTGTCCAGATGTCGCACAATGTGCATTTTACATACAACGTCAATTGACACTCCCATAAAAAAACAACTTTTCACGCAACCGACCATGTCTCTTGAAATCTTATGACTATACGAGGACCTATCCTTTCCAAATGTGTCATGCTGAGCATGACAAGGCCATCCATCCTCATATTCATCCTCATATGTGTTATATGTCAATATTGCTATATGCGGACTTCGATTCAAAACCTTTACAATAAAATGACATTGGCATACCCTCTTTTTCACAAATGAGTCCTTGTAGGTATATGCATTATCTCCTCTTTTGTCCTCCGGTCCATATGAAGATGAGTAAATACAATAGAAAGTACAACACTTGAATACATACAAAAAATCATACATATACATTCATGAGTAACACTTAAACATGGGAGTTTTGAAATGCACACAGCTCATATCATAAGGGAGCACTACCCCTTTCTGCTAGGGATTTGCTTACTGTGCACTGGAAAGTGCAGGGAGCATCAAGATTGGTTTCCTCCCTTCTAATAAAGTCAGCGACTCTGTGTGAAGGGATCAATGCAATGCAATGAGACAAAGAGCTTTCTTGTCGAAATATTTCACTCCATGCTAAATATTTTCCAGAAAAGTTCATGTCTATTGGGTCTTGGACCTCAAGGTCCAATATCATCTTCCATTTGTTTTTCCTCCCCATTTAGCATGGCTACCTCAAAACAATGTGGACTATACTGCTCAGGTTCTTGCGCCAACTTTGACTAAACTTTGGTTGATGAGATAGTCTCATATGTCTTCTTTCCAAGAGCTTCGATTTGCATTGAATTTAGAGGTCATGTAGAAAACATACGATTCCATTAGTGAACAGTACTTCTTGAAGATTGTAAACTAAGAATTAAACATAGTCTGAGCAATTTCACGATTAATCATTGAATTTGTTTATCAATTGAAGAACCACACATAAGGATTAAACAAATAAATTCGGCCATTATGCCTTTGTAGAACACTGATATTAGGGATAAGACACTCATAACATTAAGGGAAAGGTTTAAATCCTTCAAATATAACTTGTAAATTGAAGCCGTAGAATAACTACTAAGAGTTGAAAAATTTTGAAATATTCCAATCACACGGTGTTCACAAAGTAAAAATGCGAAGTAATCCGGGGGAGGCAGTTGAGGGAGGGGAGATCATATTCCTAGGGGTAAACACGAGCATAAAGTTCTCATGGAGCATTGGTCATGCCACTAATAACCAAGTAGAACCTCTCTCTCTCTCTCTCTCCTACAAGGTGTGTGTTTAGAGAAAGAAAAGGGTTGGAACGCCCTAATATTTCTAGGAGACTCCATGCTGACCATTAACCATTTCATATTAGGTTCCCTTCCCTCAGACATTATTCTCAGGTCAATATTCACAAATATATTTAAAGAATCCTAGTCCCTCTCCAACAAATCACTCTTTGACATCTTAAGAGAAAGAAATCAAGTGGCGGACATGCAATCTATTATAGATCTAAGGGAGAAAGTAGGATTTCTGAAGGTAAATGGGGGTTGATACATCAAGCACATCCCATGACTCATGCTTCTTTCTCTACTATCAAGAGGTACTACCATGCTTTTGATTCTAACTGGAAGAATAGGAAAACCTGATCCTAGGAAATGGTCTAAAGGACTGCTTATCTCCCCGACTATGGGACAATGATGTGTAATGTCATGTCAAACGCATGCGATCCCTCATCATTCCCCCATTCGAAACCATGAGAATTCATTGCCAAATGTGGACGTTGGTAATTCCTCGTTCATGATCTCTTATTTTCTCCATCACCTTGGCTCACATCAATAGATGAGTTGCCTCCACAAAATATTTTTCCTTGAGAGAAGCCCCTCAAATTATGTCATTATGAAAGGTCGCATCAACCAATACGGATCGGTTTGAGGCATTAAATCCAAGCAAGGTGACAAGAATTCAAAGAATTAAAAAAAAAACCTAGACGAACACAGCTCTGGAACGAATCGATGTCTGCTCTCTTGAGAACTCTACTTGGGGGTGGAAGGAAGGAGATTTAAAATATCATATGGTCATTTGCCCAAGGGAGAACCATGAATCACAAGCACGATACGAAGCGAAAAGGCCGGGATTGCACAGCTGAAAGTCAAAAAGTGTCGAGAGAAGATGATAGCAACAATTTTGGGACTCTATGAGGGCTTCTACAAGGTATTCAATCTTCCTAGTCTGCCATTTTAGACATTCTCTCGGAGCATAAAATTAAAATTCAACAACTAGAGAATGAGCACCATGCTCATAGATTATAAATTGAGCATTTGGAAACTCCAACATCTATAGAGGTCTCTATGGAGGAATCCTCCAGTCTGAATTTCAAAATCCTGGACTTGAACACTGCCCTTGAACTAGAGGAATATGAAGTGAAACCGCCATTGGATGATGAATACTTTTAGGCTCATTAGCAGGCCATGAACAACTCAGATGGAAAATCTAGGAAAGACAATACTTCACTGTTGTTTATGGCAAATCATTTTTGTAAATTTCTCCTGGGATCCTACTGTAGAATTTACATAGGAAACTTTTGGATTCTAACAGAATATAGCATGCATAGTAAGGATAAACTTAGCAGAAATTTTATATTATCTAGTATAGCCTCAAAAGACAATTGCTTTGGCAGGCTAGCCGTATCCCTTCATCACCCTCTAGGATGCTCTTTTACATAATACAACTCTTCTTATTTCTTAAAAAAAGGGGAATTAATTCATCAAAAGAGACGTTCAAACATGAGATAAATAACCAAGTAAGTTAATCAACATTGAATGTGAGGAAGAGGTAAAAACATCAAATAATTAAGGTTTTGATTGTTTTTCAAACTTTCGTGTGCACATCAGAAAGAGCATCCTCGAACGACTAGTTTTCCAAGGATCATATGATGTTCTGATGTTTAATTTCTACTATTGTGGATTTGTAATGGAATATATTAATTTGTATAAAAAATATGGGTCCATGATGTTAGAAAGCATAATCCTAACAATGTAAAACATAATTACGATTTCCATGGTCCGACATGATGTTAGAACATCGGAAAGGAAAAATAGAATTTTTGATAATCTCGGCTCGTTATCACAAATCCATAAAAATTTTTAAAATTGAGTTTAAAATTTTAAATTTATCATGTATCCATGAAAATTCACTTCCACTCAACTTGGTCTCTAGATTGGGCAATGAGAATTCCAGATTGAAATGGAGTCTTGACAGAGTGGGAATATTTTGTGAAGTGAAAAGACTTAGTGATTGACAGTCCAGTGTGTGGAAAGGCCACGACACAAGTCTCCATAAAATGTCAAGCACATTTATTGGCCCAGTGCCAATGTTCAAATATTGGAGTTTGGTTACACGTGATTCGCTGGTGAAGAGGATTCTCACACTTGGAGCATTAATGGGGTTCTTTAACCACCTTGCTTTTAGACATGTCATTGCTAGAATTAGGAATTGCTTTGACGGAAATATTGATTATAAGGTTTCTGTTTCCTATCTTGGAGAGTGAGAAACCCTTGCACCTACAGAGATGTAGTAATCGAGTGGAATAATCAATTTCCAGGGCAAAGGAGGGGCATGAGGTGATTTTGAATCGAGTGTATGCAGAGGTTGGAGCAATTGAGTGGAGGGATTAGATGTTGGGAGTAAGGATTTGAGCCAAGTGAAGAAAGGAGCACAGAGAAATGAAGATTGGTTAAAAAGAGCAAGGACTTGAAGGTTAATATGGTGGTAAGGGAGAATCTGGGAGTGGATCAAGTCATGGATTATATGTGCAAGGAACTAATTGCCAAATTATCTAAGGGGGAAATTGTGCAGACACTCAAACGATTGGATGTATAAATTTTGTGGGTTGATTATTAGATATGGACCAATATTTTATATTATGGAATGAGGAAGGCTGGGATTTTTATTTTGTTATGAGGTACCCGTGGATAAAATTCTAAAAGTGAGTGAGTTAGTCAAAGGGATCTTGACAGTAGTTTAAATTTTTTCACCAATGGTAGAAGAAAATGTTTTGACTCTAATAAAGCAGTATCCTGTGCAACAAACAAAATTTTGACTCTAATAAAGCAGTACCCTATGCAACAAAACATTGATGTGTTAAGTTAAAACATATCCAGGCAGAGTCGTTAGAATTGGATTTGGTAGTGAACAACATTTACCATCAGAGTCTGGATGTCAACACTGTCTTCCAACCAGTATACTCTAAGTTGATAAACTGATATAACCTCCAAATCTCACATCGTCAAGCTCGGATTAAGTAAAACAAAAAAAATGGGAAACTTTGCATGGCTTCCAATAAAATTTGGTAGGAAGAAACCATGTGTAAGTTTTATGTTTATCACAGAAACCTTCATAAATATATAATTGTTTCATCATTGGATTGGCAAATTTCATCAAAATCTTGGTCACTAAAAGCATTGATTATGAAGAAAAAAAAAAAAAAAAAAAAAAAAAAAAACACCACCAGCCTTTCAAAATGTTTCAGAAACGTTGGGGTGACCAATACTAGATTACAACCTACATTACATTCTATCCCTAGTGAGGATAATTTCTAACGTCATTTTTTAGTTGAATGAATACTTACTTGAATGAATTGACAGGGGCCTTTCAACACTACTAAAAAAGGAGAAAATCATGTCGTGTGATTGGCATGATTGGAGGACAGGGGAGGTGCACAGCACTCAGAGGATCAGATGCCCGGGAAGAAAGAAACAACATTAAATTGACCCACAATCAAACTCTTCTTATGTTCGTCTTCTTTGTCTCTCGGGATTGTCCAAAAATCATGGTAGAAAGCTTCAGGCAGACATAGAGCTCCAAAGGCTCTTACGGAATTCGAAAAATCTGAAAGAGGATGTAGGATCCATTTGAATCTAAGCGGGAGCGGAAGAATTGGGCGCCGAAGTAGTTTCCTATTTGTTGTCCGGCTTGGTGGTGGAATTCAATGCAACGTTCAATGTGACATGTATGGAAGGTGGCACCCAGTTCACTGGTAACTGTAAGGGGTCGCCGTCACCGGAGGTCAGTTGCCGTTTAGCCGTCACTGTTGCCGGGGGTCGGTTTCCCAATTTGCTAGTAGCCGGTTTCCCAGTTCGTGGGTAGCCGGGAGGTATCACAGTCACTGTAAATGGTTGTCGAGAGCTGTTGCCATATCCGGGAGGTATCTCCGTCTAGCCGTCACGGCGGGAGGTCACATCGCCAGAACTGGTTGTTGTGGCCATAACGAGAAAGGTGCATTCTGTTGTGTTTTTAGGCTACGTCTTTTTTTAGACATTATTATTGTTGGGCATTTGTTTTTGAAATGGTCATTATCTTCATGCTCTTAAGCTTGTACAGAAGTGGAATAGCAGTTTAGTTGGGCGAGTCTTTTTCCTAAAGTTTGTTTTCTCCAGTAAAATTTTAGTGGAGTAAGAAGTTGGCTCTTTTGGGCGATTTATTGAGGATTTATTAGTCTTTTTATTATGTAAGAGAGTCGTGGGATTCTTTATTTTTTCCTTTCCTCAGGTATCTGTACAGATGTGCGATTCCTGCTAAACCTTGTATCCATTTTTGAGAGATCCATTATCTTGGTTGACTTTTTCTAGGGCATCCACGTGGCCATACAATCTACATTTGGCCAAGTCTTCTTCTCTTCACACCATACATATTTTATCTGTGCTTGTGTATAGTCTATTTTAGGTTATTGGTTGTATGTTAGTGGGAGTAAATTGCTCGAATGATTCTGGTTGAACCCAAATAAATTGAAGGAAACCTACACATTTGATCCATCAAGTTGTTGCATTCTCACTCAACTTGTATGTAAGTTTGTTTACGATAGTTCATTGGAGGGCCTCATCCTTTAGCTAACATTTACATTTTTAGGGTTGGGTTTTTCATTGATCTAGCTCAGTTTGGGCTTGCTGGTTATTTGGAAAACTGTATATCAATGGGTTGTTTCCATTTTGAGCATTGGAGATCTATTGTTTGGATTAATTTTCAGTTGTGTTCATTACCATTAACTTCCTCTTTTCTCTAGTTTTTTCAATTTCTTTGTTTGAGTGAATTCTTTTGCATTAGTTTCTTAGTTTCTTCACTTTTATCATCATGAATTCCAAGGTTGTTTCCGTTCTTGAGTTACTTGGCACTAACTATCTTGTTTGGAAGATAAATATGGTTGACATTTTGAGGGGAAAGAATCTTTGGCATATCATCAATGGTGACATCAAGAAACCAACTTATGCCAAAGAATCTAGCTATATGAGAGGAGCATTGTGAATAGGCAAATTGTCTCAAATAGTTTATATGTACATATAGAAACTAAACTAAAGATAATGCTAACAAGGTATGGAAAACCTTAGCATTTATATATAACAAGTTTAATGATGTTTCTGTATATTATCTCGAGAAGAAAATTCATGAACTAGATCCTAAGGACTTCAATAGAATATAACAGTTTATAGTTGAATTAAAAACTCATAACGAGAAGCTTAATTACCGCATCTTAGAATATAAGAAAAATGTTACAACCCTCATTATTCTTGTAGAATAGAAATTGCTTCTAACCTATGATTTATTCATACAAACTAGGAATAAAGCTAGTGAAAAGTCTCATGGATCCATGAAACCTAATTTGAATATTTTTGCAAAGTGTTTATTTTTGAGCAAGATAGGTTTCTCTCATTAGGTGAAGCTCATTTGGCACATAGTAATAAGAATCCATTCAAAGTTTCTCAAAAGAACCCCAAAGCTCATGCTGCTAGTACCTCCCATAAAACTTCTAATGATGCTCATGCAGAGGCTTCAAAGAAAAAAGTACGAAAACCTTGCAATTATTGTGGCAAAACGAACCACATTGAGAAGTATTACTTTAAGAGGTGGAATAAACTTGCAAAATCCAAGAAGAAAACCTCCAAGAAATAACAAGTATATTTTTGTGTCTATTCTGTTCAACCAAGTAACTCCTATTCTCTTGTGGAATGTATTATGGATTCATGTGCCTCAACTCATATGACTGGTACTACTTCATTATTCACCTTTTATAACAAATAGAAGCACAAGGATCAAGAAGTTTCAATAAGTTATGGTAAGAAAATTTCCGTAGTTGTTTCTTTTAATATTTAGGTTCCTAATGGTATACTAGAAGATGTTTTTCATGTTGATGTCATGCCCATCAAAATCCATTCTATTTACAACACTTATTAAAAGGGATATAAATTTCAGTCATTGCATGATAATATATCCTTAAGGATATAAAAAGTAAATTTAAAATTGTTTCAATTGGCCCACTTGATCATGAAGAAGATTTGTTTAAGTCCACTAGATTTACTTCACCCAACAAACAATCATTCTATTCCTATATTGCACATGCTGATGAGCATAGTAAGTCGTGGCATGAAAGATTAGGTCAATTGAACTATGGGAAAATGAATTTTGTCTAAGATGGTACTTGGATTACCTTTGATTTCTTCCACTAGGGGTGTTTATGAAGGTTGCATCCTCAGTAATCATCACATGGAAAACTTTGATAAGGATAAGCACGGTGTTCCTAATAGTTGTTGCAACTAGTTCACATTGACATTTGTGGTGCTCTAGAGACTCCTTCATTATCAATTGGTATTTATTTCATTAATTTGATTGATGATTACATTGGGAATACTTGGTTTTATTTCTTGAAACATAAAAGTGAATCATTCCTTGTATTTCAAGAATTCAAATCCCTAGTTGAAAAAGAATCTAGTAAATATATCAAGACTCTTAGAATTGATAATGTGGGGGAGTACACTAGAAATATTTTGTAGCATATTTATCCAGTCATGGAATTTAACATCAAAGGATAGTTCCTTACACACCCCAACATAATGGGGTTGTAGAAAGGAAAAATTAGAATCTGGGTTGAAATGGAGAAATGTATGCTTTATTCAAAAGGATTGCAGAAAAGATTTTGGGTTGAATCTGTTTGTTGTGCTAACCATATTTTGAATAGGGTTCCTATTAAAGTAGATTTGTAGGTTATGCTTGAAGAAAAGTGGTGTGGAAGGTGGACCAAGTATTACTGATTTCAAGGTTTGGATATGAATGTTGGGCTCATGTCCTTGATGAAAAATGGAAGAAAATGGAGCCCAAATATCATAAATGCATATTTATTGGTTATAGTGAGGATTCTAAAGCATACATGTTTGATCTATCTATTGAATATGTGATCATTTAGAGATATGTACAGTTCAATGAAGTCTCTCCATCACCTGAGTCCGTTGAACCTAATGTTATTTGGAAATTGCCTTAATCTTCAGCTGGGCCAAGGTCTGTTACTTTTTCCTCAAGTACTGTGCAAGGCCTAGATCTTATTTCCCCTATTGGTTCTAGCGATCCACTTGATCTTACTAGATATTCTAGTGTACTTCCCACCATTGCTCACACTCTTCCAATTTGGGCATGCAAGACACTTGAATTTGTAGGTTCGAGGTTTCTATTCCATTCAACTCTCATAGGACTAGATCTGATTTTTCTCTCATGGAAAAAAGTATCAGACATAAATGATCCCTCTACTTATGCATAAGCTAAAAAATCCATAATGAGAGAAATCAATGGGTCATAAATATGACTCTTTGATTAATACAAATACTTGGAACCTTGTCCTACTTGTTAACACCAAAAATGTGATCACCTAGCTCATCCCCCTAGTCACATAAGGGCTGGTGCAAGGTAATGATACCCAATTATGACTACACATTAGTTGCAATAACATGCTTGAAAAACATAAATATTATCATTAAAATGAATTATTAGAGGCACTTACAAAACTTTTTCGATTTAGGTGTAAAAAGATGAAACGCATAAAAATGGACAAACTTCCAGAATATATAACTTTTATTTATGGAAACGTGGTATAACCACCCCAAAATGTCATTATTTTAAGATTGGTATGTTATTTTTTCTCTAAAACATAATGCACATGTTTTAGTTGAGCCACCTGTTTGTTATGTAAATTATCAATTTATGAGGAAAAAATATGTAGAGGCATAGGCAACAGACGAATCTTGTGCGTGGCTATTTTTCCAAAATTTTAAAAGTTAATTATATATATATTTTTTTAAATTACGAAAGTCAGTGAAGCCTTAAAACGACATGGTCAAGTGTTGGTCCACCATATTATGGTCTAAAAATAATCAATTTTTTTTTTTAGCTTGTAGGTATTCTTGTACTCTTATGCGGGTTCTTTTTCGTTCTCGAAATATGTAAGCCAATCAAAATTTATAGGCCAAATAAATGACCTATGTTTTTTACAAATTTGACATGAGTGTAGTTAAAAATGAATTAAAAATAGAAAACAACAACAGATCTATTCCAAAAATATATAGTTAGAATCTGCACACAAAGCTTGACAAGTGTGTGCAATTTCATCTGTAGTGCACTAGTGGAGCATATGCGGAACTAGGTGTGAAAAACATGAAGTTACAAAATTTGATGTGTTTTGCCATAAATCAGACCGACCCTCAAGGATTGGAAATTCGAAGCTAATTCCAAGCCTGCAAGGGTGCCAAAACCAATTTGAATCTAGACACGCGCACGCGTTACTAGAAGTGCGCATACAGATAGGCGTGCACACGTTACTAGAAGCGCACACACGGATATGCACGCACGCATTTCTAGACGCGTGCACGCGTTGCTTCTTTCTCTATAAAATCTAATTTCCATTCCTAGACAAAAAAGTTCCAAACTATTTTCATCCACTGTGTTTGTTGAATAAGATGAGATTGCCTCTAAGGTTGGGACCCCCTGCCTCTCTATAACCCCACCCCACTCTCTTCCTATCTACCCAATCCCCCCCACTCTCTTCCACTCTATCCACCCTTATCATTGTGATCATCTTCATTATATTCACCATCATCATTGTCGTCGTCATCACCATCATCATCATCATCATCGTCATCATCATCATCATCATCTTCATGTTCGTCATCACCATCATCTTCATCATCTTCATCATCATCATCATCATCATCGTCCTCATCATCATCATCGTCCTAATATTCATCATCATTGTCATCGTCCTCATCTTCATCATCATTGTCATCTCCCTCTTCCTCATCAACATCTTCATCATCATCATCTTCATCATGATGAAGATGAAGATGAAGACGAAGATGATGGTGATGAAGATGAAGATGATGATGATGATGATGATGAAGATGAAGATGATGGTGATGAAGATGATGAAGATGAAGGTGATGATTATGATGAAGATGATGACGATGACGATGATGATGTTGATGTTGATGTTGACAACGATGATGATGATGATGATGGTGAATACGATGAAGATGATGGTGATGATGATGATGATGATGAAGATGATGATGAGGAAGATCATGATGAGGAAGAGGGTGATGAGGATGATGATGACAATGATGATGAAGATGATGATGATGATGATGAAGATGGTGATGATGATGATGATGATGCTGATGACAATGATGATGATGCTGATGTTGATGATGAAGATCGTGATGATAATGATTGTGATGAAGATGATGATGATGATGGTGATGAATATGGTAATGATGACGATGATGATGATTGTAATGCCTCCATTGGCATTATAAATTTTAATTTAATTAAACATAGATTTTGTGACTAAGTAGCATATGATCAACATGTAACCATAACAACCTATAAACAACATATAAGCATTTTGCAATAGCATCAAATCACTTAGAATTTTTAAAACTTCATTGGTGATTGACACAACATAAATTAACATCATAAATCATGTAGCAATAGCATCATATGAGAAGTTTACAACAACATATAAACAACTTAAAATCACAAGAAAAATACCTTGTTATAAGAATAGTGATGGAGTCCAAACTGAGCAAGCTTCCCTCTTCTCCTCGAGTTGCTTCCATCTTCATTGCCCAAAGCGGGACCACGATTTTACCTCCCAGCCAACTAGGAGCCTAGCTGGCTCCCTAGCCCTAGGAAACCATTGAACGGTCCCATCCAAATGGCCTCCTGGCCCTCCGTGCTCGAGACCCCCAAAGAACAGAACAGTGATGCACTAGTAGGCTATGTATCAAATCTTCCAAGAGTTCTCAAACTCTTCCAACTCTTTCCAACTTCTCATACCCCAAATTATCCAAAATACCTCTTCCTATCAAAACTCTTACCAAAATATCCTTCAAGAGAAAAGAACCCCCCTCCTTCCAATCTCAAGTCTCATATTTATATCAAAACTCCTCCTCATCCATCAATAAATTCCAAAAAATAATAGTCAACAATCAATAAATTCATTTTCTAAAAGAAATAGCAATTTAATTTAAATCAATAAAATATTTAATAAACATGGTTGCAAAGTCTTACTTGTCATGCTCCCTTCTTAATGCAACTATGACAACTCTTTTCTAAAAATTTGTGCAAATCCTATCTATTCATTTATTTATATTATCATTTCATTCATAAGTCAAATAAGATATTTTCATATACTATATTTTACTATGACATAATTTATATTATATATGTATATAATTATATATGTAATTCAATAATACAATCAATTTATGTAAATCTAAAACATATTTGACAAGTCAACAAACTCATACTTTCAACACACAAGTAATACTTTCAACAATTCATCAACCAATATACTATTATCTAATATAACCATATTAATTTATTCATCGATCGACCAATCATAGTATTGTACTCACGAATTGGCGTATGCATGGCCAGTGCACACGTCTTAAGTGTGGGTACTAATAATCACATGTAATGTTCCTAATAGATCATCATTACATGCCCTCAAACAACATATAGAAGTATAATTAAACAATGCATCATTCAACATTCATAATCATTCATACAGAAGCAATAAGACATAATTAAATAAACATAATCATGAAATCCAGCATATAATCACGATAGTTAATAAAAATCAAGATCACCATCCAATCCATCATTGGTCCCATCCATCCCATCAATACTCCAACCCCCTAATCACCACTACTTCCATCTCCTGACCTCACCATCCCGTCCTCTGCTGGAATATACCATGGAATCTCGACTACGCGTATGACCATGTATAGAACCCGTAAATGGAAGTGTCGATCGACCACATCGACCAAGATTCCCCAGCAGGCACCCACTAGTCGTCATCACACATCCACGGGAGCGTGCTCAGCACAGCCCTCCCACGACTCTGGATTTCGGAGGTTCGATGGTGGGAAATGCCTCCACCCCTCCTGATAGTACTAAGGTCAACGCCCTACATCAACCATACTATGCCATCACTGATCTAAGGGGTCCCGTCATTGAAAAACCACTTTGGGAAAGTCACAATTCTTGTCAAAACTCACACTCACCCACAAGTCATGGAAATATTGGAATTCACAATTTTAATATCATGGAATTTGATATAACATCATTATACTCATGATGTTCAAGACATCTCGTGCCCCTTGGAAATATAGGAATCTGCCTATCTCATAGCCAATCAACATGTGGAATAGTTCATCATTAACATGAAACATATATATAGCCATACCCAACTCTTTCAAGTGCCAATCCATATCACTAATATGACATTTACAAATAATCATGTAAGTTCTTTTTGCAACAATTGATTAGCATTCTACACATGGATATTCTATATTAAATTTGCATGTTCAATATGAAGTAACATATTCATTTCCATTAATGAATTCAATAGTAAATTCCACTTACCATACACACCTCAAGGGAGTCCACATGTCCATATAACAATAGTCTTAATCAATCTATCCTAGTCAACATATAATAAGCAAATAAAATGGTAAGCTAAATCACATTAGAGTTTTTAATTAACGACTGTCAAGATATGGGGCATTACAATGATGATGATGACGACGATGATGATGATGATTATGCTGATGATGACGAAGATTATGATGATGATGATGATGATGAGAATGATGATGATGACGATGATGAGGATGATGAATAATATCATCATCATCATCATCATCATCGTCATCCTCATCGTCATCCTCATCACCATCA